>JAOQGH010000069.1:18660111-18691628 GCA_025769975.1 Gallinago jamesoni | reverse complement strand
GGGCAACCTGTTCCAGTGCCTCACCACCCTCACTGGAAAGAATTTCTTTCTGGTGTCTAATCTAAATCTCCCCTCTTCCAGTTGTCCTGTTCCCCCTTGTCCTGTCACTGCGCTCCCTGACAGAGTCCCTCCCCAGCTCTCCTGTAGCCCCTTCAGATATTGGGAGGCTGCTCTAAGGTCTCCCTGGAGGGGAGCAGCTCTTCTCCAGGCTGAACAACCCCAGCTCTCTCAGCCAGTCCTCACAGCAGAGGTGCTCCATCCCTCTGACCATCTTTGTGGCCCTCCGCTGGACCCGTTCCAACAGTAGTCGTCCCTTGGTCACGGAGCAATTTCTGCTTCTTTGCCTTTCACTGCTCTTGCAGCTGAGCAGAATCCTGGGTGTGGGCTGCCCTTTCTAAGGACAAACCATGATTTTGCCACTTCTCTCCTTTGTTTTTTTTAAGCATGCCCCAGGTGTCCCTCGGATCCTGGTGGGGAACAGGCTTCACCTTGCCTTCAAGCGGCAGGTGCCCACGGAGCAGGCCCGGGCCTACGCGGAAAAGAACTGTATGACGTTTTTTGAGGTCAGCCCCCTGTGCAACTTCAACGTCATCGAGTCCTTCACGGAATTGTCCCGCATCGTCCTCATGCGACACGGCATGGAGAAGATCTGGAGACCCAACAGAGGTTAGTAATGAAGAGGCTGGTCCGTGTGGGGAAGGCGTGAGGGCTGGGGTGGAGAGGTAGGATCTGACTGCCTGGGTGGGAGCTGTGCTTTTTAGTAACTGTGGGATCTGAAAGCACCTGACATGGAGAAACACCTCGGGTCAGACAAGCTGTAGCTGAGCCACAGGGAGCTGCCCGTCCTGGTGTGGGATCCTATCCCTGCTGGGTTCCCATACCAGGACGGGCAGCTCTGGAGGGCAGTTCAGCATGTCTGGGATCCGAATCGCTCCAGGGCATCCTGCACCTCTCCACTCCTTCTGGATGAGCCTGAGGGCAATTAAACTCACAACTTGGAAGTACTTTGGTCAAAAGGCTGTGTGGAACAGATCCGAACCTGAGTCCTTACCCTTGCCTGACCCTGTGTCTCCTCTCCTGGAGGGAGGTGGAAGCAGAGTGATCTCAAGGAGCTGAAAGACTAAATCACATCCCTGCTGTTGGCATGCAGCGGGGCTGGGGTATTCCATATATCCCAACACACGTGCTGCAGTGTGGCAAACCCTGAGCAGACACCACCTCACATCTCAGCTTACTGCATTTGAAGCAAAAACAGTCTTAGGTCCCCGGTTCCGGGCTGGAGGGAGGAGCAGCCCGAGCAGCAGGTACACTTGCCCCCCTTGGGGTGACCTGCCTTCATGCGGATCCTCAGCCGCTGCTTCTCCAAGGGGGGAAAATCCTGTTTGCCGGTCGCCAAATCGTCTGCCTGGGCTCCTGTCCCCAGCCTGGCTGCCATGTCACTGTCCCGAGCTCGCCGAGGGATGGCCAGCAGGGACTGGGCTGCGTTCGCTCTGGACTGGAGGGAGGGGGCTGCCTGCTCGGGACTAGGGGGGGCTGCCTGCTCGGGAATAGGGGGGCTGCCTGCTCGGGAATAGGGGGCTGCCTGCTCGGGAACAGCAGCGTGGCTTTCACGGCAGGCTGGAGGTGAAAGCGTGCCCTCGTGTGGCTGTTTGCTGGGAAATCCTCTCCCTTTGGGAAGGAGGCTTCCCAAAGCCTGCTCACACGATGGCCTCTGAGCTAAGAGGGCGCTGGGAGGCCTGGAGGAGTCTTCTTCTGACTCAGTGGGATCTCTGTTGCTGCAGCCATTCTGCAGAGAGCTGGTCCCAAGTGAAACTGTCCTGCTCCAGGGCTTGCTTGACCCTATTGCCTCCTTCCATGGGTACATCCTGGTTGCCAAGCGATGTCCTGAGAAGCCAAGGGCCTGGCAAGACCGTGAGCAAGGCTCTACCAGCCCCAAGCACTGTGCAGAGGAGGGGTGGTAGTGTCTAAGCCCGGTGTTGTCACCAAACCTGGTGTCTGGCACAGCAGCAGCCTCCCAGGCAGAGCTTACCTGGAGTTTCCCAAGCTTTTATCCCAACTGATCTCCTCCCTATTCAGGGCTCCTGTGCCATCGTTCCTACCTTCTCTCCCCAAAGGAGCAGGAACTGCACAGCATAAGGGACAGTTGGAGGGAGAAGGCAGCCCTTGGAGCAGCTCGACCCTTGACCGGTCTGATCTTTTCTCCCCGCAGTGTTCAGCCTGCAGGACCTGTGCTGCCGAGCCATCGTTTCCTGCACCCCCGTCCACCTCATCGACAAGCTGCCGCTGCCTGTCACCATCAAGAGCCACCTGAAATCCTTCTCCATGGCCAACGGGATGAACGCGGTGATGATGCATGGCCGGTCCTACTCCCTGGCCAGCAGCGGGGGTGGGAGCAGCAGCAAAGGTAACAGCCTGAAGAGATCCAAATCCATCCGGCCACCCCAGAGCCCCCCACAGAACTGCTCACGCAACAACTGCAAGATCTCTTAGCAGGACGGACGCACCCTGAGCTTCTAACGTGTCCACACCCACCCACCGATGTACAGCTGTTTGCACACTTAAACCCTTTTTGACTGGATCCTTTGGGATGGGCCACGGTCGCTTGGTTGTTTCCCCCCACGGCGCAAGCGTTGGGAATTCGCTCACGTTTTGGCTCGGCCGAGGAAGCGCGGTGCCGGCTGGATCCCACAGCGCTGGCGGGGAGAGGACTCTGCCAAGTGACCCTCCAAGAATGCTTTTGGGCTTTGCCTCGGCCTGGGGTGGAAAATTCAGCAGCTGCCGGCTTGGGGAGGGGGGGTGGGGAGGGAAAGCTCATCCAGTCTGAATGGAGAAGTGGATTTAATAGAAGATTGAGAGGCTTAACGGAGTAGGCAAGGAGAGTCTGTGCTGCAACTTTAACTCTTGGACTCCTGAACAGATTGCTGGTGCAATAGTGAGTGTTGGCTGTAGGGGGGAAAAAAAAAAAAGAAGTAGGGACAGGGGACTAGTGACATTTTTCACCAGGATGTTCACCTGCTGTTGCCAAAAACAAAGAAAACAAGACAAGTGCTGGCCAATTGGAAAGGGGAGGGAAGCATTCCACTTGCCTTCTTCATTTATTTATGTAAATATTATACATATATATATATATATCACCTGTTTTTTAAGGTTTTTTTTTTTAAGAAGCAGTCAGGGATAATTTTATGCAGCTGTGTAAATACAAGCACTGGATTAACTTGTCCAGTGCCAGCAAAGGGGGAGAAGTGGAGGATTTTCCGATGAAAATACACAAATGCTTTAAGAGATTTTCAATCACCACCTGGGCTTGTGCTGGGTATTTTTAAAATACTACATATGCAGATGGAAAGAAGGATTCGTGTGTGACGTACCCCAAGCTGCTTTATTCCGATCGTTCCCTAAAACTCCTGAGTGCCGAATGCAGGGGGGGAGGTGAGGGGCAGAGCGAGGAGGCCGGGGGCTCGGGGGTTGTTTTCGGCAGGCGGATGAGGAGGCAGCTCCGAGGCCAGACCGATGGGCTCTGCACCTTCCGACCAGGGACTGAGGAGCAGAGGGTGGGACCGTCACGCCTAAAGCAGAGGAAAAACTGAATTTTGCTGCAAAACCTTGGCTGTGGCTTCTGGTTCCCTCCATCCGTGACATCACCTCATGCGACAGCCCCTGAATCCCGCCTGCTTCTTGCTTTGCTTTTCCAAAGACGTTGGGCCTGAGCTGGCCTGGCTGCGGCTCCTCCTGGATGAAGGTGGGGAAAGGATGGAAGCAGCTTTTCCCGCTGGAGCATGAAGGAGCAGGGACGGGGAAGGTGGAAGAGGTTTGCGTGGGAAGACAGCGGTCGATCCCCGGGTCCCGTCGTGGCGAAGGTGCTCGGCCCTGGTGACAGTGCCGGGAAAATCGGGAAAGCAAAGTGCTTTGCTCCATGGGACCACTCCAGGGTTTTAGAGGGACACACACACTCAGCAGCAAGAGCTCAAGGTGTGGATGTGCCGTGGGAGAAGATCTTGTGTCGGCACTGGAAATTCACCTGGAAACTTAGAAATAGCACCCAGCCCTTATTGCGGAGGTGAAGCCTTGCCTGGTGGTGGGACTAAGCTATGGTAGCAGGTTCTTGTAGGTGGCCAGGAGGTGTATTGGGAGTAGCGTGGTAGAAAGTTAACTGCTTTTGTGCTGGATCAGCCTCCTCGCCAGCCCAGTGCTGCCATCGTCCTCTTGGTGTTGACACACACCTCCCCAATGGCCCAGAGCATTGTGTGGGCAGAATGAAGTCCCAGCGGCTGACGGACCCGCATCCCTCCCCGGGGGACATCTCCTTCCCCTGGCTTTGGAGCCGACCTGGGAGGTGAAGGAACCTTCCCCCCCCTGCCCCCCCCCCCCCCCCCAGCTCCACAAAACAAAATCCATTCCAGGGCTCGGTCTCTTGGCTCGTCTCGTGCTTTATTGCCCAGCTCAAATGAGCGAGGAGAAGAATTAAACCCGGGGCAGATGGAGGGGTTGGGTGTGGGGGGGGAGAAGAATCCTTTGTAGTGGTGGTTTGGCTCGAGAGCAAAGCGGCGGCCGAGCCCAGCGCGGTGGCACAGGGGGCCGGGGGATTTGGAGGACCTGTCTGGGGTGGCCGGCACCTGTTTCCCATCACTTCACAGGCAGCAGAAGACAATCGCTGGCTCAGCAGCCGGGGGATATACGGCCGACAGGTGATGTACCCCGGCATTTCTCTGGGAAGACCCCATCCCGGCACCGCGGGGGCCCCTCGCTGGCTGCTCCCGGGCACCAGTGCGTGGGGCGAAGAGGAGGGATGGAAGTTTTTCCCTCCGGGAATCCCGAAGCTGCTGCATGGCTCGAAAAACTTGCTGCACCTCTGCTTGGTTTGGCTTTGCCACGTGCGACACCTCCCCATGCCTTTCCCCTGCGGTTGGTTTTTGTATTCACCCTATAAAGTCTCAACAAATCCTGTCCCAAGTGAGGAGGAAAGATTTACCTGGAGTGTTTGCTCAGAAAAAAAAACAACTTTTGTTTTGTTTTGGGTTTTTTTTAATTAATTAATTTAAAAGGAAAATATTCTTGCATCTGATGTCAACACTAGTCCGTAGCTGCTCTCCAACACTTGTACCATTCCTGAGTTATTTGGGTTTGTTGGTTTGTTGATTGGTTGTTGGTTTTGGGTTTTTTTTGGACTATCCTTTTATTTTTTTATTCCTTTGTACAGTCAATGTTGTTTAACTGATTATACATGGTTTTTTGTTTTGTATAAATTAAAGTCTTTTTTTTTTGTTGGTTTTGTTTTTGTTTTGTTTTGTTTTGAACTACCAAGGAGAAGTTGTGTTGGTTTCTGTGGGAGCTGGGAAGAGGTTGAAGGGAAAAGGTGATGGTTTTACCCAGACCTGGGGCTGTGGGGCAGGTGTGCATTGCCATATTGCCACATCCAGATCATCCACAAAATAATTCCCATTACGTTTTCTGGGGAGACTTAAAAGTCAGGATTCCTGGCTTTGGTGGGTTTTTGCCCTTCTCCATAGATGCAGAAACTAAATCTGTTTTTATTAAAGGCTTGATTCTCGCAGAATTGCTGACTTTTTGGGTAGGGGAGCTCCGAGAAAGGGCAGACTCGTCTGTAACACATTCGGTGTCGTTGGTGGCCATCGGAAGCTGGGCTCCCCCGATTTTACGAGTACAGTCGGAGCCTTATGGGTCCTCTGGGACCTCACTGGTGTCACCGTTGGGCTGGCATTGGGGCTGGCATTGGGAGGCATCGCCTGGGGCTGGGACGCCCTCCCCCCCCACACACACACCCCCCCCGGAAGGGGATTTGCTCCTGGAGTGGGGGGAAACTTCTCCCGGCCCCATCCTTTTCTCCCTGGCTCCCAGCCCACCTCCCCTTGACCTCCCTTTTCCCCTGCCGACTCGCTTCCCTCGGATCAGATTTTCCACTTCGTACCAGACTGGCCACGCTTGTTTTAACAGCTTAAGTTGTAATTGCCGGGGCTGGGAGGGGGCAGGGGGGGGAAATGAGATAGGGTCTGCACCCGGGAAAACCCTGGAGCTAAGGTGAAAGCCTGGTCAGGGAAGAGTCGTGGAGGCTTTTTTTTTTTTTTTTTTTTCTTCTCCTTTTCAAGGGGGGTTCTGGAAGTGTCTGTTCCCTCTCGCTGGCGGAGCCGAAACAAAGGCTGTGTGTGGTTTCAGGTGGGGTAGGGGCAGCCGGAGCCCATTACGCTGGAGCAGCGGGGGCTGGAACGGGACGAGCAGGGCAAGAAAACACCCTGAGCGGTGGGGAAAAGGCTGGTGGAGCTTTAAGGGTCCCTCTTCCCCGGAGAAGGAGGAGGGAGCAGGTTGCTCAGGGATGGTTCAGGTCTTTCCTAGTTGGGTGTGTTGCTCCCAACCCACCTTCCCCATTCGAGGGGGTCTTGGTTGGTCCCACCATCCCCCCCTGGGGTTGTGCTCTGGAGGCTGGGCAGAAGCAGTGGCTTTTGTCTGGCTGCGCCCAAAATGTTTGAAAATGAGGATGCACCTTCCCATGGGTGCCCTGGGGGGGGGGGGGGGGGGGGCAGGAGCCCTCTGCTCTGGGTGCAGGGTGTTACTGGAGTGGGAAATGGCACCATGTTCATCCCTCCGAGATGGGGTCCTGAGCAACTTCCCTTGTCTCAAAGGGAGAAGATGAGCCATAAAACTCACATTGGTGTCAGATCTTTGAAAGGAACCCAAAAATAGCCCATTTTGAGGTGTGGTGGGCGCTTGGATGTGTGGAGGCGAATAGTTCAGGAGAGACTGAAGTTACAGCTGCTCTAAGCCTTTAGATGGTTGGAGTCCATCGTGGGCTCCCTCCAAGGGTGGGGGGAGTCACACTTTCATCTTCTGATGAAGAGGAGTCCCCTCTGGGGGGGTCCCCAGGTGTGGGTGAGGGTTTCAAGTTGTTGGGAGCTGCATTTCCAACTGCGTGGTATCCAGCATCCCTCCAGCCTCATGCTGCCGAGGCAAAGGATCCCAGCAGATGCTCGTCCCCACCTTGACACTTTTGATCTTGGTGACACGGGGATGGGGCAACTTGGGCTCCCGTGTGGCAGAAACACAGGTTACCCCTCGGGGGCTGCTCCTCCGGTTCCAGAGAGGGGGTATTTGGGGACCCAAACCCCAGCACCACCATCTTCCCAGCCCATGTTGCTATGACTTAACGTGGGGAAGGATGGATGAAAACTGGGGGTCAGGTTTTCCCTAACCCCCCTTTCCCCTCCCTCCTGCACCAGCCCCCTCGGAGGGACCCTGGGGCACCCCTGAGTGGCTCTATGCCCCCCCTGAGCTGCATCCCCGGGGATGGAGGGGCCATGGCAGCCTCCTGAGGTGGGTTTGGGGGTCGGGGATCTGCAGGCAGTGGGGTGCTGGCAGCACCCGCATGGCACCCAGTGTCCAGGGTGGGCCAGGTAGATCTGGGGTGGGGGGTGGGGGGGAGGACTCAGGCAGGGTATGGTCCCCGGCAGCTCCCAGGCTGTCCTGATGCAATTCCCTGTTTGCAAAACATCTCACCAACCTCCCCACGAGCGTCCCGGGGCGCCGTAACCTCCCTTCCACGTCCAGCGCCGGCCGGACCCTTGGGCGGCTGCTCGGCCGTGAAACTGGGGTCACTGGGCACAGCCACGGGACATGCTGTAGCCCCCCCTCCCGCACCTGGTCAGGGCCAGCTGACGTCAGGCCTGACCGGCCTTTGGGGGTTCAGCTTCCCCCCCTCCCCAGGGAGCCCCGGCACGGAGCTGGCCCCGGTGGCCACTCGGGCAGGGAAGCGGCGACGGTTGCAGGTCGCAGCGCTGTGTCAGCGGCACCGGCGGGAGGTCAGCGTGCCGGGGCACCGCGGCTCTGCCCTGCGCACACCAGCACGGCGGGTGGCCAGGGCCCCCCCCAGAACGCATCTATGGCAATGGGGCTTCCCCCGGGAGCCACGGGTGGGGGGAGCATCAAACCATCACATGGAAAAATACCTCTGTGATGCGGGTGGGTTAGTTTCCCCCCCCCAGAAAAAGTCAAGAAAAGGCTCTCCCTCCTTTTTTTTACCCCCTCCACCAAGTGCGCCCCCCCCGCCCCAGTTTGCAGCCCTGCACGGGGGAGCCTGGAGGTGCTGAGACCCCTGGGGTGGGTTTGCTGCTCCCCAGGAGCTGCCGACCCCTCTGGGTGCTGAGGCGGGTGGGCCACGGCTCCGGCCGGTGCCGGAAGAGTTAATGCTCCCGAAATGCCATGAAATGTTCCTGCTGCAGGTCAGTCTCCACCGGGGATTAGGGAAATCTGGCCGGGGAGCCAGGGCTGGCTCCTGCCAGCTTAGGGCTGGCTGCTGGACGTGCTCGGGGAGGCAGCGGCGGGATTGAAGCCCAGGCACAGCGTGCCGGAGCCGTCCCGCCGGGGGCTGGCACGGCCAGGCGCTGCCTTCCAGCCCAGAAAAATACGTTCTGGCCCCAAATCAGTGGGGAGGGAGGGCTGGGAGCCACCGCCGGGCCAGGGGAGCCCTTCGGGGTTGCTGGGTGGGCACCCAGGGTCCCATGCCGGGCATCGCCGGGTGGCACTCGTGGGATGACTCGGGGATGAGCAGGGTGGACACACGCTGGCAGGTGCTGGCACCCTGGTCCTGGGCTGCTTTTGCCCGGTGGGTGCCAGGCAGTGGGGTGAGGGACTCGCAGGGCAGCCCCGCACGGTGGCTCACCGTGTCTCCCCGCTGGTGGCCCTCTCCAAGTGGACAACAGGCTCTAGCTGTTTTCTCATCCCGCAGGAATTCGGCTCCATGGGCCGGGCAGGTTTTTTTGTGTCTGTCCTTCTTCCCCCCCCTCCTTTCACTCTCCCTCTTTGGAGACTTTCCGCATTCTGCCTTTGATCTCCCCCCGTGTTTGCCCAGCCGATCGCTGGGCTCGCCGGGGTTAGAGGCTGAGGTCAGCGCCTTTCCCATTCCAAACACCCAGAAACATCAGTGGGAAGGGAGGGGATTCAGATTACAACCTTCCCGTCCTCCCCTTCCACCCCACTCGCCCCGCTTGCCGCAGCCGGCGATGCGCTGAGCCCCTTCTCGCCCGGGTCACCGCTGCCACCGTGTCCCCTGCGCCCCAAGAGCCCGGCGGCGGCAATGGATGGAGGTGACGGGCAGCATCGCCGACAGGCCGGCAGGCGCTGGGCGTGCTGAAGGGCAGAGGTTTGGTCCTCTCCTCCTCCTCCTCCTCCTCCTCCTCCTCCTCTTTGTCCCCCCCGCCCGCCCGCCTTCTCCCTCATCCCCTCCATCCTGAATGTGATTTATCCCCAGCCCTCGCCAGCGAGCCAGGCCGGTGGTGTGGGCTGGCCAGATGCCTCCTCGTGGGAATTTTGGCCGGCCAGGCCAGGGCCAGCAAGCGGGAGGGGGGCAACGTGCCCCCCTGGGCATCCTGCTCCTCCTGCCTCTGCTGGCGGCGGCGGCGGCCGGGCTAAGCTTGCAGCCGGCCAGGACACAGCACTTGGGGGTCTGCCCCAACCAGCTGAACCCCAACTTGTGGGTGGACGCCCAGAGCACCTGCGAGCGGGAGTGCCAGGCTGACCAGGTGAGCAGGGGCTGCAGGGGGGGGGGACGACAATGGGGTTGGGGGACACACACACACATCCCCAGGTCCCCGAGGGAGATGCTTTGGGGTGTGGGTCCCAGCCTGGTGCAGCGGGTTAAACTGCAACTTCATCCCCGAGCCCGGCTGCAACTTCCCAAAGCCCCTGCTGGTGGCTGGCAAGAGGGGTGCTCCGGGGTCACCCCCCTGCCCCCCCAGCAAGCAAAGAAGCTGCTTGTTACCCCCCCCCATGTCACCCGCTCAGTCCATGACCCATGGCCAGAGCACAGCCCCCCCCAGGATGCTCCCACCCAGCCGAGGGGCTGGAATGAGGGCAATGGGTGCACTGGGACAGGGACCCCCACTGAGCATTGTCCCCCCTCCCCATTTTCCCTGAGGGCAGGAGCCCACCCATGGGCTGGGTTGCCTGTTCCGTTGAGCCCTGGCTGCAGGCTCCACAGCTGTGAGCAGGGACATGGCCACCTCTACCCAGTTAGGGATACCTGGGCTCAGGGAGAGTGACTACTTCACAGTTCATCTGTGTAACGAGTTCTGCCTCCCCTCAGCTAGCAAAAGCTGAGAGGGGTGAGACGCTGTCTGCTAGGGTAGAAGGGGCCATCATCACCGCAGCGCACCCCTAGCCCCGCCGGGGGGGGGTACCAGAGGGTCTGAGGGTGGGCTGGGGCCAGCGCAGCCATTCTGGGGTGCTCTTACCCCGAGCCCAGCGATGCTGGGGGTGCAGAGGGATGCGCGGGGGACACATGCCCACCCAAAATCACGGGGGGAGGAGGGGGGGGAGCAGCACCCACGGCCACGGCATGGCGCTGACCTCCACGTCCCCCGGCCATTCCCTATCCCCCCCACCCCGCGGCCAGGACTGTGAAGGCTTCGAGAAGTGCTGCACCAACGTGTGCGGGCTGCGGAGCTGCGTGGCCGCCCGCTTCGCCGACGGCAGCCTCCCGGCGCTGGCGCTGGCACCGGCCGCCTCCTGCGAGAGCTTCGTGTGCGCCCAGCAGGGCTCCGACTGCGACATCTGGGATGGGCAGCCCGTCTGCAAGTGCAAGGACCGCTGCGAGAAGGAGCCCAACTTCACCTGCGCCTCCGACGGCCTCACCTACTACAACAAGTGCTACATGGACGCCGAGGCCTGCCTGCGCGGCACCCGCCTCACCACCGTCCCCTGCAAGCACATCTTCACCTGGCCCGACACCAGCCCCGTGCCCCAGGAGACGACGGCGCGCCCCACGCCGGGGGCCGGCCCCGAGGTGCCGGTGCCCCCCGCGCTCTACAGCAACCCCTTCCACCAGTCGGTGCGGGCCGGCGGCACCGTCAGCTTCCGCTGCGACGTCAGCGGCCGCCCCCGGCCCGACATCACCTGGGAGAAGCAGAGCGAGCGGGAGGAGAACTTCATCATGCGGCCCGACCAGATGTACGGCAACGTGGTGGTCACCAACATCGGCCAACTGGTCATCTACAACGCCCGCCACGAGGACGCCGGCATCTACACCTGCACGGCCCGCAATGCCGCCGGGCTGCTGCGCGCCGACTTCCCGCTGTCGGTGGTGAGGAGGGAGCCGGGGGGCGCCCCGCAGGCCGGCAGCCCCCAGCCCTTCCCCAGCGCCGAGTGCCTGAAGGAGCCAGACCGGCGGCGCTGCGAGGCCCTGGAGGTGCGCTGGCACTTCGATGCCAAGCAGGGCTCCTGCCTCACCTTCAGCTACGGGGGCTGCGGGGCCAACAGGAACCATTTTGAGACCTACGAGGAGTGCCGGGCCGCCTGCCTGGGCAGTGCCCGCCCCACCTGCCTGCTGCCCATGGTGCAGGGGCCCTGCCAGAACTGGGAGCCCCGCTGGGCCTACAACCACCTCCTCAAGCAGTGCCACTCCTTCATCTACGGCGGCTGCGAGGGCAACACCAACAACTTCGAGAGCAAGGAGACCTGCGAGGACGTCTGCCCCTTCCCCAAGAGCCTGCAGTGCAAGGCCTGCCGCCTGAAGAGCAAGATGGTGCTGAGCCTCTGCCGCAGCGACTTCGCCATCGTGGGCCGGCTGATGGAGATCGTGGAGGACCAGGACTCCGGCATCGCCCGCTTCGCCCTCGAGGACGTCCTCAAGGACGAGAAGATGGGCCTCAAGTTCTTCAACATCAAGTACCTGGAGGTGACCTTGACCGACATGGACTGGAGCTGCCCCTGCCCCAACATGACGGCGGAGGATGGGCCCCTCATCATCATGGGCGAGGTGCACGATGGCATGGCCACGCTGGACCCCAGCAGCTATGTCCGGGCGGCCAACGACAAGCGGGTAAAGAAGATCTACGAGCTGATGGAGAAGAAAACCTGTGACCTCCTGAACCGCTTCCAGGACTAGGGGAGAGCCGGGACATGTCGATGGCGGGGGGGGAGGGGGGAGGGGGGGGCTGCAGAGCCATCACAGGGGGGTCCCAGACCAGTGCTTGTATCTAGGGGTTACCACCCTCAGGTAGCTCCCCCCCAGCCCCGTGCTGAGCCCCAGCCCAGATCCCACCTCCCCTGTAATTTATCTGCCGCAAGTGTGTCCCCCCTCCCCGTGTACCCCCAGCCCAGCCAGCAGCAATAAAGGACTGGGTTGGGTTGCAGAGGGGCGGGAGGTCTGCCAAGACCCCCCCCTCCCATAAAAGCCTTCTCAGCCCACCCGGATGCCCAGTGTAGCACCCCCGGGTGCTCCTGGTGCGGGATCTGACTCCCCACTGACACTGTGGGGGGGAAAAAGGGAATGTTATCCCCCCCATTGTCAGTTCTGAAAGCATCAGGGAGCTGCTGCGGGTGGGGGGGGGGTGGGGGTGAGGCCCCAGAGTTTATTAGGGGGAAGAAGCACAGTCCCAGGATGGGGGTGAAGAGGGGAAATGGGGTCCCCCCCAACCTTTTGCACGCCGTCCTCCAGGGAAACCAGCACCAAGCAAGGAACGTCCCCCCGTGTCCGGGGGTGCCGTGTCCCCTCCACTGACCTGTGCCCCCCATGGCAGCTGTGGTGGCTTCTCTGGGCCACACTGAGACACCCCATTGCAAAGGGACCCCCAAGGGGGCTGGGGGAGACTGCCCCTCCCCCAGCTCCCCAGCCAAGCCCAGCCCCAGCTGGGATGGTGTGACCTCTCCAGGAGGCATCAACGAGGCAGGGGGTGGCTGTGCCGGGGGGTGCCGGGGGGCAGGTCACTGCTTGCGGAAGATGAGACTCTTGTTGTTGGCCGGCATGTCCACCTGCAAGCACAGAGCCGGGGGTCAGGGGAGGTCCTCAGTGGGGTGCAGGAATTGTCCCCCTCCCCCACGGACCCCAGCACCTACCATCCTCTCCAGGCACAGCCCGTTGTCCTCGGCCAGTTGCCGCAGCAGCGCCGTGTCCCGAAGGCCCCAGGCGGGGTTTCTGCCAGGGAGGGAGGCGAGGGTCAGACGGATGGACAGCTTGCCCCCGCACCCCCTGAAGCACCCCCATCTCCTGGGGGTACCCCCAGATCAAGGGCACTCCCCCTGGGAACTGCTTTAGGTCTTGTCTTGAAGGACCACGCTGGGAAGGAGCTCCCAGTGGCTGCTGGCGGGACAGGATGGGCCAACAGCAGCCCTGGGCCCCCAGCCCCCCTCTCCTACCTCTGCCTCAGGCTGCGGTCAAAGTCCACGTTACTCTGGGGGCTGATTTGGCCATCAACGGCGTAGGGCTGCCGGGACACGAAGATGGGGCTGCAGGCACCAGCCATCGTGTTTGTGCCCCTCAAACCTCCCCAGCCCATGGGCTGCTGTCCCCACTACCCACGGAAGCCGATCGAGAAGGGACATGGGCCTCAAGAGGGACTATGGGTCCGTCACCTGCTGTGGGACCCCCAGACCCTGCCCAGGATGGGGCAAAGGAGGACAGGATCCCTCCTGTCCTTGGGGTGAGTGGCCAAAAGCGCCTCATCCAGGGCTTAGTATGTGCCCCAAAAGGCCGAGACCCCTAAACCTGTGACCCCCACTTCCTAGCCCACCCCCCCAGCCCATGGGCTACTGTCCCCACCACCCACAGAAGCCAAGTGAGAGGGGACATGGCCCCTAATAGCGACCACAGGTCCCATCACCCACCAGGGGTTCCTGTTGCCCACTGCAGGCCCCCCACCCCCTGCCCGTCCTGGGAGCGAACAGCCAAAGCCACCCCATCCAGGGCTCAGATGTGCCCTGAAAGGCTGAGGACCCCCCCCAGATCCGAGCCCCTTCCCTCCCCCTCCAACCCTTGCCTGGAGCTGCCCTCCCCTCGGCCCCCCCCCCCC
This sequence comes from Gallinago jamesoni, assembly GCA_025769975.1. Classification (NCBI taxonomy): domain Eukaryota; kingdom Metazoa; phylum Chordata; class Aves; order Charadriiformes; family Scolopacidae; genus Gallinago; species Gallinago jamesoni. Next base: position 18,677,835 of record JAOQGH010000069.1, on the reverse strand, counting down.
CCCAGCATCCCCCAGGGACACCCCGAGGATGCTGAGCAGCACCCACCCCGTAGGTGAAGAGCACTCCTCCGGGCTTCAGCAGCACCCCAGCACCCTTGAACAAGCCCTGGGGAAAGAGAGAGGTGGGGACCAGCTCAGAGAGATGGGGTCCCCCCCGGAAACCCCCTCCTCGGCTCTGGGACCCCCAGACCAGGGGACAAGGATGTGACGAGGGCCAGCGTGGCCCCAGCTCACCTCGGTGCAGCACAGCTCGGCGATGTGCATCATGTTGATGCTGACGATGAGGTTGAGGGTGGCGGGCTGGGTGCCCCCCCACATCTCCCAGCCCTGCGAGACATCCAGCAGGATGGGGGGCAGCACGTTGGGCACCCGCATGGCCTCCGCGTAGGCAGCAATGCTGCGGGCACCAAACCCCACGTCAACCCCAACCAGGGCATCCTCACCCCACCACGCACACACACACAGCCCCCCCCCCCAGCACCCACTGCAGGCAGACCCAAAACCTGCCCGGGCTGGTTGGCAGCAGCAAATCCCGGGTGGAGTCTCTGATGTCTAATATAAGGTTGTGCTTGCACCACAGCCTGGGGGGGGGGGGGCGCTCAGCACAGGGCGAGAGGTCTGGTATCACCGAGCTTTGCAACAAGCCAAAGGGTTGCTGGGTGGGGGGAGAGGGGGGCAGAGCACACCCAGCAGCCAGAGAACGTCCAGCGCACGGACCGAGAGACCCCCGCACCTAAAAAACACTCCCAGTTCCCCGCTGCCTCTCAGCAGGACAGCCAGAGCTCGCTGCCCCCCCAGCTGCCTGCGTGCTGCCTGCACCCCCGGCTGCCTGCACCCAAACGCCTGGGCTGCCTGCACCCTGCCTGCACCTGCACCCGTACCCTGGGCTGCCTGCACCCTGCCTGCACCCATACCCCGGGCTGCCTGCACCCATACCCCGGGCTGCCTGCACACCACCAGCACCGCTGCACCACTCCCCTGTGATTTTGGTGCAATTTCTACCTTTTTCAGCACATTCCCCAGCCAGGGCTCGGCTCCCAACACCTCGGAGCAGGCCACATCCCAGCCCTGGCCTGCCGATTATTTTTAACCAGGGCTGGGAGCTGCTGCCAGAGAAGGGGACACCGGCTGCCCCCCTCCCAGACAGGTGGCCATTTCGGCAACCTCCCTGATAGCTTTGTATTTTTTTTATTTCCTCCCCACGCTGCAGTGATGGGTTTATTTTGGTTCCCTGAATGGTAACCAAGCCCTTTGACGCGATGCCTGGAATGGGCGTTTGGCCACGGGCAGACCCACGCATGCTGGCCCAGGGCAAATAATCCGGGGGGGGGGGGGGGGGAGGGAGGGGGGAGTACGATGCTGCGATGCCGGGAGCGGGCTACCAACCACCCACCACGTGTCCTGGCGAGCTGGGCATCAGGCCTGGCATCACCACAGACCATCGCAGTGGATAAGAGGAAGGTGACCAGCATGGCATGGGGGGACGGGGATGCTGGTGGAGAGCTGAATGTTGGGGCTTTTCTGGGAAAAAAACCTAAAGTACTGAGTTGGGGAGCGTGGGCTGTTTGGGAGTTGGATACTGGGGAAAAAAAAATTAAAAAAAATAAAGCATTGGCTTGGGGAGCCTGGGTAATTTGGGAGTTGAATCTTTTCTGGAAAAAACAAGATAAAGTAAGGAGGTGGGGAGCCTGGGCCATCCGAGAGACAGATACTGGAGTTTTCCTGGACAAAAATAAATCATCCAGGAGGGGCGCCGGGGCCACCAGCGTGGGACAGCGGGTCTGTCCTGCATCCAGGCGGGGAGCCCGGGCTGCCCGAGTGGGATATCGGGTCTTTCCTCCTTAAAAATAAGGACCGAAGTGGGGAGCCCGGGCCGTGGGGCGTGTGGGGGGGGTGTCTCTGCAGGCTGTGCCCCTCCCCCGGTCCCCCCCCCAAACCCCGTGCCCCCCGCCGTGCTCACCTGCGCAGCGCCCGGGGGTCGATGTCGGAGGGCTGCCAGCGGGTGTGGGGCAGCGCCCGGGCGAAATGGGCGGCGTGAAGCCCCGCGCCCGCCCCCACCTCCAGCACCCGCAGGGCGCCGGGCCCCGCGTACTCCCGCAGCACCGCCAGGATCGGGCCCTTGTTGCGCTCCGCCGCCGCCGGCGCTTGCATGGCCGGGGTGGGGAAGGGGAGAGGGGGGGACTACAAATCCCAGCCGCCCCCACGGGGACCCGCCCTCCCCAAGCGCCGCGGTGACACCTCCCACGGGTGGTCACGGGAAAATGACAGCAACAACAAAAAAAAACCCGCACTTCATTAAAGAGCTTCTGCGCCGCCCGGGAATCGAACCCGGGTCGCAAGAATGGGAATCTTGCATGATACCACTACACCAGCGGCGCCGCCGGCAGCACCCCCGCCCCGCCGGCACTCGAGCTCCTCTCCCACCCCCGCCGCCCCCTCCCGCCCCCCCGGAGTGGTGTGGGGCGGCGGGTGCTGCCCCTCTGGGGCGGTGGGTGCTGCCCCTCTCCCCGCCCCACGGGCCCTCCCCGCCCCGTTCCTACCGCCCCCGGCAGCCCCAGGTCAATGCCCCGCCTGAACGCCCCAGGAAAAGGGGGGTGTCGGATGTTTCTCTCCGATGGGGAAACTGAGGCACGACCCCCCCTGGGTGACAGGGCGGGCGACAGGCCGGTGGTGGCATCTCCCCGGTCACAATCGCATTTTAGCGCGGTGACAAAGGTTGGGTGAGTCGCGTGGGGGCTGCCGGCGGCTGGGTGTCCCCCCACGAGCCACCCGTGGGTGCCTGGCGCTCTGGGGGGTGCTCTCCCCGGGGACCGGGCACCCTCCCGCGATGCGGTCGACGGGGCGGAAAGGCCAAGGTCACCCGCGTGGGGCGGCTTCCGTGTCCCCAGAGCAAGGCTGGATCAGCCCCGATGGCCCCGGTGGGTTTGTCACACAGCCTGTCCCCAAACCCCCGGGTGGCACCCAGCCATGGGCGATGCTGAGGGGGAGCTGGGGACCAGCTCGGGGTCCTGTGCCGGGGCTGCACGTGGGGAGACCTCAGCGTGACTTCCCCTCTCCGAAGGTCACGGCAATGGCTGGGACACGCTGCTGGGTGGCCCGTGGCTCCCAGGTGGTCACGGGGTGCGCGGCTCGGGACGCACCGGGCTCGTCACAGTGCTGTTCCTGGTGGTGGTGGCACCTCAGCCCCTGCACCCCCTCACTGTCCCCTGCCTGGCTCCTATGTGTCCCAGGAGTGACTCCTATGTGTCCCCTGTGTGTCCTGGGGCTCCGGTGTTCCCTGTCTACCAAATGTCCCCTTTGTGTTCCCTGCGACTCCCGTGTCCCCTTCGTGCCTGTGCCACCTTGTGTCCCAGGTGTCTCCTGTGCCTTCTCTCCTACTTGACCCACGTGTGTCCCCACGTCCCTTCTGCACACCCTGTGTCCTGTTTGTCCCATGTCCCCCACGTGTACCCTCTGTGTGCCCCATCTGTGTCCCCACGTCCCATGGGTTCCCCCTGTGTGTGTCCCGTGTGTCCCCTCATCCCTATGTGTCCCATGTGTGTCCCTCCACCTCCCATGTGTGTCCCCAATGTGTCCTGCATGTGTCCCCTGTGTGTCCCCACTTCCCACGTGTGCCCCGCGCGTGTCCCATCTGTCTCCCCATATCCCACGTTTCTGCTGTGTCCCGTGCGTGTCTCCTGTGTGTGTCACGTCCCATGTGTTCCCCTTGTGTCCCCTGTGTGTCCCCACACCTCATGTGGTGTCCCTGTGTGTGTCTCCACACTCCATTTGTGCCCCACGTGTTTCCCATGTGTGTCCCCGCACCTCCCACGTCTGCTCCCGACGTGTCCTGCATGTCTCCCCGCTGTGTCCCCACCTCCCACGTGTGCCCACTATGTCCCCTGTGTGTCCCATGTGTGTCCCATGTGTGTCCCCATGTCCCCTGTGTGTCCCCACGTCCCACGTGTGCCCCTTACGTGACCCGTGTGTGTCCCGACGTGTGTCCCCGATGTGCCCCGCGCTTCTCCCTCGGAACCCCCCATCCTCCGCCCTTCTCACGTCCCTTCTCCCCCCCCCCTTCCTCCCCCCCCGCTGCCCCGCGCGGTCCCTTTAAGCGCGGGGGGGGGCGTGTCGCGGCGCCCGGCCCGGCCCGGCCCGTTAAAGGCCCGGCGCGGGGCACGCGCCGCACTCGGGCGGGGGCGGCGGGGCCGGTGCGGGGTCCGGGGCCGGTGGGGGGGGGGTGGGGGCCGGTGCCGCAGGATGTACACGCTGACGCGGGGCCCCAGCAAGCTGGCCACGCAGCGCCGCACAGGTACCGCGACGGGGCGGGGGGAGACGCGGGAGAGGACGGCACCGGAGGGGAGGGGGGGGGGGGGAAGAGGGTGGTGCGTGGGCCCCGTCCCTCTCCTTCTGACTCCCCCCCCCGCCTTCCCCGCCCGCAGGTCCGACGCAGCAGGCGGTGGAAAGCAGCAAAGGGGGCGAGCTGCGGGGCCGGCTGCAGCCCGGAGCCTGGCCCCCCGCCAGGTGAGCCCCGCCGCCACCGCCGTGACCTTGGGGAAAGGTTACCGGGGCCGCCCGGCCGCGCCGACGGGGGAGGGAGGGAGAGAGGGAGGGGCTGCGGAGGGGAAGGGAGGTGGGGGGTGGCACCGGGAGGAGGGGGGCACCGCTCGGTGCCCGCATGGCGGGACGTGCGAGGGGTGGCGGCGCTGGCAGTCCCCGCCCGCGTCCCGGCGACACGGTACGCTCGTGGCGTGGGCCGTCCCTCGTCGTCGGGGGACACCGGAGTTTGTTGTGTGTGTTCCTTTTCTTCCCCCCCCCCGGGGTATTTTGGGCAGAGGCTGCTGCCGACGAGCTCGGGGGAACGGGAGACCGGAGCTGTGGCCGGTGGAGCGGGCGAAGTGCAGGCAGCCCCCGGGGGGGCGGGCAGGGGGTGTCCCGGGGGGCGGGGAGGGTCCCATTGAGCTGCCAGCTCCGGGGAACCGGGCGGGGTGTGTGTGTGTGTGTGTGTGTGTGTGTGTCCCGGTACCGGGGGGGGGGAGGGGGGGCTGCTGCCGGTGCGGGGGTGCCGGAGCGGAGCCGGGGTTGTGCAACCCCCTCCGCCAGCCCCGGGGGGGGGGGGGGGGGCCCCGGGTGCACAAACCCCCCCTGGGTGCCCCCCGCCGGGCCCGGGGGGGAAGGGGGGGCAGGTCCCGCCTGCAGCTTTGGGATCCTGGAGACCGTGGTGGCCCCGCGGGGGGGTCGGAGGATGCGGGGGGGGTGGAGGGGAGGATAGCTTTTGGGTGAAACTCCCAACTTCTAGCAGAAATGACGGTTGGGGGGGGTGGGGGTGGGGTGTGGGTGTGGGTGTTAAGCTGCTGGAGGGGTGATGGCTGGAGATGTGGGGCCAAGCCCCAGCCTGGCAGCTCTGCTGTGGGGCTGGCACCGTGGGGCTGGCACCGTGGGGCACACGCACTGCTCTACCCGTGTCCCCACCCCATCCCCGGGGAATGGATGAGAAAAAGTGTGTGAGTGTGTGTCCGTCCATCCGTCCCTCCAGCTCCCTCCCTTCCTGCCACCTTTCACTAATTAACCTCTGTGCCTGCCCCCACATGTACCCTCTGGCAGGCAGGGGACTTTGGGGGGCATTACCCTGTCCCCCCCCACCAGCCGGAGCTGCCTGTTCCCCGTCCCGCCTGCCCCATGCGCGCTCCCGAGGCCCCTTAGACTTTGTCCCGAGAGAAACGTGGCCGTTGCAGAGACATCCTGCCCCTGAACTGGGCAGAAAAGCCAAAATAGTGAAGTTTTGCACTGGAAGTTCCCGTGATTCTCATCCCAAACCTTTCTTTTTCATCTGCCCAGTTCTGACCGGTTCCAGGCTGGGGCTGCTGGGGGTGTCCTGCCCTCAGGAAGCCTGACCTGCGCCCAGTTGGCAGAGGGTCTCCCCCCAGTCCTGGGGCACCCTGGGGAGGTGCTGGGGCTGCTCTGGGAAACCGGGGTGCTTGCTTTGTGGGGAGCAGCAGGATGGTGCATCCCCAGTGCCTCACTGGATTTCACTTCCATTTTCCTGCTATTTCAGCAATTTTGGCGGCAGATTTTTTTTTTTTTATTTAAGGGACTGCACTTGGTGCCAGAGCTGGAGGGTGGGTGGGAGACAGACAGTGCCTGCTTGTCCCTGGGGACACTCCCCCCCCTGCTTTTACCCCTCTCTGTGCAAGATTCCCCCCCCTTCCCAGGAGGCTGGGTCCCCTCCAGCCCCCTCCCTTGGGGACAGAGCTGGGCGCTGTGGCTGTGTGTACTTGCCACCCAGGGCAGCTGGATGGCCCCTCTCCTTCTTCCAGCCCAGGGTGGGAAGAGCTGCCTGGCCCCCCCCTCACCTCCCCTTGGCTTCCCCCGACAGCCCAGCCCAGAAACTCGTCTTCAACAGAGTGAACGGCAAGAGGCCGCAGGTGCTGCCGCAGCAGGTCTCGGCCACCGAGGAGTGCTACACGCTGGCCCACGAGGAGAATGTCCGCTTCATCTATGAAGGTGGGGGCAGAGGGTCCCTGGGGGCAGCCCCCGTCCCATCCCAGAGCCTGGGGGGGCGGGGGGGGGGGGGAGCTGGAGCACCTGAGGGTCCCTCCTGAGGCAGCAGCATCGTGGTGGGGCTGGGGTCCCCAGCCTGGGGACCTGCCCTCCTTTGCTCCTCTCCCGGGCTGGGGATCCCCATCCCAAAACTGCTTGTGCCCCCCCCAGCCTGGCAGCAGGTAGAGCAGCAGCTGGACGGCAGCCGGAGCGGGGAGAGCGCCTGCGGCCCCGTGCAGTACGTAGAGAAAACCCCCAACCCCGGACTGAAAAGTAAGTGGGGAGGAGTTGGGGCACTCAGGGGTGCATCAGGCTCATGGGTGCAATGAGCTGGTGCGGGCTCAGTCGGGCACCCGAGCAGGGCTGCGATGGGAGGAGGAGGATCCCAGTGCTAGGGAGGGTCTGTCCTGCTGGTGCTGAGGCTGTGTGGGGTGTGCTGGGGGAGGGAGGGGGGGACACGCAGCTGGCCCCTGGTACTGTGGTGGAGATGTCCTGCTGCCTCCCACCGGAGGAGCCGAAGCAAGCAGGATGCCTGGCTGGTGATTCTTCCGGAAATCATGCCTTCTCCAGCCACCAAAGTGGGTGTAGAGAGGAGCCCCTCAAGTCCTACCACAGGGACCTGCCTCTCCTGGGGCCACCCAGGACCAAGCCGGAGTGCAGTGGGGATGGGGACAACACGCTCCTCTGATGGCAGCTGGAGTAAGAGCTGTGAGCGCAGTTGGGGGGGCTCCAGCAGCAGCTGAGAAGGTCCCAAGAAGAGAAGGTCCCTGTAAGCCCAGCCTGGCCTTCTGGGGACATGGCAGAGGGGTGGGGGAAATTTTGGGCTGTCACTTTATTATTTTTTTTTTTTCTTCCAGTGGCAAATGGTGTGGCTGAGGGGGGCACCCGGGGCGCTGCTCCCTGCTCCAGCTGCTCTGCCACGCTGTCCCCTCTCTTTCAGACTTCGTTCCCATCGACCTGGAGGAGTGGTGGGCACAGCAGTTTCTGGCCAAAATCGGAAACTGCTCATAAAAGGGAAGAAGGGGTTCAGGTTTGGGGTGTTTCTTAAGAGAAACAAAGCTGAGAGCGTCCGGTCAGAATCTGGAACCGGTGGCGTTTTAGAACCACATTTTTTTTATAAAAGCCGACCGAAACCAAGTGACCCACGCTGCCAGCCCACGGGGACCGCACCACAGCCATGCCTGGCCACCTGCCCCTTCCCTGTGCCCAGCGTGGAGGAGCAGCCTGTGGCCCCGGCCAGGATTCCTTAAGTGCCAGTTCTCGGACTGCTGCAGCTCCTGCAGCCACCAGCTCCCAGGGACACTGCGGTGCCGTGCTGGGGACGAGGGAGCGCATCCAGCCCCCCCTGCTGTAACCACGGAGGGGGACAGCGGGGTGCTGTAGCAGGCCTGCCAGGCAATAAAGCACTGAAACTGCCAGTGGAGAGGCGCTTGTGGGTCTGGGCAGGAGATGGCGCATTGTGGAATGGGCTGGTGTGGAGCAGAGCATCCCTGTGGAGGGGGTGGGGGGGGGCTGCTCGCGGCTGAGACGTGGCCCAGAGGGTACCACGCTGGGCTGGAGGCAAAGGGCTTGGAGCATCGCTGTCTTCCTTAGCGCTGCATCCCTGCTTCATCTCCCCAGACTCAGCCAGGGGCTGCTGCCACCTTGTAGGAGCATGATTGGGATTGGGATGTGGGGGGGCATATATCTGGGTACCTGCAGGTGCCATGGGCAAGGGGCTGAGATTGTGGTATGTCAATGAGTAAAGCTGCGGGAAGGAGGGTGCCAGGGCATCCTTGCTCTGACAAAAGCCTTCTGTTGAGCCCCAGGTCCAAGGTCTCCCCTTCCTGTGACTGTGGGGGGGAGGCCAGGAGAGGATGGTTGTGGCTGCCGGCAGGGGGGGGGAGGGGATGGAGAGCCCTCACTTGTACTCGCAAGGGTACCTGGGACTCAAAAAAATCCATCAGCCTGTGGGATTTGCTGGACTGGACTGAGCCCTTCCAGTTTGGGTTTTGGAGGACACCCCATATCCTCCCCCAAGGCAGCAGGAACCTGGCACAGCCTGAGCTCACCGGGGCTGGAGCTGCTCTTGGACTCCAAAGGAGGCCAGGGAACCCCCACTGGAGAAGACATACATCTTTATTATTCCTGTGCTGGAGATAACCACGCTGCAGCCAGAGGCGAGCAGCAGCCACCTGGGGCCTGTGATGCTTCTCCCACTGCACATGGCCATTGTGTCCCAGGGGGCCAGAAGCAGCTGGGACCAGGCCAGCACTGAGCCCCACTGTCCCCGAGCCCCAGCGCCCAGCCCAGGGCCAGTCCTGGGGCTGGGACCCAAAGGGCGTGAGCAGCACCCTGCGACTGCCAAATGCTGCTTCGTTAAGCCTTTCTTCATTTAGGCCAGGATGACCCTAGCAAGGGTGGGCTGGGAGGTGCTATCCTTGCCATCAACTCCTCTGCCATGGCACTCATGGCAGGGGACATGCTGCCTCTGGGCTGCCGAGTCTTGCTGGAGGAGGTGTGTGTGTGTGTGTGGGGGGGTGTCACCAGTATCCCAATGGGCTGCATGCCGGAAAGGGGGTGTCCCAGCTGTGGCACTGCCAGCCTGTTCCAATTTGGCATCCTGCCCTCTCGCAACCCCCACTTTCCCACTGCTCCCCGTCCCAGGCGAAGGGCAGGATGGAGCAGAACCTCCAGGGCGGCTCCAGGCGCCCTCCCACCTGAAAGCATCTCCCCCTCTTTCTGTACCCAGGCATCCCTCGGAGGAATGGGGCTGTTTTTTTTTTTTTTTCCCCACCACAGGGTGCCCCCCGCAGCACCTGGCTCTGCCCCCCCAGGGGTGCTCCCAGGGAGCAATCCCTCCATGAGCACCTCCGGGGTGTTCCAGGGCCACCCTTCACCTTGCTAATAAAAACACACAGCGGTAAGATCCAGGGAAATTCTTAGTAACATGATGCACCATCGGTTTTGAACAACAACATTAGGCAAAGAGGGGGGGAAAAAAAAAAACCAAAACAAAAAAAAGAACCAAACACCCAAGAAAACCAACGGAACAGGAAAGAATGAGTCAGTCCCAGGAACAAAACAAAAAACCCAACCCAAAAATATAACCCAACCCCTGACAATGCAATCACTAGAAGGGAATCGGCACCCCTCGCCATAAATATTAATTAATTCATTTAGTTATGTGCAATTGTGTGTATTACTATAGTGCAAATAGCTCTGCATTGATGGCGGAGCAGCCAGCCCAGAGAGGACTGCTGCCAGGTGACACAGGGACTAGTTAAGGACAGACAGGAATCAACACGGATTTAAAACATACACTAAAATAAAATAAAATAAAAAAAGCAACCCAACCACTGGGAAACGCCAAAGAGAACTCCCAGTTGCTGCCTGGGGCTGGGCAGTGCTGGTGCCCGATGCACCCTGCCCAGCGGCGTCCCCCGGGGCCGGGCAAGGTCTGGAGGGGACGGGGCGGGGGGGGACACGGGCCGGAGGTGTGTGGGGTGTAAGGGGAGAGCACAGCGGGACCCAGGCACAGCCAGAGCATCGCTGGCCTTCAGCCCCGCTCCCGTGGCTGCCCAGGGCGGTGCTGCTGGTTAAACCCTGTCCCGGGTGCGGGAGGGACCCAGCGGTGTCCCCAGGCACCCTGTGACACCGCTCACCCCTGGCGCCCACTCTGCCGCCCGACACACCACGTGCCGGACCCAGGGCCCAGCTCCAGGCATCTCTGCAGAGGCATCCTGCCTCCCGCCCGCTGCCAGCTCCTGGGGATGGCCGTGCCTCCCCCCGCGGGCAGGAGGGGACAGCGCTGGCCCAAGAGGTTAAAGGTGACAGAGCCTCCCCCCTCGGGCAGGACGCTGGCCTTCTCCCCCCGCCGGCTGGACACCAAGCGCTTCTAAGGGCAACCACAACCTAATTAACCCAGCGACGGGTTTGGATCTAAGCTATGTGACAGCCTCCTGTCAGACCACAAGCAAACCACCTCACGATACACGGCGACATGCGGCAAAGCCCACGGAGCAGCGTCCCCGTGGGTGCGAGCGTTGGGCAGGGACAGGGGACACAGAGGGGGGACACGGGGTGTGGCTTGGGGACAGCATCCCACTCCCCCTTCCACCCTCCCACTCCCCATCCACCCAGGTTTCCCCCTGCTTTTTGGGCTTGTGTTTGTGATTATTATTTTTTTTTTTTTTTGCTGAATGGCTGGGGCTGGGGGCTGGCGAGCGGCCGTGTCACACGCACCACGTGTGATGCCCACGGCAGGAGGCACGCTGCCACCGCTCCCCCCTCCCCAGTGGAAAGTTTCTTACATTTATACATTATTTAAGACACGCCGATATATAAATTACTGTCTCTATATATACTATGTATAGGCAGCAGGGCCAGTCCGTGACGAAGGGCACCACTGGGGCTTCTGCTCATTTCCCTCGGTCCTCTGTGTAGTGCTGGAAGCGGGTGAAGCTCATGAAGACCTGCTCCAGGGAGATCTGGCTCACCGAGTAGTCCTCCAGGCGGAACTTCTCTTTGGCTTTCTCCAAGGCCCCGAAGACCTGCAAAGGATGGCACAGCAGGGACTGCAGGGGACAGCAGGGCAGGGACTGCAAGGGACACATGGCAGGGACTGCAGGGGACCCGGGGCAGGGACTGCAGGGGACATAGCACTGACTGCAAGGGGACATGGGGCAGGGACTGCAGGGGACACAGGGCAGGGACTGCAGGGGACAGCAGGACAGGGACTGCAGGGGACACAGCACTGACTGCAAGGGGACACAGGGCAGGGACTGCAGGGGACAGCAGGGCAGTGGCTGCAGGGGACAGCAGGGGGCCACGGCTGCCACTGACAGAGCAGGGGGAGATTTCCCCCCCAGGGGCAGTGAAACTCCCCCGGCAGGAGGGTGGTGGGAAGGCAGGAGGCGGATTATTTAGCAGAGTGCCTGAGCCCATTTAAAAATGTATGGTTTATATAGGTTTTTTGCATATATATGATACACGTGTATACTTATATATCCCTGAGCCCAAGGCTTCTGCTCAATATATTATACATTACATATGCAATATATATTAAAAACTATATAGTATACATGCTATATATATATATATAACTATCTGTATATACTATATAGTTTTTTATATATAGTATGTAACTACATATAGTTTTTATATATATGTGTATACTATGTACTCTCTATACAGCATGTATAGTATATATATTCTTATACTATATACTCTATATACTCTACTATATATACTCTATATAGAGTATACAGAACACATATATATAGAAGTATATATAGTATAACTATATACACGGTATGTATAAAGATATAGATTAGTACTATATACAGTGGTATACTATATATAAATATATATGTATACCATATACAGATGGTTATATACTATATACATAAAACTATATATATATATATATATATATATACACTTATATATAGTGCGGAGGGGCAGGAGCAGAGGGGTGCTGGGGGGTCCGTGCTGTGTCCACCAGCGCCATGTCCCAGCAGGGTGTGGGCTGGGGAGGGTGCCACCACCAAACCCATCCCTTCCCGCACCCTCCCAAGCCTTCGGGAAGTATTCTGGGATGCACAAACCAGCCCTCGGCCCCCAGGGAGACAGACCCTGCCTCTCCTGCCAGGGGGTGGGAGGGAGGGAGGGGTCCCAGCTCTCACCCACTGCCATAGAGCACAGGTGACCTGTCGGGGCCAGGAGGTGGGAAAGGGGCAGGGAGAACCCCCACTTTTTTAATTAGCTCATTTTTTATAAATCACCTGGGTTTTGGACAGAGGGAGGCTCTGGAAGAACAGGAAAATGAGCCGAGCACGAAAGCGAAGCATGAAGAGATGTGAAGGGGCAGGAACAGCCCCTCCAGCCCCCTCTTACCTGTGCCCAGCTGAGGTTCTTGTTGGTCAAGTGATAGTGCACCATGCCCTGGTGCTCGTGCTTCAGGACACTCCCTGGGGAGACGAGCAAGGAAAGGTTCCGAGTTAGGAAACCTCCTGAAGCTCACGGCCAGTGTCCTGCCCTCCCCCTCTAAGGCCAACCACTCCAGCAGCTCACCCTACCTGGGAAAGTCTTCTCCACAAAGGCCTTGAAGGCCTGCAGCTCACCCTCCTCCTCACTCCGCGTTTTGGCCAGCAAGGTGTAGCCGCTGCCGAACTTGCTTTTCAGGTGCTGGGGGCTGCCCAGACATTTGAACTGCCCGTTGACCATGATGGCCAACCGCGTGCACAGGGCCTCGCACTCCTCCATGCTGCAGGACAGAAGAAGACTTGTTCAGCAGGGCAGGAGAACCAAGACAGAACAGCAGAAGCTTCCGGGAAGCAGCTGGAGATGGATTCCCTTCTCTCTGGGTTTTTGGAGGAGGGTAAAGCTGTAAGCAGTGCCCACCCACCAGGCTCTGGAGGTGGCTCCCCATCCCTTGGACTCCACCATCTTTCTGGCAACTCCCTGACCTCTCATGCCAAGCCCTGCCTGGAGAATTGTCACCTGTGGGAGGTGAAGATGATGGATTTGCCGCACTCCCGCGTCCGTGTCACTGCATCCCAGAGCAAACGCCGGGCCACGGGGTCCATGCCAGTGGAGGGCTCATCCAGGAAGATGACAGGGGGACCACCAATGAGCGCGATGCCAGCACTCAGCTTCCGCTTGTTACCACCACTGAGGAAGAAGACGGGAATGGGGACAGAGACCTGATATGAGCACAGGGAGAGCCCCACGAGACGAGGGGCAGAGGGGTGTCTCCATGTCTCCTCTCACCTGTAGGTCCTCACGAGCTTGTCAGCGTGGGGCTCCAGGAGCAGCCCTCTGAGCATGTTCTCCACACAGCTGCCGATGTAGCGCTCGGGGATGCCCCGCAGCCGGGCGTACATGCTCAGGGTCTCGCGGCCGGTCATGTGGTCCAGGAGGGCATCAAACTGTGGGCAGTAGCCGATCCGCTGCTGGACCTTGGGGTGAAAGGAACCCAAGGGGGATTAGCTCCCAGGCAGGTCTCCACGAGGAGGTGTCCAAGGCAGAAGGGGCTTTGCTGCACCTCTGCAAGGTTTTTGCTCAAAGTGAAAGGGACTGGGCTGCAGCTCCAAAACCACAGATGAAACGGGAGGGAAATTCCCCCATTGTCTGGTGGGGACAGACACACTCAGCGTGTGCCATGACAGGAACTGGGTGGTCTCATGTTGCATTTCCCAAGCTAGTCCCTCATTGGGATGAGCCATTTCAGGTGGCCCAGGCTCTCAGGAGAAGGAAAGCACTGGAGGTTCTGTACCTTCCCCATATCCTGGTCTTCTCTGGGGACAAGAGCCCAACAGAAGTCAGACTCCCATGGAAGGAAGCAAGCAGGCCTGTGATTTCAGGGCAGACCCCCCCCATCTTCTCCTTGCCTGATGTTGTCAGGGGTGGACAGTAGTAGAGGTACCCAGGGCTTGAACCGAAAGGCTGACCCTTGCTCATCTCTTGCTTTTCCCAGGGGCCTGCAAAGGTCTGACCCACTTGTCTTAGAGAGACCGTCACCTGACTGTGATCACTAACTCACGCTGTTCACAGTTCCTACTATGGAGCTAAACCCTTTGAGGAAGGGTTTGCCACCCTCACAACACCTATTTGTTTCATCTTTGTGGTTCCAGAGGAAAGGGGACTGCTTCCAGGGGGCCAGATAACAGAGAGCTAGGTCAGACAAGGACACAACACCCCTGGGATATTCCCTCTGCCCCTGGCAACTGCAACCGTGTCCTCCTCAGAGGCACCTGCAAGGTGGTCCAGCCCAGGCAGACGCAGGACTGTTTCTACCACCACCCTCTGCCCCTTCAGCCCTCGGTACCTTCTTGATGTTGGCCAGAATGCTGTGACCATCCACAAAGGCATCCCCAGATGTGATGCTCTCATCACCAGTCAGCATCTTGAAGGTTGTGGTTTTGCCCGCCCCGTTGAAGCCAAGAAGGCCAAAGCACTCCCCTTTGCTGACCGCCAAGGAGATCCTGTCCACTGCCAGCAGGGACTCCCGGCTGTCGTAGACCTGGTGGAGACCAAGACACGAGTCATGAGAGTCACCACATGTGCCAAGTGCCCACGGGCACACCAAGGCAAGTGGTGGCTTTATCAGCCCCGTGGGATCACAGCTCTGCTGGCAGCAGGATGCTCAGGATGCCCAGGATGCCATGCTCTCCTCACCTTGGTGAGCTCCTTGATGACCAGAGGGCTGCTGAGAGAAGACAGCAGTTCTGGTGGTGACTCCAAAACCTTCTTCCTCTCATCTGCCACGTCCCTGTCCTCTGGCAGCACAGACACCCTGTTCAGCAGTGCCACCTAAACATGGGGCAGAAAAACACTTTGCCACCTGCCTGCTGTGGGACAAATGGGTTGCTCCAGTGCCCCCAACCCGGCCAGGATCCACCCCTTCAACCCGCCACCTCTGCGGATACCTCACCCCCTTGGCCAACCCACACACTCAAAAGGATCTGCCCCTCTGAACAACCTGCTCCAGGGATCATATCTTCTCTGGGAACATGATTTACATGAAGGGGACGTGCATCCAGCTCACAGGGACACCCGGGCTTAGTTTGGAGGGCACCTTACTTCTCCCTCCCACATGCTTCAGCTCACCCATTTCCGCCGCCTGCAGATGCCACAGATCAAAGTTCTCAGTCTCCAGAGAAGGTTTGTCTCAATAAGGAAAAGGAGGAAGAGGAAGGAGAAACCCTGGATGCTCAAGGAGGTCAGGTATCGTCCAATCCCAGGTGTCTCCCAGGAAAAGTAGTTCATCTGGTAACTGATGTCTAAGCAGGGATGGAACAAAACAAGCCTCGGATCAATTCACACTCTGGAGAGGGGCAGATAAGCTCCAGAGAAAGCCGCGAGCCCAAAGCTTTGCCAGGCTCATCTCCATCCCAGCCCACACTGGGCTCCCTGCCCACAACTCTTTCCAACACTCCTCTCCATCCCAGCCCGCACTGGGCTCTCTGCCCACAGCTCTATCCAACACTTCCCACAAGAGGATTCGGGTCTGGGGGGGATCTGCCAGAAGATACCCAGTGGGGACAGACACGCAGCAGAGATCAAATCACTCTTGGGACAGGGATTTCTTTACTTGTCTATGAAACTTTCCCCAGCTCACATTTCCCTCCTAATCATTAGTAAGGAAAGGATTCCTTAATTGGATCACCTGAGTGTCAAACACTGCCCAGCTTTTGCTTTGAAAGTACCTGGAGCTACTGCCCAGGTTGGGTTAAACGCCCCATGCCCAGCTCCAGCACCCACCCCACAGAGACCCCTCAGAGTGGCTACGGTGGGATGGCCTGGATGGGCAGGTGAGGACCACCAGAGAGACTCACTGAACGCCTTGCAGATGAAGATGGCTTCAACAGAGGAGGTACAAAACTGAATGAACTCATAGTTCTGGTAGAAGTCACTGATGCACTGGCCCAAGCAGTAATTGGGTAAGACGAGAAAGACTTTATCCAGGGTTTTGGAGAGGTCCACCAAACCCAGCTCTGAAAGAGAAGCACAATTTTAGAGAAAGACCCTGATACTTCCAGGTTTGGAAGGAAAACCAACAAATTTTGTCATGCTTAACGGTTGAGAATGGACTGTCAGTACGTTTTTTTCACTAGTGTGAGGAGGGAACAGTCCTGGGGTGAAAAAGTCCCCTTGGGCACTGGATCTTCTTGGTGACATCGGGCTGCAGTGCTGGGCAGGTATGGAGAGCAGCGACCCACCTGGAATGCTCATGATGGTGACGGCCAGAAAGGTGGCCGTGCCTGAGAGGATGTTGAAGATGGTGAGACGGGTGTAGGCCGTGGCTGCCACTGAGAAGAAGAAGCTGAGGAGGTACATGAGGGGAATGATGGCCCAACCATAAAGGAGGAAGATCAGCATCACAT
Organism: Gallinago jamesoni; assembly: GCA_025769975.1. Taxonomy (NCBI): domain Eukaryota; kingdom Metazoa; phylum Chordata; class Aves; order Charadriiformes; family Scolopacidae; genus Gallinago; species Gallinago jamesoni. Next base: position 18,661,447 of record JAOQGH010000069.1, on the reverse strand, counting down.
CAACGAGGTGGCTGTCTTGGGTGAAAGCTTGCACATCAAAGGCTTGGAATATCACCTGGGGCACAGCAATGCGAGAAAAATGCACGTTTGTAGAGACGAACACACATTTGTCTTGACCCAAGTGATGCCACCTGGCCTCAATGGCCCTGGCAGCAAGGCAACAGCAGCACCACACTGACCCACACCTCACAAATGGTTCCTACCAGCAGCCCCTGCCTGTCCCCAAAGGAAGCTCGCTTTCTGCAGCCTAGGATGCAGGAGGGCAGACCTGGAGAATTCCTCTCCACACTCCCATGTATTTGAGATTTTTCAGTGCCCACACCCAAGTGTTCAGGTGCCAGAGGCTGCAGCCAACTGACCCAGCTGGTTGGCCATAGCCCAACTCTCAGGACCAAGGGACAGCTTTCTTGCTGGTCCTTTCCTAGTGAGACAGTGCCAGAGCCAGGGTGGCCTCATCCTTTTCCTTGCCCCCACACACATCCCAGCTCTCCCAGAGGAGGTGCACCCAGAGCTCCCACCCAAGGGGAAGACAGGAGGGCGTCAGGGGTGACTCACCAGCATCAGAGCACAAGGGATGAGGAAGTTGATGATGTCCCAGAGCAGGGCAGAAAGCCAGAAGTTGACCACGTAGACACCACTGACAAACTGGACGTGCTTGGCTTTGATGGCCCGCTCACTGACCAGCAGCAGAGCGAAGGTGCTGGCCAGAGAGGCCATGCCGTACAGCAAGTTGATGGCAATGGCGAACCCAGTCTGGCCTCTGCGGGGAGAGCAGCGGGGCAGGTGAGGACAGGGACAGCCCGACAGACCAGTGCTGAGGCTACGTGGGGACAGCATCCCCACCCCATGCTTTTTGTAGAGGCTGCGCTCACCCACCGAGCCAGTGCGCAGAAGAAACACCCGACCAAAAAAGCATATCTCAGTAAGATGAGCATCTCCCACATGCAGCCCTCCCAGCCCACCACAAAACTCCCCCTTGCCTTTGCGAGACCCCATGTATGTCCCCTCTGGTACGGGTGAGGTTCAAAGGCCCTGGATAAAGGATTTTGTGAAGTGTGTGGTCCTACAGCCCCCTCTGCTCTGAGCACCCAGGGAAAACCAACCCCAACCAGTATCTGGACATGGACCTGTTAGAATGGGTCCAGCAGAGGGCCAAGAAGATGCTGGGAGGGCTGGAGACCCTCTGCTGGGAGGGGGGACTGAGAGAGTTGGGGGTGTCAGCCTGGAGAAGAGAAGGCTCCAGGGAGACCTTGGAGCCACTTCCAGTCCCTCAAGGGGCTCCAGGAAAGCTGGGGAGGGACTCTGGATGAGGGAGGGGAGCCCTAGGAGGAGGGGG
>JAOQGH010000069.1:18634722-18660071 GCA_025769975.1 Gallinago jamesoni | reverse complement strand
TTCTCGGTGATGTTGCGGGGCTGAGGGTAGTTGGTGACTGTGATGGAGGCGTTGGGGCCCGCCAGCACCCTGAAGACAGCGTTGTTGGTCAGCATGAGGGCCGTGGCAGGGGAGTGATACGCCTGGTTGTTGAAGAGCGCGGTGACCACCGTGCGGTTCCCGGCTCCTTCGAAGGAGCGTGTCCCTGCCCAGGGCAGCGGTGGCACTGGGGGGACTTTAAGGTCCCTTCTAACCCAAACCCTTTTGTGATTGTGTGATTCTCTGGGACACGACACTGTGTGTCCCGCTGCGGCCCCAGCTCTTCCCCACAGCCCCCCCCCTCTCACCCCATCAGCGGGGACAGGCCAGGGCTCACCTGCGCCTCCTCTGTGGTGACACAGGGCTGCAGGCCTCAGGAGTATATCACACCGTGTACATACACACAGAACATAGAGAGCGACTCCCTCCAGGCCTATGCGGCTGATTAACTCCAGCAGTCACTAATTGTGCCGTGGCGCTAGGGTCCTTTTTAAGCAGCTTGCTGGTGGTGGTTACGTGAGACAGAGGAGCAGCCGGAGCCCTGAGGAGATCACCCGAGGCGACCCCCGAGGCAGCCGCCAGCCTCCAGCGGGGCGACTCCTTTCCCCCGCTCTCGCCCTGGCTCCTCAGGCCGGCCCGGCCCCGATTCGCCCCGGGCCGAGGACCCGCCGGGAACCCCAATTGCCCGACACCACCCCCTGAACGTAGGCCCTACGGCGGCGGGGGAGGCTCCTGCGCATGCGCCGGCGGCGGGTCGTGCGCGTGCATGCGCGGGGCGGCAGGGAGATGACACCGGCCCCGCGCACGCGCAGTGCGTGCGGCGCGGGGCGGGGCGGCTGCCGGCGCGGCGATGGCGGGCCGGGGGCGGCGGGGGCCAGCGGCGGCGGCGACGCGGCCGGGGCCTGAGGCGGCTCGCGCCTGCTTGAGGTGGTGGCGGTGGGAGGAGCGGGAGCGGGAGCGGGGCGGCCCGGTGCGGCGCGGGCGGGCGCTGACGGCTGTTCCCGCTGTGCCCGCAGGGTGAGCCGGTTCTGCCCGCAGTGCGGGCGCGGCGTGGAGCCCGCCTTCCGCTTCTGCCCGGCCTGCGGCGGGAGGCTGCCCCCGCCGCCGGAGGAGGAGGAGGAGAAGGAGGAGGACACCGAGCAGGCGGCGCCGGCCCCGCCGCGGCAGCAGCCCTGCAGCCCCGCCGCCCCCCCGCCGCCTCCCCCGCCACGCTCCCCCGCCAGGCCCGGCGGCCGCTCGCCCCGCAAGGCGCGGGCCGGGCCGGCGGTGCCGCTGCCGGCCGAGGCGGTGCTGACGGACTGGGGCGGGCGGCAGTGGAGGCTGATCCGGCTCCTGGAGCAGGGCAGCGGCGGGCTGATGTACGAAGGTGCTGCGGGGTCCCGGGGCGGGGGGGGGGGGCGGAGAGGGGCGGGCGGGAGCGTGTCCCCGGCGGTTTGGCCGGACGCCTCGCAAGGACCTGCCGTCCGCGCTCGGTGGCGGCTGTCAGGGTGTCGCTAAGGCGCCGGGACACAGTGCAGAGGCGATGGCAGTGTGCGGGTACCCTGCGGGGTGGCGGGGCCCGGCGTTCCTAGGGCGGGCACCCCGGGCAGGTGCTGCCACCGGCCTCGGGATGGTCCCTGCTCGACACTTCACGGGATGCGCATCCTCAGGAGCCCTGCTTCCTCCCTCGGCTCTGGAGGCTCAAAGCCGAGGTGCCGCCGGCGCCCTGCAGGAGCTCCCGTGCTGCGGGTGCTGTCGGTGGCGACTAAATGTCCAATTCTGGATTCTGAGCCCATTTCGGAGGCCAGAAGAAAGCAGCTAAATTGCCTGGGCTGCTCCTCAGCTGTCTATTGACTGCTGAGCTTTCCAGTTTAGTTCTAAGCTTCCAAAGAAAAGGTTCCAACCACATTCTCCCCGTTAACTTGGAAACACTCTTCAGGAGGAATTTTATCCATCAATAAGTTTTGCCTGACACTTGGGTTTAGTTTCTTTTTAATTATGCTTTTATATAACAAAGTCTGGGCATCCACCTATGTCTTTAAAAACATCTGATGTTAGAAAAAGGGAAAATCAATGTTCTTATTATAGCAGAGGGTGCGTTTATAGACACACCTTTTGGGTGAGAGGCAGCAGATGACCTGTGTGTAGCTCTCAGAGCAGGAGAAGGGGAACTACCCCAGGAGCAAGTAGTGGGTGCAAATCTTTCTGGAGGAGGAAGGCCACCCATAACTGCAACATCCACGCAGGGCAGAGTTGACAAACCACACCGTGAGCTGGAGGGAATGCTCAGCTAATGAATTTGGGGGTGCCTTTGAGATTCTGCTAATGATTTGTTCTTTACATGCTGCCTACAAAGCACCCCACCACCGTAGCCATGCCTAGCTGCTTCTGTGATTAAGCAGAACTACACTCAAAGCATGTGAGGGTGCTGTGCTTCTGGAGCAAGGTAAGAATTATTTTGTAGTAATCTGGGAAGATGCTGTTGCAGAGGATGCTTTCGCGACAGTGAAAAGACCAAGTGGAAGAAGCAGAGAATAAGTAAAAGCAGCTGCATGGGCTGTGTGTAATGATGCGGCTGACACTGCAGGTACCTCCTCTCCGTGCTCCTGTAACAACATCTGTTCCATCCTTCCACAGCACAGGCAGCGTCTGGAACCTCTCCTCAAAAGCAAAGCTACTCCCTCAAACTTGTGAGTTTTGATCTGTTTGGGTAAGGAATAGTGCGCGGTGTGCTGTGTCCACCGGTCCGTTTGGCCTAAGAGTGTCTGAGGAATTTGGAGAAAGTGGTCACTGAAGCCCCTTCCAGTTTAGGAGGTGGATATAGTGTCCCGAAAGTGTTGTGCTTGGATTATAGAAGTTGGTTCTTCCACTAAAGGTGTGAAAAAAAATAGATATGAGGATTAAAAAAAAGCCATGAAAAAACCTTAATCACAGAAGGTTGCCGCCTTCGATCTAGCAGGCTCAGTAATCCCCCAAACCAAATTTGGTGGTGTAAGGTGGAGATTTTGATTCATTAATGTCAGACCTGCTTTTCTGCTATATGCCAAGCGTGCCGAAGTCTGGGGGGACTGGAGAGGCTAGAGCTCGGTGCTGTGCCAAGGCAGTGTGAGGAACCAGCACTCTGTGAGGCCAGAGCCCGGCTTTTAAATCAAACAATAATTGTAGTTGGAGTTCCCAGCCAGCTTTCTAGACGCTTGCCAATAACTTGGGTTCTCCAGAAACGTGCTATTTTCCAGAAATAGCTGTTCTGCGATGGAAATCCAGTTGATTGATTTTAGGTAACTACCAAACCAGAGCAGAAAGGCTGTTTTCTTGTCTGCTGTGGTTCTTGGGAGTCTGCAGGAAGACCAGTGATGACTGATGGCTCTGGGGGGGACCTGGTGGTGCCCGCTCTCCTAGGCACATAAAAAAATCCCCCTCCCTTTTGTCAGAAGAGACATTTAAGAGGACAGAGAAAGAATACAGTGTTAGCAAGAAAAGCCAGTGAACTGCCACAAAACGAGAGCCAGTAGGTGGGACACCGTAGTTCTTTCTGTACGTGATGCTCCCAACTCCTGTATTTGCACCTTTGCCATCTCTTGGCGTTTTGCTCAGTGGTTTTCTGGTGGCACAGCCCAGCTCTTGCGGTGGCAGAGGACTGTGGAGAGAGACGTGGCACACGAGAGCATTGTAGCTCCTGGGTGTTGTGGCTGGGGTTGGCTCACCGGGCAAGGCGCAGAATAAAATATCCTCTGGAAGGTGGTTGGTGGTGTTGCCTGGAGCCTGGAGGCCCTCCAGCTGGCTTGGAGGATCCGGGCAGGGCCTTTGGAATCAAACCTGCCAGGATATAAACCTGTTGCCTCCTCCCCTGCACAACAGCATCTGTCCAAGTTAGCTGGTGGTGTGCTGAGTATGTATATACGTGTGTGGAGGGAAAAATAGACATTGACTATAAACTGTACGTATTTCAGATCACTTGATAAAGCAGTAGTAAAAGAGCAGTAATGATTACTGGTTTAAAAAGATGGACTGTAAGATTTCAGCACGTTACCCAGACACTGGCATGTCACAGACACAGACTTGCTTGTCTCACTTTGTGACAGCTGGAATGAAATGTTGCAGTTCTTTGTTGGGACTTGCCTGTTTGCAGAAATAACCTCCTCTGTGTGCTGTGGATAAGAAGGTTTCCTCTGGCTCCCTTTAACAGCCTTGGGACTAGAGCTTGCATTTTAGCTCACACACAGTTCTAAGGGGGAGTGCTTGCAATATCCAGCATGAGGCAGCAGCTCCCCTGTCCTCTGCTGGTGGTCAGGGTTTATGTGGTTGTTTGACACAGCATTAAAGTGAAACAAAAGACCCGAGCTCTGTTCTCAGCCCTGTTGCTGATCAGATGTTTGATTATTTTTTTTTATTTTTTATTTTTTTTTTGGGGGGGGGTGGGTTGTTGCCATCTTTAAAATGACTAGTTAGGGTCTTGTAGCAATCTTGCCCACGTTTCCCTTGCTGGCAAGGTGCATGTGGCTGAAGTAGTGCTTCTTCTTCTTCTTCCCTTTAGGATGTCAAAGATGGCAAAATCTACAATGAACAGAACTTCTTCCAGCGAGCTGCGAAGGCGGGCACAGGTTGGTGCTTATTGGAAGGGCGAGGACCAGGTCGCTTGTTAGGAATACCACCATCCCTCTCTCACTTGTTACATGAGTCTCTCGGAAGGCCAGGCCAGAATAAACTCATTCTTGGCTTGGTTGGTGCCAGAGCACCGAGAAGTTGGGCCAAGTCTCCGTGTGCCTTAGGACACCGCAGTGTTGGCAGTTTGAAGCTTTGTTTGTTTTGTCTTCATCTCGCTGGTGGCTGTTCAGCCCTGCAGCCCGACCTGCCTCAGCCCCCCCCCCTCTCCTGTGCCCCTTCCACGGGCTTTTCCGTCAGCTACTGCCTAGTGTTTGCTCCAGTGACCCAAAAACATGAGCCAGAGCAAAGCTGAGCAGAGAACGTGGGCAGGCGTTTGAGCAGTGGTGATGGACCAATTCATGGCCAACATCCACTTCTGGCAGGACCCTAAAAATCTGCTTCTCCATCCCTCTCTTTCCCCGCTTCTTGTTTTCCCTAGCGCTGTGGCAACCACGTGCCCTAGCCTGGTATTCCCAGCATCCGTGCTGTCTTGCTCAGTGGCACTATCATTGAGCTCTGACATGCTGATATCCCAGTGCACTGGGCTGGCATTTTGGGGATGGAATCGGTATGAGAGAGGTTTCCAGCTGTGAGCTGCCCAGGGCAGAGCAGCATTTGGGGAAAGGGCATCGCCGACTGAGCTCCTTCGTTCTGGAGCTCCTTAGCAGCATCTGGCCCACTCTGTCCTCTTCTCTCCCCTTCTAGTGGAGAAGTGGAAGAAGTGGCACTCTGTGCCGTTCCTGGGAATCCCCAGTTGCCTTGGCTTCGGACTGCATGCTGATAGCTACAGGTGAGGTGGCTGTGAACGGCACAACTGAGCTGTTTTGTCCACAACTGCCATCTCCTTGGGCTTTCTCTCTTCTCTCATTGCTGTCTGTTATGCCTTTTGTCACTGTCCCCTGGGCTCCCAGCCTTATGCATTGTTTCTGCCTCATTAGTTAACAAATAGTTTGCTTCTCATTATCCGGTTTCCTTCAGTCCTTGTGCTGCTTATGAAGTCATCGCTTTTGCTGCTTCTGCCCCTCAGGCCAGGGGACGCCTCATTCCTGCCTCTTAAGCTTAGCAGACCTCATCTGCACCATGAGGTCAGCCTGTCTCCTTTTCAAGGAGTTTTCCGTTACCAAAACTTGAGGAAGCGTTTGCCCAGGACAACTTGGAGTCAACAGAGGGTCTAACCCAGGCAGATGGCTTGATGAGGTATTGCTGTGTGCTAAGCCCTTGTCTCTTGTAGGTTTTTGGTGTTCTCTGACTTAGGGCGAACTCTCCAGTCCGTCCTGAATGATGGCTTGCACCAGCTGAGGGAGAAGGCAGCTTTTCAGATCGTTGTCCGGCTGGTATGTAGAGAACAAATACTTTCTAAGAGACTTTTTCAGAAGAGACCTATAACTTTCCTCCAAATCTCTTAAAGGTGCTTTAAAGCTGCTCCAGGGGGTTGGCTGGGATCTTTAAGTAGCATCTCCTGAGCCTGTTGTAAACTTGAGTACCATCTTTTGAGCAGTATTTATCACCTTGAAGGAATTTGGGGCAAGGAGAATGAGAGAAATGTGACACTTGAACAGTAGAGGCTCTGAGATGGTGCTTTTAGTACTCCTCCCCACAGCTGTGGGGAGCTGGGGAGGGATCAACTCGGTGACAGCCGTGGTGCTGGAGGGCTCTGCCTGGTTCTGATCCGCTCATCTCTTCTCTTTGCTCCTAGCTAGACTGCCTGGAGTACATTCACGAAAACGAGTATGTGCATGGGGACATCACAGCTGAGAACGTCTATTTGAACCCCGCAGACCTCACGCAGGTAGGGAGCAGGAGCAGCGCTGCGAGGGGAGGCCAGGGAGGGTGACAGGGGTTCCTGCTGCTGGGCAGGGGAGTGGTGGGGTCTGTGCAGCGCTCAGGCGGGGTCGCAGGCTGCTCTGTATGCAGAGCTCACACTCCACACACTCTGTCGTGTGCTTCTTGACGCCTTCTAGGTGACCCTAGCGGGATATTGCTTTGCGTTCCGTTACTGCCCCGGAGGGAAGCACGTGGCCCAGCGTGAGGGCAGCAGGACCCCTCACGAGGGCACGGTGGAGTTCATCAGCCTGGACAGCCACAAGGGAGCGGGTGAGTCTCTGTTTCTGACACAGCTGGGGCCCTTCCCGTGGCTCCCTGAGGGCAGTTCTGTTACTGCTGCTTTCCAGGCATTTACAGGCACGTGGAAACAGGTTTCTATTTGGGCTGTTTCCTCTTGCGTCTCTTTGGTGCTGTGTCAGGAGTTGCCAGGTCACACAGCAACTGCAGCAAGAGGTGCGGGGATGTTCCTGCTCCATCTGGAGCCTTGGCTACAGCGAGTGCGTGAGGAATAGAAACAGGGATCTGTTCCGAGCCAGACGGGATCCCTGCCCAAAGCACATCTGCAGCAGGCTTTGCTCTGACCTTGAAGCAATGAGAGCTGGAAAGGCATTAAATTAGCTGGGTCCTCTCATGGCTGGGATGTAGCTCTTCTCTCCCAGTGTTCAGACTGGGCAAGTCTCTCTCCAGATAATCATAGAATGGTTTGGGTTGGAAGGGATCTCAAAGCCCATCCAGTGCCACCCCCTGCCCTGGGCAGGGACACCTCCCACCACACCAGGTTCCTCCAAGCCCCCTCCAACCTGCCCTTGAACCCCTCCAGGGATGGGGCAGCCACAGCTTCTCTGGCCAACCTGGGCCAGGCTCTCACCACCCTCACACCAAACAACTTCTGCCCCACAGCTCAGCTCCATCTCCCCTCTTTCAGTGTCAGACCCTTCCCCCTCCTCCTAGGGCTCCCCTCCCTGATCCAGAGTCTCTCCCCATCTCTCCTGTAGCCCCCTTTAAGTACTGAAAGGCCACTCTAAGGTCTCCCTGAAACCTTCTCTTCTTCAGGCTGAACAACCCCAACTCTCTCAACCTGTCTCCATAGTAGAGGGGTTCCAGCCCTCCCAGCACCTTTGTGGCCCTTCTCTGGGCCCATTCCAATAGGTCCATGTCCTTCCTGTGCTGAGGACTCCAGAGCTGGACACAATACTCCAGGAGGGGTCTCACCAGAGCAGAGCAGAGGGCAGAATTCCCCCCCCTGGCTCTGCTGGCCATACTTCTTTCGATGCAGCCCAGGATGCGGTTGGCTTTCTCCCAGCTCATGTTGAGCTGGGAGGTGATTTTTCAACTGTATGAGTTAACAGGCTTCCAGAATTATTGATACCCTAGATCTCTTCTTAACAAAGCTCTTGCATTTCTTTACTTCTTACTCTTCGTCTTCTGAAGCTGCCTGTTCTACAGAAAGGGCACCTCAAATAGAGACTTCCAAGGTTGTGCAGCGAATGCTGGAGCCTTACTTGTCTTTGGAGGAGAGTCACTAGCCTAGACTTCTCTGAGATGGCTCCCAAACCCTTGTTTTTTCACACATGAATATCTCTTCCTTCCCTTTAGGACCATCTCGCCGGAGTGACTTGGAATCGCTGGGCTACTGTCTTCTGAAGTGGCTCTGTGGCTTCTTGCCTTGGTCTGATGAGCTGGACAAAGTAGAAACTGTGGTGGAGAAGAAGGAAAAGTAGGATAAATCATCTACTCTTTTGGGAAATGCTCAGCAGAAAGCAGTGAGGGAGGTTTTGTGACGGAGTGATTTCTTTTCAGTCATAGTACAGTGTTGGGATATGGGTAAATCCCATGGTAAAGGCTGAACTTGGCCAAGGGGTGTTTGATGAACCCTCACTTCTGCTCCATTCAGAAGTGGCCATCTGAATTCAGGCTTTTTGGGTTTTTTTTTTTTTGCCCCTGTTGCCAAAGACAGGCTGTCTGCAGAACCTGCCTGCAAAATCAGGCAAAGAGGTACCTGTTCTGTTGCCTCTCGCCTGACAGGACTTGTTATTCCAGGTACAAAGGGGATGTGCCATGCCTTCTCCGAGTGTGCTTCAGGCAGAAACCTGTCCCAGGTATGGGCTTGTTCTCTGTGACAGCAGGGCTTGGGGAAGGAGTGACTGCACCTGGAGCTAGAACCTTCTCTGTGCTGGGGCACTAGTCCAGGATGGCTTCCAGTGGCCACGGTGACTAAGCAGCACATGGACTGGTTGACAGTCTCCTCCTGTCAACAAATCCCTTATTTTCTTCACAAAACAAGGAGGGCTGTTGCCCATTTTCTGTATTCACGAGCCTTGCTGAAGAGGCGAGTGTTCTGGTGGCTTTCAAAATGGAATTACTTGGGGCAAGAGGTTATTTCCCCATCCTGTCTTTGAGCTTTGGGCTAGCCTCTAGGTTTGTTTTCCTCTCTCTGGAGGTGGCATGAGCAGGTGGGTGAGCTGTCCCCAGGGAGAGCAGCCTGAGGCCGTTTGTCACCTTTGTAAGGACAACTGGGGCTGCTCTGTGCAGTCACAGTCCTTGCTTTGCAGACCCCCTGCAGAGGTACCTGCAGCAGGTCATGGCACTGGAGTACGAGGAGAAGCCTCACTACGAGGGCCTGCGGCAGCTCTTCAGAAAACCACTGGAAAAGATGAAATCTTCAGCTTATGACCCTGTGGACATCAAAATGGTGCCCTAAGTAAGTGCCACAATGTGCTTGTCCCCCTGTGCTGCTGGGAGGGCAGGAGCAGGATGGTGCAGCTCAGGGTGACCTGAAATCTCTCCTGGAGCGACCCAGGGGCTCCTCCTGATGTGTGGAGGGAGCACTGGCCCTTCAGCATTCCCAGAGCTACACCATGCCAGGCTTAGCCTGTGTTTCCTCACTTTCTTCTGGAAATCCTTGTCCTTGGAGGAATACTCAAGTTGATGAAGCAAAGGCTGAAAGGTTGCAGGGGGCTGGAAGTGCTCATAAAATACAGACTGATGCAACTTGTCCTTTTTTCATATATTTTTTTTAAAAGAACTGAGATTCTGGGCTGTCTCTTCTGCATTTCCAGAGCTTGTATCTCTGATTTTATTGCCTGGGGCAGTAAGTGCTACCTCTCTAAGCCCACATGCTCCATCTTATCCATGAGGCACCTGCAAGATTGAGGTTTGATAGAGACAGGTCTGGCATTAGTCCAGGGCTGTATCAGCCACAGCCACTCGATAGAGCAGCAAACCCTGGGAGCATGGAGATAGCACCTTGTCACCTGCTTTGCTCTTCCTGGGAAGGACTCGGAACTGATTAATGTTCCTATTTTGTGCCTTTTCTTTCAGACCAAGAAAACTTGCACAGGAAAAAGAGCTCAAAGCTTTCTGTACTTTCCCGCAGATATTTAATTTTTACCTACCTGTTTTAGAACTGAGAGAGAATTTTTATAAGTGTTTTCTTCCAATTTTAATGTGACTGGATGCTGAATTTTGAGCCACTGCTGTAACAAGTTAAATGTGATGACACTCCTGGATGGCAAGTCACTGTGAGCAGTCACTGGAGAGCTGCAGTATAGCTACTGGGAGAAGGGTGAAGTCTGGCACAGGAAAATTAAATCAGGGACTCTGTTGTTTTTTCTTCTTTTTTAGCTTTAACTACAGCAGCAGTACATAGTTTTATAATAAACTTTGTGGACAAGCACCAAGACTGCTGTTACTTGGTTATTTGGCATGCTCAATGCCTTTCAGGGGCAGCTGTAGAGTTGTGATGGTGTGTTGAGGCCCACGTTCCTTCTGCAGGGTGTTCTCCAGCTCCTCCTATTAATGGAGAGAGCCTTCAGGCAGTATTTTAATCGTAAGAATTGGCTCAGAGTAAAACTCTGCCTTCATCCCCAAACATCCCACCAGTTCTCCCAGCCCCAGGCCACTGAGATCCCAGACAGTGAAGTAAGACAGGGAGCCATCTATATTAAAAAAAGTTTTATAAAAAAAAAAAGTCACTACACTGCGTGTATCTGAACTGTTGCCATCTGCCCCAGTAAGTTCTAAACAAAGGAGGAGTCATGGAGTCCAGTTCCAGTGTTAAATTCCGTGACATCTCCTGGAAGTCTTGTACCTTTGATTTCAATGCTCGCTGCCTGGTTGTGAAGAGAAAGCTGTTCTCCTGGTGGTCACAGGCTGAAGGAGCTGAGGTTAAACTGTTAGTGAAGCAGCACAGGTTTCATTTTTGATCAGAAAAGCATATGCTGCCCTTCAAGATTCAGGCTTCAAGTAGGACAAACTGTCTGCCCTTCTGCATTGCTGCCTGGTTCTAGTGTTCAAGTGATTCGTGCTTTACTCGAGGAGACGCTAATGGAAAGAGTGAGGAAGACTGAGACAGGACAAGAAATGGAGCCACAGGCTGGAGGTGGTGGTTCAACTCCACTGTTCCAGCAGAGACCAGCAGCTCCCAGAGATCACTCTAGTACTGGGCAGTGAAGCATTAAGGCACAGAAGGAGGGTTTTTCAGGCAGGGGAAACACGGCAGTTAGAGGCAAATGGGGTTTAAAAACCATCTAAGAGGTAGGTAAAAAAGAAGCTCAGACCTGCAGTGAGCCTTCATTTACCTCTTGATTGTATCCATTAAAAACCTTGTATCAGTGCAGCAAATGGTATATACACAGAAGAAGGAAGCACCAGCTGAGTGAGACAGTCCCTGGCCAGAAAGAAAAGGCAGCACCTCAAAAAGGTCTTTCAAGTGGAAGAATTCAAGCATAGTGTTACATCCAGTAACTCGAGATCCAAAGTCAGTTCCTTTCTTTTATAGTGCCAGGCCTCACAGCGAAGCAAGGGACACGACAAGTTCCTCTCACCAAGGAGTAACTGGTGAGGTATGACAAAAATGTGCTATAAAATTTCCTATGTGGAGAAGAATCTTGATTTGCAGAGGATTAGACAATAGGGAGTACTTTAAAAAAAGATAGCTATCAAGGAAGAAAAGGGCCCAGAAGTGAGCTACAGAGTGAGAGGACAGGCACAGAAGCAAGGCTGAGAGGAAGGGCTCTTTTTGGAGGTATTGATAATTATTCACTATCATCCCTGTACGACTACAACAGAAATACTGTTTCCAGGACCCCGAGAAAAGTACAGAGCAGGAAGAAATCAGAGGCTTAAGAAGCCCAAGTTCACCCTTTCTTCACTGTGTTCTGCCACGTTTTTTCGCTTGACTTGCCTTCTGTCACACTTGCCCTTACTGGGCCCAGCACAGACTGACTGTAAACACGATTCCAGGTACTGGGGTGGGCAGGGCCCCGCATTCACGGCACTGCCCAGCGACAGCACTGAGGTAGGTTTGAGAGGTTCTCCGAGGCCACCTTCTACAGAAGATGTAGGACTGGCGCTGTTGACGGAAGAGTAGCCTGAGCTCCCTTCCAAGTTAGGATTTTTTGGGGTGAGATACGCTGAGAGGCTGCGAGCATCATCCAGCAGCTTGGCCTCCCTGGGCGACGCTGCCTGCCCAGCCCACCCCACCGAGGGGTTGTCTTCATCGCTGGAGTCCTGGCAGCAGTGCTCCGCCGGATCCACATAGACCACCGTCACGTCCAGGATCCCACTGGGACCCGTCACTGCCCGGCGAGCAAAGAAATAGGTTAGTTCTCATTTGGGCAACACCAAGCAGAAAAAAACCCCAAGAGCATAAACCTGATGTCTCCTGATGAAGGGGAGGGTAGAGCACTAAGTTCACCCTCATTTAAAACAGTAACTTTTCCCCCCTCTGACTGTTTGGATAGTACCAAATCCTATTTAAAAAATGAACAGCCAGTCCCAGAGTCAGCAAAACAAACAGATAATACAGCATTTCTCGCACACTGGCTGTTCACCATGTTTGGTGGACTGTCAGCAGTAGCTGAAAACAGTCTCACTCTAAAACACTACAACACCCTTCATCGTGTTCTGAAGCAGTGTAAAGAGAACAGATATATACCTCTAAAACAGTTTAACAATTTACAACCCCTGGGGAAAGAGGAGAGTTTTCCCCAAACGGTCTTCAGCTGGAAGTTCAGGCTTCTGTTGCATGAGAAACAGTTTTAAGCAAAGATGAAAAGACAGTTTTATTTTTCTCATTAGCTTTTTCTAAGGAGAATAAAACCCTCACCATCTCCATCTCTCTCGCCTTCACTTTCCTGATCACCTTCATAACCAGAGCAGGAGTCTAGACTCCAGTCTAGGAAGTTATCTAGAAGACTTTCCTCCTGGGTGGAAAGCTCTGCTGTGGGTGTAGTCACAAAGCTGCCTCTGTCGTCCTGAATGCTATCTTCCCTCCTCCTGCACAAAGAGAACCCAGAAGTCACACATTAAAAGCTAGGTCTGCCTTTGCAGCTCTTTTAAGAAATATGTCAATTAAGATAGTCACAGAAAAATTTATCATATTTAAGAATGGAACCTCAGGGTACCAGAGAGGAGGAAAGGCTCCTGCCGATCCTTAGAGACATCTACAGCATGAATTATACTTGCCTTTTTGTTCTCTTTCCAGAGGGAGAGCTAAGGAAAGTCTGGATTTCCACCACATTCGTGTGCAGGGGACTGGGCTCTGGGTCCTCCTGTTTCACACCCAACAATGAGCAGAGCTGGCTGTAACTCATCATCTAAAAAGCCCGAAAAAGCCAGTGAGAATTAGACCACACATGTTCCTCTTGCCAGGAGGCTGTTTCTCTTCATTTTCTTGGAGAAACCCATCCTGGTGAGTTCCCCCCACATGTACTCAACTCAATTATAATCCCTGCAGATCAAGTTTAAAGCCACCCCTTTAATTAGATACCCCCTCCTAAAGTTAGAGCCCAATTCCCATTGCTTTTGGAGTTTGCTACATCCTGCCGCGTGGTGCCTTTTCTCTGGGTGTCAGACACCAGCAAATGAAGAAAGAAGAGCTCACCCACCTTTTCTTTGCCTATTTCTTCATAACGCTCGTCTTCAAATCGTTGTTTCACTGCAGTTAAGGACACCTGCCTGTAATCCTTTGGGACATCATCATGGAAACTAGAAAAAAAAAAAAAGATTAAAGTCCTAATCTTAGAATGAATTATATGAAACAATGTTAACAAAACCTGCCAGTTTAAGTACTTTCCCTCTGTCCATCTCAGCTCTGTGCTAAAGGGAGTTGGTGTTTCCTCAGAGCTGCCAAGCAGTTAGTCAAGGCACTTGGTTTCTGAGCATCTAACTCCTTTTCTGTTCCTTGAGGTAAACAAGATATTTGCCTTGTACTCCTTAAAAAAACCCATAGGCTACTTTTGGTACTGGAACTCCTTCTGAAGCTTACCAATAAGCCAGTTGGAATCTTCTGAAAATAGTGCTTCTCAGCAAGCTGAAACCTGATAAGCCATGAGGAGCATCACATTTTCTGTAGCCCAGGGCCAGTACCAGTTGTGAGAAACAGAATTGCTGTCCCTGAACTGGCCCCAGATCGCAGGGCCTTGTGGTGGGGGGGGGAGGAAGTTTCCCAAAGCTACCTCCTTCCTTGGGAAGGGCTGACTGCGTAGATGCAGCACATCTGCAAAAGCTGGAATCCAAGTACTCATATGCCCTCCCAAAAGAGTTCCAAAATCATTACCACTTTTGGTAGAGGCTTAGCACACAGGGCAGCAGGTCTTCAAGAGAGAAACCGGTGCACTCGGACAGCTGGCTGGTCCAGGGGTGTGCTGCAGGAGAGAATACATATCAACAATTCATGAAGCTTGGCAGTTCTGTAATCACACAGATTTTATTTTTATATTGGATAAATCACAGAATAGGTTGGAAGGGACTTTTAGAGGTCACCTAGTCCTCCCCCCCTGCAGTGAGCGTGATCTTTACAAGCTTATGCCTGCACACAGTTCATTCAAGTTCACAGTCAGCTTCAAGGAGAGGTTTACCTGCCAAACTGAAGTTATACCTTCAGTCTCACTTAAACACAGAGCTCGCACAGTCTGATACTAACGCTCTTGTTCATCGTAGCTATTGAGAGGTAAACCAAACTGAATTAAAATCTGCCTGTCCTCCTCCCCACCCCCTCACCCAGCCAAGTGACAGGGACATCTTGCCTAAAGTAAAAATAACACCAACCCCCCCCCCCCAAAGGCTCCCTAAAAAAGACAAAGCAGACTGACACACCGTGCTGCAGGCAGGGCAGGGTTCCTTACCTTGCCTGTGCAGGATCCTGGCCAGCAGCAGCGCTGCAGCCGCCAGCTGAGCTGGGGAGTACACACAGAGGCTGGTGTTGAGGAGGGACAGTTCACAAATGAAGCTGTAAAGGTGAAGGGTCCTTCTCTCCAAGGAGACCACGTTTGACAGTACTTCTTTGTAGTCCACAATGGTCGGTATCTAGCGCACAAAGGAGAGCAACAGGAGACGAGCACCAAGTATTTAGAACAGTTGCTTCCAGATGCTGTTTTCTTTACATTAGGGTTTGGGGTTTTTCATTTAACTACTACACTGCCATCAAAATATTCACCAGTGAAAGAATAAATGGTGTTTTAAAACTCAAGCTTTTATCTCCGCAGAAAGGCAGAGGGGTTTATATCTGCTTTTATGCTTTGACGCGTGCATGGTCTCCTCAGCTGAGAACACTCATAAAACCCCAACATCTTAGATAAGGTGAAAGGCTAATTACAAGAACCTGACTTCAGCAGCAGCCAAAGGGGTGAAATATTCCACCCACTTTCCAAACTCACCCTTATCTTTCCTTCTAGGGCAGAAATTATCTCGCCCATCATTCTGACCAAGTCTTCATATTTGTAGGTGTTGTCCGTTAGCCACACAGCTTCTCGTATTGTCAAGATCTCTTTGCTGATGAAACTGCAACATCAAATATTAACAGTTAGCCCCAGAAGAAAGGAAGCTTGTGCATCTGTGCACTAATGTTTTTGTGGCAGATAAACGCATCCCAGTTGACCAAATCTTTAAACAACTTTACAAAGTACTTGTTAAACAACTTTATAAGGTGCTTTCCCAGGTACAGATCAGGAAAGAACAAACAAATGCTCTTCATTTATTTCATCTTTAAGCTGGAACCACCTACTGGAACATTCCTAATTCCTCATTTATGAGAGCTGTCTCCTAGGTTAAGATGCAAGATCTTAAGGAAATTAACACAAAAGAGTAATTTTCTACCACACCATGTGGTTCATCTGAGCATAACAGATGAAACTAGGTAACAACACCACTGCAGTTGTTCCTTACAGGGTTACTTGTGCTGATATGGCACGAAAGATTTCAGTTGCTGATGCATTTAGACCAATCCACCACCAGAGTTTTTTTTCATAT
Source organism: Gallinago jamesoni (assembly GCA_025769975.1). NCBI lineage: Eukaryota > Metazoa > Chordata > Aves > Charadriiformes > Scolopacidae > Gallinago > Gallinago jamesoni. Next base: position 18,644,354 of record JAOQGH010000069.1, on the reverse strand, counting down.
TTATAAACATGTTCAAAGTATTAAACTTTGTGTCTCATTTATAGAGATTGTGTTTATACATGAACACAGGTCCAGCAACAGACCATGTAGAGAGAAGCCAAAGATTCTCTCCAGTATTATTATTAGCAAAGGTGGAAAGAAAAAACCCTTGAGCTGCAGAAATTTATTTGGGTGATCACAATAAGCACCTCCAGTCAGCAGTCAGAACCCCTACCGTGTGCAAATGACCATGCAGGCTATTCCCAAAAGCTGGAGGCGAGCCCGAGGTACAGGTCTCAGCTTCAAATAACGATCCACGCATCCCACTGTCATGTGAAGGCACAGGCTGGAAAAGTCTTTCATGGTAGCTACTTCTACCAGCCAATCGATCAGGATGTACCTACACAGGAACAAGAGACACACATAGTCTATGCAGTTAGAAGCCACTCAAACCCGTGCTGAACATTCTCCCCACGCCCAGTCACCCAGCCCTTTCTCCACTCAGGAATTCCAAGCCAAGAAGTTTCACCAAAAGAATTTTCAGAAAAATGCCACGTTGCGCTGAGAGAAGGATTTGCAGCCACAGGCCTGTTATCCTCCAAGGGGCTAATAGTTTTCTTGAGTTGTCTGTGAAATGGAATTAGAAACTATCCTATAATGGGTACTTTCATAAGGAAAGGGTAGAGCACAACAATTAGGAAGCTAAAGGCCACCTGAGATAACCAGAGAGCAGCTATAGGTCCATCAAGCCCAAGAGGGTTCTAGTTCTTGAAGAACTTGTTAGACTTGCCAGATGCAAGAACTTACAGTCCAGAGAAAACCTCACTGAGTTCATTACAGTTATTCATCGGGGCTTGAAATACGGGCTCTAATATTTCCTCTTTGCAAAGTGTCATGTGTTTCTCTCATTGTACATATCACAAGAGTAAAGCAAGAGATTCCACGCCCCAACAGATCTCATTCTAGATTTTTTTCCCCTTGCAGAGGGGAACAGGCAACAGTTTCTGCCGCGTGGCCTGACTCCTGGCTCTGAGTTTTTACCTCATTGTTTCATTCATTCCTTTCTGCACAGTGAAGATACTTTGCTTGCTGACAGGGAGGGAAGCTTGAAAGATTTGAGACACCACTTCACTGGAAGACTTAGCTTCTAATCCTAGTTGGTTTCCATTCCCACAAGCTTTGGCTAAAGCTATCTGTAGTAGAGAGAACACGAAAGAAAGTTGGTTTTGGTTGGTTTTGTGTTTTTTTTTTCCAAATGAAGACTATAGCAGTACAGGATGGTCCTGTAATTTTCCTGCTGAAAACAGAGACTGAACAGGACAAACTATTCAAAAGGTAATAGAGTTGGTAGTTCTAAGTTTGGCTTAAATGTTGGATGTGCACGTTATTTGAGGGTAGGCTTTTAAGTCCATCAAAAGATGGATGTCAGATTGTACCACAGACATGCAATATTTTCCAAAAAAGGGGCATCTGCAGAGTAAATGCACACATGAATATATAGATATTATTCAGCAATTTTGATCCTGCTTCTAAAAGAGAATAGTTGAAACCTACAATAACAGCATAGGAAAGATGGAATGAAAACAGTTTTCCTGGGAAAAGTCAGTCTTACCTGTGCTTCCCAGCAGCCCTTTGCTGCATAGTCCCGTAACGTCCTGAGACTTTGGAGGTATCTGCCAGGATCTGATATCTACAGAGACAAATATTAAGATTTCAAAAATCATTACCTTTACACAACAAACAGAAGGATTGTAGCACTAATATCCAGAACAAACCCCCACTGCCTGGTGGTACATCTATTATTTCAGCAACCAGGTTGCTTCTCATCATGTTGATGACGACATTTTTAAGAAACTCTCTGCAGTTCTTGCCCAGTGTCTCACGGGAAATGAGACGGGTCACTGGGGATTCCAGTGCGAGAGCTTTGGCAGATTTATTAGCGACAACGTGGAAACAGGAAGGGGGACACTGCCCCAGGGAGCCACACGATTACCAGCCAGTGGTGCCTATGCCTGTAGGGGTTAGTTATAAAGGAACTTCTGCTTGCACCTCAGCTACAACTGCTCATGGACTCATTTACCTAAAGCACCAAGGCAGACACCAAAGCTCATTTGAGAGAGTTCTCTGCTTGTTTATGAAGGAGGAACAACAATTCTTCCCGTATCTGAGAAATAGCAATTTTGTTATATGTTCCTTGCACATAACAGAGGTCTGCAAGTTACAGTTAAAAAGTTGTTTTGAGACAAAACCATACGACTTACAGCAGCCTTTCTGTTACTTTCCCAAAGGAGGTAGGAGCTGTTTAAACAACCCTGCTTTGAAGATTCTTCAAGCATTTCAAGGGATTCTTTTCTTTTCTCTTCATCCTAAGGACAAAAGGCATGATGGTATTTTTGCTGTCCAACAAATTAGATGCCAGACGCCAACACCACAGCAACTGCCCAATAGCTCTCTGCTGAAAGCTGCAGAGCACAACCAACCAGTTGGGGGTCCCCTTCAGACCACGAGGGGGGCTCCCACGTCCACCCAGTGCTGTCATTTGATGATCCAGGCTCAGGAAGCAGTTAAGGGTTTTCCTCAGCTAGACAAAAGCTTTTTGGCTTGCTTGCCACTGAGGGATTTATTTATTTATTTTATTAATACACATTACGACTAGATGGCTTTTCCTTTGAGACCTGAGCACACTGCAAGCCCATGATCAAGCCCAAATTGATTTCACTGTTTGTAAAATTCAATAAACTAAGTCGATAATGTTCCTTTAAACAATCAGTAAATAAAACTCAGGAGAACAAAAATTCCTAGGCCACTTAAAGAACATAAGAGCATTTGGCTGATTATTTTTTTTTTTAAAAATCAAGGTAAACAGCATTAGCATCACCAAAAAAGTACCCAAACACATGAAGTCAGAAACACTCACCTCAAAGAGACTCAAGACCTTAGCCAAGCAATGAAGAATAGATCCTTTTTGAGCCTGAAGAAAGCATTAAGATAAAGCAGTTAAAGATAAACAAAGAATAACAGCAAATTTTGCTAGTAATTCCAGCCTACAGTTTTGTTTGCCTTTCAATCATTCCTCCTCATTTTTTTTCCAATTTTTTGTCATCTTTGAGACTGAATCTCTCAGAAGAGATAGTACAGGCCTCCAGCACTCACGATATATCAAGTGTAGCTTGGCAATAAATTTATTAAAATGATTGATCCACAGTCATTTAAGCACCAAGAGCACAGGAGCTGCTTGGGGCAACAGAAATGTTTTCACCAATAGAACTAGGTGCAGCTACTAACCCATCTTAAAGTCAAGGGCAGAAAGAAATCTTACTTTCTCCAGCTGACACTCTGCTTTGAGACTCTCATAGACCACAGCTTTACAACAGCTTCCACTCAAGGACCAGGGAGGACGGATAAAAAGCCAGATAAATGGGGCTGCGCACACATTCAAGCGCTCTGCCAGACTGAAGAAATGAGATGCCTTTAATCCATTCACTTCTGCACGACCCTCATCAGAGATGGACACTGAAAGAAAAAAAAAAAGCAAGAAATTATTTAGAGTTTATTCACAATGTGTGCATGGAGTTTAGTCAGGCCAAGACAAACAATAGGATACAATCAGGAAAAAGAATGAACAGTGTTCATTCAAAGCTCCTTTAGAGCTTTAAAAATCATGGAAACAGCAAAAAAATCTTAAGTAGATTTTTTGGAGTAGTAAGAAAAACATCTTACTACAATCAGTCTTTATGAATGCATAAGTATGCTCTGCAAGGAGGCTCCTCCTGGCAATTGTCAATCCCTTTGATTACATTTATCACACTAGATAAGCAGCCAAGTTCAATCAGAACTATACTATCCTTTAACACCCAGCAGTTTAGTGGCCAGCGTTTAAGCTGCACTGAAAGGTAAAACTGAAGAGACATGTTAATAAATGAGACCTGAGCACACACCAAAGGCAGCAAAGCTGGCTCCACACTTAGAGCTCTGTAAGCAGCCAATAAAATGGACAACTTTATGATGAGACAATTGGTTTGATCTGTATCTACAAATAAGCCTTTAGCTCATCTCCACTTCCTCTCCTTCCTTCCTTCTCATGACTTCCAGGTCATGCCACCTGCCTCCGAGACCCGAGCACAAGGTTCCACACTTACAGCCTTCATTGTACAGGTAGGCAATGCCCAGCTTCACCGCAGCCTCAAAGTTACCCCTTTCAGCAGCCCTGAAACAGAGAAGACATTCCAGGTTGAACTCAGTTGGTGCTTCCAGGCCACATCCTCAAAAGAGTCACTTCAGAGGCCAGGCTGTGAATTTGGTGGTCACCAACCACAACTGATTATAAGCTTTCATGTCAGAAGCTAAACATAGGTTGTGCTGAGGGTTTTCTTGCTGCAACTCTTTCATCTGCCAACGTCTAGGGTAATTTTGATAATTCACTGGAAACGTTTCTCATTCCCATGTAACATCCCCAACACCAGAATGTAATAACATGTTTTGGTTCTTGTACCCTCAAGGATGGGCATCAAGGTCTTGTGCTCCTCCCTTCCAAACTGATGTGTGCATGGTAGTCTTCCTCAGAAAGAACATAATACATGCATCAAACTCAGAAGCAAAGCTTATCATGACATTTAAACTGACAGATCTCCTTAAAATCAGACAGACAGACACACACTCTCTGTCCTTTTTAAGCAGATTTATCATCATCTTTTCAAACTTCACTCATTTCAGTGCTGAAACTTGGGTATATAGGGGTGGTGAGATCCCAGCCCAGGTTGCCCAGAGAAGCTGTGGCTGCCCCATCCCTGGAGGGGTTCAAGGGCAGGTTGGAGGGGGCTTGGAGGAACCTAGTGTGGTGGGAGGTGTCCCTGCCCAGGGCAGAGGGTGGCACTGGGTGGGCTTTGAGGTCCCTTCCAACCCAAACCATTCAGTGATTCTAAGATATGCAATGGGCCCTGCCCCAGTTAAAGACACAGCAGTAATAAGCTGCAGCTTAGACACAAACCCAACAATTCTTCATCACCCTAAGCAAAGACTTCTACAAAAAAGGAAAGTCAGGTTGACCACATACACAATTCTAATCAGTCCTCACTGTATCTACCTTCAAACATCCTCTTCCACAATGTCAGACAAATTTGATCCTTAAAGCTTACCTTTCAAACATCTTCAGATTATTTGGAGAAGGCCATATTTCTTGGAAACTTGCACAGGCCCAAACACTTGCATGATTATCCACAAGGTATTTAAGATGTGAGTGCACCTGCCGGGGGGAGAGCATAAAATAATAAATACAAAAATAAAATGACTAACAGAAATATAGTTCTTTGCAATCTAATTTGAGATGGGTAACCAGGTAATTTGTTTAGCCACGGTGATCTAGCAGGACAATTCTCACCAAAACTACACAGAGCACTCAAATACCACTGGGATAGCAAAAAGCTAATTAATTACTGCATGTATTCTTTAGTTTTATTCAGGCCTGCTCTGAAAAGGCTCTGACAGCCTTGTCTCTGTGCAGCCCTAGCTCCTCACGGTGGAGCTGAGCCCCAGTACGAGAGAGGGGAAGCAGTAGCACTCACGGCTCTGACAGAGAGGATGTCCTCAGCAGGAAGGCCTTTCAGAACATGAAAAAGAACGTCCTCAGGCAGACTTAATAGCGTCAAAACTCGGGGCCGTTTTCTTATCCTTCGCTTTGAAGGGAAAGAAAAACACCTGGAACACCTACAGTGAATCACTGGAAAACAAAAGCACAAGACACCTTGGTTAGTGATGGATCAGGAGGAGGAAAAAAGGCACTAGAGAGCATACACATGCATAAACATGTCTTTACTTGAGTACCTGTTTACTGCAGCATAGGACACTTCTCAAAACACATTAATCATAGAGATTTAGCATGTGTCATGTAATGCTGTAAGACTAAGCCACAAAGCAGCGACTCATTCAATTTAGTGAATTAAGAAGCTCAGAAGTGATGGCTCATGCTCAAGTCTTCCTCACAGAGGAGGATAACTCCTCCATGCCCTCACTCCATCACCTGTGTTGAGTTAAATTCTCACTACAACTTCATTTACCACCCCTACGACCCCACTTTTTCTTCTCAGTTGACAGTAGTCCTTGGAACACGACCATGGAGGTGAGGAAGTTAAGACCCACCAAACCAAAACCCCATCTTTCTCAGCAGCGAGCTGCTGCCATAGGTGGTTGCGGAAGACCTTTAAGGGCCAGGGATGCCTTTTTTGAAGTCTCAGCATTCATAGACTAAGGCATCACCTACTTCTTCTCTTCCTTATTAAGACGGATTTTACCTTCTCAGAGAAGCTGTGGATGCCCCATACCTGGAGGGGTTCAATGCCAGGTTGGACAGGGCTTGGAGCAACCTGGTCTGGTGAGAGGTGTCCCTGCCCAGGGCAGGGGGGTGGAACTCAATGATCTTTAAGGGACCTTCCAACCCAAACCATTCTATGATTTGCCAAGAGAGGATAATGATCCAAGAGATGAGGCAAAACCAAGAAGAGCACCTAAAAACTGCTCCATGATAGGAAACCCAATTCCTTTTCCAGCTCCTAGGAACAGTGCAGCGTTTGGGCTGCCACCAAGAGCCCAGCCCCCAATGCCCACAGCAGTCTGACATACAAACAGCAGAAATTCAAAGCACTGCAAGGTGCTAGGAAGGGGGGGAAAAAAAAAAAAAAAAAAAAAAAAAAAAAAAAAGCAGCACATCCTCCAGCCCAAAAGTGGCAGTGAAGGGTCACCCTCATTGAGAGATGCTAGGGTGTAGCAGGACGTACATCAATGCCAGCTTGTGCTGTAGCTCTCAGTCACACGGAGATGCCAACACTGCTCATCTCCACATCAGCCCCTCGCGGCTCTCAGGAACAAGCCATACAAGCAACAGAGGCCTGTTTCTGAGCAAGGAAAAGGCTGCACGTTTTCTTTGTGGACAAGAGGGCTAAAAGAAAAAATAAGGGCTTTTTTTCCACATAAGGACTTTTGTGGAAAGCACATAAGGGCTTTTGCCTTTATTACAGAACACTTCTTGGTTGTGTTTCTCAAATTTGGTTTGAGTTTTACGCAAAGACGTTGTACTAGGGAAATTTATTGACTGATTTTTTTTATTTTAAAGTTTAATAAAAGGCCATAGACTCCTCTAGGGAGCCCAATACTGCGCGATATGTGTGTGCTAGCATTGCTTATCCTGTTTTCACTGGTTCATTTCTAGCTTGAAGATTTTTTTTATCTTAAAAGCCAAAGCAGTAGTATAATACATATACCAAACCACCACGCATTACGTATGAAGTAAACCAAGCAAGAGTAGTCTTACTAGATCATGAGGTCAAAGGCATAAGCTTAGAGAATGACACAGATCACGTTTTTGGGCTTTTTTACAATGAAAGTAGAAGGCGGCTGAAAAGTCAAGGTGAAGACAGAATTTGAACGAAGCAAATATTTTTCTCCATGAATATTTTTGCTTTTCTACTTTAGGTGCTTCCCATCTGGTTATAACTCAACATATGGAAAACCTCATGGTCTTATACTAACCTCCAGCTCTTCACACACACCGTCAGTGTGAGACTGACGAGGTAACGCATTGCGTTTCTCGTTGAGAAGATAAAAGCAACAGCTCTTTCCAGCTGCAGTGAACGGAAGGAATGTACAGACCGGCCAGTTACACCCTCCCCTTCCCGAGCACACCAGCCCCCAAACCAGGAAGCCTCCAGACTTACAGGCTGCAGAGCCAATGCCAAATTTACAGGCAATTTAGTTCAAAACGAAGCTGCTGCACTAGACTCAATTACTCAATGCAGGTTTTTCAGTTTGCAAAGGGAAGGTTATCTGGGTTTTCAGCAGGGTCTGCAGATTCCTAAGGGGCCCACGAGCCACGGCATCCAACATCTCACCAGTGGCACGTACCTTACCTGATACCTACCTGTCTTTGATTAAAAAAAGCTATTCCCGTGAAAATAAAAAACTTTTTGATATGTGCAAGGCAGAACACTGCTATCCTTCGCATCCTCTTCCACTCTCTGCAGCAAACTTCAGCAGTGTTATTGCAATGAGAAAGAAATGGCCTTTCCACCCTGCTATGCCCATTCAGCCTGTGTGGATGTGGGAATGGCTGGGGAGAGGGGGGTACTTGGGCAGCCCCGGGGAGACAAAATTCGATTTCAAAAGCCAGGAAGCGGCACCCACAGAGGGGACGGGCCTCAGCGGGCTGACTGGGACCACCGCGGCTAGGGACCGCTGAGGACGAGGACTCCGTGCCCGCCCCGGGCAGCCTGTGCCGCCCTTTGAGTAAAAACTGCTTTTTCCTCCTTTGGAGCGGGGCTACCCCGCAGCCCCCTTCCCCGCACCCTACCCTCCTCACCGCCCCCCGCCGCCGCCGTTTGAATTTCGGCGGGCCCCGCCGAGCCGCCGCCGGCCCCCACACCCGTTGCCGTCCCTGGCGGCCCCTCAGGCCTCGCTTCCCCCGGCGCGGCCCTCCTACCCACAGAGCCCCCTCACAACCCGCTCAGGAGGGGCCCAGCGCCGGGAGAGACCGCCTCGGAGGCGATGCGGAGGGAGGGATAGAGGGAGGGAGGGAACGGCACCCCCGGAGCCCGCGGGCCGACCGGCACTCACCGCCCGCCTTCATCACGGCGTGTCCCCGGGGAGCGAGCAGATAGCACCGGCCACCGCGCCCAGACCGGCACCGACTGAGTAGCCGCCGGGAGGCGGGGCCGAACCGGCCGGCGGAGGGGCGGGGCTTCCAGCGGGAAAACACGCCCCCTCGCCAGAAGCCACGCCCCTTCGCCGCTCACGGAGGGTCAGGGAAAGCGCAGGCCGTGAGCTCCTCCCAGGCCACGCCCCGCGAGGTACCTCCTCCCGCTCGCCATTGGCCCAGCTCTCTGAGCGACGCCTACCGGCCGCGCGCACTTTTTTTTTAAACACAGCAGCCTTGGCGATTGGCCGAAAGGGAGGAGGGGAGGAGGGGCGCGCCCCGCCCCGCCGGCCGGGATTGGGCGGCGAGGATGCGAATTCGAATCGGGGCAGTTGGCGGGTCGAGCGCCTGGCGGGCACGGCGGCTGCGGTGCATGCGTGCGGGGCGAGCCCCACCGCGGTGTGTGGGCGTTGCCATGGCAACCGACGACCGTTTCCCTCAGGACCGCGGCCATGTGCGGCGGTGGGAGCCTGTGGCCAGGGCGTTGCGGTGGTCAGGACTCCGCCGCGGGTCTTAATTCCCTCCGTCGCACCAGGTCCCAGCCTTACAACGACATGGAGGGATTGAGTGCACCATCAGCAAGTTTGCAGACGACACCAAACAGTGTGGTGCTGTTGCTGCACCAGAGCGGTGGGATGACATCCAGAGGGACCTGGTCAGGCTGCAGAGGTGGGCCCAGGTGAACCTCATGAGGTTCAACAAGAGCAAGTGCAGGGTTCTGCACGTGGGCTGGAACAATCCTCAGTATCAATACAGACTGGGGGATGAGGTGAGAAAGCAGCCCTGAGGAAAGGGACTTGGAGGCGCTGGTGGATGAGAAGCTGGCCGTGAGCAGGCAGTGGGCACTTGCAGCCCAGAAGGCCAATCGCATCCTGGGCTGTATCTAAAGAAGTGTTGCCAGCAGGTCCAGAGAAGGGATTCTGCCACTTTCCTCTGCTCTGGTGAGACCTCACCTGGAGCACTGTGTGCAGGT
>JAOQGH010000069.1:18617347-18631306 GCA_025769975.1 Gallinago jamesoni | reverse complement strand
AGTTCTTCCCCACATCTCAGCTCCATCTCCCCTCTTTCAGGGTCAAACCCTTCCCCCTCCTCCTAGGGCTCCCCTCCTGAGGTACTGGGTCAGCTGACGGATGTGTGCCCCTGTGTTGGCTCATGTGAGGTCCTCACTCTGAGGGGAGAGGTTGTGTGACCAGCTAAAGCCCACGGCACTATGTAGGAATCGTTGGATGACCCAAGTGGGCTCTACAAGGGCTGCAGAGAGTCTCAGCAGTGATGGGCAGCATGGAGGTACTCGGGGTGGGAAGGGTGCAGTGATGCTGCAGGAAGCCCACGGAAAAGGGAGCATGAGGAGGGATGATCGTGTCCCATGGGACCCGACCTGACAGCTTTGTGTCCCATGGAGGTGTGTGTGAAATGAGTTGCCCTGGCTCAGCCAAGGTGCAGTAACGTCCCATCTCCCATCACGGTCGGACCCAGCGCAGGCAGCCCGTGGAAGAGCCCTGGAGCATTGACAGATCTCTCTCACCTCCACAGGTCCCAGGGACAGGGTCACTCAGCCTCTGCCTTTCCCATCTCCTGGGTGGCTGCAGGGCATTGCTTTGGGGGCTCCCAGTTTGGTCCCACATCATTCAAGTGGAAACGTAACACCTGCCCGGCAGAAAACAGGGAACTTGGCCAATCTCTTCCAAAGAATAGCTGATTCCCCTTAAACCCTTGCTAAAAGATGTGCATTTTAAACACTTGAAGAGTATCACTTCTTAAAACCCCATACTTATGTGGGTGGGAGGGACCTGGAGTGGAGCCAGTGATCCCTAACTGGGAGGGAGGGTTGCAGGGCAGGCAGACCCAACACACAGCCAAAGCCTCTTACCATCACCAGGCTTTCTCCTCTGGGGGCTCTTGCTGACATGAGACATTCAATTTGTAGCTTTTTATTTGAAAAAAAAAAAAAGTCCATATTTTTAAGATCCTTTTCGCAGATCCTCAGCACCCCAGGGGCTGTGGTGCTGGGAAGGGGCTGTTGTGCTGGGCCCAACCGGCCCTTGTCTGCCTGGGGGTGTTGGACTAGATGACCTCCAGAGGTCCCTTCCAACCCCATATAATTCTATGTTTCATATGATTCTATGAGCACTTCCTTCCCTAAAAAGAAGTCCCTAAATGCCACCAAAGAGATTTGGGCTTTTCCACCGCGAGGGCAAATCCTCAGAGTGAACAGCTCCTGGGTAACTCTGTAGCTCCTTTTAGGCTTTGTCCTTCTCTCCAAACGAAGTGATTACTGGCTGGGTCTTCCTTATCTCGCAAGGCTGAAAAGAATCCATACCTGGAGGGTTTCTCTCTCCCTCCCTTCCTTGGGAGGCCCTTGCTGTTGTCTCTCCACCGCAGGAGTTAGAGGTACCCCATCTTTCTTACTCCCCCTCATCCTCCAAAGGACTTGGAAAAGCTGCCCCCATTCCCTGGTGTGCGTCTGGGAAGCACAACCCTGGCTCCTTCTGGGATGGGATGGGAACATGGGAGCGGGGAGGACACCGGGGTCACCGAGCTCAGCACCCCATGGGCGCAGCACCCATACACCCTTGTTCACTTCAGGAGACAACCCAGAGCTTCTCCTTTATAAATCCTGTGGCCCTATAGGCTGTGAGTACTGTCTCCAGTGCTCTGCTACACGTTTTGTAAGTATACTTAGGAAAAGAAGAAAGGAAAAAAACATGTACCCAGCCCGTTGCCAGCCCGGTTCTTGCAGGCCAGACGGCAGCTCAGCGCTTCCCAGCAGCTCCGGGACCCCGGGAAGCCCTGGCCCACCTTCTGTGTGAACTCTTGGAATAAAATACTGAATAGCTTCTTTACAGCTGAAGCACAATGTGCCACGACAAGTGACGCGTGTTTATATCTATCGTGTACTTTGCTGCTCCACACAAGTGAATGAAGAAACTGCACAGGCCCAGCTGGGCCCCAGATTGCTGCGTACGCCGCTCGTCGGGCCTGGCTATACGTGCTGCCGGCCTACATATAGCCAAGCGCTAATTCATCGCAGAAGGTGCTGATCACCCTGGGTTTCAGAGCACGTAAAGGAATCCTGCCCTAGTTCTGTGTGTTCTTCTTCGCTGATTACACAGGCTCCGCCACAATACTGGGTAGGGTTGTTTTTATTTCCTGTAAAGAGCAGAGTGTTTGGCAGAAGAGGAGAGTAAGAATGACAACTGTGTACACATTTCACATATTTCTGGTATTATTTCTCCTCCAGAGGAGGACAGAGCTGTTATTAATAATCACCTCGCCAAGTTTCTGCATCGATATTTTGAAATGAGCTGGGTGTATAATTTAGGAACCACAGTCAAGGGAGAAAATGTGCTTTCAATTGAATTTGAAAGGGGTGGAGAGTTGATGATGCAAAGAGATAAACGACGGCGAGTCTGGAGGGCTAGAACTACAGTGAAAAAAGACATTTTCCAGGCTTTGCGAAGCCAGAGACATGGCAAGGGCTTGAGGAGGGAAAGGAGGTACAAGAGGGGGAGGCACAGGCAGGGTACCTGTGGGTCCTGGAGCTGAAAGGGCATTCGACCAGAGCTGAGCATCACAAGATGGTGTCTCCCTGCACAAGCTGGAGAATGGGTGCTGGAGCCTGGGAGGTCTTTGGTGGCCACGGGGAAAGGGACTGCAGGGCAAGGAGAGAAGCTGTCCCCAGCAAAAGCTGAGGCTTAGACACCGGCACATTGTCTGACATTCTCTCTCCTCTTGGGGAGCACCAACCTGTGCCCAGGCATGGTTATCCCTTACCCTACTGGACACAGAGGGAAAATACAGATACAGACACTTGGGAAGTGCATCGCTACCCTCAGAGCACGCAGGATGCTCTGTGGATGGAGTGAGCCTTGGAAAAACGTGCATTTGGCATGTGAAGGACACCAGGTAAACTGCAGGACAGTAGAAGTACTTGGCAGATTTGTCAGTGTTTCCTCTCTTGTGATCTGGGATCTCCGACAGAAACTCAGCTGCTATTTGAAAAGAGAGGAGAGGAATGAACTGTTCAGCCGTTCTCAGTGCAGGCTGTGACTCAGTGCCGCGATGGCTGCCCGAGCCTCCCTCCAGCCAACCTGAAACACCGACTCCCAAAGAGGAGTTGGGCGGGATTACTGGCTGCTCTCTACAACCCCAGCAAAATGAAATCTCTTCTTCCTGCAGCAAACAGCATTCCTGCCCGTGGCTAACGTTACAATGGAGGTTTCTCTTCTTGCCTGCTCAACCAACAGGTCTGCTATTTGCCTTGTTAGGGCAAACCCACATCTGCCGGCCTCAGACCCACCAGTGCAGATATTCTCATTGTTCTTCCCGATAGCGACCGGCCAGCACTGCCCACCAGAGGACAGGCAACAGGCGAGTGATAAAAACATCCTTTCCAGGGGTACACTGCAGCCACTGGCCAGCTTCCTTAGCACAGAGCAACCACTTAACAAACAGCAAAGCTCGCATGTTTAGGAAGGTGGTGTTCACAGCTCAGCAGCCTCCCAGCCCTGCGGACCTCTCGGTGACCCCCTGCAGCCCCCCAAACGGTCCCTTACCCATAACGTATAGCCACCGTGGAGTAGTCCCGTGGTGAGTCCCCACCTGGCCGGCACCCATGGCTTTGTATAACACATGGGTCATGTCCCAGCACCTGGTTCTCCAAAGCCAGCCCCTAGCAGGGGACCTGCTGCCAGGGTCCTCGGCACAACCCCCTCCCTTCCTCAGCCTCAGTGGCCTGTGCCTGAAGCCAGCTGTGGTGTGGGTACATGTCCCAGACCAGGGATCAGAGTGCTGTGGGGGGACAGAGCAGTGAGAAGTCTTGCAGGGGTCTCTGGAGCTGCATTTAAGCTCGGGTTCCTGCCCTTGGGGCCGTTACATGAGGTCCATTGCAGCTCAGCCATGCTTCAACCTGTCCCCCCCGGATTTGGCTTCTTGGCTTGACCTCGGACCAAGCCCTACTACGTTAAGAGATGCTGTACCCTTCCTTCCCAAACAGGCAATGTTTTTTCCGCGGTAGCACATGTCAAAATATAGTTTGGATGGTGATTAGAAGGCTGGAACATAATCTTTGGTGGCTTGACTTGGATTAAACACAGCCCAGCCAGTTTGAGCCTTGTAAACACGGCGGCTTCCAAGGAGCTAACACTGGTGCATCTGCACCTCTTGTGAAATACAAGCCCCAAAGCCCTGCGAGCACAAGGCGTAAAAACGTCACTCACTTCTCAGACTCCACTTCAGGAAAGAACAAGTTTATGCACAGCCGCAATGGAAATTCATTTCCCTGAGTTTTCTTGTGCCAGGATTTCATGGTGTCTCCCTTGACACTCTAGAGGCAATTTTCAAAGGGAGATCTTTAGAGACCTGGATTTTTTAATACAAAAAAGAAGTGGGGTATGAAATGTTGAAGAACATGTTTTGAGATCTCTGTGGACAGAAAGAAACCGCTTTCCTTCATGTCTTTTTGTCTCCTGCAAACAGATAATGACATGCAATAAATCCAGGTCCAGATCCCCAAATGTATTTTGCCATCAATTTTCTATGTGGATCTATGACTTGTTGCTCCACACGGTGCTCGCCTTGCCCCTCTTCACAGCAAACTTTGCAGAAGCGTAACAGAGTCTGAGTGCTGCGTCCAATTGCAAGGAGAATGAATCATTCACACATTTCCAAATAGTTTAACTAGAACAGAAAACAGGGGCAAGCTCTATGGCCACCATCTTACTAATTAGAAGGGCAAGGGTAAGAATTAGACTGGCAGAAATCTCCCCTATGAATTGTTTTGCAATGGAAAGTTAGTGATTGCAAAGCAAAATTGAATTGGGCAATTTATGATATTTTTTTTTCATTTTTTTTCCCTTCAATTTGGGGCAAATCATCTGGTTTGGGATTTTTTTTAAATATATATAATAATTTGCAGGCACACCTGGAGACTGGGGAGAAATTGCAGCTCCTCCTGGAGCCCACCAGGTGGGAGGAAGTCACTTTCTTCACTTTTAGTTAATTGCCACATAAAAAGCACCTCCATTTCTCTTGCCATCCCAATTGCCTTTGTTTCAGACTGCTTCCCAGAAATTGCCTCTCTGAGTAAGTGTGAGCAAAATGTTTGCCTCCCACAGTGAGAGGCATCAGCCGCAGACTCCGCCAGCTCTCCAGCTGCAGCCCTGTCTCAAATCTAGTTTAGGAAAAAAAGAATCGGTTCCTTCTTCAGTCGACATTTCTCGGTCTTCTGCTGCAGTGGGTCAGTGTCAGGGCTTCCCACATGGACTATCCAGAACACAAGGAATTATGCCCACCTAAGCAGGCTAATAAACACTTTTCTCCGGCCTTTGGTACAGATGGTGACCTCCAGGAGGTGAGGAGATGGGTGCAGGGCAATGAGTTGTCTATCTGCCACCAGTCTCTTCTGGCTTCTGCACCTCTCCAGTAGCCCTGTATTCTTGTGCCTTTTAGGCTTTTTGGCATTTCAAGAGGTAACCTGCAGGCTGTAATGACACTGCTCACATCCCATCTGCTTGGTGCCTGGATGCTCACGGAGGAAGCTCTGGATTTGTCCTGCCTCAATCAACACCGCTGAGCAAACCACAACTAGAATCAAAGAATCACAGAATCATTCAGGTTGGAAAAGACCCTTGGGATCATCGAGTCCAACCATCTACCCCACTCTACAAAGTTATTCCCTACACCATATCCCCCAACACCACATCTAAATGACTCTTAAACCTATCCAAGGATGGTGACTCAGCCACCTCTCTGGGCAGCCTACTCCAACGCCTGTCTGCTCTTTCTGTGAAAAACTCCTTCCTAATGTTCAGTTTAAACCAACCCTGTTGGAGCTTGAATCAGTTCCCTCTTGTTCTATCGCTAATTACCTGTGAGAAGAGACCAGCACCAACATCTCTACAGTGTCCTTTCAAGTAGTTGTAGAGAGTGATGAGGTCTCCCCTCAATCTCCTCTTCCTCAAACTAAACAGTCCCAGTTCCTTCAACTGCTCTTCATAAGATTTATGTTCCAGGCCCTTCTCCAGCTTCGTTGCCTCCTCTGCACCCACTCCAGCACCTCGATATCTCTTGGATTGAGGTGCCCAGAACTGGACACAACACTCCAGGTGTGGCCTCCCCAGTGCTGAGTACAGGGGGACAATCACCTCCCTACTTCTGCTGGTCACACTATTTCTAATCCAAGCCAGGATGCCATTGGCTTTCTTGGCCACCTGGGCACACTGCCAGCTCATATTCAGCCGCTTGTCAATGAGAACCCCCAGGTCCTTTTCCGTCAGGCAGCTCCAGCCACACTTCCCCCAGCCTGTACCGATGCATGGGGTTGGTGTGGCCCAAATGCAGGACCTGGCACTTGGCCTTGTTGAAGCTCATATCATTAATGTTGGCCCATCCATCCAACCTAAGTCTCTCTGTAGAGCCTCCCTATCCTCATGCAGATCAACACTCCTGCTTAACTTGGTGTCACCTGTGAACTTGCTGATAGACTCTCGCAGAGAGCATACAGAAATTCCTGCCCAGCATGGCTGCCAGCCTCTCAGTCTGAAACAGGAGCAATCTCTGGGTAGATGCTGGGTACCTTAGTGAGACTTGTACACATGGCATCAGCTCCAGCTTCCAGCAACGCTCCCTGGAGACATGAGTTTCTCCACTTCCCAGTGCAGTGGGATGGGAAGGACTGGCCGAGGTCTGAGGGGAAACTCAGACCTGCAAAGGAACACTCACCTGCAAAGGAAAACATGGGTAGCAGATCTGGTTGATGCTGCTCAGTCATCCAAGCCAGCTTTAGGTTCTCCAGCCTGTTCTTGGTCGCAGGAGTGGCTCACCTGAGGAGCTTAGCCATGCCTGTTGGTCTGCAGCTGATGGCTGATACTCCTCCCAAACCTCACAAAATCTGATGAGGGCACTAAAAATGCTTGACTTAAATGGAGGAGCAATTAAATTCTGCAACAGCTGAGACAGTGGAGGCCAGCACAAAAGGCACAGACAACTGTAGGGGGGTCTGAGCAGAAGCCCTGAAAGTCCCCGGTCATTTGAAAACTAGCCTTGTGAAGTTTTCACAGTGCAGCCACATAGAGCTGGTGCTGGGGAAGGGGCAGAGCTGTGCAGATGGGATCCCAGCGAGGGAGAAGGTGGGCACTGGCTGGGTAGGGATCACAGGGGCTTGAGCCCCACAGGAGAGACTTCTCTTGGATAAAATACTTCCACTTCCACTGAAGTAGATGTGGATTTCTGAGCAAGGGAACCGTCATCCTGTTTGTTTGTACAGGGCTCAGGAAACCAGGCTTTCCATGCCTTTTCTCTAAATATGTCCATCGCACTGAAGAACATACCCGAGTGAGCCTCATTTTGTCCCACTAGCAAAGCCAGCTCTGCCAAGTCCCAGCTATAAAGATGCCACACAGGCCTGACAAGATACTGGTTTTCACCTCCCCCATCCCACTGGGTAGGAAAGTAACATTTTCACCTTGTTCTGTGATGACCATGATGAAGATGAAGAACAAATACTCATCCAGCCTAACTTCAGGCATTAATTAGATTACCCAACCTTGGTCCTGGTGGCCACTGGTCCCGTGGAGCTGGCAGCGAAGGGCAGGCGTCTCTGGCCTCAATGAGATGCCGTGTGGGTGGTATCATCACCCTGCAGAGCTCTCCAAGAGTGCGACTCCCCAGATGCACAAAATGGGGTGAATTCATGCCCAAGAGACACTCTTGATGTTGGAAGTGAGATCTGCAGCACAGAGCCCACAGGCACATATTCATGGCTGGAAGGGACCTTTGAGATCATATCTCAGCTGCTGAACCAGCTTCCCTCTCACCCCGCTGGAAGCCAAATTAAAAGACTCTTCATGCAAAATTACGCCCATGTTTAGTTACTCTTGCTGGCATTACGGTACCACTGAGCAGTTGTAGCTGCAGCTGAGGACCCTGCTGTTTGAGGCTCCACACAAACTGGTTCCTGGCAGCAGCGTGTGTTCTCTTGGCAAAGTGATAAAGCTTTGGTCAAAATCAGAAAAATTGCGTCCCATCCAGGAAAGTCAGGTTTGGAGATCACATTTTCGGGTTTCTGCTGTAAATCAAGATTCTATGACAGAAAACTTTTGCAAGGGAGACCTGGCTTGAGAGAAGGAAGTCGCTGATACACTTGCAATTACACGTCTGGCTTTATGGACTACAAAATTAGAAGTGATTTCTGGGAGGGTGTAACAGAAGAAGCTTGGACAAGCAGAGCCAGAGAGACAAGCCCAGGAATGTATTCAGGGAGCTGCCTTGGGCTCAGCCTGCGTAACGTGTTGCTGACAGCTGGCCAGGAATATGGCCGACCACGCCGCAAGGTCCAAGCCCTGTCCCAGGAATCTGCAACCCAACACCGGCAAACTCGGAGCCAGGACATCGCCAGAGGAGAAAGGGGAGGGTGTCTGCAGCAGGAAGGAAGAGCAGTAAACACAGTTGCGGAAGTGAAAAGGTTGATGGAGGACTTCGGAAGACAGGCAGTGACTGGTCAACGGGGGTCAGGATGGAGACTGGGCAGCCTGAAGGACACCAAAAGAAAGAGGAGACAGAATTGGGCAGTGGGAAGGAGGCAGAAAATAAGTTTGAACTCAATTTTAATATCACTCATCTTGGATTTAAAAATGGGTTTAACTAGAATCATAGAATTGCCCAGGTTGGAAGGGACCTTTCAGATCATTTAGTCCAACTGTCAACCTAACACTGACAAAACTGTCACTAAACCATTTCTCTAAGCACTGTGTCTACCCGTCTTTTAAATACCACCAGGGATGGTGACTCCACCACTTCCCCAGGCAGCCTGTCCCAGTGCTTGCTGTAAAAGTCCTGCTGTTGTCCTGCTGCTATGACACTGAATGTTCATGGGAGCATGTGTCCACTGTGCCAAGTCCTACAGGCTCATCACTCCACTCTGTTTGGGGCACACGGCAGCCCCTCCTGCTCCTCGGCCAGGAGAGCAGGTAATGTCAGAGAGCTTCCATCCTGTAGCACCAGGGCACAACCCTCTCTGCATCCTGAGCACCTCCAAGGGGTGACCAAACCTCTGCCTAGACCCTGGACCCTGATGGCATCAGGAGGGTGAAGAGTCAAGCCACAACCTCTGGATAGGCCTTCTGTGGCGTTGCCCCAATGCTACCAGCACTTCCACAGTTAAACAGTACTACCCTCTTCTGATAGCTGTCTTCAGTAATTATAAAATTTCATTTTCTTTGTGGTGATGCTGTAATTTAGTGAGCTGGAAAAATTCCCAGAGAGGAAAGAAAACTGTACTCCAAATGCATTTATTTTAATTGTTTTATGAGGCACCCATAGAAAATGACACTAAGTTATCTCTGAAGAGGCAACTTTAAAGCATGGGAGCTTCTCCTCCCAAAGAGGCACCTCACACTGAGTCTCTGACAGATCCACTTTGCCTCTAATGTGCTTTTTCATGCCGCTGTGTGCTCTTTCTGGCTGATTGATAGGTTTATTTTCTGCCCTTAGCATCTAAGATGACTTTTAGTCAGCTTGGCTCAGACTTCCCCAAACTGAGATAAGAGCAAAGTTGCCAGGAATCCAAGTGATCTCGGAGAAGGGTAAGAAAAAACCTGACTCTTCTGTCACTTGTAGCACCAAAACCTTGGGAAGCTGCTCTCCTGACCACAGTCGGACTAGGAGGGCTCCCAAAGCCCAGCAGATGTGTGGAGTGATTCATCGCCTCTCTCCGGGTGGCATTGCCCTGTGCCCAAGGAGTCAGCCACCAGCCCAACACTTTAAACTGGGGTTCAGCTGCTGAGTTCCTGAGTTGTGCCAAGGGTTGCCAAGGCATAAAGCTTTCCTGATGAAAGAAGATAGGCTGAGGAGCTGGGGTTGTTCAGCCTGGAGAAGAGAAGGCTCCGGGGAGACCTTAGAGTGGCCTTCCAATATCTGAAGGGAGCTACATGAGAGCTGGGGAGGGACTCTGGATCAGGGAGTGCAGTGACAGGACAAGGGGGAATGGTTTTAAATTGGAAGAAGGGAGGTTTAGATTAGACACCAGAAAAATTCTTTCCAGTGAGGGTGGTGAGAGCCTGGCCCAGGTTGCCCAGAGAAGCTGTGGCTGCCCCATCCCTGGAGGGGTTCAAGGGCAGGCTGGATGGGGCTTGGAGCAACCTGGTCTGGTGGGAGGTGTCCCTGCCCAGGGCAGGGCGGTTGGAACTCAATGATCTTTAAGGTCCCTTCCAACCCAAACCATTCTATGATTCTATGACTGTCTTACCCTCTTCAATGGCACCTGAACCTTGATGAGGAAAAGCCAAGCCCACCAACCCAACATAGGAGCTCCAGTGTTGTATTTATCTGCATCTCGACACCCCCAGCGCCGTTATTCTTTTATTGTTTATTACTCTTGCTTGAGAAAAAGATGCCAAGTTGATCAGCCTCAAGCAGCCTCTTGAGCAGCCTCAAGAATGTTTATTGTGCAACCACTTGTGGTTGCACCACTTGTCCATGTTGCGTGGAAGCTGGGCTGGAGAGCGCTGCCACTGGGGTGTGGGACACCGGGGATGAGAGCACAACCCCAATAGCGGTGGCAGGAGCTGCAGTCTTGTGCCAGAGGTTTCTGAACAAAAACTGCTTTGTGCTATGGTGGTGGCAAACTCCAGCTTGGCAGGGCAGGCATGCAGCAATCCCACCTAAAACACAGGATAGAACCAGCTCTCCTGGGAGTGCCCCAGGTCCTCCCTAATGCCCAGGCCACCAGTTGCTGATGCTGGATGTGGGGTTTCCGGCTGGAAGAGCTCAGCTGAACACCTTCACCGGCAGCCCCACGCTTGCCTGAAGTGGGGGCTCAAACTGAAAACAGAGCACAGATTTTGGCCTGGGATTAGATGAGAGACCCCCTGTGGGGACCATGGGGAGCAGAGAGCTCCACTAGCAGTGCTCTCCGCCTTGTGTCCGACTCGGGATGGCGGTGCCTCTGCCGGAGGATGCCGTGCTGCCAGCGAGGACATCTTTCTGCCGGTGAGACCGAGAAGGGAGGAGGTTCAGCCTGCCCGCAGTCATGCGGAGTTCCCTTGGTACATTCCCAAGAGGAGGCTGTTAATCCCATTGACCTGGCTTGATTTCAATCAACGTGGGAACACTCTGCCTACGCAGGTTGTTCCGATAGTGTTATTTGGCAGCAGCAGGGGTTCCCAGCCTTTCTCCGTATTTCATATGTGTTTTGTAAATGGAGTGTGTCATAGACGCCTTCTGCCTTGGCAGTCACACATGCTCCGACCCCGGCATCTGCAGTGTCCATCCCTGGCAACGTCCTGCTTTGTTTCTCCAATAACATAATTTTTCTTCTCTCTAGTACCAGCTTGAAAGGGTTTTCCTTTTTTCATGAACAAGTTTTCCTCAACTTTACACTCTCTGGCTTGAGCTGGCCATGAAGCCAGACATCTCTGACAGTCCGGGGACTGTCATCTCCTTGTCCTCTGGTACCAGCCTGTAGTTTGACCACACAGTGTGGGGTTTCACAGCCTCCACGCTCCCCCTGCCTGGGAGGGAACCCATGCCCTGACCGTATAGCTTTTCTCCCACCTTACAGTACAAACATTTTCAGATATTAATGCTATATGTACTTTGTTACACGGCTACTAATCATTTAGCCATGTGTAGTGTCTCTCTGCCCCTAAGATACACTTCCCTGGAGGTAAGATGTATGTAAAGAGCTTTATTCGCCTGCTGATAAAGTCTTTCCAAAGTCCTGGGTTTGCTAGCCCCATGATGCAGCTAACAGACATACGGACAAGGCTTTGAGTTGTTCCAAGTGTTTGCAGATTATATGAATCCACCAGTATCTGTGCACCCCAGCATGGCACATCATGGTACCTGGGCTCTCAGACCACCACTTTGGGGCACGTCACAGGTTTTGAATATCCTGCTCTTTCTGTAGCCTTGGAGCACTGGATGGACACGGTGCCTTCCATCTTTATGTCAGCAAAATGTCACTGGGTGACTTTCAGGGAGGACAAATTGCCAACCATTAACCATGTGATGGTGGATGCACAGGTGGTCACCCAAAAGTGGTCCCATGCCTCAGCTGCATGACCAAAGGACTGAGATAGGTCTTTCTATATGTGTATGAGACGTATGTAAAGCATGTCCCTGCATAGTGTCCCTCCTTACCCACATGTGTCGGTCAGAGAGCTAGCATGGCAGTGAGTGAGTGAGTCCCCCTCACCCACCACCACTTTTCTCTTACCAATATTGTGGTCCAGGTTTGCCACTGTCCCTCAGTGGTCTTGCTTCTGGTGTCCCATGCTTACATTTTGCTCACATGAGGTGTGACCTCTTGGGAACACCTACTGACAGGGAGGACTTGAGGTGAGGAGATAAAAGCTGGATTTCAGAAAAGAGAATCACAGAATGATATGGGGCCGGAAGGGACCTCTGGAGATCATCTAGTCCAACCTCCCGAGCTCCCTCTGCTCGAGTCATTCCAAGGATCTGCTAAAGAGCTGCTGGGCTCCCTGCCTTCCATGTGCCACCTCTCGCCTGGGACTGGGAGGTCACCCCAGCCCCGCTGGTCAGGCTCTTCTTGCGCTACAAACTAAACTCCAGGACATTCTTAAGTAAAACTATTTACTGAGCATCTGGCAAGAAACCCTGGAAGGTAGGTCTGTTCCCTTCACCCCATCCATGGCTCTGCTGCTCTCTTCCCACACAGGTCCTACACTCTTCCAACACGCCACATGACACTGTCCCTGTCCTTCCCCTAATTCAACAGCACCGAAAGGTCCTTCCTATCAGATGTGAGCTCTGGAAATGTAATAGTTTGCTTCAACAATTGAAATAGGTATCCTCTGGGACTGGTAAGATCTGATTAGAGAAGGCGCTGAAGTGCAAGACAGCAGCAACATTAATGAGACTGTCTGAGAACAGATGAGGCAGGAGCAAAAAAGTCTGGCCCTGGCTTCTGAAAATTCAGCCGTGCTGTGACTATGAAGGTGCAGAGCACCACAGGGAGCTTAGAAAGGAGCAAAACATGATGGCTCTCACCACGCAAACACCTCGTGCTCTTCTGCAGGCAGGAGTGGCAGGGATCTGAGGAGCCGTGGTTCATGTAAAACATGTTCCTGAGAAGGGGGAGATGAAAAACATTCTCCACAAACACAGGAGCAGGCAACCTTCTCCACAGTGAATAAAAATTACTAATCAAAAGAATTGTAATTAAAGCAATTACGGTGTTCTCTGAATACACACACCCTGCATGTTTCATAAAGTCTAACAGAGCACAGTGCTGGGCCTTGATGGATAGGAAATTGCTGGTTAATCACTAGGGAATGGATAACTTCCTCACCCAATCTTCAGCTAATAACTTTAACACGCTCTTTTGAACGCAATTTGTACCAGCTGTGATTATGGAGAGACTGTTCAGTGAAGTAAAGTTGGTTAATAAAGTTACTGCTCCCTGTGTGCATCACAACAAGTCCTTGGAGCACTTCACATGAGGTCTGGCTTCACTGAAGCAAAGTTGGTGGGGTCTCACATTGTGCACAAGTGAAGGCTCGTGTGGCCACGCTGGCTGTTTGGTTCTCTCGCAGCCTGGGTGAAGGACTTGTGTGTGGGTCCCCAGCAAAGCCCAGAGCACTGAAGGAGGCGCCAGCCACTTCACCCGACTCGTCCACTGGTAAGCCAAACACCCCAGGAATTTATTCTCTGGTTTCTCCATCTAGCATGGACCTAAGACCACCCTGAAAAGTCATAATCTGTTTGTAATTGCAGCTTAGGAGACCTACTGTTACTTCTCGAGGTGCTCCTGTAAGTAAGATGTTTGATCCAGAGCATTTGAAGCCTTTCTGTATTAACCTTAACTTTTTATTCTTCCACTGTCTCCTTTTTTTTCCACTTCAACGTCCTTCTTGGAAATGGCTTCAGATTGATATCTTGAAACCCCATCATAGAATCATAGAATGGTTTGGGTTGGAAGGGACCTTAAAGATCATTGAGTTCCAACCGCCCTGCCCTGGGCAGG
>JAOQGH010000069.1:18582500-18604257 GCA_025769975.1 Gallinago jamesoni | reverse complement strand
CCCTCCTCCTAGGGCTCCCCTCCCTCATCCAGAGTCCCTCCCCAGCTTTCCTGGAGCCCCTTGAGGGACTGGAAGGGACTCCAAGGTCTCCCCGGAGTCTTCTCTTCTCCAGGCTGACATCCCCAACTCTCTCAGCCCCCCTTCCCAGCAGAGGTTCTCCAGCCCTCCCAGCATCTCGGTGGCCTCCTCTGGCCCCGGTCCAACAGCTCCATGTCCTTGGGATGTTGGTGTTCCCAGAGCTGGAGGCAGCACATGGTGGGGTTTCTCCCCAGAGCGGAGCAGAGGGGCAGAATCCTCCCCTGGCCCTGCTGGCCACATTTAGTTCAACCTTGAGTCTCGGACCCTTTTGCGGTTCCTCTCCTTGTCTCACCATGGATACCCAGCCATGTGCAACCAGCATGTGCCAAAAGCCTTGAAGGCACCTGGTTTCACATTTTCCCCTTCCTACCTACACAGGTTGCCAACCCCGTGCCAGGCTGCCCCAGTGTGAAGCGGGGAAGTCTTCAGCCCTCTCCTCTGGCAGCTGAGTGCTTCCTGCCCTCTGCACCCCCACTGCTGGAACAGTGAAGCCCCCCCAGCTTCTGCAGGGGACGGCTGGATCCAGAGGAACCAGCATCACCCTGCGCCCTTGGAGCAAGACTGTGGTCCAGCCCTCCTGACGCAGGTGGGTGGTGTGACCCTCTGCCAGTGTCTCCTTGGCGAGGACGGGCGCCGGAGCCCTGCCGCCGGGCAGCGGGAGCCGCGGGGGCACCTGCAGACCTCGGGAGAGGAGCCTGGTCGCTGCGGGGGAGCTCTGGGCTGGGCACTGGGCAGCGGGTCTACTGGTGAGCTGGGGCATGCTGGTGACTCACAGTCACTGTCTGTACCTGGCAGTGACTCAGCTCTGATGTGACACAAGCTGCAATGAAATCCCAGCTTGTTTGTCGAGAGGTTTTTTGTTGGGTTTTTTGTTTTGTTTTGTTTTGTTTTTTTTTTTACCTGGCTTTCCACCCCCACTGCAGGGTTAAGGACATAATTTACCAGCACCAGTCACAACAACAAGGCTACGTATACAATTAAAAGCTTATCGGGAGCTCCCTGTCTGCTGGCCAAGGATCTGGAGGCTAAAAGGACAAAGATTAGAGCGAGGCATGGTAAAAATGCCATTAAATGAGAACAAGCCCAGACCTGGCTGAGCCTGGGTTGTGCCTCTGAGCACACAGCGGGGAGGGAAGCCCCGTTCCTCCCTCCGCAGCTCAAACCTGCAGCCAGGTCTGGCTGAAGAACACGTAAGGCACGGGGACAGACCACTGAATTATCCCTGAGCTTCTGCAGTAGGGATTGCTGCCACCTTTGCTGGGCACCACCAGCCTCCCAACAGGACTCCTGTCATCTCTCCCAGCTGTTTTCTGGGACCTCTCAGCTCTAAAAGCTGAAATTTCTGCCTTGGGCTTTGGCTTGCTCCTTCCTTCTCCCCAGAGCTTTCTGTCGCCTCCTGAGCCACCCTTCAGCCTTTCAAGGGCATGCTCCTCCGGGACAATGGGCGTGCTGGGCTTCTCCTCCTCTCCTTCCCAGACAGTTCTTTGACCTCTTCAGAGGGGAAATCCATTTTTCTCCCATCACTTTCTCCTTCACAGCGCTCCTCTTCCTCACATCACAGTAAGTTTCCACCTTTTGTACACGTGCCTCAGTTTCTCTGACTACAGGTGCTGCTAGATGGGATGCTCTCTGCCATCTCAGCTGGGCCCAAGGTCATTCTGGAGCAGAAGATGTGGCCTTGGAAATACCCATTTTGATGCAAATCAAACCAGTGTTTTTTACCGCGTGCCCACAAAACGCTGTTGTTGTGCTGCTCTTCTGAAAGTGTGTCATCCTTAGAGGATGCAAAGTGTTCATATCCCAGAGAGACTCCTCCAGGGAGGTTCTACCCCAGCAGAGCTGCTCTGTGAAAATCCCACTGGGGAATACTGAAGGAGAATGGGATTTTTGGCACCGCACAGCCTCCTCCTGGTAATATTCCCACAGGGGATGGTGTAGATCATTGTACTTAATAAATACTACGGATATGTCTCCTAGGAGGTGCAGGAGTGGGGCCAAAGCCACATTCAGCCACAGGGCAGGATGATGGCCCCATCCCAAGGGCTCCAACCAAAATCGACCACCAGGTACAGCCTATGGACCGAGGGAATAAAACCAAGGACTGGGTCTTGGTCACACGTGCAGCTTGACAGCAGCCACCTCCATCTGCATGTCTTGTAGGCGATGCAAGAAAGGCAAGTGTTGGGAAAAGATCTGAAGAACAGCACGAGCACTTTGTTGTTTGGGCACAGGGACGTTCTCCAGAAAAAGGGGGATAAAAACTTCTGTAATTGTTTCCATTAAGGTATGTGTCCCTTATTAGAAGGCCTTGAACGAGTCTCTACCGAGAAGCAGTCCTCTCACAAGAAATGGGAGTTCCCGTCACCACGTGCAGTGACAGAAGCTCTGAAGTCCCCGAGCCAAGGACACGGTGCAGCAGCCCCAGCTCCTTCGCCCAACCCCACTCTTCTTCGCAGCCCTGGGACTCCCTCTCGGTGGGGCCTCTGTTCAACACTTGCCACTTCCCTCCGAAAAGGTCAGTCCAAGGCTTTTTTGGATGTCATGTTTTGAAAATAGCCCTGAGATTGATGACATCTCTTTGCCCTATTTTTATCTCCTATTTACAGGGCCAAGGCTTTCTCCTCTGTCCTTCTTCCACTTCTGACGTTTTATTATTCCGTTTATAATTAATTTATCCTATATTTTTTGCTCAAAGGGTGGTCGGACAGTCCAGTTCCTTCCTAATCTCTTCAGTGCTGCTTCCTCCATAGTTAAGACCCTCTGCCTTAATATTTAGGATAATGCATCCTTAGAGGGTGAGCAGACAACCGTGTGTGACCACATCCTAAGGTCCTATCCTTCATCCACGCAAAGCGCTGCAAGGGCAAAGAGTGTGTTTCACGCTGCTGCCGTGTTGCTCCAAGGTCCCTGGTGTTCATCTCTTGGTTGCTCCCGTGGTGGAGGGCGGTGGGTGTACAATCAGTGACTGGACCTTCCTTGAGATGTGCTGGCTCCTTAACGCGGGGTAACTTGATTGCTGGCAATCACCTGTCCGTAGCTGCGGTGAGATGAATCTGCTGAAGTGCTTCTCCTCATCAGCTTGTGGTCACAGGCTCTTCACAAGGTCCCTCTATAGTTCAGATTGCAAATTTTCCTCTGGTCCAGTGACGGTGGTGGCTCTGCCCATGGCACAATGGACATTTTCCAGATATCTACCATGACTTTTCCAGATATCTACCAGATTGCTGGAGGTACCCATCCAAGATACTCTGCACATCCAGAAACCCCAGAGAAGCGCTGCAAAGTACCTGATTCCAACAAATTCCCAACTGGAAAGAAGGCAGACTCCTGAGCAGCCCTGGCTGCATGACTGCCCTGTGTACAGGGATGGAGCTGGTGACAAGCACACAGCAAACCTGGTTTTGTGCAGCCTTCCTGCAGGAGAAGGAGAAGACACGCAGCAGAGTGCTCTGTGAGTTGGTTTTCCCCTGGTCTCTGCTCCCACCTTGACCTCCCCTTTGATACAAATATCCAACTAGTTAAAACCAAAAGACATAGAAATGCAGTAATGTTGATTTAGAAATGCCACTTGAGCCCTCTTATGTTTACACCACAGGCGCTCCATTCCTCTAAGGTCACTACATCCCCACAAGTGCTGCGATGCCCCATAGCTTGTGTGAAGCACCAGGACAGATAAAGTGCCACCAGACAGCCCAGCTCTCCGGGAGAGGATGGACACAGGACAGCGGTGATGTGATGTGGTACTGCTGTGGAATTTCCAATTATTTGCATCTGTTCACCTAATATACCCCCAAATATTTTGGTCAAACTGAAAATCTCAATGGAATTTCCGATTATTTGTATTTGTGTTCACCTACTATACCCTCAATTTTTTTGGTCAAACTGAAAGTCTCAGTGTAAAGATTTGGCACGATGGAGCATTTTTTTTTAATGCTGAAAAGTCAACACTGAATGAAGTAGAATTTCTTGTGCCCTTTATTGCAGCAGGGTCCCTGCTCCCAGGTGGGGTAGGCTGTGAACTAACCCAGTTTGGGCTTGATTCAGGGAATTGCTTAAGAATGTGAAAAACTCTCAACAGCTTCAGATCCATTCTTAGCTCTGGCAAAGCATTTCAGCATATGGTCTTGAACACATGCTTAAAATAAATCCCACGGAAGTGCTTTACCGAGCTGGAGCACCACCATGAGCTGCTGCCTACAGCCTGCGAGGTATGCAAATTCAGCCTTTATTGGGCACTTTAAAAAGTCCACTAAAAAAAAAAAAAAAAAGCTAATCAAGAGTTAAACCAGGCAGCAAAAAAGGACCCGCAGGGCATGAGCTGGAGCCACTGCGCCATTAACTGAGATGAGTTTTACTGGGCTCTGGCATGACCTGTGCTTTTCTTCCTCAAAAGTGCCTGCTGGGTGCCCTGCGAAGAGGAACTGTAACAGCTTGGTGTGATGAAAAACCAGAGCAAACATCTCAATCAGTGAGCGCCCTGCAATAAACCTCATCACTGAGCTGGGCAGCCCCTCAAGGAAACGTCCTCAGGACAGAGGACTCTGAGTAAAACAGGGATTTCACTGTGAACAGAACAAGGAGATGATAAAGTCCTGAAAACCTCGTTGCAGAGAGACCCGGTGTGAAGAGCCGTGGTGGTTTTGCTCCGCAGGGTGCTGGGTGTAAGGAGTGGTGAGGATGCCGTGGCTCCACAGGGCTGGAGGAGGGACCAAGGAGCATCGCTTGTGTGCGGCTGGGACGTCCTTAAAGCCTCCATGACATCCCAACAGAGAAGGACAAACTCACTCCCAGGTGCCATATTATTTTTGAGTTTCTAAGTGGAATGTTGCAAAATGGAGACCTTAAAAAAATTAAGTATAACATGAGAAGTACTTTTAAATGATTAGTTTAGAGAAGTGCTTATAAAGAGGTATTTTAAAAGATTTGTCACTGCCTTGGTCTTATTCAAGTAGAGGAAATTTGCTCGGTGAGAAATGTGGGTGAGAGCTCTACAGCCCTGACAGCATCAGCAAACGCCACTTCAGTTTAAACAAAACCTCCCTGCTCATCTCCTGGGTTTTTTTTTCAGCTATCATTATTTCTCCTGACTCCCCCAGTTCTTATGTCCTCTTAGAAGCCTGAAAACAACCTGTGTTTTCCACGGGCCGTGGTGCTGCCTCCTGCGAGACCAGCTTTAGCCATCCTTTCTCTTGAAGGACCACGCTTGTTCCTTTACAGTCCTACCGAGGGGCATCTGAAAGGATGGATGAACCTGAAAGGAGGTTGTAGAGAGATGGGGGTCGGTCTCTTCTCCCAAGTCACAGAACAAGAGGAAACAGCCTCAAGTTGCTCCAGGGGAGGTTCAGGTTGGATATGAGGAAAAATTTTTACACAGAAAGGGTTATCAAGCCTTGGAATGGGCTGCCCAGGGAAGTGGTTGAGGCACCATCCCTGGAGGTGTTCAAGAGACAGTTTGACATGGTGCTTAGAGACATGGTTTAGTGATGAGGGGGGTTCTTTTATATGGTTTTCCTCCCCTTCCCTTCCCTTCCCTTCCCTTCCCTTCCCTTCCCTTCCCTTCCCTTCCCTTCCCTTCCCTTCCCTTCCCTTCCCTCTCCCTTTCACTTTTTTAATTTCCTTTCCATCAGGGTTAGGTTGATGGTTGGGCTGGATGATCTTTAAGGTTCCTTCCGACCCAGACAATTCTATGATTCCATGGTTCTATCTTGTCCAGAGAGGCGCCAGCAGCAGCAAGTCCTATGAAAACCTATGACTTGCTGAGGGGTGCTACCAAGTTTCCTGAAAGCCCCTCATTGCCCACATATCCCACCATTTCAACTGTCTCCAATTTGGGTGCCGTCGAACAGTTTGGAGTTTGCTTGGATTTTTAACATACTCCCGAGTGCGGTTGATGCTGTTCTGGGACTTGGTGGACATAGGTCAAATTTTTGAGCTAATGTGCTCATTCTTTTAAATAGGAAAGTGATAATTTCACTCTGTGCTTGTAGCCCGTGGCACAGGAAGAGCTCCCCGTAAGTGCAACAGGACAGAGAGGCACCGCGGCCTCTAATGGAAACTGATTTTATTCCAGCAGAAAGCCATAACGATGTAATGGTCTCTGGCATTTTACCTTGATAATGTCACGGTATTTATAGCCTTTTTAATACGTTTCCTGACATAATGCTGTTTTGTACCTGGTTTTCACAAGATCAATGACAGAGAGTGATAACCTTTTATAATTTTTTTCCACCTCCACAAGCTGCATATGCGTGGATTCAGAAAACATGCGTTTTGCACCTCGCTGGGTGGGAAGCCCAGCAGTTGTGATCGCAGGAGGGGAGGGCAACGGGGGAACACCCCGCGTTCTTGTCCTGCTGCATCTCAGCCGTCCCATGTTGGAGCATCTTCTTCTTCCCACCACATAGGAGCGCGCTCGTGGAGGCTTCCTCCCCAGCACTCCCACTGGGCACCAGCACCTTTTCATTTTGAGTAAAAAGATAGCAGAATTACATCTTCAAATTAGAAGTCAGCTTCCCACAGGTGTTTTAGCTGCCCCCTGGATGTCCAAAGTGTCGTGTTTTCCGGTCAGCCTTGGTGGCTGGATCTGTGCACAGCACAGTCCACATGTATTTGTTAGACGAGCTTTAACGTAATCGCTAATTGCCAGGATTAGCAGCTGTGGGTATCTTCTCCCTGGTCTCAAAGGGCCGTCAGGGCAAGGCAGGTGACAGACACACAGCTGGCAAAATGGGAAAAAAAGAAGGAACATGGGCTGATATGTCATGGGAGAGTTTATAAAAGTTGATGGAGTCCATGAGTTTCCTTCTTGGGATGAAAATAGAGGAGTTTATAAGAGGCAGAGTGCTCTGTGGGGGAGCCCATGTCTTGCCTGCATCCCTCCGGCTCCCTTCGCAGCGATGCCGCAGGGCTCGGCAGCGCTCCCCGTCCTGCTCGGGCAGCAGGACTCCTGCCTGGCGGAAGGAGCCCCCTGTCCCCGGCCATGTCCTGCTGCGGTGCGTGACACCGGCCGCTCCTGCCCATCTGCTCCTGCCACAGGGACAGAGGGTGGGGTGGGATAGGGGGGCTGGCGGCGCCTCCCTCTGCGCTGAAGGGAGGGAGGTTTGTCCCCGCCACCTGCGAGCGGGGGGCTCTGCTGGGCAGCGCTGTGGGGTGCTGCCGAGCCCAGCAGGTCCCCTGCCCGTCCTCCCTGCCTGATGGCATCCCTGGTCCAGGGGCCGGCCGGCTTCCCACACACCCTGGGCAGTTCAGCGCGGGGCCAGACACCGTCACAGCCACCACCTGCGGGGACAGGCACGTCGTGCCCGGGCTCAACCTTGGTCCCTCTCATTCTCTACAGGCACTCACAGAAGAGCTGAGCTCAAGCCACAGCTCTGGCGTGGGAAATGTCACCAAATCACAGGGTTTCTGTGCCTCAGTTCCCTCTTGCCAGCAGAAGAAAATACCTCTGGTTCCTTCGCAGCATGAGTTTCTTCAGGCAGGGCTTGCAAAAATGGTGCCTGACCATGGGTGCGTGTTCGGGCACCACTCCAGTAACCTTTCTGCCAGCAAAGACATTTATAATGGATTTTTTTCCACACTTGTGGTAAAACCTGCATTTTATAGCCCCCATTTGGGGCACCTGACATCCGGTGTCACCATAGATTTGCTCCTGGGAGCTGACAGAACGGGCCACATGTTGTCACGATGCTTTGCAAGAAGGATAAGCGGTTCATTTAAGATGTGCTCTGATGTCATGGTGACAAACAAGGTTAATAAACTCCAGGCTGACACAGGAGATACCTCCAAGCTGGCTGCACAACTGGCCTTTTCCAGGTCTCCAGGGCAGTCTCCGAACTCAGCTTACATATGGTGATGCAGGGAGAAAGCTGCCTTCCCCCAGCATTTCTCCAGGGAGGCGTTAGCATGGCTTGAGAAACTTCAGTGGTGACATATGGGAGCCTGGGGACAGTTCTGAGCCACAGCATTTTGAACCTGAAGCAGGGGAGCGGAGCGATGCCGGCACATCTGCTGGGGCTCTGTAGGCAACGGTGCGGCGGTGGCTCTTGCTGGGGATGCAGAGCTGGGTCCAGCCTTCCCATGGCAGCAGCTTCCCCAGTGGACAGAAAGGGGAAAGGGCAAGTGCTCATAGTCCCGTCAAATGATCCAAGGTGGGGAAAGGAGAGGAAAGTGTATTTCCCATCAAAGCATGGTGGTTACACTGCTACAGGGTGGAAGCACACAGCAAATCTCTGGTATCGTGCTGGAGACCGTGGCCAGTCTGATGACCATGGGGCTGCCACCACTGCAAGTCTGACCTAACGCACAAAAGGATGAGATCTGGGTGGGATCTCAGGAGATCATCTAGCCCTGCAGAGATCTCCAAGGCTCCAAGCCCCATTGTCTCTTCTGGGGTCCCACCTGGGTGTCTGACACCCTTGGCAGGTGCTGTTGAGATGAGAAGAAGGTGGCATGCAGGAGTGGACACTGCACCAACCAACCAGCTTGATCTGAAGGTAATGTTCCCTCAGGTTAGTCTTTGCATGCGGTAATGCAGTGGGAGTCCAACCTCTCTTCCCACATCCAGCCAGGAGCTCCTGGCTGGGCCTCGTGGTGGGAGGACATGCACTGAGACGTTTGTTTGAACAATCTCTGGCCAGCAAAAGGAGAGGAAGGGCTCATATCTTCAGGTCTGGGCAAGCTTTGCAACAGCTTTGGCCTTTGAATGCCACCAATGTCTTTGTTGTGATGAGCCCCTATTTCTCTGCAATGTGTCGGATGCTACAAGATCTCCAACAGCCTTCCCAACCTCATTGTCCTTAATCCATGCAAAAACCCTGGGGGGAGAAGGTCTGAGCCCAAACCAGGGCTCAAGCAAGCAGTGGGGAAAGGAGCTGAACAGCTGAACCTCCCCCCAGCAGTCCCCACTTGCACCCCCCGGACCTCCTCGTCCCTTCCGCAGTGGTGACAAGGACCTAGCCAGGGCCATGGGGACCTTCCTGGGGGCTGCTGGAGCACCGCCAAGCCCCACAGCACTGTTTACTGGGGGGGGAACCCCAAATTCAAGATGCTTCTGTGTTTGAGTGATGGCACTGAGACTGGCTCAGGCTCCCAGGAGAAACTGTCCCAGGATGGGACACCCCCCCGTACCCGTACGGAAACAGGGCTGGTGTGCAATGGTGTTTCTGTGACAGTAAGTCCTCAAGCACACAGACTTGAGCAGAAACTGCTTCTATCTGGGAGAAAACCTTCACATAAGAGCAAAATATTCTCTAATTGTCCATTTGGGGCTTCCTAAACCAATGTTAGAGCAACCCCTCTGGGGGGATGACACTGGGTTAGATGGTCTGTTGGCAATTTTTGTATTTCCAGAAGACTGCTTCCAATGCCGACGTGGTGCCTGGCCTTCATCCCCTTGTCTTCGCCCTGGGAAGCCAGAGCTTTCCATGCACAATGAGGGAAAAAAGCTGTTAAAATTTCCATTTTTGTCCCTGCAATAAAAAAAACCCACAACAAAACAACAACTATATGGAGAGTAAATAAATTAGTTTATTAGCCATGAATTCAGCCCAGCTGTCTAGGAGTTACTCATTATTTTGCTGGCAGCCTTGGGCTGGAGCCAAGTAGCCGTGCTTGGCTGATCCTGCTCCTCCCTGTGCACGTGGACTTGTTTGTGAAATGCAGGGAACGCTTCCGGGCGCCACTTGGCCATGGTGGTTTTTGGTGGGGACGAATGTCTCAGGCTGTGCATGCTTCACTGCTCCTCGCTGGGGTGAGGAGACCCTCACTGGGGTGAGAAGAACTTCGCTGGGGTGAGAAGAACCTCACTGGGGTGAGGAGACCCTCACTGGGGTGAGAAGAACCTCGCTGAGGTGAAGAGAACCTCATGGGCACATCAGGGAGAGCTGTGTGGGACCTCTGCTTCTGGCTGGGAGAGCAGCTCCACTTCTCCTACCCAGGAATTTCCAGGCCCAGCTGACACCTGGGGAAGCAGCAAAAATAGATGTATTTTTCAATCATTCTGGGCTTATTTAGGAAGCTGGGGTGTGTGTCTCTATTTTTAGGGACCCCAGGTGCAGTGCAGACCGGCAGCCACGCACGGGGCCAGGGTCACCTCTTCCTCCGGCCACAGCTGGTCCCCGGCACCTCCACTCATGCAGGAGAGGGGACACAGCACATCCCCGGCCGATGGCATGTGTGCAGACCTCTGGTCCCAGCCGGAGACCTTGTCCCCTTGCCCGGCAGCCG
The DNA here is from genome assembly GCA_025769975.1 of Gallinago jamesoni. Lineage (NCBI taxonomy): Eukaryota > Metazoa > Chordata > Aves > Charadriiformes > Scolopacidae > Gallinago > Gallinago jamesoni. Next base: position 18,593,955 of record JAOQGH010000069.1, on the reverse strand, counting down.
GCTGGCCAGGTCCTTCCCTGCCACACCGGGGGGAGCGGAGCAGGCAGAGCCGGTCCCACTCCCCCTGGGAAGGCGAATGGGCTTTATCTCCGCGCCCACCCTGACACCCAAATGTCATAGGAAGGCTGGGGGTGTCCCCAAGCATGGGGACGCCTGCGGGCACACGAGCTCTGTGTTCAAGTTAGGTCTCTGCCAGCCGCCTCGCCAGCCGGGTGACAATGTGACGGCCTCATCCCTCCATCAGATGCGCTGGGGTCCCAGGGCAGCCGGGAAAGTGGTTCCTCTCCCACTGTCCCTCTGTCACCGCCCCTCTCAAGGGCTCAAGATTTCAGCTTCTGCAAAACCAAGTGGGAAATAGGTGTCCCCACGGTCCCTGTGAGGACTGGGGACTGCGTACCCCGGGGAGACCTGATCTCGGAGCCCTGTCTATCCCGGGGAGCTCCACCTCCAGCCTCTGCAGCAGGAACAGACCCAGGTGTCAGCCAGGAGTCTAATCTCAGATTTATTTTAAGGATGCATATTTTTATTTTCAAGTTTCCCCTTTGTAACTGTTCCCAAGGAATTCCCCAAGGAATGATTTTTAACCCTTCACTTTGATAGAACAAAACCTTTCTTTTGCCTTTTAAGCCTCCTTTAAGGGAGTCTGGGTGGAGCTGGCAGAAACGGGGCACATCACTGCCACAAAAGCTGAATATAATAATGCTTTGAATCAATGTTTTGGAGAAAGCCTCGGGGAGGCCATCACCGGTGGTAAGTTTAGGGTCCTTTTAATGAGGGAATATTCCCATTACACTGGAGGAGCAGCCTCTGACGGGGGATGATGGTGAGATGCAAGGGGCAGGCTGTGTTGAGGCATGACTTTGGGAAGCAGGCAACTCGCCCCAGCCTTTGAACAGTCTTTCCTCCCCAGGTAACACCCGCCAGGGCAGCGGTGGTCTCCACCAGGGTCCAAGTCTCCAGTAAGCCTGGGGGCAGCATGGCCGGGCCAGGCTGCGGCTCCCAGTAGGCACGGTGCCTGCAAGGGTAGGAAGCAGAGCTGTCTCTACAGGTTTATTAATTTTTGGTTCTGTTCACCTAGAAAAGGTGAAAAAAGTGTCTCTTTGCCCCAGGTTGCAGTGACTGATGTGGCACTGCCATCCCAGGGCACTTCCCCTCTCTCAGGGACAGACGGACCTGGCTGGCTCGGCTGCAGCTGCAGCACTGGGAGCTCCTGCGCTGGCACCTCAGCCACTGGGTTTGGGCAACAAGGCACCTGAGTGAGGCACCTTCCCTGCCCAGTGGCACCTGGCGGGAGAGCCAGGCTTCCCTCTGCCACGGGCACCTGGAGCTGAAGCACCCAGAGCTGCGGGTGACAGAAGGGCACTGCAACCCACGGAACAGCCTCATGGGTCACCTGAGTGGGATGTATGGATGGGATGTATGGGTGGGATGCCCGGGTGGGGAGCCTGAGTGGGATGCCTGGCTGGGAAGCCCACATGGGATGGATGGGTGGGATGCTTGGGTGGGATGCCTGGGTTGGGATGTATGAGTGGGATGCTCAGGTGGGATGATCAGGTGGGATGCTCAGGTGGAATGCCCAGATGGGACGCCCTCCAGAACCTCCCCGGCTTGCACAGGGAAGGGAACAGCTATGGCCAGGAAGCTCCCACGCAGCTGCACTACCACCAGCGGGGAGGACGAGGGTGAGATGGTGGCGTTGTCTGCCAGCAGGCGAAGAGCCATCAGCTCCATCGTGCACACTGCCCAAGGAAGAGCAGCATGGGGTGGTGCCAGCAGGGTGGCACATTTTGGACCCCTGGGTGCTCTGTGAATGAGGACAAACCCTGTGGGTCCTTTCATCTTCTTCCTTCCAGTTTCTTTGCTGAACAGGGCGTAGCTTTCCCAGCCATCTATTCCTGCAGCCAAAAAAAACAAAACCCTTTGATGCTCTTTAAGGAGGCAAATTTCTCTAGGACTTGCCCTTCCACCAGCACATGTGCAGCCACGGTCCCACAGAGGAATTCACCAGAGTCTGTCCACAAAAATAAAACCACTGCAGACAGCAGGAGGGGTTTTTGTGTGTGTGCCTTACTACAGAAATCAAATCCAATAAAGGCTTCGAGAGAAACAAAAAAAAGTCTCAGATAAAAAGAGGACTTTTTATCCCAAGACTGGGCTGGGTCAGCCCTCTGGCTCATCCAGGCTGTCTCTGGGATGGGCAAGCACTGCCCTGCCGAGCAGGTTCTTTGGGAGCAGGAGAGAGGCAGTGCAGCACCGGGGAAACAGATTTCAGGATCCAAAAAAATATGATATAAGGGGGCCCGGCGCCAGCAATTTTGGGCTGGCTGGCAAGGCTTTCCCTGGGTGCAGCCGAACAACCTCTCCCTGCACCCTGTTCAGACGGGGTTTGCTTCACAGTGCTGGGGGAGAGCCCTTTTAAAACGGGCTAAATTTGGGCAGAATTAGGGAGCGGGGCTGGTGGCCTGGTGTCAGGCAGTGGTGAGAAGGGAGGGGAGAGCAGAGGAACTCAGAGGCAGCAACAAACTTGTTTGCTGGAATACTTAAAGCAAGAAGGAAAAAAAAAAAAAAAAAAAACAGTAAAAAATAAACCAGCCCCTCAGACTCTCGATGGGTGAGCGTTTGCTGAGCATCCCTCATGACACACGGTGCTGAGCCCCCCACGGTGGGAAACCACGGGTTTGCTTACGCCAGAATAGTCTGAAACCCTGAACTTCAGCCACACAGACGCCCCAAAGTGACCGTCGAGCTTCTGAGGAGCAGCCCCAGCCCAGCGCCTGCTAAACTCATCACCCGCGGCAGAGCTGGGCTGGTCTCTGCAACACCACCCCGGCTCCCAGTTGCGAGCAAAGCTTCGCCTGGAGCCGGGGCTGAAGGTGTCTCCAAACCCCCCACCCTACAGGCAGCTGATCGACAGGCACTGCCACATCCCTGTATCCCACTTAGGGTGGCTCCAGGCCACGTGCGCTGCACGGTGCGTTTAATTACGGGGCAGAAGCGCAGGGGCAGAGGGTGGCGGGTGGCACGGCACGCTTGGCAGGGTGGTGGTCCCCGGCTCGGTGCAAGCTCAGCTTTGGTCTCGCCGTGTCCCTGCTTACAGCCCTTGGCCTCTCCCACTCCTGTCCTGGCGCAGGGAGAGCCTCCCGCGGCCGGAGCAGGGCCACTCGCTGTAGGTCTTGGCACGGCCGCCTGTCCTGCAGGAGCCCAGGGCTGGTTTTGGAGACCCCTCTGGGCACGGGCCAGCCCGGGGCAGGGGGGCAGCCCAGCGGTGGAGGTGCCGCTCCGAGGGCCCCTCCCCCCCCCCCCCGGCCCCGTGCCAACATCTCACGCTCATTCTGTAGGGTGAAGCGCTCCGAGGTAAATTCAAAGAACGGGAGCAGGCATGTTGTTTGCAAAAAAAAAGTGGTAGAAATGTATTTGCTCCTTTTTAATGCGACTCCAGCTCCTTCTCCAGCAACAGAGTTGCTCTCAGGTTCCCCCAGCCGGGGAATGCTGCCGCGAGGCCACGGCACGAGCCCCTTCTCCCCGGCATCCTGGGCGGATGGACACCCCCCATCTCTCATCCCCGAGACACCCCCAGGCCGGCTCACCCGCACGGTGACAGAAAGAGCCTGGTTTCCTCCTCTGCTTGTCCCACCACGCTGCACCGCCAATGACAAACACCCCACGGCCGCTGCCTGGAGGGGGGGACTCCCAGCCCAAGCCCCTCCGCCCCCCACGTCCCCCCTCGGCTGCCGCGCTGCGCTCAGCTCCCGGCCTCCCCTTGTCACCCGCGCTGTCCCCAGGGGCTCGCAGGCCAAGTCAGCCACATCGGCCTGTCCTCCGCCTCCTGCCAGCCCTCCCCTGCCCGTGCCCCCCGCCGAGCCTGCCCCGTGTCTCTCCCACCCAGGGAGTTTCTTTTGAAACTCCTTTTGTCCTGAGCCCACGGGGTCCTCTCGCAGCAGGAAAAACCCGAAGGGGACAGGAGTGACACTGGTTTCTCTGCTGCCGAGTCCAGGGCTGTCTCAGCGTCCCCAGCACACAGCAGTGGCCGTGGGGTGGTGCGTGGCGGGGCTGGGCACGGTGACACGCTCCTTGGGCCACCCTCTGGGCTCCGTCCGTGCCGGTCCGAGGCAGGCAGGTGGGACAAAGCTGTCCCCACGCCCTGAGGGGAGCGGGGGTGGCCGGGCGCTGGTGGTGGCACGGCTCAGCGCAGTGGAGAATGACGGCAAGCTGACCTCGGGCAGGGTCCGGACCTCCTCGGGTGCGACAGAGCCGGTGCTGTCACCCCCCGAGGGGCGGAGGGGGGGCGTGTGAGCAGGGGGCTCCGGGTGGAGCTGAGCCTCTGCCCCAGCCCGGTCATAGGGCTCCCTGCTCCAAGGGGACAGGTTCCTGGCGCTGCCTCTTCCGCTGCCTCTCCCGCTTGGCCTGCCAGCACACGTAGGCGGCCACCAGCAGGCCCACCCCAAAGATCAAGGTGGCCACCGAGACCACCTTAGCGATGTCCATTTGCGGGCCATTGATGGTGAAGGTGATGCACGTCGCTGCCACGCCGATGACCACGGAGACGATGCCGAAGGGGAAGATGCAGCGGTACCAGGATTTCTCCGTCCCGCCCGTGGCCAGGGCCAGCTTGTTGAGCGTAGCGGTGGAGTCGGTGGCCGTGGCCAGCGGCAGCCCTGGTTTTCCTCCCTGCAGGCAAGTGAGTGAGTTGGACTTACAGCCCATCATGTTGGCGAGAAAACCCAGGAACGATCAGTGTGAAGCACGGACGGGTCGGATGCCAGTCACCGTCCCACCACAAGCTGCTGCCGTGATGGTGATGGAGGGAAGGGGCCGGGTCCTACATGGTGGGCTTTGTCCGGCGGCTCGGGGTGCCTCGGTGCAGACGGGCCGGGATCTCTCTGCCGCTGCTCTCGCTCCCAGCTTTGGCTCCCGGCTCTTTTGCTGCCGGAGGAGCGGGGATTGGAGTGAGGATTGGCGGCGGCAGCGGTGATCTCATGCCGGTGGGAGGACCGGCTCGGCCGCGCTGCCTGTTAACCGTTTCGGGCTCCGGGCCGGCATCTGCCTGCAGCCCGGCTGGGATCGCTCCTGGCACCGATTTTGCCATTTGCATCTGCTTTCACCAGCCCGGTCCCCAGCCAGGCAGGGCTGGGACAGGGAATCTGGCTGTCTCCCAGCCCACGCTGGCACAGGTACCACCTCAGGCAGTGAAACCCTGAAGGAATGGGGCAGCAGGACTTCCAGCCACTGCTCAGAGCCCCTTCTCCTCCTCCTTGCCCAGCGCCGATGCCATCGCCTCCTTCCGCGTTGTTCTTTCTCCCCGTGTCACCCTCTGCCAGCTTTGTCCCCTGGCACAGGGGGCCCTCACTGCCCATGGACTGGGGATGCTGGTTGGACTGGAGAAGCTCGAGGCTGAGACTCTCTGGGGTGGTGGGACTCTGCTGGGGGTGGCACTGGGGGGGATGTGGGGTGACCAGCCAGGGGACCAGGAAGGAAAGGGGCTGGAACTGGGACCGTACCCACCACTGGTACAGTGCTCCCTGTTCCTTTTTCCTGCGGTGTCCAAATCTCGAACATCAAGATTAATTATTTTTAAAGAGCAATATTAAGCACAGGTGGGTGACGCTGGCACCACAGCCTGCTCCAGCACAGGGTCACGCACCCAGCAAAGTGCAGCAGAGCCCAGCGACGCTGCCTGGGGCTCCTGGGCAGGGAGGAGGAGGAAGAAGGGATGGAGATACAAAACGCCTGCAGAGGGTTGGGCACAAAAGCCTCCTGCCCAGCTCTGACTACCAGCAGAGACTTATTTTTGTGGACAAAACCTTTTTGTGCCACCTTTCCCGCGAGCAGAGCAGGGAGACACCGAGACTGGAGCTGGCACAAACAGCTCCCATCCCCACTCGCTTCTCCCGCACTGTTGTTTTTTTATTTAATTGGTTTTCCTGAAGGAGAGAGGAAAGGAATGAGCTATCGCAGCAAATGTAAGAGACCTGGAGCCTTTCCCAGGTCAGAGCCTCCCCCGAGCTGATGGGGCCCAGCTGCATTTCTGCATCAACTGAGAGGACGCCAGAAATAAGGGAGAAAATCCACGTTGTAGCAAAAACTGAGCTGCACAGGGAGAGGAAGGTGAGATGATGGGGAAGCAGAGGAGCTGAGGGGACTGACTGGGGAAGGGGAAGGTTTGGGCACGAGTGCGGACATGGAACATGTTAGCCTTCTTTAGTATTGCGGGCACTGCTCTTGCCTACAGCACCCCTGAGGAAATCATCCCCCGCGGGCAGAGGGGAAGGACAGAGCTGGTTTGAACCAGCCTTTGCCCCTCTCCAGGCTCAGTCTGGAAAGCTGTGTGAGACCTGTTGGCATGAAAAGGGAGGCGGCTGGGGCTGCAAGAGCCTAGGACTCTCTCCTTGCCTCACTTTTCTTAAATACCATCCCTAGATAACGCAAGCGGAGGTGGGTCAGGGACCAGGCCGATGCCCAAGTTTCAGGGAGGCTTCGTGCTGCAGTGGGCAGAGGGGCTTGGGCTGTGCAAATAAACAGCACTGGGAAAATAACTACAAGTAAGTCAGATGTGGGGCAGGCGGTGCTCTTCAGACTGAGGAGTTGTGTTATTTATTCATCTGGTCGCTCGTTAGAGGGAAGAAGAGCACCACAACCCCCCCAGTCCATGCCCTGTGAGCCCCGAGGGCTGAACCCCACGGGCTGACAAGCTCCATCTTCAGTTTCCTGAAGCTTTGTCAAACTTGAAACTGTCCAGGCTTAAAAGCGTCCGTGCTGAGCCTTTACCCTAAGCTGAACCCTAGAGGAAAATTCCAGCTAAAACAGTTCAGCTGCTTCTGAGGGGGGTCTGGAAGAAAACAACCCCACGACAAGCCCGGCCACAGGCCCCTTTCCAAACCACTTCTCCAGAAACTGGTGATGTGAGGACACCCCGAAACACAGCTCTAGCCCCCCGAGAGGATGTTGCTGCCAACTCAGCCTGCCCTGGCTGATCCTAGCCCTCCTCTGCAGCATCCCCACACCTCCAGCCTCTGCTCCCCGGGGCGGGAAGGACTTGGCTTCCGTCAAAACACAACAGCGTTCATGGCCCCAGAGCTGCACCCGGTTTTTTAAGTGGCGCTGAAGAGCGGTGAGTGGCCTTGAAAAAGCAGGAGGTGACAAAAACAAGCTCCAACTGGTTAGAAAAAAATACATCTCCAACCTCCTGATTCATGATGAATTTGAGTAGTTGACTTGGCACCAATGATGTGATGCTGCTGTGGCAGCCCTGTGCCTCCCCCTGCACCAGTACAAACCAGTGCACCCAGTACTGTGTTACCAGCTGCTTAAAATTATCCAGGAGTAAAACATATATGTACATATACGTATACTTGCACATATTACACTCCTCTATATATCCACCAAGACGTGGCTCACCAGAGAGATAGCATTTCCAATGAAGCAGCTGGCAGCACTGCGTGTGTGTCCAACCAAGGACCTTCTAACACTCCAGAGGCTGGTTTAAAATAAATTTGTTCTTTAAGTACTAAATCAAGAGACTGCAAAGGCCGCACACCATGGAGCCTGGCTGGCTTTGCCCCTAGTTTGAAGGGAGAAACAGAAATCCTCAGTATGATCAGGACAGCCTGGCATAGGGACTGGGTCACCTCCAGGAAACTTCTCATGCTCACATGTAGGAAGCAGCCAGACAAAGCCACCCTTCTCCATTTCAAGAGGCCAAATTTGGGCACGTCACCGATTTTGCAGTGGGTTTCTATAAAACTCAAAAGTGCACTAAGGGCGAGAGCAAGCGGCTTCAGGCTGGGCTGCATGGTGTGAGAACAGTTTTTTTTGGGGAAACTGAATTTCCCCATCACGATGAGGCTGATGGGCTCCTCCACCTGGGCCCTCATTTCCTTCCCTCCACGTTCCTTCTCCTGCGACTAACGTAAGGGTGTAATTTTCCTAGCAGAAATAGAGACTCGCATGTGTCCTCCTCCCTCTTCCCACAGGAGGAGAGAAAAGCGCAGCTGGGACTGATGAGTCATGTTGCAGGAGCAGAGATGGATGACACCCCCCTACACACACCCCCACACCCCCGAGGACCACGCTGGCCCAGGCGGGTGATGGATGGGGCAGTGGCAGCTCTGCCAGCAGCGGGGATGCGGAGCCCTCAGATAGGTGAGAGGATCCAGAGCCTGGCTCTCAGGACTGCAGCAAGTTGCTGTGGGAAGGAAAGAAAAACAACCTGGAAACAAGTTTCTGTTTAAGAGGAAGAGAAAAAGAGCAGAGAGGGCTAATGGCTTTGGTGGGCAATGGAAAGCTTGTGCTTTGAGCAAGAAATCCAGGTTCCTAGGAGGAAAAGAGTTGAAGTGAGAAAGGATGAAGACTCCCGGATTCCTCTAAAACAGATTAATTACACCGTTTTTGAAGTAAGAAAGCCCAGAATCAAGTATCATGCTGACCACCACCAGGGAAGCCCAGCAGGAGCATGGTGTAGGAGATGATCCATGACTCCCAGCACCCAGTGCATGGGGAAGAGGAAGGAGTTTTATGGTGGGGCTCATAATTACATGGGAAAGCAGCGACCCAAAGTAATTTGGAGCCCACACAGAAATGCTGAAATAAAGAATGCAGGACCAGGATGCGGAGACACCCATAACCTGTTTGCTCTGCCGACAGCTTCACCACTCCTCCACATGGGTCCTGCTGTCCCCAGGGTGCCCTATGCCTATGGCCCAGAGCCAACGTGGCTGGAGAAGAAAGGGTCTGTAGATGAAAGAATTAGGTTTTATTTTTTCCAGAACGTAGAAGGTAATAGGCCTGGAAACAGGAACAGAAAACAACATATCTTAGGGCAAATAACATCTTTGGCCAAAGATAATCAAAGATAATCTCTGTTATACAACTCGCATATATCCCTGTGCTAGTGAAAGAAACAATACTCACATGTGCCCACCTCATTTCTCATTTTTGGGACACACAGCTCATTACCCTGGGGTCGGAGTGTAGAAATCCAGCAAATGGCAGTCCTGAAGGGCGTGAGAAGCATGCTCTGAACAAGTGACCCTCGCTCTCTTAAATACTAAATACCAACAGACCACAGGCATCGACTTATCACACAGAGGAACTGTAAGAAAATAAAATGCACAGTAGTTTGTAAGAACTAAGACATCCTCACAAGGCTTTCCCCCCCACCCGCCCCGTGGCTCTGCGAGAAAATTGATAATTCTGCTTTTATTTGGCTCAGACGGTACAGTTAATGCAAAAAGCCACACACTAGACTAACACGAGGGCAAGAAATAATGAATAACTATTTATTGCCCAACTACCCACCATGACAAATAAAAGCTTTGCAGTAGAGAGCTGCAGTGAAACGAGAGCAGGTGAACATGGCATCGACCACCACGGAGCCCGTTGCCACACATGGTACAAATCGCAACCGCGACCTGGGACTTCAGCATTTTCCCAGCTCTCTCTCTCCCAACTTTTTTTTTGGAGCCCAACTTTTTTTTTTTTTTTTTTCCAATGGAGCCATTAAATACAAGCACTGGATACACCCACTGCACAGATCAACACAGGCTACCTAAATAGAGAGGGGTGGCTCTATCCGAGCATTCAGCGCTTGCCATCGCATCGTGGCCACGGAAAAAACCCTGGCAAAAGCAGCATTAAGTTTTGAGTGGCTCCATTAATTTTAAGGTATAAAGAAGCAGGGAAGAAACTCCTCCTGCAGCAGGAAAGCTTCAGCAAGGAAGCATAGGCGGCCTCTCATAGTCCATTTTAATTTGCTGTGTGCCACGTAAAACTGGGAAAATAGAGAGCAAAATAAATCAGGAGGCACAATCACGGATTCTGATGACCTAAGTAGTATTTTCCAGGTCTATGACTCAGCAAAAGGAAAAAAAAAAATAAATAAAGAGGAGGAATAAAGTGGCAACAGCCATCAGGAAGTGTGGGTCTGAAAATAGCAGCAAAGTGTCACCTTGATCCACTCCAACAAAGACTTCTGCAAGGGTGACAAGTTGCTAGGTGACATCGCCCTGCTATTTTGGGTGCGTGTCACCGCACCGCATGGTGTGCCCCCCTGGAGCATCTCCCAGCACCGACTGCTCGGTGAGGCAGGGACACCAGCACCCGCCTGCCAAAGGCACTTCCGAAACAAGGATGGTGTTTGAAATTAGAGATTCATGTGTCTTACAAGAAGGACGCTTTCCTGTGGGTTCAAATATAGATTAGAGCAGATGGGAAAAGAATTATTCTGTCATCCGCCCGGCGGCAGCTACGTTCCTTCCCACAGCTTCCCTGCGTTGGGGCTGGCTGAGCCCCCTTCACACCTTCTGCTGCTCCTCTCCCATCACCCACCACTTGATTATCCCACGTTAGACCACAGCAGATCCTCCACATAAACAATACTGAGAAGGTGGTGTATGGTGGAATAAAAGAAACCCAACCTGCTAATTCAGAGAAATGCTGATCCACAGCAACTTTTCAATGTCCTCTGCCCCTGGAGAAGATGCTCAGGACACTCATGGGTGGCCAGCCCCGGGCAGGTGCTGCCTGGAGAAGTGACAGCAGGGTTCAGGCTGACTCTTAGAGCATCCTCACTAATTTTAAGGCTCACAGATTAGAAATACATTAGAATAAGCTATTATATAATACTATATAATGTATATACTATATATAATATATATTATATACTACTATAAAACCTATATACTATATGTAAAATATAGTATTACAGCAAAAAAGCTATTTTACTGTGATTTTAAAAAAACCCAAACAAACAAAACCAAGTACTAAACTCAAAACAATGCCATTTGCATTGCCATAAGCAAAACTGTGAATTACTCTCTGCACAGGGAGGCTGTGCCACTCACATTGTGAGCAGGAAGGGAGACAGTCACACATGATTCAAATCGTTACTGGTTTGTTCATTCAAACAACTCCATTAAATCTGGTGGGTTTGCTTTTGCAAGGACAACATGACCCCAGCTGAAAGCTTTGTCACCCTCAGGGAGGCTCCAGAAGACCATGGTGACAGGTCCTGACAAACACCATTTATTCCCAGACAAAATCAAGGAGTTAAGGTTGATAAAAGTTGCAAGGATTTTGCCAAACATCCCCAATTTCCTAATGACACTGGAAGGGAGTCTTCCAGGTTCACAGAAGCACATGGTTATGCTTAAACTTCTACGCAGCCCAAATTTGTTAAAAAGAATATTATGCCTGATTCATCCCCGCATCCAGGAATTTGAATTCTGTCCCATTACGCAGCCAGCACATGGTCGTAATTAAAGCACTGCAGACTATTTCACAGAATCACAGAATCTTAAAGATCAGGAAGGACCTCTGAGATCACTGAGTCCAAACACACACACACACAAAAAATCTCGGGCACTAGAGCACGCCCTGAAGTGTCACATCTACACGTTCCTTAAATCCCTCCAGGGATGGTGACTCCACCACCTCCCTGGGCAGGCTGTTCCAGTGCCTG
>JAOQGH010000069.1:18569573-18582400 GCA_025769975.1 Gallinago jamesoni | reverse complement strand
CAGGCCAGGATGCTGTTGGCCTTCTTGGCCACCTGGGCACACTGCTGGCTCATGTTCAGCCAGCTGTCCACCAACACACCCAACTCCTTTTCTGCTGGGCAGCTCCAGCTTCTCTGCCCCGAGCCTGTAGCGTTGCCTGGGGCTGTTGTGACCAAAATGCAGGACCCAGCACTTGGCCTTATTGAACCTCATCCCATTGGCCTTGGCCAAATGATCCAACCTGTCCAGGTCCCTCTGTAGAGCCTTCCAACCCTCCAGCAGATCAACACTCCCAGTGTTGATCCACTAGTTTGGTGTTGCCTGCGAACTTACTGAGGATGCACTCAATCCCCTTCATCCAGATCATCGATAAAGGTATTAAAGAACTGAGAACCCCACAACTGAGCCCTGAGGGACACCACTGGTGACCGGTCGCCAACAAGATTTCACCCCATTAATCCCAACTCTCTGGGCACGGCCATCCAGCCAGTTTTTTACCCAGTGAAGAACACACTTGTCTATGCCATGAGTGGCATATTCACTTTTTATAGTGAATAATTCACAAATTCACTATTTATAGTTTTATTATTTTTTAAGGGAAGTTTCTTTGTGTCTAGGGTTGTTGGTTTTTTGTTCCATAATTACCATTTTGTGCTCTCCTTCTGTGTGTTCACGCATCTGGTTGGTATCAAATTCCTCCTGAGGGCAGCAAGACCAGCAGATGCCCGTGGCCTTGCACGACGGCATGGAGCTGCCCAATAATTTCAAACGCAAGATTTACTGCTGAAATGTCCTGTGAGAGACTTCACCTTAAAAGAGAAAAAAGTACAGTATATTCTGAAATTTAGAACCTGAAGCAGGAAAAAACCCCAATTAAAACCAAAAGGGTGAGATCCTCAGATAATGCAGATTCCAAAGGCACAAGGCTGTCCCAGGTGCAGGAACACATGTGGTGCAGTAGTATTTAAGAGGAAAAAAGGAGGGTGAGGTGCTACAAAGGAGCAGGACAACATCATTTACAACGCAACATCATTTGCAGTGCATAAAAGCAACCCCACGTTGGAGTCTTACTGACCTGAAGATGCACATTAAGTCTCCCTTGTTTTCTCTTAAACTGGAAATAAAATGAGAGCAATAAATTATTTTCCACTATGACATGCGAGGGCTGACGAGAAGCCCAACGAACAGGCATTGGCAAAACTGGGAGTTTCTGTTCTCAGAACCCAGGAGGGAAGGTTTCGGCCAGGCTTTTCTCCAGGGTCAGGCTCCCCCACTGACTCAGAGATTGCTTCTGTTTGCTTTCTCCTATCCAAACTCCAGATCCACTGATTATCTTTCTTGTTCTGTCTAAAAATAAGTCAAACATCTCCATTTACGTGCCTAAGTAGCCCACTGCTGTAATCTCTCGCCTTCTAAAATCACAGTTCAAAACTCCCTTTTAATTTTTTTCCTCCCATTACCAGTTCTTTATACCCTGGCATACGTGGCACATGGCTTCCTGCCCTCCTCTTTCTAACTGGGCTCAGATTAATTAACAAGCAATAGATTTTTCTTGATTACAATGCTAAAGCCCTTCTTTCTTCTCAAATTAAAAACAAGATGATAGATCTTTTCTTCTGGATGGTAGTTTTGATGTTACAAAAATAGTATTTGATCTGCGTGGTGGATAATAGAAGTTTTAATACCTATTTAATGAATCGTTTTCATGTCGGACTGAGTCATGATTAGGGTTTTTGATGTGTGAAGTTGTTTTTAATGGAGGCGAAGGGGGACCAGGAAGTTTCCAGTGAAACCAGATGTCAACCGTGCCAGGCCCAGTGTATATCCCTAAAAAACCCTCACAAAACAACAAGAGGCCTTGCTCCAGAGAGCATGTGGCAAAAGCAAGCTAATGAGCAAGTGAAGCAATATCCATCTCCATTTTACAGATAATTAGTGAGGAGCCCCTGGTGTCAGATCCATCCTCTGCTACAGCCCCTCAGTGACCCCACCTGGTGACAGGACCCAGGACTGGAAACGCGCAGCTGTGAGCTGGTTGCCAGCCTGCAAAAAAAAAATCTGCATTGGCCCCTTCTCCTGGCTTTCACAAGGCTTTTAAAGCTTTTCCAACTCGCTGCTTGCAGTGCACTGAGAACTAGACACCCCAGAACAGTCTGGGAGAGCACTGCGTGCCCTGCGTTACCCACAATCTGCATCCTCAGCGTGGTTTTCACTCACATGTAGCTCAACGACATCAGATTTCAGACCTAAACTTTCAGATTTATCAGAAGCAAACAAAGTTTCTCAGCAAAGCTGCAGCTGGAAATCCCAAGCTCACACTGAATTCTGTAACTCAGGGAGAGACTGATTTAAGTACAAAAAAATATAAAGGATGTGTATGGAGGAGGTACAGCTGCTCCCCCCAATACTTCTACTACAAACAAGCTTTCTGCCTCAGCACTTTACAGCACCCTTGCTCTTTCTAGAAACCCTCGGCTGGAATGCCGCCGCACACTGCCCCACAAGCTGCTGATTCAGGTGTTAATGCTTCAGGCTTGACTACACAGTGTTTTGATTAAGTAAGCTGTTCCCTGGAGCTCAGAGAAAGCTCATCTGAAGAACACCACCAACAGCACATTTGTCACCTGCAGAGAGAGCTGGGATTTCTTCCCCCAGCTCAACACCTCTTGTTGACGAAATTCCCTTATCTCACATACAGTTCATCTGCTTTTGCCTCTCCAAACCGTAACCTGTGCTCCTGGCCAGCGGGGCTGGGGAGTCATTCCTGCCCTCGCCCCTGTGACTTGTGCCCTTCACACAATCATTTTCAGCAGGTCACAGGTAGCCGTCAAAAAGGCTGGGAGAGGCAGGACACTCCCCCACGCCACTCTTGGTGAGATTTGCCCTCTTTTTTTTTACCAAGGAGGACTCAAATTATTCCTGTTTTAGATGGAGAGCATCCCTAAAGCCACCCTGTTTAGTCTCTACACACTGTATCTCCCAAGGAGGGAGCCACAGCAAGCACTTGGTGGCATCTCTGCTAACATCCACAGGATAAACCCCTCGAAGGTTTCAGCACAAGGAACATCCACAGCTAACCAAAGGCAAATAGCGCACGTGAAATCCTACAAGAGGGTCTCCTGACTGCAGTGGGCACTGACAGCAGCACTGCCTGTGTCTTCCCAGTGGGTGATCCTACTTCCAAAACAAACAAAAAAAAACAACCAGTAAGCAGGGAAGATGCAGCAGGGAAGGAAAGAAGGCAGCTGGTAGAAAAGACAAACCGGAGCAGCTGGAAATGCTTAAAATTACAGGTTCTGGAAAGAAAAGAAAAAAACATGTCTCCTCTGAGGGATCCAGCTTCATGTGCTTCAGTAGGGAAAAAACCAAAAGCCTTTTAAGCCTCTACTGTAGGGGACAATAAGAAGGAATAAGAGCTGCTAATCATCCCTGACCCTCCCTGTGCTGTGTCTCCGTTAGTGTCTACAAACCACGGGTACCATCTCTCACTTTCCAAAAATACTGCTCAGTTTCTGCATTTTTATGCACTATCCCCTGGCATCGCAAATACTACCTTTTGTCTTCCTTTTCTCCTCATCTCAAGGAGATGCACCAGCATAATTTCTTTCTATACCAGTGGCACATTTTATAATGAAAAAGACCCCCCAACCACTGAATTAAGTTGCTTTTCAATCTTCATCTCTGCTGTAGCACAAGACTCATTTGAAAAAGTGAGTCATTCATATGATTTAAAGTCTTACACATTTATGAAAATTACAAAACGTCTCTCACATGGTGTAGGAAGAGTAATAAAACCACACTGCACCCAGCGGCACAAAACAACCCAGCCACCTGCCAGTTCACTCTGCTGGGAGCTGCGTTCCCCTTCTGCACCCCTCCTATGGTGTCAGCTTGTCTTTTTAAGCCTGTAAAAACCCCTATTTTTGTGGCCTCAGTCTCTTTTTCCCAGCACTTTCATACCTATGTCCTTGCTGTGGCAGCGAAGTTGCTGCCAATTTGCACTGGCCTGCTTTGTGTGAAGCAGCAGATGCTCCATGACTCACGCAGTGCTTACAGACACAAGTTATGGATAACAGCACGATAATTAACAATACCAAATGTCATCTCTAAAATTCAAACATGCAGATGTTAATGCCCACGGCATATGACCACAGTAATTTAGGTCTGCAGCCTTTAATCAGTACCTTGCAATCCTCCGGCGCTCTTTGGCCACACTGTGGTTTCCCCCGTAGACGACGCAGACAGAAACCACGCAGGAGACTCTGCACATTGCAGCGGGCAAGAAGGTACCAATCCCCTGCCCTGACTGCAGACTCCACGGGAAACCAAATACCATCTACAAAGAACTGAACGCAGTGCAATAAAAAAAAATAAAAAAATTGAAAGAAAGAGATGCTGGTTTTAATGTGATTTGGATGATTTTCAGTGAGTTCTGGGCACCAGAAAAGGGCCAAGCATTCAGACAAGACAGACAACTAATTCTGGCCTTGAAAAAGAACAGAAGGAAAGAAAAAGCACCACTGCTAAGAACTAAATTCCCCTGAGCAAACAGTCCTAGCCCAGTTAAGAGACAGACTGCAAGTTAGATTGTAATAAGCACTGGTACACAGTGCCCCTTCCAAAACAGGCTTCAGAGTGCTCCCAAGTAGAGATATTCCACAGCACTCAAGCTTTGCTTTAACTGTCACACAGAAAGGCCAGGGGGTCTGGGGATTACAAGAAAAAAACTGAAATTATAGGGGGAATCAAAGCCGGAATTTTCCCATGGTAACATTGTCAGAATTGCTGCAGAATCAGTGCTTTCCATAGGCAGGACATTGCCTTAGTCCCTCTGGAAGGCTGCTCCTCCAGCAGCTCCCGGCACCGGCTCAACAGAAATGGAAAGGACCGAGTGCCATCTACCGGCTGCTCCATCAGCTCCCTCCTGCTGCAGCTGGAACCCCTGGCATCGCCCAACCTTCCCAGGCTGCTGTCTCGGGCACAACCACCAGAGAAGAGGACACAGCAAAAATATTTCAGTTGAAGGGTAGGTGTAAGTCCTTACAAAAGAGCCTGGCAAGTTGTGAAGCTGCCTGAAGGGGCCTTGAATGTGACAACAGGCTGATGAGAAGGGACTGCTTCAGCTGCACAGCGGTGCAGGCATCAGCCCAGCTCAGAGCAGGTACCCCCAAACCAGGAGTTCCACAAGAGGCACTAGACAGTGACCACTATAACACTGGTTATATGCCAATTGGTGAACAGAGTAACAGGGAAGCAGCAGTTCAGGTTCTCTGGATTTTCAGATGCTGGAAGGCTGTGCCCTATTATACAGTGACTATCAGTAGAACTGAAGTTTTATTGCCAGCCACGCTGCCTGCATCTAAGAGCCTGGTGTCACAATTGAGGTGGTCAAGAATCTAGAGCCAGCCAGAGAGACAGACCTTGCAAGAAAAGCAAAAAAAACCCAGTGTCTATGAAGTTCTGAAGGGGCTTCACAAAACCTCAGAGTTAGCAGGTCATAAAAGTGGTACTGAAAAAAAAAAACCCAAATGAAAAAAAAAAATATCAAAACAACCCCCCCCCTGCAATTTAGCTGGACAAACAGGCAGAGTAAAAAAGTTAATAGAAAAGATTTATTGCTTAAAACTGTCTTGGGTTATGTGAATGGCTAGTAGGAGGTTCCCCTGGATCAGTCTGCCAGCTCATCTCTCACCAGCACAGGGAATCTCTTGCCGCCTTCACAGAGCTGTGTGTAAATGGCCCGGTAGAGCTGAGCTGCAGAGGCCTCTCGGCAGAGCCTGGACTCCAGGACAGGCAGGAGCTCTGCCATCGCCACCTGGGCAGAAGCAAAGGAGACATGTCACCAGAACCAGCGTGCACTGTTAGGATTCCATGAAGTGAAGTGACTGCATAAATCTAACCAGAGCACTATGACTAATAACATGCTAATTGGCAGAGAGATACTTTCTTTTGTAATATTTAATAAAGGCAGAGTTGTTCATCCTCTGCTCATGAAGTACACCAGCAGGCACCCTGTGTTCCTAAAGCAGAGGTACAAATGGTGGTGCTTTCCCTCTGCTGCAGAAATGGCTCAGTGCTGGAATGAGATCAGCATCCTGTGAGAAGCTGAGGCTGATGTTTACTCAAGGGCTCTGCAACCACACAGTGAAGCGTTTACTCACCCGGTGTAAATTCAACCCTTCACTCATGACTGGTCCTGTCACCTCCCACTTGGACCTCATTAATCCAAGACAGGCAGGCCGACTCCAGCCCAAACAGCAGGAGCCTGCACACTTGGCCAGTAGCACAGGCTACAGGGGATGCTATAGATGTCCAACACCCCCTGACCTGGCCTCTGGTTTATTAAGCCTGGCTTGAGATCTCAGTCCATGCTGGCAAGCAGCCCACTGGCCTGTCCCAGCATAATTGACAGCACAAAGCTCTGGGATTACAACTGGGACTGACAACTCAAGCACAGGTGAAACTTCCAATCAAAGGAGAAACGGTAGCCTTTAGCACCTCATTCTTGAATTAATGCTCAGAAAGACATTTTGCCTAGGATTTTTTACTCTTCTTTCTCAGCTAACGAAGTCTGAGCCTTCTGCATATTAAAAACCCACACAGCCTATTTCCACTCTGCCTTCCCAGAAGAGTGGCCCATGAACTGCACGTGTTCAGTCACCTCCCTCAAAGCATTTTTCAGTAGAGGACAGAAAGTAAAACCCAAACAGAATAGAGTACAGAGTGTCTGGAGGGAGGTCCCTTCCCCGTTCTCCATAAATCTCTGCACGGGGACAGGGAAGCAGAACGCAGTTGCTAATCTCTGGGAAGAGTTGTGAGACGCAGACATGAAAGCTACCCAAGGGGAAAGCTGGCACATGAAGGAGTGCTGCACTGCTCCACTTCCTAAGAGAAAGCCCCTTCTCTTCCATCAGCCAGGCCTGCTCCTGATGCATAGGAATGGCAGAAACAGGCCTTCACCATCAAAGACAGGCTAAGAGCAACCAGGACTTTTTAAGATTCTTGGCATTTCTCTATGGGAAGGCAATGGACAGGCCTGGCTCAGAGACACGTACGTCCTTTCCCAGGGTATTTATCTTGTACCAAGCCCATTCACTTCACCTGTGCCAAGAATTTCACCCGTCTCGTGCACTATGCACAGAGTTGCTTCAGATACTCAGAGCTCACCCAGCACAAAGCATCTACTTAGATACACAAGCAGAGGACATTGAGTCAGTTGACAAAGCATCAGGCAGCAGGTTTTGGTCACTATTTCATTTTGGGCAGATAAAAATCAAAAACCTCACAACCCATAATTCAGGACTATAGCAAAGTCCCATTTGAAGACAGGCAGCAACCTACCTTCAGCCAGAGGGAGGAGCACCACCAGTCATTCATAACTTCCCTGGCTTGCAAAAAAAAATGGCTTTTCCAAAGCCTCTATCATTCAGATCAATGGCAAAGGAATAGATGTGATTTCACAGGTCTTCTCTGTCTTTTGCTGCTGTAGGTTGAGAAGAATAAGTGATCCCTGTGAAACTACCACTCTACTAAGGCTGGTGGAGAGACCAACCTTATACTGTGTTCTTACAGGCAGTCTCAGAACAGTAAAATCAAGACCAGCAGCACAGTGCTTTAAGATTTAAAAGGAAAGGAACAGAGAGCAGAGGAGTTCACTGGCTAGAGATCACGCAGGAAGAGAATGACAGAATGGAACTGTAAAGGGCTGCCAAAAGGGATCTTCAGGCATTACTCACAACACCCTCTACTCTTTAAGAGTAGCTAAAAAAAACCCTAAAAATCTTAGGAGAGGGTCAGACATTTAAAGACCTCTCCTCCAGCCTTAACAAAAATGTTAAGTCCATTGATCTAAGCAAGGCACTGATGGGACCAGGACACGAGGATGAAGACAGAAGCACCCCTGGGAGGGCTCAGTGTGCTGCTGCTCCCCCATCAAGACCCCAGACGCCAGCTACTGCCCTACAACTGCCCTTTCCTTTCCCTGCTACAGGATCACTAATGCTTTCAAAAAGACTCACCTTTTGCAAGGCAATTTCTTGGTGCAGCATTGACACTCGCATCTTCAAGGCAAATAGGTCCCTCAGCTCCTGGGAACTGGAGTAAGAGAGGAGAGGGATAGCCAGCCCACCTGCATTGTCACACATCTGTCCCCAGGGAGCAACACAGGCTGAAGAGCAGCTTCCGACGTCCTCCGTGCAGTCTGGGCACTGCCTCACCTGGGACACCACAGCTGTCAGAGGGGAAAAAATTGGCAGGAGGCAGAAATACATAAATTAAATCTGTACTTGCAGCATTTGGGATCTACTTACTCTTCCTAGAATTGAATGACTAATGAAATTGCATTAGTCAGGGGCAGCTCCTCGCACACGGTATAATCAGGACATCTCAAGCTATCACACAGAGTCTCCCCTGTCTCTCAGCAGCTCCCTCACCAGCCCTCCTGAACTGCAGCTACAAAAGCCCCAAGTCACTCCTGAACACAGATGGGTGGCAAACAGATACCACGGCTTTGTTTGCCACCAGAGAATTTTACATGCTACACCACCATTAAGGGTAACCAGGATTTCTCCGATTGCATTGGTCCATAGTGTTCTGTGCACAGGTGGCAAACTAGTGTTCAAGCACAACTGGCCACGTTCACACCCAACTGCAAACCCAGGGGCTGGCTCACCTGCTCGCAGAAGCTGCAGCTTATGCAGGCACTGAGAAACTGTGGTTTGCAAACCCTCCAAGGTTAGAAGGCTTTCATACTCTCTTTGCAGAGTGGGATGGTCTAGAAGGGAAGCGGAGGAAAACCATAGGGCATGAGCATACTGAAACCTTCCCCCCTCCCTCCCCCCCCGTTTCTAGAATGGCCTTGGGTTCCCCAGCCCTCATGGTATGCTCCTGTCCCTCATGTCCAGCTCATGCCAAGAACACAAGACACATGGAACTGGAGACCACTGAAATCATCCTTATTCCACCTTTTTCCCCCTCCACCCCCATTTTTTCCTCTTTACCTGCAGATTCAGCTTCCACATACTGGCTCAGAAGGGACGGAACATTCTGGAGGACCTTTAACTCCTCCTCTATCTCTGCAGGACTCAAGGCTGGCGTTAGTGAGCAAAACTCAACAGCAGCACTTAAGGAAGGTTTCATACCACAAGCTCTGTGCACTACCCCTGGGCCAGGCTACCTGGGATTAGGGACCTAGGGCAAGTAGCCGGGGAAGTGGCATTGCAGGGGGAAGACAAGGACAGCACAGTTGAGTACAGCATGTTTGCCTTGTGGCCTTGTTTCTCTGGATGAAAAATTTTATGACTGCACTATAAAAAACCCCAACCAACCACTTCTTAGAGACCCAGCTTGATTCCTGTTATTGGAGGCATAACTCTCTCCATCAGGAGTGCGCTGCAGTGATTGCACTCGGGGCTGGCTGTACTGCACGTCCCCAAGGAAGGTGAGCTGAGAAAGGATACAGTTGTCTGGATCCTCTCGATAAAACGGTTCCTCGCAGCTGCTGCATCCGCACTTGTTTGGCAGAGATGACATCTCTCCCATGCCCTAGAAATTCAGAAGGGGCAAGAGATGGAGGAGTTAGGCTCCACTGTACCAGACAGTGCTCACACTGAGCTGTGGCACACCAATACAGCGTATCAGCACTTCAAATACCAACATCTTCCTCATCCTTCACTTTTCCAGGTTATTTACTAGACATTCCCCTTGCATTTTTGACAGATGGTATTAGATCAACAAGGACACCCTGCATAAAGAGTTAGACACTGAAAAACACCGATGTTATTTCTCCCAACTTGTTTTGAAGGGGAGGATTTACAGCCATCAGAAGAGAGAAAACACATTTCCATAAGCAGAATGTGAACTTGGAGCACATCAGTGATTCCACTGCATCGCCCTACCTGTTTTTATCCCATGGGAAACAACAAATCTTCCCTTCCTTTCTTGCAGGGGGTGGGTGGGAGTGGGTGGGGTAAGTCATTTGCATTTCTGTACATTTACTCTGTTAGCTGATGTGTACAATCAAGAGCAGACAGGGCAAATTCTCACCCTAGCTTTTATCACAGCAATTCCTTCATGTGCTAAATTTCCTCCAGATTCCCCTTTAATTTTTTTTTTTTGACCAAGTGGTATGTTTGGCAAGAAGCATGACACAAAACCACAAAACTGAGGTTTAAGGACAGTCCCATGAGTAAGCTGGCCAGGACCTTGTATCACAGTCCAGTTTCTAAAAGAACATGTTACACATGTAATTCCAGAGAGGTGCATTTCACTAACAGAGCTTAACAGGGATGCAGTCCTCATAAAATTCTTTAAGTAAAGGACTGCTTTAAAAAGCCAGTGCATCTCAGCCAAAACCCGCTGTGATAAGTGAGAGCCATCAAGATGTTTAAAATAGTTCTGCAGTGCCTGACTGTCTAACCTGAGCGTGCATGTGTCTTCTCTCCATCCAAATGGGTCTTTTAAATCATGATAGAAACTGCAGTTTTCAGGAACACATTATGCAAAGAAGTAGCAAGGTTAATAGAACAGAATAGAACAGAAGTTACCAGGCAGGATGTGTTTCCTCTGTAAGGGCAAAGGTTATTTTCAATCTGTCACAGAGTTGAAAGTAATAGTGAAAAGTGTAAAATTACACCAGAATGATTAGGATGCCGAAAGGCTCAATTTACATGTAAAAATTAAGGGAATCAAGTCTTTACAACTTGAAGGGCAACTAACAAATTGGTGTCTGACAAATTACAGTTTCTCAGAGTAGTGCAAGGAGCTGGTCCTGAGTTAAAAGACACAGGACTAACTTTTCTTCTAATGCTGGGGAAAGTGCACTTTTAGAAGACTCTAGTGTCTAAAGTAAATATTGTCATGAATTCAAAGCCAGCATCTGTGGGTGCTGACACCTTGCTGACAAGGTGTCATTGTTTTGAGCCTCACCAGGTGCAGGAATGAGGAGGAGCAAGGCCTGCACATTTGACCCAGACTGGCCAATGGGATTATTTCATACCACAAACATCGCAATCAGTATCAATTAGAAAAGTTTGCTGCGTAGCTCTCTCTCCCTTGATGGTGGCGGGTCCAGACAACTCCTTGCCCTGGTGCCGGAACCCTGAGGCCTTTCCTTCCTCCCGAAGCTGTTGTGCTCGCAGCGTCTGACATTTGCTGTCCACTGCTGGGGGTGCACAGCTTCCTACTGATATAATTGGCTGAGTATAATTCTTGTATAACTTATATCAGTATCAGGATATCAGTGGTTCTTTAGTATTATTGTTAATTATTTAGTCTTAGTCTATTAAATTTATTTATATTTCAACCCTGATGGTTCTTTGTGTTCCCCAATTCCCCTTTCTGGGTGGGGAGAGGTCATCAGGTGATAGAACAGTTGTTTAAATGACAATAAATTGTTATGGATTTTCCTACCGTAACAGAGCCATAGCAGATTTAAATAGGGTTTAAGATTAATATTTGGACAAAGCACATAACGAGAAGTCAGCTGAATTATGGCAAGATTTCTCAAAGGGAACGGTGGAAAACCCTTCCAGAAGGCTGGAGAACGGACTAGAGCACATTCACCACAAACCCAACCACTTGCACCATCAGTGCAGTAACAGTGTAATTGGCTCTATTTAAGAGAGCTCATCAGCAGGAATCAGCCTCCAACACAGGCAGCCACGGTGCCTCCAGGCAAGAGGTGTCCCAGCAGAGCAGGTCAGGGCAGCAACTGGCTGGGAAACTCTAACTGCACAGGGCATACAAACAGCCACCCCACAAGGCTTCCTGCCTTCAACAAGCGCACGGTATCAGCAGAGACTCCTGCAGCGCCGTCAGACCCATGGTTAAAGCATTCCAGTACCCTTACAATCCGGGGTTAATTTGGATTAGCACTCTGAAAACAAAAGTAACATTAGTGGCTAGAATAACACAAAAAGACATAACCTCAGAAACAACCCTGCAGAGACACGCTGTATTGGACAACTCCTGCTCCGAGCTCAGGAGCCACACGCTGCAGGGTCAGTCCCCCACTGTGACCCCCAAATCAGCCAGGTTTCCCCCATCTACCTTAAGCACAGGGTAGTTCTAGCCTGGCCTGATCAGGCTGGGCTTACCTGGAGTTCCTGGAATAGGCTTTCCTGTAGGGAAGGGGTAGCCTCAGCTGGCACCTAGAAAACAGGAGAACCATCAAACCTGACTGCCAGAGAGCAGCAGAGTCTTCAAATAACGAAAGTAACATTTAGTTTAAATTTTAAATTAATTTAGCTATAATGGGAGATGCAACAACCATGGAGACTGAACCCACAACTGCCTTCAGCCTGTCCTCAAGGAAAGGGGCTCAGTCTGCTCATTCATTCCCACAAGCATCGCTGAGCTGACCTGGGAGAGAGCTCCCGCCATCTATCCCAGCCATCAGAGGTTCACCCGCGGGGAGGAGCTGGGAACCAAGCCCCAGCAAGGCAGAGGGCACACATGAAACAGCACCTTTAAGCAATCTGATCACTACAGACACGTGCGCAGTCACGGCAATAGAGGGAGGTTTGGTTGCTTTCAACAAGGCAGCTTTGCTTGGCACCACATCACACTCAAAGAAATGGGAAAGGGACACTTCACAGAATCTTAGTGGTTGGAAGGGACCTTTGAGATCATCGAGTCCAACCACATTAAAAACAAAGAAACAAACAAAAACAAACCACAAAAACAAACAAACAACAACCCCCCCACACACAAAAACAAACAAACAAACAAAAAAGCCACCCACCAACTAAACCCCACACCCACAACCTCACGCACAACACCCCACTACAAACCAATAATCTTGGCCACTAGAGCATGCCCTGAAGAGCCACGTCTACACGTTTCTTAAA
>JAOQGH010000069.1:18539491-18559710 GCA_025769975.1 Gallinago jamesoni | reverse complement strand
GCCCCATCCCTGGAGGGGTTCAAGGGCAGGTTGGAGGGGGCTTGGAGCAACGTGGTGTGGTGGGAGGTGTCCCTGCCTGGAGCTAGGGGGGTGGAAGTAGGTGATCTTTAAGGTCCCTTCCAACCCAAACCATTCTATGATTCTATGATCTTAGCCCTGGGGAAGGAGGTCTCTCACACATAGTTTGATGGGGAAACAACACTGCATGTTGTCTGGTTCCATACTGTGTCCTATGCTTCTATTTGCTGTAGGTACAAACAGGGTGCTGGGCTTGGTGTGGTCAATATAGATGGCTTTTGGTGCTGAACCCCCTGTCCATCACGGAATACACAGTGAGCAGGCTCTGGCCCATGGTGGTGGGCACACAAAGGCTGAGGGGGTAGGTACATAGGCCATGCTGGCCGATTGCATTTGGACCCCGAGCTTCTGACACCAGTGAACTCAGGCTCTGGCTGATGCTGACATTGAATCTGAGCCCCACGGAGGACAAAGAGGAGCAAGGACCAAAGACAAATCTTTTCCTGTTTCTTTCAGAGTTGTTGGTAAATGTACAACAAATTTATTTCCTTCTCTGCCTTTGTAATAGTCATGGATAAAGGCTAAAGTGCTGTTGTCTTTTTGCTAACTAGAGGAACTTCAATCATGGGGCATACGTACCTCAGAGACACAAGGTTTCCCAGTCAAACACATTTATATTTATTCCTAAATGTCTTTCTTCCACGTGAAGAAAAGAACACCAAACTTTTTAACTTTTACAGGGCCTATTTTTTTCCCATCTCAAGATATTTCTGAGGGTTGTTTTGCTGTACTTGTTTGGGAAGTGTCTGTGCAGTGGGATGGAGGAGAGCACAGCCGGGCTCAGCCCACTGTCCCACTACCTCTGTGAGCATTGGCTGTGGAGCATGTAAGGAAAGAGTTGACCATGGTTGCATGCTCTCTATCTGCCCAGTGCCAGCAACTGGTCAAACCAAGCGCTGCTGCAGCAGCTCTTTGTGGCCATGGCCCAGGAACCAGGCTGACTGCTGGAGCGGGTGATGCCTTCTGTGTGGTGAGCAGGACCTGGTGTAACTGTGCAGGCTCGTGGTCAGGGTGGTCCATGCTCCTGCAGCACAGAAGATTAAAATTGGTGAAAGTCCAACGGTTTGGAAACCGATGTGATGCCAGGTACAAACTGGAAGAGACCCCGAGGGTAAATGTACAAATAAATCTGCTTCAGCACCTACTGAAATAGAACATACTGAGAAAGAAAAACCTCCAGAGACTCCTATATACGTGTAAACAGAGGCCACACAGAGTCCACTGGGCTGCTCTGGTACCAAAGGACAGGCAATAAGCAATGGCTTTATGAACTGCTTTTCCTAATCACTCTTTTATTAGGTTCCCTATTTAGTTAATAATTAGGAGTTAGAGGAGAAGGGAAATGCCGGTTGTGAGTCTGTGGCGTGGTGACTGATGCTAGAAGAGGCTGAGGTAATATATTTAGATTTTAATAGAGCATTTGACACTGTGTCTCAAAGTTTTCTGCGCAAAACTGATTAAGACAAGCAATATGTGAAAGCTGATAATCGAAAAGAGTGCATCACGTGGAGGAAGTTTCTACAAACATCACTGCCAGATTAAGATCTGATTAATCAATTCAGACACATCAGATTAACATCATCTTCATCTTTGCTGCCGGTCTCAGACAAGACCTTTCAGCTCCAGGCCATCACATCATCTCTTGCATAGGTAAGCGCATTTGATGAGCTCCGTCCAGTTCCCCGGGGGCAGCAATCACGCTCAGAATCGAGCTGCTTGTTTTCCTTTATTTGGTTTCGTCTTCCTCTTCTAGAATTCAGCACTTACTGCAAGTAAGTGGGCTGGAAATCTCCTTTTTGTTACTCCTGAACTTGATTTAAGACACAAACCAGAGTTTTTTGATGCACTTTCAACTAGAATGACTTCCAAATTTTTTATGCGTCTTAGTGCATTCAGCTGAAACCAAATAAGAATCTTTCATATCAAGTGATTTTGAAGTGCCCCAGATGTGCAGACATGTGCATATCATCTCTGGAAGGACTTCTGATTTCTGCTCATATCTCACAGTTTCTTGCCCATGCGTCTGCTGGGAGCGCATCCTTGCATTCACTGGGGCTATCTGTGCCACAATAACCTTCCACTTCTCATCCTTGCTGCAAGGTCAGCGTTATCAGACAGCTCCAGCTCTCAGATTTATTCACAAAAGTTCCCATCTGCTCTTTTTGATGTGAAAAGAATGTAAATTCCTTTCCTGTATCATCATTTTAGTGCCTCATCTCTGGAAAAAAATATTAGTGGTGGGCACCTGGAACATCTTGGAAGGGTCGTTGTTTCCATACCAGTCATCTGCCTGAAGCAGTGTTTCTCCACCTCTTGAACAGCTTCACACTGCATTAGTACCTTCACTGAGCTGCCCAACAGACTCATCAGCGGAGATCAGCAGAGACCAACAGACTCCACTCATCAGCAGAGGTAATTAGTTCTTAGCAGGGAGTCTGCAGATGAAAAAGTTGCTTCACTTCTCCTTTGTACTATGAAGCAAGTACTGATTAAGAGCCATCAGAGGTCCAGTCTTGCAATCAGCAGCTCTAGCTTTTACAAGAAAGGTTTTTTTAAGATAGATCAGCCATGGATACCCTCTTTCATAGCCTTCTCATTTCTCCTGGCAATTGGCTCGTGCCCAACATTTGGAAGACCAGAGCAACTTTGAACAATGTTTGTTTTGATCATATTAAATCCGATACCTCATTCCAGTAGGCATCACTGGAATCACATATATCACACCTGGCTGCGAAAACTCAAGGTGAATTCCCTGTGAATTTGGTATTTGTCTTCATTAGGGGTGAACCCAGCCTGGTCCTGCATGAGGAAGGGTCGGGCCCAGCAATCCTGAGGGAAGCACGGACATCAGTGCAGAACTGCTAATGGGGTGGCTGAGAAGGTCTCCAAGCCCCTGCTGCTCCCAGTAGATCAGCTTGTATTTTACCACCTCTGTTTTCAGTTTTTATCTCTAAGTTGAGCTGACAAAGTAGTGCTGGCCTTACAACAGGGAGTCGTGGAGCGGCCACGGCCTCCATTCAAATCCAAAAGCCCCAGTCAAGGGCCTAATTCTGACTGTGGTGATGTGGTTTGTCTGGGAAGCTGTTTCCCTGATAATTGAGTCACCTGGGAAAAGAGTGTGCTCTCCTGCAAGCTGGGACAGAGTGTGGAATGCTGGGATGAGAGGTACTAAAAGCTGGAAACCCCCTTTTGGTTTTCTCTGTGTCAGGTGAAGTCAGCTTTAGCAGGAGCTGCAGGCAAGAGGGAATCAGCCCAAAGCCATGGCTCTTTTCCTGAGGCAGATGTGTGGAGTGTTATAGAATCACAGAATGGTTTGGGTTGGAAGGGACCTTAAAGATCATCCAGTTCCAGCTCCTGCCATGGGCAGGGACACCTCTCACTAGACCAGGTTGCCCAAAGTCCCATCCACCCTGGCTTTCTCCAGAAGTTATCTTCTCCAGAAGCTGCCCTCTCCCTGTGAGGCATGTGAGGTACCAGTGGTGCGTTCAGAACCTCCTTGCACAGCCTGGGGTTGGGGTCTCTTGGCTCAGACGGGTCTGTTTGCACATTCTAGTCCTCACATGGCTGAAGAGTGAAGTTAGTCTGAAGAGTTAAGTAGGATGGTTCAAGGTGAAGTGGGAGTCCAGAAAGGGGGTATTAAGCATCTGGGTGTTGCAAGGGGGAGGGGGTCATAAGTGAGTGCAGGGGGGCAAGTAGCTTGAACATAACCTGAGAGTCTGTGACCTGCCAAGAAAACCACCGTATCAGGATGAAAGAACTGCCTGGACTTTGTTGTATTCAAGACTTTCAGGGGATTCAGCAGCTCTCATTCCTCTCATTCCTCCTTTCTTGGAAGTAGGAATCTCTCAAACCATTATCAGGACTGTCCCTTTCCGTGGAGCAGACCCTCCACCTTGCTGCTGTTGACATCAGACCCCTCCAGACCTCTCCAGGAGCAGGGCCAAGGCTGGACTGTGTCTGTCAGCGTGAGAACCTCAAATGCCCACTGCGATGGGCCAGCTCCATGGAAGGAAGGTCCCGTAGCCCTGTGTGTCCTCCTGGGGCTGACCCATAGCCTTGCAAGCCCATGTGCCAGACTTGGCTGAGCAATGGGTTGCAGGCTACTGGGTAATGAAGAAAGGCCCTTCTGCGAGGTAAGGAGGGACACTGTATGCTATATCTGTGCTGCAGATCACGAGACAGCTTCACACTCTTGAGCTGTCAGACCTGGCACTTTTCATCAACCTGAACTTGATTTTTGTAGAAATTATTGTTAATTATGCTTTGCAACCAGAAAGCACAAGTCTTTGATTAGTGCTTCACAAAGCAAATACCATCCATTGCTGCATCTTGTGATGGTTTATTAGGAGTTGCCTCCATTACAAACCCTGGTCATCAGCTGTGTCTGGAGTCCTGGACCTGGAAGCCTGCACAGTAAGAGGAGGAATAAGAAGTCCTGGCCCTAGAGCCTGCACGGGAAGGGAAGGAGTAAGACAAGGTTTTTGCAGCTTGGTCTCAAACCACAGACAGCCACTTTATACGAAGGAGGCCTTGTAAGGAAGGTGCAATCACTGATGAGCAGGAGATAAGACCCAGCAGCTGTCCCAGAAGTGGTGTATCAAATGGGATGATTTTTTGTCATTGTCTCATCTGCAACCCCAGGCAGGGACTGGCGGTGCCTGTCTTTGAAGCATGATAAAGAGGAGTGTGTGGGCACCAAGCTTCTGGAAGCTGTACTGTGGGGGCAGAATTTGCCCTCTTGGGTGCAAAGAGTCAGTGCTGAAGTCAGTGTCAGTGCTGGCATTAGCCTTGTCCACACGCTGCCCGCTGGTTTAGAGCATAGCTGGTGTCTCCACCCTGAGAAAGCAACACACTCCAGAGGACTGTTGTCTGTGAAGCTGCGCCGCCATCACAGCATGATTGCTCTTCATTAATTGTAGCTCGTTTTTCTGGCAGCCCACCATTCCACAACTGATTTCGAGCTGCCTGAAGAGAGGTTAAGAGCCCCGTTGTCTCACTGTGTGGAGAAGCGATCTGAAATAGGAATAGGGTGCTGGGGGAGGAGGATGCTCATGATACCGTGACATGCCTTTACAGCAGCCTTTGCTCCCTGATAAGGCAGAGTGGCCAATGGCATAATTTGATGTCATCGCTGCTAGAAAACAATTAAGCCAAAATCCCCACCAGCATTCTCTAATTTCCTTCTGCTTGTCCTGAGACCTCTGCATCTCTTGGTTCTCAGGACATCCTGGCTTTGGACCTCCAGGCTGGGCAGCCGTGCCCTGCTACCGTTCCCCTCACGGCCTCCTCGCAGCAACCCTACAGCTGGGAAAAGCTCTGGGGGGGCTGTTGCCAGAAGAGCAGAGAGGACTGGAATGGCACCTGCAGTTTACTCCCCTTTAAGTGGGCAGCAGCATGTCCTCAGAAGTGCTGCGAAACGCAGCCAGTGGAAGTATCTCAGACCCCTTCTCAGCCCCGTGCCGTGTTTGCAGGCTGGGGCTCAGCCTCTCACAGGGCAGGGGCTCAGCCCCAGCCCTCGGGAAGTGCTGCTTCTACCCCACAAGCCCTCTCCTGGCTCTGATGCTTTGCATCAAGGGCGCTCTTGATTGAGGAGGGAAAGCATTTTTCCTTCCTTATTCAGAGCATGCCTGGAGCGGTTTGGCTTGGGAGCCCAGCTCATCTCACAGTTCCTCTGCCAGACATGGGCCTATCATGAGTTTTTTTCTGT
The DNA here is from genome assembly GCA_025769975.1 of Gallinago jamesoni. Taxonomy (NCBI): domain Eukaryota; kingdom Metazoa; phylum Chordata; class Aves; order Charadriiformes; family Scolopacidae; genus Gallinago; species Gallinago jamesoni. The sequence continues at coordinate 18,553,925 of JAOQGH010000069.1, read as the reverse complement.
TTAATCATACAAAGAAAAATGTATCTGCCTTTCTCAGCAGACATTTTCACTGCAGTATCTCCTTCTTAGTCCTAGTGTATATTTTTCCCCCTACTGAATTTACTTTGTGTGCTCGTGTTTTGCCAAATGTGGAGTGTGAGGATGGTGCTGTTTGGAGATGGACTGATGAGGCACTGCTATTCCCATCCCAAAGGTTTCGGGAGGCTCCTCGGGCTGCACATCAGCACGTTGACCTCTGAGTGCTTTGGGTAGCTCAGCTGGTAGATCACAGAAGTCATAACCTCCAAATCACCAGGCAAAGTCCTACGTAAGGGGCATTGCTAATGGAAGGCAGTCACATAAACCTTCCAGGCTGGCAGCAGAGGCTGCTTATACAATGCACAGCATTGAGCACCCTTAGAAATTTTTAACTTGAATTAAATATTCTGTGGCCCTGCAGCATGGCAGGTGGGTGAGCACAAAATACCAATGGGAAGAATATGACAAATTCAGCCAGCTCCATGTCTGAATTTATCAGAGGTATATCTAACATATTCCAGACTTAACACCCGTTTATTTTGTCCAGGAAAGCACAGTGTGGATACACCCCTGTGGCTCCCACCCCACCCTGCAGTGCTCTCACAGATGGCCACTGCGCTGGCACGGTCCCATCTGCGGCAGAGAGCATCGATGGCAATGACTGGGCAGAGCCAGCTTTTGGGATGGCTGAAGGGGCTGCAAAAGGAGGGCCCAACTCTGCTCCCATTTGCAGTTCTGGGGTGGCACAGCAGTGACTGAGAGCGAGGTGCCATCACCCAGCAATGCGGCACTGCATCACTGAGCTGCAGGGAAGCGCTGGCGACAGGGGTCTGTCACTGAGGCAGGTGGCAGAGCTGCTCCACGTGGCGCTGGCACCCCAGGGATGTGCCGCCCCTCAGCACACAGAGGTGCACAAGAGCACTTGCTCCAAACCCTCCAGAGCTGTCGGCCCCTCGTGCTCCCCTCTCCACCTCATCCTCCCCTGTTGCTTGGCACTTGCGGGTGCCCACTCGCAACGTGGCAGATTGCAGGCGGCGTCACGGGTGGGCTGTGTCCGTGGGTGACAGAGGCAGCTGGCAGAGGGGTGCAGAGCCTGGTGGCTGCAGCTGGGAAGCACTATCAGCTCCAGCTGCATCCCCAAGCGAAAAGCAGGGCAAGTAGGGAGGAGAAATGATCAGCAGGGACTGAGGGAACACAGGGCCCTCAAAGAGGAGTTTGTAGTAATGGGAAAGCACCGTGGGTCTTTGGTCTTGTGGCTTCTCTTAGGATAGCAGGATTCCCCAAGCCATCAAAGCCATGGGGCTGGCACCCTGCTTTCATGCGTGTAAGACCTGGCACGGGAGCCTGGGGAGCGGTGCGTGTCCTGCCCGCGGTACGCAGCACCCTGCCTCTGCCCGTTTCCCAGCACGGTGCTCCTGCATGAATTGAACCTGAAAGGAGGTTGCAGAGAGACGGGGGTCGGTCTCTTCTCCCAAGTCACAGGACAAAAGGAAACAGCCTCAGGTTGCGCCACGTGAGGTTCAGGTTGGATACGAGGAAAAATTTTTACACGGAAAGGGTTATCCAGCCTTGGAATGGGCTGCCCAGGGAAGGGGTTGAGGCACCATCCCTGGAGGCGTTCAAGAGATGGTTTGACATAGTGCTTAGAGACATAGTTTAGAAATGTTTTTTTTTTGTCAGAGTTAGGTTGGTGGTTGGACTAAATGATCTTGAAGGTCCTTCCCAACCTGCACGATCCTATGATTTAAAAAGGAACATCCAGTTTAGGACAGCTCTTCGCTTTTTCCAGCCATCCTGCTCCAGCAAGACGTCTCCTGACTTGGGAGCTCAGCAGGGTAAGCACTTCAGAACTCAAAAAAAGCCCCAGGCAGATTCCCGGCGGTGCGGGGGGAGCCGGGGGGTGCTGCCCACCCCCGCTGCACCTGCCGGGGGAGGCGGGGCGGGCGGCTGCCGCTGCTCCCCTCCGCTTGCTCCGTGCGCCTTTGGCAGCGCTTCCCGGGGCGATTTCAAACCGGTTTTGTTAAAACCGAGAAAATGAATTGCAACGGAGCGGCGAGTTCCCGGCGGGGCCGAGCCTTACCCCTCCCCCCGCGCCTGGCAGGACCCCTCCGGGGGAGCAGCTCCGCCGCTCTCCGCGCTGCCCCCGCAACCGCCGCGGGGGAGCCGCAGCCCGTCCCGTTCCATTTTTGGCCACCCCCCCCGCCCCGGGCCCTCCCGGCGGCCGAGCATCCTGGGGCGGGGCGGGCCGGGCCGTCCGGCGGGCGGGGGTGGCTCCCGGTGCCGCCCCTCCGCCCCCGCCGCCCGCTTCCTCCGCCGGAGCCCGCTGCCCTCCGCCGCCGGCCGGAGCGGGGCCGCGCCGGGGCTTCCCGGCCGCATCCCCGCTGTGCGGGGCCGGGTGCGCCGCGGGAAGGGCCGGAGGGACGGCGGAGCAAGTGAGCTCTCTCCCCCTCCTTCCCTTTTCCCCTCCCTTCTTCCCCCCCCCCCCCCTTCCCTCTTTCTTCCCCCCCTTCCCCCCCGCTTCCCCGGGGGTTCCCTTCTCCTGCCGGGAGCGCGGCGCTGCCGGAGCCCGGGACTCGGAAAAGGAAAACCATCTCCCGGCTTTGCAGTACGCTTGTGTCTTTCTTTTCCCCCTTAGGCTCGGAGTAGCTAATTGGGTAGGAAAACACTAACTGCAGGGGTGGCATTACTTCATGCTCTTGCAATGCTGTTTTGCTCTGCGATCTCGGTCCTTTCCCGTGAAGAGCGCCCGCCCGGCGGGGATGCCCCGGCGCCGCGGTGAGGGGCGGGCGCTGCTGTGCCCCCAGCGCCGCTTTTTAGTTTCTTTTTTTTTTTTTCCTACCAGGTCTTCGCTTTTAAGGGAGATGTGGCTGGCTTTGCGGCTGCGTTGCTTTCCGGGAGATTTGCTCTTTTGAACGGTGCGTTCGGCGGGTCCTGCGGTATTGCCAGCGCGTTGCTGTGTGCTCTGAGGCTTCCTCTTCTGGCAGGTTAATGCCATCATTAACTCTAGTGTGGCCGGTAGGTCGAGGGAGGTCGTTCTCCCCCTCTACTCTGCACTGGTGAGGCCACAACTGTCCTGCGTCCAGTTCTGGGCTCCCCAGTTCAAGAGGGACAGGGAACTACTGGAGAGAGTCCAGTGAAGGGCAAGATGATGGAGGGATTGGAGCATCTCCCTGATGAGGAAAGGCTGAGAGAGCTGGGACTCTTCAGCCTTGAAAAGAGAAGACTGAGGGGAGACCTACTTATCTATGTTTACAAGTTCCTAAAGGGTGTGTGGAAGGATGATGGAACTGGACTCTTTCCAGTGGTTCCCAGGGACAGGACGAGGGGTAAGGGGGACAAGCTGGAACATGGGAAGTTCCACTCCAATCTGAGGAAAAACTTCTTTGGGGTGAGGGTGGCAGAGCCCTGGCAGAGGCTGCCCAGGGAGGGTGTGGAGTCCCCTTCTCTGGAGATCTTCAAGCCCCAGTGGATGCTCCTGAGTGATGTGCTCTGGGCAGCCCTTCTTTGGCAGGGGAGTTGGACTGGATGGTCTCTAGAGGTCCCTTCCAACTCTGACAATTCCATGATTTCATGATCACTAAGGCTTTTTTTTTTTTTTCTTCTTTTTTCTTTTGTTTCAAGGGTATAATGTGAGATGCTATGAGGTGATGATGCTGTGCTTTGTTTGCTAATAGCGGGCACTTTTCTCCCCAGCCTGATATCCTGGGGAGGGAGGGAGTCCTGGCTCCTGCAGTTACAGGTCCTCATGGTGTGGGGCAGCTCTGAGCTCTGCCTCATGCCCCTGGAGATCATTTTCCTGTTCTGTTGCTGAAAGTTTGATTTTTCTGAGGTTTATCTGAGAGTGGGAGAACAAGGGAAGTGCTCATAGAGGCGGCATTGAAATTCAGCCAGCTGAACCAGCTGAAATGGCTCTTCTAAGAATACAGCATTTCTAGATGTGCTTCTTGAAAAGCTTATTCTTGAAGAAGTTATGTGTCTTTTTAAAGAAGAAAAACTTGAGGAGATGAGTCCTGGAGGTGGTTTCCTTTGGGCCAGGAGTTAGCAGGATGCTTAAACACGGGGATGAGCGGCCTGGGGCTGGTCCGTGGGTTGGCTGGGTGCGTGTTTGTCTTGCTGAAAATTGTGCCAGTGCAGGACTGGTTTGTGTCTGTCTGGTGCTCAGCTTTCCTGCGTGGAGCCCTTCAAAAGGGGATGCAATATGTGGTGCTCGGAAGCAGCTTCCTTATCCTCCCTCTCTTTCCCCTACAGGTACTTTTTCTTGCTCTCAACTGACAATTACAGCAGTAAAATAGGGAGGGAGCTATTTGTCTTCCTTCTTTATTGTAAATATTTTACCTGTCAAAGAGTAACCCTAGAAATAATTAAAACTAGGGAAAGCTGCTTTGTACGTCACAAATCTGGGCTTCCCCTGATGGTATCATCCTCCGGGGTGCGGCTGTTTTCCTTTACTTGCCTGAATTAATTGTGGTACTGAGAACTCCCATGTGGTCCCTGGAAGTCATCCTGCATTTTGAAGAGTTTAGACTTTGCTGAGCAGCTGCTTTTCTTCCCTGAAAGGTAGTGCTGGTAAGTGGGAGACTTCTTATCCCAGCTTTTCACTTGGACCTGAAAGTTGGCCTCTGGAGCTTTCACCCCACCAAAGGTGGCTTTTTGTTGATGTACATTTTAAAGTTGCTTGCCTCACGTGAAGTTAGGAAAACTTGATATTTATCACGATAGTTGCATGAATTTATCATGTGCCCTTCCTTCTCCTCTTCTGCTGAGAAAAAATACGCATCTATTTTGATGCCAACAACCATCATTCGAGTGCTTCCCACACCCAGTGCACCTGCAGTCCCTTTGTGTCTGCGCTGGAGCTGTGTCAGCCTCGAATGGCCTTTTCCAGTGCAGGGAGAAGGGCTGGAGGTGTAGGGAAGGCAGATGTTTTTGGTGAGGTTGAGCCATGCTGCAGAACAGCCAGAGCCTCTGGAAGTGATGGAATCTTGAAGTCTCTTCCTGGAGAATGGCTTCTTTTGGGCTAAGGCCTCTCCTGCCCTGTGCAGTGCAGGGATGTAACTTTCTCAGTGACATCTGCTGTGATGTTAGTGGGGAGCAAGTTGTGCTTTTGATGATCCTCTGGGTGAGAACTCGGTGACAGGGTATTGTGCGTTCCTACAGGATAATTAAAACAGTGGTCAGAAAGGCGCGAGATGTTACCCTCAGCCTGGCAGTCATTATGGCAATGGATCTTTTAATTACCAGCCCTTTATCTCCAGCGAGTTTTAACTCAAGAGCAAACACTCTTCTTGTTAACTTTAAGGATTTAATTTTTTAAGAGGGCAAACAATTGTTATTTGCACAGAGCTCAGCCACAATAATCCCTATCTACTGCCCTCTGCCTCGCAGCATCCTTAGTGCTGGGAACTGGAGCCTGGGCAGAGGCAGGGCTTGGCAGCCCACGCTGCTCCGCTCCCCTCCGAGCCGTGGCAGGGACCGTGTGTCTGGGTCCAGCAGCAGCGTGGCTGGGGAAACCCAGGCAGCTCTTGGAAGTGCGACTGCAGGGGATGTCGCTCGTGGCAGGGAGCGGAGCCAAAGTGTAACCGGGAGCCCCATCGGTGCTGGCCGCCGGCGGCAGGAGCTGGGGTGTGCGCTGGTGCCCTGCTGGCACTGCCTGGCTGCCCGCCGGCTGCCGCAGCTCGTGGGGGCCTGTGTCTCTCCCAAAAGGAGAAATGTGTGTTGGCTGCTTCACCAGCCCCGGGCTGAGCTCGGTGTCTGCGGCGGCGAGGGCCAGGGCTGTGCTCAGTCTGGGGTGGAGTTTCTCCTCCTTACGGCCTGCATCCTCTCCAGGCTCTTCTTCCCCTTCCCTTCTGGCTTGTTTTGTCTGTCCCTGCTTTGACATTGAGATGTCAAATGACATCTTTTCAGTCAGCTGTGGTGAGTAAAGGGATGCTGTGTGAAATGCCACAGCCTGTTTGCTGGGGGTTGCAGGGAAGGACAAGCAACAGCCCCTGCGGGTCCTGGCCCTGGGCAGCCCCATGACCCCGCTGCCTTGGGGCTGCTTCTTTCCTGCATCCCCATCCCCGTCTGCTCAGCAAGTGCTGCTGGACCTCACTATTTATGTGGTTGTCTCAAAACCCCATGGTTATCTGTGTCTCATTGGGTCAGAAGGAGAGCACATGCGCCAAATCATGCCCTCCTCCTGAGAGCCAGGGCACTGCTTTGTTTTTTGGGGATACAAAAAGGTATGAAGAAAGGCCGTGTAGCTGGAGGATGAGCACAGAGCTGGAGGATGGCAGCATCATTTCAGTGGCACTGGATTGCCCTGGGCAGAGTTACAGGGTGGGCTGGATGCTGTTGCTCCAGTGGGACCAGTTACTGTGGTCTCTGCTCCTCTTCGGCTTCTGGGAAGGATGGGAGAGGGACCTCTGTGGGACATCTGGTGCTCTTGCTGCTCCTCTCCCTCCCTGCAGGAAGGGTTGGCAGCGTGGCTGCTGCTCTCATACCGTTCAAGCCATGCTTTGCTCAGCCACATGTTGTCACTGAGGACAAGGGACAGGACGTGGCCAGCAGGGTGACCTCGCTCCAGGATGGTGCCCACAGGAAAGGCAGCGCAAGAGCTCCACTCTGCCAAGACCTCCTTGGGTCTTGGGTCCCCTTTGGAACGATGGGGAGCCTGGAGCTTCAGAGCTTGGGTCCCCTTCGGAGCGCTGGCTGATGTCCAGCAGCCCCATCAGGCTGCAGTGGCAGTGCTGAGAGTCGCCCAGTGGGTGCTGGCAGCCCTGGGTGAGTGGGTCTGGCACAGCTTGTTCGAGGTAGAGGCACTGGGGAGCTCAGGCTTTCAAAAGCTTAAATAGGAAGTTATTTTTTGTGATAAACTGATGGCTTCATTTTTTTGACCTTTGGAAAGCTTTTCATGCGTTAGCTACATGTAGGAAACGTGACTTTTCCATGCTGGGAAATGGTGAGTTCTAGCTCTGAAACAGAATGGTTTCATGATCCATGACCTTGTTTTGTTTGTTTGTTTGTTTTTTTTTAAATCTAGCAGAGCTTACATAGTGTTGAACCAAGGCTTGGGTTCTGGGCTGAGACCCTCTGCTTCAGAGAGTCTGTATCCACAGGACAGCGGAGTGGAAAAGGGGAACTGGGAGAACATAGTAGAATTGTTTCCTTTTGATGGCCATGAAGCTTGTGGAGAGACACCAAGGCACGAGAGCTTCCAGCCTTAAAGTGTTTTGGTAGTCACTGAAGAGTACCTTGAGGGGAAAAATGAAGTGCTAAAATCATGGAGGCTTGAGGACTGCTTGGCCCTGAGCACCTTGGTCCCTGGGTCTCCTCTGGTGCTGTTCCCTCTGGCAGTGGTGACTGGTCCCTGGTCCCGCTGGGCTGAGCAGTGTGTGGGGTGAGGCAGCATGGCTCTGTGTGCAGTACTGGAGCTGTCGTGGAGCTGTCGTCTTTTCCCTTACTGATCCTTGAGCTTCCTGGGGGTGTAGTGTCTGTGCTGTCCCTGCTCTGGGTTAGCGTTCCCAAAGCCTCTCCCAAATGCGAGGCAGCGACCCGCCTGCCCTCCTAAGGACTTGTCCCTGTTCACCCCGCAGCTCTCAGGGGTTAAAGAGCACCCAGATGAATACCCCGTGTGTGCCTGCCAGTCACTGTGGTGCCAGCCCCCAGCCAGTTTTGGGGACGTGTCATGTCATGTCCGCGTTATAAAACCCAGTTCTCACCCTGTTTCTATTTCCAGGAGGTACCTGGGGACAACATCACCCCGCGGTGCTGCAGACACAGCCGTTGTAGGGGAGGACTCTGCCTCTTGGAGCACCCGAAGCGACACTGCCCACCAGTGTGAGCCTGCAAATGGTAAGAGTGACACTGCCCACCAGTGTGAGCCTCACATGGTAAGAGTCAGGCAGGGCAGCCCCCTGTCCGCACCCAGGGTTTTGCAGAGTGCTTGGAACGGGCCCATATGGGCGAGAGAGAAGACCCTCAGATGCTCAGCAAGTTCCTCTCTGCCAGGTGCTGGTGTGCCAGTAGAAGGGGAGGAGGGCAGTGGTCCTCTGGCTGGGCGTCACGGTTTAACCCCCGCTGGCAGCTAAGCCCCAGGCAGCCGCTCACCCGCTCCCCTCGCAGTGGGAGGGGGAAGAAAATGGGAAGAGTGAAAGTGAGAAAACTCATGGGTTGAGCTAAATACAACTTGAGAGGTAAAACGAAAGGCACGTGTGCAAGCAAAGCAAAACAAGGGATTTGTTCAGTGCTTCCAGGCGTTCAGCCGTCTCCAAGGAAGCAGGGCTCCATCGTCTCTAATGGTTACTTGGGAGGACAAAAGCCATAATTGCAAACCTCCTTCCCCCACCTTTGTATGCTGAGCACGGTGTCCGATGCTACAGGATAGCCCTTTGGCCAGTTGGGGTCCCAAACTGTCCTGGCTGTGTCCCTTCCCAACTTCTCGTGCCGTCCCAGCCCTCGCTGGTGGGGTGGTGTGAGGAGCAGAAAAGGCCTTGACTCTGCGTAAGCGCTGCTCCACAGTAACAGAAATATCCCTGCGTTATCAATGCTGTTTTCAGCACAAGTGCAAAACATTGTCCCTTGCTAGCCACTATGAAGAAAATTTAACTCTGTCCCAGCCAAAACCAGCACACTGTGCTCGATCTTCTTAGATTGGACCTCCTTTTTTTCTATTTTGCTGAAAAAGCGTCTCTTTCTGACATTAGAGTACAGAGGGGAAATTGGACTGATACCTTTAAGTGCATTTTTGGGGTCACAAGCTGAGTACTGCTTGTTAGCCTGCGCGTCAGACCCGGTTGGGGAGTATAGAATCACAGAATGGTTTGGGTTGGAAGGGACCTTAAAGATAATCTAGTTCCAACCCCCTGCCCTGGGCAGGGACACCTCCCACCACTCCAGGTTGCTCCAAGCCCCCTCCAACCTGGATTTGACTGTAAGGCACCCGTCCCTGTGAGCATATCACCGGGCGATGTCGGGTGGATTAAATCAGGCCCTGGCTGCAGGTGATGCCGAGTGAGGAGTGTTAAACCCTCCTGTGTCACAGCTGCTTCCCAGTCTGCCTGCTGGGTCCCAGCCCCTGTCCCTGCTGAGCAGCACAATCCATGTCCCAGTCTCATTCAGGGGATCTTCCCTCTGCTTCATCCTCATAACCTGACAGGCTGTGCCTTCTCCTTCCCAGGCGAGAGAAGAGATGCCCTTGCTGGGGTGGCTCATTCCCGGGATCTGAAGCCGGTCCGTGCGGAGCAAAGACGGGTCTCTCCCTCTCTGGGACTGCCAGCGGTGTCAGCTCGTTGCGTGTTGCAGAGGTGAGATGACCTTGTCACATACGCTAATCCTGGCAAAGGGGAGTACCTAATCTGCAGAGGAAGTAATTAGGAAGGATCCTTGCCAGTGTGCTGGTCCCTCACATAGGTGGGGGCTGACTTGAGGGCAGCTGTAGGCTTATTTTTTGGCTGATGCCTACCTAAAGAGGGGAGGTGTGTGAGAGCTCCAGCCAGCTCCTGGTCATTTCATCAGGGTGTTTCTTGGGGTTAATAACCACGCCATGAAACGTCACAGGATGGCAAAATCTCTAACTGCTGCAAGGCTTTACAGTCCAGAGTTCTTCTCTTCATTAAAAAGAAGAGATGAGACTTCGTTTTGTCATTAAGGAGGAGGAAACCTGCTGTGCAGGTCTGACAGGGCCCTGCCTTGGCTGGGGCATACCTGCTTGTCCTGGCTTTGAAGAGGCTCAACGCTGCTCAGCGCGCCGGCACCTTGGGCTATTGGTTCTGGCTGGACCGGTGGTGTGTCTCCATGCTCGGGTGGTGTGTCTCCATGCTCAGTGGTGTTTCTCCACGCTTGCTCACAGCATCGGCTGCAGATTGCTGTCAGGGAACAGTGCCCTGGATGTGTGGATGCTGGCTTGGGTTTCCTCCTATGCAAAATGGGTTTGTAGGAATGTACTGAGCTCCTTTATGAAACAGCTTGAGATCTAATGAAAGACATCACTGTGTAAGAGAAAAATATTGTTAGTGAGTTACTCACATCGTTAACGAGGTCAGACCATTGCCTTGTAGCAAAATTAGTTTGTTTTGCTCTAATCAGCTCTAGTAGCTAGAGTGCTCAATAATTACTCATGTCCTTATGAAAGAGATGGGACAGCATGAGTATAGCTGCTGGCAGACTTCTCCGACTCTGAAATGAATTGGGCAGGCTACTTTGGGAAGGCATCTTTCCAGTTGCACAGTGCCCCTGGAGTGATGCTGGCAGAACCCAGCCTCAGCCAGGAGCGATCATGGTCTGTAGCACGGCTCCTCTGTAAAGAGCTGTCCTTAGGGGTGTTCAGAGAAGCATTAGCAGCAGGAACATCTTTGGACTCTGCTGCTGTCTTCGTTTTTATGATCCCATTTGACATGCAGCATGGTAGGTGTCTCTCCAAACTCTTCCTTTCTGTAGTCTATGTAAATTGTCAAGACCCCAGAGGCTGTCAAATACACCTGCTCTCCGAAATGAAAATGTCCTCCTAAATATTTGCACCTCTACTATCTTTTCTTAGTGGTTTTTTTTTTTTTTTTCCCTGATGTCAGTGATGTTCTCTGAAGGGGCAATTAGCAGCAGTCGGGATGGATGAGCAGGGCTGGGTGCTGCCCCAGAGGATGGGGTGGCGAGAACCACTGTGCACCTCGCACTATGGTGGTGACTTGGCTCAGGAGGAACGACGGTCAGCAGGCCCTGCTTCTCCTTAAGGGTGTGATGGAGCTGGCCACACAGTGCGCGAGGCAGGAGAGGGTTGTGCACGTGCCACAGCATATCCAGCTGCTGCATGGCAAGAGAAGAGCTGCGATGATGGGCAGCAGCAGGCACCTTCTTGTGTGCCTTGCTCAGGAGTGTGTGGGGTGGGCTGCAAGAGCGTGGGACCTGCTGTGCCCTCAGTCTCTCTTGGTAGACCCATACCCTGATTCAGGGTGTTGTTTCTGATCAAAATTCAGGCTGAACTTGACCATGCCATCCGTGCTGGAGGTGGGTGGTGGTTCTCCAGCTGCTCGGCAGCTCCCTTGGAGCAGGCTAGAGGGAGAGCAGAGCTGCAGCATCACGGAGTCAGGGTGGGGAACTGCTCTTGCTGGTGCCGTGGCCCCCGTTTCATTGTGCTCCCCCTTCTCCTTGACAGGTTCTTACTGGAGCCTGGGTCGAGCTCTTTGAGTGTACACAGCTCAGCAGCTTGTGGTGAAGTTGTCCTTTCCCGTGAGAGACTTTCTGCAAAAGGACAGATTCATGCTGGAGCCCCCAGCTTTCCCTCCCCTTAATCCACTTGTGGACTTCAGCTAAAATTTTGTTAATTCTTGCTATACATTTCATTTCCTTCCTAGTATTTCCTTCTGCCTTGGTTCAGATGTATTTTTTCCTCTGAAATTGAGGGAACGGGTGCCGGGTAGCGGCTCTTCTTGGAGAGGTGCCAGGTGTGTTGGAACTGAGGCAGTTTGTGGGCTGCCATCTCGGCACCTTCGGGTTTGGCCATAAATGGGGAAGTGTCATTTGTCCAGAGTACGCCAGAGGCTTCCTGGGTCTGCTGTTCAGCGGTAGCCCCCACCACCTGCATGGGATATGGAAGGCGATGATCTAATGGTCTCTTCCCTAGATAAGAAGCAGTGGGAAGAAATACTTGAATACAAGTTGGTGTACTGATGCCATGTCTGTAGGTTGCAAATCCAGCTTTGGAGATGTGACTGCTCCATGGACCTGCTCCTCTGCTTCTGCTTGTCTGTGTTGTGAAAGACAGACTGAGGCTGGCATTTCTGAGCTGCCATTGGTGTTTCCCCTCCTGCTCCTTCCCATACCTTTGGTGAGGTTCTCCTGTGGTGAATCAATGCAAGACACTAAAGAGACACAAAGCCGCATACTGGTGTTGTAAGGTGGTGGTTCTGATCGTCTAATCCCAGGGCTCAGCAGCGCTGGTGTGGTTGCAGGGAAGGAGCAGCTTCAGGGCTCGATGTTTCTCCTTGATAAACTTTGAGATTCCTGTTAGTCCATTTCTTCAGCCTGTCAAGAGTCTTCTGAATGGCAGAAGAATGCTCTGGGACAGTGTCTTGATATTCCTCCTGGGCCACCTGCCCTTGCTCTCACCCTTTGTGTACTTCTTTTTAGCGTCTGAGATCAGTGGGGACCTCCTTGCTCCTCTGTCCAGGCCCCCTGCCACTGCTGCTTGGTTTCCAGGAAGTGGAGATGGATCATTGTTGAGCTTGGAGGATGTGATCTGTGACAATCGACCAGGTATCCTGGACTGCTGTTCTCCCCAGGACTGTGTCCCATGGGATTCCTCCGAGCAGGTCCCTGAACAGGCCAGTGTCATCTCTCCTGGAGCCCAGGGCTGTGGTCTGCAGGCTAGTTGTCCTGCTCACCCCTCCTGGGATCCTGAACTCCACTGTCTCATGGCCACTGCAGCCAAGGCTGCTTGTGACCTTCACACTCCTGACTAGTTCTTCCTCATTTGTAAGTACTAGGCCCAGCAGAGTGTCTCCTTGAATCGGCCCCTTGCTCTCCTGGGTCAGGAAACTGTCATCAGTGCTCCCCAGAAACCTCCTGGCTTGCCTGAGCCCTGCTGTGGTGTTCTTTCAGCAGATACCGGGGCTGCTCAAATCCCCTGTGAAGACCAGGATCTGCAAACATGAGACTTCCTTCAGTGGTCTGAAGGTCTCATCCTCTTTGTCCTGATCAGATGGTCTGTGCCAGACATTCACCATGATGTCACCCATGTTGATCTGTCCCCCTGAGACTTAAGCCCTCTTCTGGCTCATTGGCTGTCCTAAGGCACTGCCCCATGCACTCCAACCAACTCCCCCTCCTCGCTGTCCCACAGAGCCCATGCCCATCCTTGTCATCCCACTGTCCCACCATGTCCTGTGGTCCTGGTGAGGCTGTAGCCTCCACTGTGCCCTGCACTTGCCACCAGGAGATTAGGGGAAGCCGTGTCCCCCTGATCCCTCCTGGACCGTAGGGGCTCAAGCTGGGCTCCGGCTGCACCATGGGCCTCTCCTTTAATCGATTTTGAATTTCCCAGATTCTAATTCCATTGAATGTCCTTAATTCCCATGTCATGGAACAAGGAGAGCTCTGTACAGAAAAGCTCTGTTAGAGATGTGGATTTTGGTAATTCTAAAAATATACCTCGCTGGCTGAGGCTTGTGCAGGGTAACCATAGCAACGTGGCTCCCAGAGCAGGGTTAAAAACAATTGCACCAATTAAGGGGAAAATAGAGCTGTTAAAGCTGATAAAACCTAAAAAAAATTTTTAAAAATGTGAAAAGGCTACAAACGCTGTGCGTGATGCTGGGGTCTGGGGGCTGCCTTGTGTTGGGTTAACTGAAGCTGTCCCCCCTTTGCTCTTATGGAGCATCCCAGGAGCGGGGATATCCCGTGTGCATCACCTGGCTGTTCCTGTGGAGCATCCCGCTCCCGGCTCGGCCCATGGATCCCCATGATGTGTGCGCCCCCCCACCCCCTGCACTGACCGATCAGATGTGGCAATGTGTCTTCTCGAGAGGGAAACAGGCTGGGTCAGGGAGCAGCCTGGCTGAAATTCGGGGGGGGCGGTGTTTTGAGGATAAAAGCTCTGTCTAAAGAACAGTTTTGGCCTGCGGTGTTGGCCTGCATGGGAGGGGGGGCGTTAAAATTCAAGCACTGAGCCAAAGCCCCTCAAAACTGGTGGTGATGCTTTTATTGATGAGTTAGCTCTGGGCTGGGAAAGCAGAGCTGGTAAAGCCACCAGATGAGCCTGAAAGCAAAGGGCTAATTTTCTTCAAAATATATTTGCTTTAATTGTCCTTGATGAGCCCTGGCTGGGGTCAGAGGAAGCCTCAGGAACCAGCCCGCTTGCTGGAGATGGTGCTGGGGAGTGTTTCTCTGCCTAGAAACTTCTTCTGGAGCAGGTTGGGCAATCCAGTCCTTCAAAAGCTTGAAATAAAATTATTTCAAGTCCCTTTTTCCTATGCTTCGCACAAAAATATAATGGAAGGTTTCAGAGTATCTCTTTCCAAAATACTCCAGGGTTTTTGCAGATGTCACAGGTGTTTTCCCTCCCTGGATGACTGCTTTGCCACCCTGATGTGCTGATGCCATCCCATGTTTGTCGGATGCTGTGGACAGGGGGGGCTTGGGTGCAAATGTGCCTGATGCTTTGGGAAGTTTCTGGTCCTGGAGCAGAGTGTTGATGATGGATGGATGGATGGATGGATAGAGTGTTTATGGATGAGAAGCTCATCATGAGCCGGCAGTGCACGCTGGCAGCCCAGAAAGCCAACCCCGTCCTGGGCTGCATCAAGAGAAGTGTGGCCAGCAGGTCATGGGAGGTGATTGTACCCCTCTGCTCTGCGCTCGTGAGACCTCACCTGGAGCTCTGTGTCCAGCTCTGGGGTCCTCAGCACAGGAAGGACATGGACCTGTTGGAACGGGTCCAGCAAAG
>JAOQGH010000069.1:18511328-18525271 GCA_025769975.1 Gallinago jamesoni | reverse complement strand
TGGTGGGAGGTGTCCCTGCCCAGGGCAGGGGGGTGGAACTTGATGATCTTTAAGGTCCCTTCCAACCCAAACCATTCTATGATTCTTCTTTTTTTTTTTCACATTCCAGTCCTCATTAACTGACCCGTCTGCAGTCGTGGAGTCCTGCTGGGCTTTCGGGAGCTGAGCTGTGTTTGGGGAGGGGAGAGTCCCCTTCCCCGAGCCGTGCTGAGCCCCAGGAGCAGTGGGCAGTGCCCTGCTTGCCCCAGGGCCTCTGCTTGTCTCATCCGGTTCCAGGTCACTGTCATTGCTCTGGAGGGGAAAAAAAAAAAACCCAGGCAAGGACTTTGTGTGTGACTTGGTAGCCGGGAAGTGACTGGTTTGGGAGTTGAGAGCACTGTTATCAGCACACTCACAGGCCAGCGTATTGCACAGGGCTGTGTTCAGTTACTCGTCCAGTCCTGGTTATTCCACTTCGTTACTCTCTGGGGGTAATCAGGCCCTGGGAAGGATGTTTGCAGTGACAAGCCCTTTTCCTGGGCCTGTTTTTTTTACATTTTCTCTCCCCCCCCCCCCCCCCGCTTCAGACCTGCTGTAATAGAGCTGGGGCTCTGTCAAGGTCATTATCTTTTAATGCCCTCGTCCCCAGCCAAGGAGGGCAGGGAGCAGCAGAGCTGGGGAGGTCTCAGTTGGCAAAGGAGGTGGCAGCAGTGGCCCCACTTGTGTCTCGCCCTGTCCCTCCGAGCTGCCCCTTGTCTTTGGGCTGGATAACCCCGGTCCCCCAGGAGCCTGGTTGCTCCTTGCGAGGTGTCCTTAGGTGTCCTTAGCACTGATGGAGTGTCCCACGGGTGCTTTCCTCGGGAAGTGGGTTGGAGCACTCAAATGGGGAAAACAAATGGCTCTCTTCCTTTTTTTTTTATTTTTAATTAAAAAGAAGTCTTTTTTTTTTTTTTTTGGAGGTAGCAGATTAAAGAAACACTGCTAATGAGGGTGTGGGGCAAGAGCTTTTGCTCTGGGTACTGAGGCTGGTCACTGAATGGTTTTGCTTAGATAAGCAATTTGTGAAATCAGGGAGAACACCTGATGCTTTGAGCTCTTAAGGCTGGATTTACTTCTAATAGTCCATGTCAAAAAAAAAAAAAAAAAAAAAGATAATTGTGTTTGTGTCTCATTACCTTGCAGTTTTGTAGAGCAGCTCCATGGTAAAGGAAGAGCCTGAACAAACAAGTGGCAAAGTGGGGAGTGGGAGTTGGTTGGGTTTTGGCTGCTGCCTGGTGAGGAAGTTTGGGCTCACTCCTAATCAGTTGGTGTTGGCTGCGCAGGGGCCATCTGGGGCTCAGGCTTGGCCTCCTTGGCCAGCTGATGCTGCCTGCTCCTGGACTGGTCAGGAAGTGAGATTTGGGAGCAAAAAGAGGGAGAGAAATGTATGTATGCATATCTTAATCTTTTTTTTAATAAGTACTTTATGTGTTTAAAAGGCCACCGCCCTGGCATTCCTCATGCTGCGGTGCTTCGTTAAGGGGAGTGATGTGGCTTAGACTAACGTTCCCTGCGCCTTGGGTAATGTCCCTCTTCCCTGACCTGCAGCAGAAGGACAGGACGTTAGCCTGGCACGGGTGGGAGCTCAGGGCAGGTGACCCTCACCGTGGCCACCATGAGCAGCCGTGGGGTGGAGGGCAGAGAGGGCAGCCCTCCTCGCCTGGGGACAGAGGTTTGGGAAGAGATCCCACAACTTGTTCCTACCAGAGAAAATTCTCTGACACAGCAGAAATAAAAACAAAAGGGCTCTTCTTCAGTGTTTACTCTTATTTTTAGAAAACAATAAGTGAGCGGATCGAGCTGCGGGCGGAAATGGTGTCTCTGAAGTTCAGGCTCCCCCTCCGCCCTCGTCAGGAAGCACATGCTGCACGTGCGCCCGGCTGGGATGTTTGTAGACAAAGAGTTTCTTGATGCTTTTTTTTTTCTACACCCCCCCTTCCCCCCGCCCAGTTCCCTTGCCCATAGGCAAAGAGGATTTGCTTGCTCGCACACTGGAGTCTCGCAGGGAGCCGGGTTCTGTGTGCCAGGGGAGCGCAGCTGCGCCACGCTGCCCCTCTTAACACCGTTTGCCTTGGGGTTTGGGGTGAGCTTCCTGATTTTTCTGTTTTCTTGGATTGGGGAATTAAATCACCGCTGACGTAGTGCTGGTGGCGATGAGAACGGGGAGCTGAGGTGGCTTGTGGATCCATCCATCGGGCCATTCTTCCTCTGTGCGACCGACTCGGATGGAGCTTGCGCTTCCCGGCTCCGTGGCCTGCGTGTCCCCCGGTGCAGGATGAGTATGTGCCCTGTTCCTTTTGCTCCTTTTCTTTGTGCCCCCTTTGGTGCCAGGGTGTCCCCGGTGAACCGCAAGGCTCTGCCATGTGTCACGGTGATGGGTATTTGTGTCTGGTTTGTTTGTTCCTGACCTGGCCAGAAATCACTGCCTGCCACTGAGATGCCCCTTTTCTCTTCTCATCAAAAAGAGATGCCGTAGAGGCCAATCTGAAACCCAAGGGTGTTCTTCTGGTCATGCCAGCAGATTGGGATGTGGCTGGACCCGCGTTTGTGCCTGTCAGGCAGATGGCCCAGCTGGCTCTGCCAGGACCGTGAGCTCCATCAGTGAGCCGTGCTCTGCCCTGGCACATGTGGCTTCCTGGGTGCCGTGTTTGGGGCTGTGTGAGTTCTGTTGCTTGCTTTCCTTGGAAGCTGTAGTTTGCTCCATGTCTGTGGTGTTTCTTCTGTTTCTGTGGCAAAGGAACTCGATTTGAAATAAACCCTAGGCTGTGGGCAGGTCTTCGGTGCCAGATGCCTTAACGATGGGCAGATGTGCCTTGTGGCAGCTGTGACTGGGCACAGGAAGTATGTCCTGCCATGGTACTGGGGACAGGGCTGTTGCCAGGGCCATGGCTAGGAAGCCGAGAGAGAGAATTCGTGTTTGTGTACAAAACATCATGCAAAGGCTCTTTCATATGGTCTGTGACTGCCGTCGCATGGCACGGTCCCTGCTCCTCCCGGTCTGGTCCTCCTGGAGACCTCCAGCCTCTGGAGCCCTCAGTCAAAAGCAGAGGGGTGTCTAGGGGGAAGGGGGGGGGGGGGGGGGGCGGCGTCAGACATGGCAGCTGGGAATGAACCGGAAGAGCTGCTGCTCTTTTGGGGAGGTGGTGATGCAGCCCAGCCTCCTCCCTGCATCTGCCAGGGGTACCACCATCCCCACAGGCTGCTGGGTGCCCGGGGTTGCCTGCTCCTGCCCTGCTTTTAATGAGTTTCCTTCCGTGCCAACTCGATGGGATGGGAGGGAGTAGCTTGTTCCTGAGCACTTGCCAATCCTAACGGAGAGAGTGTTTTGCATGGGCTTTGGGGCAATCCCAGCTCCTGCTGGGCAGCAGCGTGGCAGGAGGTATTTAAGAAACGTGTGGACATGGCTCTTCAGGGCATGCTCTAGTGCCCAAGATTATTGGTTTGTGGTGGGGTGTTCTGTGGGGGGGGTTGTGGGTGTGGGGTTTAGTTGGTGGGTGCTTTTTTGTGTGGTTTTTCTGGGTTTTGTGGGGTTTTTTTTTTTGGTTTGTTTTGGGTTGTGAGTTTGTTTTTGTGTTTGTTTGGGTGGAACTTTTTGGTTTTTTTTTTTTTTTTTTTTTTTTTTTTAATGTGGTTGGACTCGATGATCTCAAAGGTCCCTTCCAACCACTAAGATTCTGTGATTCTGTGAGGCTGGAGGAGCGCGGGGCTGTGTCCTCCCCACCAGGGCAGGGCTGGGGGGTGGCAGGCAGCCTTTGCCTGCTGCACACCCTGCCTGTCAGCTCTCCCAAGTGAGACATTTCCCTTCAAGGGACTTTGGGGTTAATTCCTCTTCTTGGACTCTGGCTTGGGATGCCTGTGCTGGCGCGGCAGGTCCTGCTGGCTCTGGTGCTGCCTGCTCCACTCTCGGGGAGTGTAACCCATAGCAGAACAGCAGCTTTCTCAAACCAAAGCACCCTTTGATCTTCTCCCAGGGAGCAAAGCCCAGTGATGGGGGGAAGAGGTGCTTTAAAGGGTATCCGTGTGTTACTGCCTGGCTGATGTCTCTCCTCTCTGCTGTGGGTATCGAGGGGGATGTTTTGTCGTATGGTCTGTGTCCCTCCCAAAGGACAAGTGAATCCCTGGTAAGAGTTTGAGGCATCGCTCTTAATCCGTGTGAGATGCTCACCTGAAAGTTTCTCCTCGTTTTGCTTTCACCTCTCTCGTTCCCAGCTGCCTGCTGT
Organism: Gallinago jamesoni; assembly: GCA_025769975.1. Classification (NCBI taxonomy): domain Eukaryota; kingdom Metazoa; phylum Chordata; class Aves; order Charadriiformes; family Scolopacidae; genus Gallinago; species Gallinago jamesoni. The sequence goes on along the minus strand of JAOQGH010000069.1, from coordinate 18,521,033 downwards.
TGGAAAGGGTGAGGGGATGTGGCAGCTTGGGCAGCCCCTCAAGCTGCAGGGCTGTGCGGCACAGGGGCCACCAGTGCTGTCCCTCCCCAGGGACAACAGGGCTGCTCCCCTGGCTCTGTTCACAGTGGGGACAGGGTTTCGCCTCCTGCCTGATGTGGCGTGAAGCTTTGCCTTCTTACATGGCATCCACGTGCTTGCACCAGCGAAGGGGTGGCTGAGGGGGCAGTGGCACGAGCTTGGCCACTGTACTGGTGGGGATGGGAAGCCCTGCCGTGGGCCAGCTCCCGGCCAGGATGGCTGTAGGGGTTGGCTGCTTCTTCCTCCTCCTGTTTGTGCCTTGGCAAATACCCCCCAGCAGTGAATGTGTGCCTCTTGCTTCCTTCTCATTAAGGTGCTGGTTTGGTGGCAAACTCAATAGTTAAGGGCACAAAACTCTTTCAGTGGCTATGAATTAAAAGCAAGAGCAGCCAAACAAAACCAACCCAAGCTCCCAGGAATTCCTGAATGGTCTGTATTTGTTCTTGGCAAATGGGGATTTTCTTTTCTTTTCTTTGAAGGCACCTCCTGAAACTGTATACTTCCGCACACTTCTTGGCTGTGACCATTTTATGCAAAGAAATCAAAATCATTAATGTAAGACTCGCTGGTTGCCAGGCCAGTGGTCCTCACACTGAAAATATTGCATAAGATTTGGCTGAAGGTGTAATTACTTGAAATTGTATGAGGTAAACTCTTCTTTTGAGAGAAGACAAGCGTGCCTCTTTCTGTCAGGGGTCCTATGGGGGCTGAGGGGGGGTTTGCATCTCTGGTCATCGGTGCTGATGTCCCAGTATGTGAAATAAACCCCCTCATGGGAAGGCGGCTGCTGCAAGACCACGGGACCAAACCTGCAGCAAGCATCCTGTGGGTCCTATGCGTGTCTGGAGGGTTTTACCTTGTCTGATTGAATGATTTTTACCTTGTCTGATTGAATGGTTTCCTGGGTCCCGTGGCAGCGTTGGGAAAGTGGAATGAGTAAGCCAGGTTTTGTCATACTGGGGTCTCTCTGCCATTTGGCTCCTTCCTGCAGTGGCAGCGCCCTGACAGCAAAAAGGAGCCTTTTCCAAGGTCTCTCTGTGCTCAGGCACCCTTTCTCTGGCAGAGAAGAGACTCTCAGGAGTCAGAATTGGGAGGACTCAGAGCTCCCTGGATGCACCCTTCTCCAGCTCGTGGAGGAAGAGGAGGGTCATCTGCTGGTCCTGGGAACTGTGGCTGCTCACCTGGCTGTGCCTGGACGAGTTCCTGAGAGCAAACCCAGAGCTGGAAGTGCTGAAACACCCTCTTGGCAAAAGGAGAAGCAGCTTCCCACCGCAGGCTCCTTCTGCATCTGGCCATAAAGGGCAAAAAGAGCATTTTCTTTGTGTTTGGTGAGAATTTCATTTACATTGTCCTGGCAGGGGAGAGATGCGTTGCTGCGGTAAAACCTGGCTTTGCGTGGACTGGGGAGCAGGGCTGGGAACCTCTCCTTCCAGCCCCTGAGTGCTACGGTTCCTGTCCACAGCCCCAGGTGGGTTTCTCTGTGTTCAGCGCCCGCAGGAGCCCGATGGGTGGATGCGGTGCCAGCTCCTGGCCCTGCGGCAGCGAGCCCGGTGCGGCTGTGGGACCGGGTGTGTGGCAGTAAGAAGGGATTTGTCCTCAGACGGTGACAGGACACAGGTAATGGGCACAAACTGAAACATGGGGAATTGACTTAAACACCAAAATTGCTCTTTCACTGGTTGCACGGAGAGGTGGTGGAGTTTCCAGCCTCGGAGATACTCAAAACTCAGGTAGACACCTACAGCCTGCTGTAGCTGGCCCTGCTTGAGCAGGGGCTTGGACTGGATGATCTCCAGAGGTTCCTGCCACCCTCAGCCATACTATGATCTTCGTTCCTGAAACACTATATGAAGCTGGTTCCTTTGGCTGCCACCATTTAAGGAACATCTTCAGCTGCATTGGATCTTCCTTGCCTTTTGCTCCTCATCTGTTGCCTGAGGTGGGAAGGAGATGAAATGGGGCTCAGCAGCCCAGATCCCGAGCATCTGCTGCTTTGTGGTGAGGTGGTGGCTGGACAAAGCGGTGTCTGGGGGAGCCTGGCAAGGGACGGGACTGTCACAGTGTGCCTAGTTCCCTTCAGTGTTATCCCCTCCCTACAGCAAACTTCCCTCCACGGCTGTAAGAGCAGAGCAGCTGGAAGAGAAGTGATGGACAATCTTGGCTTTGGTTCTGGTCAGGATGCCCTTAATGGCACTGGGAGTTACACATGTAGCTTCGCCCCATTTGCAGTGCTCTTTAGCTTACATTTTCCCTTTGAGAGTCTCTTTGCAATTTGCTGGACTTGAGTACGCCCAAGTTTTCTTCCAGACTTTCTTCTTTGTCAAAAATTTGCAGCTTCTCCTGTATCTCGTGAGCCTGAGGATGCTCAGCTTTGCTTTAGCTTTCCAGGCAAACCAGGGAAGAGTATCCCTTGGCTGAAAGGTGTTAATTTAGAAAGTGAAGGGGGGTGGGGGGAGAGAAACAGTTTTGTAATTAAATGCCTGACCCTGTCCTGCATCCTGGGTGTTAATCACGGTGCTGCTGTGTCGTGAGGGTGACCAGAAGGGCCACGTGCAGGTCATTTTAAGGTAAATCAAAGAGCTTCTCTACAGGCTTGACTTTCTAATACTTAATTTGTCCAAGTGATCCTTAACGTTGGGTAATGAGCTGGAAGATTTGTCCAGTGCTTAAGGGCAAACCCCATTAGCTGTGTCATAAACAAAATTTCCCTGGCATCTCTCTCCATGTCAGACGCAGTGTTTAGAGCCTTAACTGCTTGGCTGAGGTTGCAGCCTCCAGTTTACAAGCAGAAAAACCTTTCTAGCTGAACCCGGGGTTTCCAGGCTCCCACGTGACAATTGTCCTGGATTTTACAAGATTTTTCTGAGGGTAAATAATTTCTGCGCAGGTGCTTTCTGCGGCTTTAGCAGCCGTGGCTGGCACAGGAGCACGGGGAACGGTTCCCTTGCCATGGGCATTACAAACGCGGAGGCGAGGTCCTGGCTGGGTGAGAGCAGGTTTCCTGACCAGCGGGTGTGACCGAGGATGCAGTTCAGATATTTCTCTGGCATCAGTGTCCAGCTCTAGTGAAGCAAAATAATGATTTGCAAATAAGGTTCTTTGCTGTGTGTTTTCCCCCAGCAAGTCTGCCTTGAATATGAATGGTGAAGCAGACGGCAGTTTGGCAGTGGAGACCCAATCCAGGCAGATATTTGTCTGAATTTCAGTGATGCTGAAGACTGGCAGCTGCCTTTTCAGTCTATCACAGGGGAAATCTGCAACACGCAGCTTAGTGATATGCACATTAGGGTTTGGAGGCTAAAAGCAAAGGCTCTCCGAGCTCAAATGGATGAAAATGGAGTAATGTTGTGATATGGCAGAAAAAACACCGAGATGCCTCTTTTTAGTGGGGGAGTCTCTATTACCCCTAATGGAGGAAGACTTTCTGCTAAAGCTTTCTCTCCTGATAGCTTTGTGCACTTCCCTGTCCTCCCTGGTTTTTGCTATCAGTATGGCTGTGAACAGCAGGAGGGAGATGCTCCTGGGCTCGGTGGTCACTGGCCTTGTAGCCTGCACCCTGCCATAAGAGGGGCTGAGGGCTGTGCTGCAGGAGGGGGCTGTGGCTCCCCCAAGGCTCGTGTGTGCCGTGGGTCCTGGTGCATGAGCTGTGCCCCTTGGACAGCGAAGGCTTCACCCAAAGGCAGTGTCCGCTGATGCTCTTACCCCATTTATTCCTTTTCCTTCCCGTTTCCGTGTTGCTCTCTGCAGTGGCAGGCCAGCATAGCACCAGGAGACCCTCTAGGTGCAGTGGTGGGTTCCCCCCCCTGCCATGGTTGACCGATCCATACCAGTTCCCCACTCCTGCTGGAGGGTTTCTTTTTCCCCAATAATTCATGCTTCTGCCTTGGCTTCTGAGTGGGGCGTCTCATCTCTCTTGCCGTCCCAGGTTGCAGGCTGATGAGAATACGTCCATGTAATAAAAAATGAGTGTCAGCGGGGCGGTGAGTAAACACACTGGCTGGTCTGGCCAAGCCAGACGTATTTACTGAGACCAGGAGGAAACACGAATATATTTTGGCTGCTAGTGCCAAATAGAGGGGAGGAAGGATATATGAAAGTAAAAGCCCGTAGTTCTTGCTCACACATGTCTAGTTTTTACTGCCAAATTAATGTAATCCATTATCAATCCAGTGACTGATAATCATCTAGAAAGAGAACAGCGCATCCCGATTTAATGTCAGAGGTACCAAGCAAACGAAGGAAGGTTTGTACCCTCACCGTGAGCATGCTCCTACACCAGTGTCCCCAGGCTCGTGGTGGCTGAGATCCCTTCAGCTGATCTTGTTGCTCAGGCCCAAGAGATGGGATGAACTGAAGTCGTCGGGTGGGATTGTGCTATACCAGATGTTTCTGTGGTTCTTGGTCCTGTTTTGGGTGGGAAGTGCATCTCCTCTGGGCACGTGGTTCAGGGCCTCGCTCACCTCTGGGTTACGTGCTGACGATGTGCTGGGCTCCGTCCGTCTCACTAACAGGCAGGGTCTCCATCTCTCTCTCCCTTCCAGCGGTGCAGGGTGGCTAGAGATGGTGGAGCCCGGAGGTCTGCATCACGGCGCAGGATCTTTTGGCCCCTGGGAGCCTGGAAGGAGCTACTGCAGATCCTGAGGCGAGGGGCAGGATGGACCTTGTCAAAGGGTGAGTCGGGACTGTGCCACGCTCCCTGTCTTTTGCTCACTCATGGTCGGCAGGGGAAAAGAGATGCTGGTGTTTGGGGAAGCCGATGCCTGGCCCTCCAAGGTGAGCATTTGGTGTTTGTGATGCCTTTTTCCATTTTCATATTGCAAAGGAACCCTCTGCCTGCGGGGAGAGGCCGTGCCTCACTGCATGGTGAGCAGTGAATGCCATGACTGAGGGCTGGCAGCCTTTCCATGCGTCCAATGGTTTCCTACAGCCTGACAAACCCCTGCCGGTACCACAGCAGAGTGAGCGCTGCGTAAAGAAAAAAAAAAATCTTTCTGGTTCCTTTTATATCTGGTCTTGTTTTTCCCATTATGTTGTGGGCAGGATTTGCCTGTTCTGGGAGGCTCCCTTGGGAAGCGAGGGCTGGGCTGGGCTGTCCTGGCTGCACAGAAGCCCAGCGGCCACCACTAAATGCTTCCCACCTTTAGGATCTGCACTGAGATGACTTGAGAGTGATTGCGTGGACACCAAGGAGGCTTCTGTCATCTGCACGTGGCTTAGAAACCTCCAAGCCAAAAGCAGCCAAAGCCCAGGCTCCAGTCACTGAGCTATGAGCTCCCTGGTCTCTTCCCCAAAGCTAACTTTGCCTTTGCAGATACAAAGGCTGGTTTGTCTCCCCGGCCTTGGCAGGGCTCGCCATGGCCCTGACGTTGTCTTTGTCTGCCATGGGCTCACGGAGCTGCAGATGGGCCAGGGTGAGCAGCCTCTCAATGCTGGGATTGTGTGCAGCCACCCCCACCTCGCTCGGGGGGGTACAGGCAGGGTGTGCTTGCCGTGCCCCCCCCCACCTTGGGCTGCTCTGGGCCCCCAGCACCCCCACGAGTGGCACAGAGCTGTTGTGCTGAGTCCGGTCCTGCTGTCCGTCCGTCCCTGATGGTCCCCTTGCTCCCTGGGGGAGCTGTCTCCTGGGTGTCCACCTTCTCAGAGCAGGGAGGAGGATTCATCCGAAGGGTACGTAGTCCTGGTCAGGTGGAGGTGCCTTTGCCATGTGCACTTGAGCCACGTGGGTGAGAGAAAGGGGGTGCTGGCAGTCCCCACCTCAGAGCTCTGGCTGTGGGAGAGAGGGATGGAGCCCCCTGGGGGGGGGGGGGGTGTAGCCCACCAGGAGGAGGGACTGACCCTCTGTCTCTCTGCTCCCTAACTCCCTGCCCACCTCTGGGCTCCGTTTGTCCATGTCTGTCCTAAAGTGCAGAAGGAGAAGTTTGAAAAAACAACCAAGCTGTGAGCAACGAAGGGAGGAGCTGGGGGTGCTGGGGTGGGGACGGAGCGTGGTGGTGGGCGCAGTAACTGCGCTCAGTCCGTTCCCCTAAGCCAGGTGTGGGCTGCAGGGTGCCTGGCAGGTTAAACTGAAGGGAGAGATGCGGTGGGGTGGTGTTGGGGAGAGCTCCTGAGCAGGCTGGCTGTAGAGGACACGGTCTTTGTTACTGGTGTGAGAAGAGGTCGCATAAAGCAGTGGTGGGAGGTGGGTGCAGCATGGGCCGGTTCCCTTCCCTGGTTCCTGCTGCCCTCCCTCTTTGGAGCTGCTTGTGACCACCTTGGGGCTGGACATGTTGCCCAGAGGTAAATGGTAGTCGGGCTTGTTCTAACCTGTCAGAGCGAAGGGGAGAACAGGTTTCTATGGGGTCTCTCCACACCAGGGTCTTGGCAGGAATCCGGTCCCTTTGTGTCTCCTTCCCGCACATCCCCGCTGCGTGGGGACAGCAGGGGGGTCCGGCAGTTGTCACTGGAGACCTCTGTCCCCTCTGCCATGCTCCCACATGGGAATTTCTGCCTGAACTCTTTCACCAAGCGGTGGGAGACTGCAAGCGCCGACCCTGTCCCCGATCCCCGCCACGCATCGCCCTGCTCCCTGGATGGGGTGGGAGGAGAGGAGGGGGCAGCACAGCAGGGAACAGCAGGAGACTGGGGCTGGGTCCCTGCGGTGCGTGGGTGGTGGTCCCTGCGGTGCGTGGGTGGTGGTCCCTGCAGTGCGTGGGTGGTGGTCCCACCGGGCTGAGGGACACGAGAGGGCAGTGTGGCACCGCAGCTCGCCCGACTCTGGCTCCTGCAGGAGCGGGGTGCGCCACCAGTACCCCCTCACCAGCCTGCCCTCACCCCCAGCACCCTCCTGGCACCCCACTCTGTGTGCTCTTCCACAGCCCCACATCTTTTTGGGTGGCCCCATACCTATATCAGTCTCAGGGAAGAGCTATCTTAAGCAAATAATTACTCATTGTAATAAGGGTTGTCTCCTCCCAGGGAGGACAGACCTAGTGCTTTTTGAGCATCACACACAGGTTTTAGCTAAGGGGAAAATGTCACCCAGTGCCTTGTGGTGGCTGTTGCTGTCTCTTGGCAGGGCACAGAGGCTGGAACCCTGCTGCCCCTTGCACTCTCAGGCATGGCCAGAGATGGTACTGTGGGCTGAGAGGGGCTTCCTGAGGGGTTCTTGCTCCTTGGTGCTGTGAAATATGACGTTCCTGGCACTTTTACTGGGCACTTCATCCCTGTGTTACGGCTTTGGGAAGGGGAAAGAACCTCTGCAGAAGATGATGGTTAAGACATCACAAGCAGTGAGATGGGAGGGACATAAATATAACTGTGGTTATACTTATGTCCCTCCCACTTATACCTATACCTGTACTTATACTTACACTTTCCAAAGCAGAGGTGCTTTCCCCTCTGCTTTGGAAAATGAGTTGTGGGGGATGGGACAGATGCTTTGCACAAAAACTTGCTCTTTGGCCATGTCCGAAGGCAGCTGCGGTGTCAGCCCTCGTTAGGACGACAAAGTGTGATTCTCATCCAGGCTCTTGCTTCAGAGGTGCTGGTCCTGACTGGGCAAGGCAGAGCTAATCCCTTGGAAATGAACAGGAGACACAACCCTAACGCTCTTTTTAATTTCCTTTATTATGATTTTTTTTTTTTTCCCAGCCCTCATAATTCTGACCTAGAAATTCCTCACTCCATTTGCTGAGCTGGCTTACTTAAAGACTTGACTAATTTCTGGAGGATTAATTATTCCGTGGGTGTGGGGAGGGAGGCTAATGTCTGCTCCTGAACTCTGCGGACAACCAGCCACCTTCCCTAGGGATCCCCTGCTGCTGGGCACATCCTCTGCCCAGGTGTCCATCGGGATGCATTTCTGTGTGCTGCTCTGGTCCTTTGCTTGTTTTCACTCCATTTAAGTGGGAAGCAAAATTCTGGCCTTTTGGTTTTCAGTGACATGTTTTCAGCTCGTGCTGCTGTTTTGCCTCCCTAGAAGTCCCTATGACTGATGTCCCTGAGGCCCCACCGTGTCTCAGCCTCCCTGCTCGGGTGCGTGGGCACCTCCACCTTGGCCAGGGCTTGCACAGAGAGGCTTGGCCACAGGGGTCTCCGGAGGGAGTCCCCCAGCGAAGGGCTGTCCGCGGGAGATCGGCAGAGATCTGGTGACAGTGCTGGGGCTCGGGAATCCTTGGTCTCTGTCCCTGAGGGCAGGATGCTGCCGTGCCCCGCTGGCCTGGCCAGGGCTGCTTCGCTTCGGAGTGAGCGTGCAGCAAGCTGCAGCTCGGGTAGTATTTGTTCCTTTAAAGCCACGCTGCTGCGCTCGGGATAATTCCTCAGATGTGCAGTGACAGCAACTATTTCTCAGGTTGCAAATAGCAAATAGCTAAGTGCCCTGGAGAGTGTATAAAGGAATATATTTCCTTGATCTCCGCAGGCTCTTGATGCACCGGTGAAAGCGGGTTCCCTGTTTAACAAGAAAGCGAGGGTGGGTTGGCAGCTTCTATCCTTTATGTGCTCCGCTGCTTTCCCTGTGCTATTTTGGGAGGAAAGGGGTGAAGAGGCTGTCAGCGGTGGCGTGGGTCAGTCAGACGGTGCAATTTGTGCTTTGGACCCATTGCTGTGGGTTTAGTGGGACACTTTGCCCCTCGCAGCGGGTGTGGGAAGATGGGACTGGGACTCTCAGCCTCGCTGGACCGGCTGCAGCTCTGTCCCGAGGAGCCCGGAGCGGCCGCGTGTGTCCGGGGAGAGCGATGCCGGGGGGGTTGCTGCTGGGTGCTCCTCTGCACGAGGGGTTTCGGCCGGAGGCAGCTTTTGTCCTGAGCACCTTCATACCTGTGACAGTCACGGCTGTGTCAGGAGGAGCCAGGGTCCTGTAAGCCTGTTTCTCAGAGGCAGTACCCCAACCTGTTCTTTCCCTGGCGCGTTGTGAACCGGCAGATTTGCCGGTGGTGACTGTAACAGCTTTTTGCTTGTGTCGTAGCAAAATCATCGCAATAAACAGTAAACGATTTGATGAATAGCCTGCAAATGGCTGCTCGCCCGCCAGCTGAGCCCCGGGACCTGTCTGTGCGCCCCCTCCTCGGCTGAAGGGAGCTGCCAAAAAGCGCCGGTGTTCAAGCTGGCACCCCCGGCGGCAGAACCGCAGCCCCAAAACGGGCCGTTTTCACAGGCTGCGTGGGCAGAGAGCCCCACGGTGGGGCAGGCGCCGTGGCTTTGGAGAGGACGGTTCTTCGCTGGAGCCGCAGCTGGTGCTTGGAGCAGAGAAGGCCGGGGGTGCTCTGCCTGCCTGCCTGCGGCTTTGCCGGTGCCAGGTGGAGAGACCAGGGGGATGCTGCAGAAGCCACTGCTGTCACCCTGCTCCAGCTCAAGTGCCACGCATCTGCTCATGTGTCCTTCACGCTCTGCAAGAGCTGGCCTTTCAAGCCAAGTCGTCTTCTTGGGCTGTCCACATCCATCTCTCTTTTCCAACTTTTCTCGCCACTGGAGTTTGGAAATCTCTGGACATCTGGACATTTGAGCCAGCAATGTGCCCCTGTGGCCAAGAGGGACAATGGGATCCTGGGCTGCACAGGGAGAAGTGTGGCCAGAGGTCATTCTCCCCCTCTGCTCTGCACTGGTGAGGCCACAACTGGAATCCTGCATCCAGTTCTGGGCTCCCCAGTT
>JAOQGH010000069.1:18499506-18509912 GCA_025769975.1 Gallinago jamesoni | reverse complement strand
TCTGGAGATCTTCAAGCCCCAATGGATGCTCCTGAGTGATGTGCTCTGGGCAACCCTGCTTTGGCAGGGGAGTTGGACCAGATGGTCTCTAGAAGGTCCCTTCCAGCTCTGAAAATTCCATGATTCCATGATCCTTGCTTTGATCACAGCAACTAAGAATTTTCGCTTTTATTTCCTTCTGAAAGCCCACCTTCAACTGGGTTCTTCCAGGGCTTCTGCACAACCTCCTGAGCCGTGAGGGGTTCAAGGTGGGGTGATGAAGGGTTGGGAGGTAGGTGAGGGGTGGGTGAATGGCTCAACTTCACCCTGCAGCGGGAAGCTGGGAAGAGCTGGAGAGGGACAGCAGGGCTGAAGTGAGTGAAGGACGGTGCGTGAAGCAGGGCACTGCTGCAGCACCTCGGTGGCAGGTGAGCACACAGGGCTGTCATGGAAACTTTTCTGATTTACTGCTCCGGTGTGTGTATCTCATCATGCAGATACTGGGCTGCTGGCTGGGCTGTGATGATGGATTTGAGCCCAGCCCAATGGCAGACCATGGGGACCGACACCACGGAGCAGCACTTGGCTGCACGGGATGTTCCCAGAGCCAGGCCAAGATCTTTCCAGAGAGCAAGGCACCACGGCAGGCGAGTTACTTCAAGCAGCTTTATTCTAGGTGCCTGCAGCATGTGGGAAGCAAGGCCCACCAAAGAGGGGTGTTACCCCGTGGGTGTCCACGCTTGCTGGGGGGAGGATGGAGGAGCTCTGTGGAGGTGTGCCAGTTGCCTGCCCTGGGTGTTTGTGAAGGCACCTGGATCTCTGTGGCGTGGAGCCTGGCACAGCATCCGAACCAACGGGTCCCCTTGGGAAGGAGTGGGAATTGGCAGCGGTGAGTCCAGAGCGCAGCATGGCAGTGCCAGGTGTGCCGGTGGCTGCCCCTTTGTGGCTGTCGCTGGGGGGTCACGCTCAGGACCTGGGAACTCCCAGGCTTCTGTGGTTCATGTGGAACGAGTTCAGGGGTCTCACCTCAGGTTCCCTGGGGATGTTATCTCCAGGTGCGTCTTGCTGCACGGAGGAGTTTGCAGGGATTCTGTGGATGCTCATCTGAGCTCTGCTATGTGAGCTCTGTCCCTGTGTCTGTTTTCTTTGGTCAGGTCTGATGTTTTCCTGGTCAGGCTCCGTTGCGATGAAGCTGCTGAACACACTGCGGGGATGTCGGAGCTGAATTGAATGTAGCCAGCGCTGCTGTCTGCAGCACAACATGATGGCAGCTTAGAAAGAGGCACTTGCTACACCCTGAATAATGCTGTATTAAACTGTAGTTAGCCCCCAAAGGTAATGAGATGCTTTTGCCTATGGTGTTCCTGTTGCTGCGACAGCCTGTGCTCCTCTGGTTCCATTGGCCCTCGGGGAGGGAGCTGGGGTTAATTCCTGCTTCTGTATCAGGAGAAGCACTAGGCAATATTTTAGGTCCCCACAGTGCCAAGGTGCTGCCACCTTGGGGGGTACTGGCGTGTTCCTCGCTCTTTTTGGAAAAGCAAGTCTCTGTGAGGTGTCGGAGGTCTCCCGCTGCTCCTGGCCCCAGGCTGTTTGTCCCGCTCCAGCGGCCTCGGGAACCTCTGGATGCCAGGAGCCTCTGGGTGCCAGTGGGAAACGGCGAGCGATTGCTGCCAAGCATTGTTTTCCTCCTTCCCTCAGAAGCAGGGACCATCTTTGCTCTCCACAGGCCCGGTACGGCTGGGTCTGCACATTTGCTTTACTGCTAATAGAGCTGCTGCTTTACCCATTGGTTCCTCCATCCCGAAAGGGCTCCTGAGAGCGACTGCAGCTTTCCCTTTGCTCTACAGAGCCTGCTTCGTTTGCACAGATTGCTGCAATCATTGCTGGGTTTCATCAGATGAGAGGCACATCGTTCTTAATAGCCTGTGTAATTTCTTCCAGAGGGATGCGTTGCATTAAATCTCCAATCCAGCAGGCTGCTGAGGGAGCACGCTCACCCCCCCTGCCTTCGCCTCCCGCACAGCCCTAACGCCACCCCCGAGGCTTCACCCTTCGGGGTGGTTGGTGCTGGTGCAGTTGGAGCCTTCGGAGGAGATCCGGGGTGGCGAGGGGCTGTGCTGCTCCTCTGCCTTCTCTCCGTCCTTTGCTGTAGCGACACGCTCGTTGTGTGCCGGGGCAGGCAGGTTCCTCTCCGGGCTGCGTGTGCTCGGGTCCCACCAGCCGGGGGCTGTGCAGCGGGAAAGAAACCGCGCAGGGATTGAAATGCGGCGTTGTGGGGCTGCTGCCAATGGCCCTGTTCCAGCAGGTCGCTTCTGCCTTTGATTTCTCTTCTTCCTGTCCCTAAAAATCCTTCCTTACCCCATTTTCTTGAGTTCTAAGGTTGCTGGCTCTTTTTTTTTTTTTTTTATAAAAGCCCTTTTGAAAATGGTGCGTGGCTGAGCCTGGCGCTGCCTGCGCTGGTCCCTGGGGCAGGCGGAGGGCTGTGCTGCTCCAGCGCACACTGCCCCTTCCTCTTTTTGCTGAATTACCTTTTAGGTCGCTTTCAGCTCTGTGTCCTTGCTTGCCCTCACCTTTTCTTCCTTCCTCTCCCCTGCTTTCTGTCCTTGCAGCCTTCTCTGTGAGGTGGGAGTAATTTGGGAGGAAAGCCTCGTTCATTTTTCATGCTCAACCACCAGTGCAGCTGTTGACTGTGCTGGAAATTGCCTTTGATATACATTTACGGAGACAGTGACCTGTAAAAGAGTAAATCAAAGACTTGAAGCTATTGCCTGGGGTGTACCTTAATATGGTGTAATCCCCCCTTCTGTTCCTCTGCAAATAGTAGGCTGATAAAGACACATCTACAAATCAGACAGAGTTCAGCCTCAAGATGCATCTCTTGAGAGAGGGGCCGAGGGTGGCTGGGACATCTTCAGCCTTGGGAGGCTGGAAGAAGATATCTTAAGCCTGGCCTTGCAGAGCTTAGCTCCTGGAGCTTTACTTCTGCATGATGTTGATCAAGAGGATGGTTTGCATCTCTATTTTATTTATTTGAAACTTTTTTATTTTCATGTTATCTACCTTTATGTGCATCCTGGCGCTTTGATAAGTTCTTAGTTCTCAGCATCTCTGTGTGCGTCTCTGGCTGGGCTCTTGGGATGCCAGGACATAGCCGAAGGCCATAAGAGCCCAGTCCCTTATCCTGCTCCAGGACAGAACTTGCTGCCCGCTTCTTGTGGTCATTTTGAGAGATTTGGGCCATGACCAAAGCTCACAATCAGCAGTCCCCAATGCAGCAGATCCACCTGATGGTGACGCTTGGCACAGACACTGACGCTCTGGTCCTCTGGGCTGACGAAGTGTCTGTAACGTGAAAGCTGTTCAAATTGCCAGAGCTGCCCTATTATCGGTTAATCTTATTCCTGAGCCCTGTGGGGCTTCTTGTGCTGTTACAAGTGCATTCATCCGTGAGGCTTTCACAGGTCTGGCTGCTCTGATTGCAGCTCACATCTCCGTGTGTCTTGGCCAAAATTGGCTACCAGCAGATGTGTGCAGGGCAAACGTGGCCTCTTTGGTGTCCTCTGGTACTTCCCACCTTCACCGCTTAGTTTAAATTTATCCTGTTCCATGCACTAGATGCAAAGTGACCTTTTAAAGCTGTTTTCCTGGATGTGTGTAAGGAGGTTACGTGATTATTTTTGTTGTTTTCTTCCCCAAAGCATTGTGGAGTGCCTGCTCTGCACCCCTGGGGGTGGCAGGAGAGATCCCAAGCCGTCTGCGGTGCACTGGGGAGGACATGGGTTGTGCTGGCTCGGTGACTGTCTCTCCTGCAGGGTGAGAGGATCCATCCCCTGTGCATCATTCCCACTGGCGTGGGGACCAGGAGGTGTCCCTTCTCAGCAGTGTTCCTGCCTGGTCACCCCGTCCCAGCCAGGCAGGGAGATCCTTCACAGAGCAGCAGCTGGTAGGACACCCTGCTGAAAGCACCAAGCCAAAAAACAACCCTTGGCCTCTCCAGCTCTGTTGGTGTTCAGTTCCACTCTGTTGGTGGCCAAATCTCCTGGCGAAGCGAGCAGGGAGGCCCAGGTCCTGCCTTGCCACCATACCACTGCGTTGCCTGGTCCTGCCATGGCATGCCCCATAGCGAAGGAGCATGTGTTTCACCACAGATGAAGAGAAAATGAAGGGCTGGAAAGACACAGCTGAGTTGGAAACATCACCCAGCTTGGACAGAGCCTGGGGATATCAGAGTGAAAAAGTCCCACATTGTTTCTTGCAGCTTGAATGCTGCAGAGCCACATGGGGTGGCCCATGGCCATCATAGGTGCTGGTTGCCTGCGCTGCATGGCCCTGCTCTGTCCATGCTCTGCAGCAGCTCATGCAAAGAAATCCCAGGGGTTTGCTGAGCATCCCCAAATGGCTGCACCGGGCATCCCATGGGGATGCTGCCTGGACCCGAGCTGAGGGCAGAGCTCTTGTGGGACTGGTGGAGATGACCCAGATGAAACCACACTGCACTAGATCAACCCATCAACTTTGCTTTTAAACTGTGTCTACCCAGGTTCAGTTTTTGCTTTTTATGTGTTGGCAAAGGGTTGCCGTGGTCAGACTCCAGGAGCTTTAGGAAGACTCCGAAGAGAATGATGAAGGCCCCTGACTTTGGTGGGGTTGCGACTTCTTTTGGGGGTTTTGGGAGTGAGGGGTTTCCCCTGCCCAGGCGCCAGCTGGCACACTGGTGGAGAGAAGGTTGGGCGCTTACTCCTTCCCCTGGAAGTGGAGGCTGAGGTGGGTTTGGGGATCTGACAGCAGATGTGACCATGGTGTGACAAAAGGGTTGGTTCAGGGGGCAGAGAGTTGCTGCCAGGGAACTGGAGACCAAGGCAGAGGCATCCAGCACAGGGACAGCATGGAGTAAGATGCAATCTTCCTTTTTCCCTTCTTTTTCTTGTTTCCCCTCTTCCTGATGAGGTGTCGCAGCTGCGGAAACCTCTCCCGTGCCCCAAAAACAGGGGCAGCCCCTCACCCAGATGGGGAGCAGCCCTTTGTGAGGGGAGCTGCTGGGGCCTGGGATAACTGTGCAGCAGAGAAATAGCCCGAGACAACTTCTTGAGCCCCTCCTGGGAGGGAAAGCAGCACCTTGAGTTTTGCCTCCAGGCCTGTAGGAGGGGGCTTATCCCAATTTTAATCATTTGGGGATTGCACAATGCCGAACTGCGCTGCTGAGCTCTGCCTGTCTCCGGCAGCTCGGTGCTGGTGACGTCTGGGGCAATTCCCTGGGGACTGGTGCCGAAGGACTGGTCTCTGCCCCAGTTAGTCCATCTGCAGTTCTGCCACGTCTGGGGTTGGGAGACTTGGACCCGAGAAGGAGGAAGGGAGCTTGGGAGCTTGGGAGCTCTTGTGCTGCCATGATGCTCCCCGGGACCCCCACCTTTTGCTTTCGTGAGCATCGGGCGATGAGGGATCCCATGGTCTGGCCCGGTGCGAAGCAGACACGTCAAATGGAGCTTGTCCGTGTTTGGCAGGCTGTGACACAGCTTGGTGACCTGCCAGAGGTACCAGCAGAGGCCTGCTGGCTACTGCCACTTGCTGCACGGGGTGGTGGAGCTGCTGAACCCCGAAGGTAATGCTGCCGTGTCCTGCCCCACATGCTGAGGTGGGAGGGCGGAGGTGTCTCTGCTCATGCGGAGGTGCCCATTGTGGCACTTCAGGGCATGCTCTAGTGCCCCAGATTGTTGGGGTTTTGGGTTTTTTTTGTGTGTGAATGGTTGGACTTGATGATCTCAAAGGTCCCATCCAACCATGAAGATTCTGTAATTCTCTGTGGCTGGGTTAAGGTTCACACAGATGCGGTGAACAAACCTCTCAGTGGTGTATTTCAAGGGTTTTCCCCTCTTTGGTGCGTTAAAGGGTGTGTGGCTTTGGGGGTTGTGTGGTGTTTTAGCTTAAGCCAATCCCACGTGTACGTGGCGGCACGGCAGCGGTACGCGCAGGGGGGGGCACTGGGAGACCTGTTCTGTCAGACACCCTTACGATGCTGGCTTTTAGATATTTGCAATGAAGAACTGTTGACCTCAGTGCCTCGTGCCTCGCCATCTCCTCTCCCGTGGTGACTGGTAACCGCCGAAGAAGTTTCAATTTCCAAATTGCTTTATCTTTTAAGTGACAGATCTATTTCCTGCCTGCTGGGTGTTTCCCAGCGGTGGCCGAGCAGAGTACTTGCTGTGAGTTATTTTTCTTACCACATTGATGTTGGGAAGGGGAAGGTTGGAGGTTCAGGGGGCTTTGCTGCTGTGAAGTGTGGCTGCAGGACTGGACCCCCTCCCTCCCAGCTGCAGAACGTGCTCTGCTTTCTGCCTTCCCCCTCTGCCGCCCCCGTGTCGCAGCCCAGGGGGATGGACCCCAGTGGGGTGTTTGTTTGTAAAAGGTGCTGTTTTGCAGCCTCTTCGGGAGAAGGAGTTGAATCGTGGTGCAAATCCGGTGGATCCTTGACTGTGGCTGTTTGGCAGAAACACCCCTTGCCTAAACCCTGTGGCAAATTAGCCCTTAAATGTTTGTTGTTGTTTTTTTTTTAAACATGTTTTTTTAAACTCCAGTCGTCCTGGACGTGCAGTAGTCACCAAGCCTCTCCTCCTGGGGTCCAGGCTCTGGCAGGTTCCCAGGGCGCTTGGCGTGGGCTGGGGTGGTGTCCCCCCACAGCTCCTCAGGGTGCATCTTCACATCCTGCGTCATCTGGTGGGTGCTGGGGAAAGGTCCGGACCGAGCCACCTCCCTCCATCCCCCTCCTGTTGGGTCCAGCAGTCGCGTGGCTGTGGGATGACTCAGCTGGCTCCATTACTGAGGGGGTGTGGATGGACTGGGTCAGTTTTTGGTTCCTACCAGACCATCTCAGTTGACTCATCCCCGGGCACCTTTTGGCCACGTTCCAAAGGTTACAATTTCTGTTCCCAGGTGAGTGAGCACCCAGGAACCTCCCCAGGGTTTCCTTCCCCTCTCCCAGTAGTGTGGCAGCAGCAGCAGCAAGGTGAAGGTAGGAATAAGGCATCAGCTGGGAAGAGCTGATGTGGGATGCTGGCAGTGTCTTCTTCCCTCTTTTCCTCATTTTTCCCCACCAGCAGAAGTGCTGGTCATGTCAAACAAGGCTGGAGAGTTGAGTTTGGACCGTCTGTTAACAGTGTGAGCATGAGATGTGAGGACGAGAGGTCTGGAGGTGGTGAGGTTCCTCAGGGCTCATGCAGACGGACCCAGGAGCCCAATGCGGCTGCCCCGAGAGGCCACAGCTAATCCCACCAACTTCCAGGGACTGCAGGTATCACTGAGGTCCCGGGGCTCAAAGAGCTGCTGTCTGTCCCCTAAGCAGCTCTTTAATTAGAGATCTTTCATTGCTAACTGCATGGTGAGGATCTGAGCAGGGAAGGCAATGGCTTGGGGCTGTCAGGCGGTGGAGATCATCTCTGGTGAGGAGTCTTGATACTCAACATCTCGTTTTGATGGCATTGACCATCTGTGTAATTGTCTGCGTTCTGCCCGATGGGGGCTTTAAATATTTTTTGCTTATATTGGGAAGGAGACGATGTGATCTGGTTTGTCAGTCTTTTTATTTTTACAGAAATAAGTTGAAGTATTTGTTTTCCCCTGGGTATTGTTTGGGCTCTGTACTCTGTTTGGCAGTCCTAGAGGTTTTAATTTTACAACTAGCATTTTGGAAGTTTTAGAGGTTTGTTTTTACTTTGTTTTAATTAAATTGCTATAACATGGGGGAAATCTTTTTGGCTTCATTTAAACAGAAAGCCTTATGCTGAGTAAATCCAGCATCCCCGTCCATCTGATGGCTGTGCTGTTCGGAGCTTTGACATGAGGAGTTAGAATTTGACTGCAGGCTGGAAAGTTTGCAATCACTGACTGCAACAGGCTCGGCCAGCTCTGTGTCGTAAGAGGATTACGTTAATCTATTGTTTGGGAAAGAAGCTGAGTTTTTAATACACTCTATTTTGATGCAGAAATGGGATAATTACTGTGGAAGAGGAGAGAAGAAAAAGATTGGAAATAGAAATGTCCCTCCCTGGTGCGTGTGGGTGTCTGTCGTCGGACTCTTGGGCTGCGGCTTCGGGGACAACTGTGCCCCCCTGGGATGTGTCCCTGGCCCCGGGGAGCCCTGTGCTCCCTTGAGGGCTGCAGCACTGGTCTGGGGAATGGGGAGGATGCGAATTCCGGTGGGATCTGAACACCGTCTCCTCCCAGGCAGCACTGGGGCTGAGCAGCATCTCCACCGTGCAGCACCCCCGTGTGCTGGGGCCAGCTCTGCTGCCCGTTCACAAAGCTCCCACAATTCCCAGTTTGGGAAGGGGAGCTGCTCAGGACCACGCTGCTGCGTCTCTAGGATCTGAGGATGGACTCCATACAACTTGGAGGAAAGCCTGGGGGGGCACGGATGAGTAATTTCCCAGAGGGGTTGGTGCATTTATCTGTAATTCACTTCAAAGCAAGCCACAAGGAGTGCTTGGAGGGAGCAGGTCACAGGCTCATCCCGCTCCTTCTGGTGCTTATGGAGGTGACCTCCCTCGCCTGGCAGTTAATTGCAATTTTGCCACCTCCCTCTCCATTCTGCGCGCGCTGCGTGCCGCCTCCTCGCCCCGGCAAGCCCCCGGGAGGGGTGACCCCGCAGCTCGGTGTCAGCTTGGGCAGCATCCATCCCTCACAGAGTCCTTAGGAGGCTGCAGGCAGAGTGGCCGGGGGTGGGTGGGTGGGGGGGTGAGGAAGCAGCGGGGCCGGGGTGAGCAGCCCCCACGGAGTGTTCAGGATCAGGAGGAGTGAGGAAAATACAACGTGGAGTGAAAACCGCAGCCGGGATGGCTTTGCACCACAGGTTGGCAGCTGGGCATAACCTTCCCATCCCTTTTCTACCTCTTGGGCTCTCTCTTTCTCCAACCCAACCCCTGCCAAATCTTTGGGAAGGGGGAAGGAGATGTCCACGAGCAGCCTGTGGTGCTCAGGGGTTGTGTGCTGCTAAGGAGACCTGTGTAACAACACCCGGAGGTCTGATGGTGGGGAGAGAGACTGCTTGTGGGGAGCCAGGCGTCGGAGGGGGCTGCTCCCGGTGGGAGATGCGGGCAGACACAAAGCCCTGTTTATGGACGCAGGCGGCCGTATTGATCGTAGTCCGGTGTCTCTCCCAGCCTGGAGACTGCTCGCTCCATATTGATTATTATTATTTTTTTCCTAAAGACTGATGAAGTTTGCTGGGCTGTAATTGCAAGAATTATTCTCCTTTCCATTTTCTGAAGTTCCTGATCATGCTAATACATTTTCCAATTTTTGCTTAGGTTTTAGGGAAAAACGAACAAAGTGGTGAGTGCTGAGCTGTGGCTGTTCCCAGGCTGGTTGAGGGTGTGGGGATGGCACATGTCCTATTTTTGCCCCAGTGGGGCAGAGTCTGGGGGCTTTCTGTGAAAGAATCAAGAGAGTTTGGGGTGGATTTCCAGTGGTGGGGAGCAGAGCCAAGGTGATCACTCATGGGCACAGTGTGGCAGAAGCAGTGCCTCACACCCATAAAATTTGGAGCCGGGCAGCTCCAGATGTCCTCAAGTTATTCTGCCTTTGTTTCTCCTTTTGCTCTTTCATCATGTCACTGTTGATGTTTTAGACTTTCTTCGATCCTTTTGAACTCAACAAACTATATTTTCAGGAGGCACCAAGCAATCTTCTCTCCCTGTTTTGCTTTTAGTGAGGATATAAAAGCCCCATGACTCTTTCAGCTGGCCACACTGCCGTCTGCTTTTTCCTGCCCTTGGCTTTCCCCTACAAGCCTGAGCCAGGTTTTTGTGCTGCCATCAAGGAGCAGGTGACGGGGATGTCCCTGCTGCGGGAGGTAATCGTCCCCATCTACACCGTGATTTAACCACGCGCTGCTGCCTGTGGGGAGAAATAACCTGGCAATGCCCGTCCGTCGGGGGAGTTCAAAAGGGAATTGGAGTTGATGAACGTGCGCGTCCCGTGCTGCTCTGAAAAGGGACAGGGGCTGATGGCGGCTGACCAGATCAGTGCCGGCGTCTCTGCGGTGGGGACTGCGGCTGCCTCCACGCTGCCGAACTGACTGGCTTTTCATAGAATCATAGAATGGTTAGAGTTGGAGGGGACCTTAGAGATTATCTAGTTCCACCTCCCCTGCCCTGGGCAGGGACACCTCCCACCACACCAGGTTGATCCAAGCCCCCTCCAACCTGGCCTTAAACCCCTCCAGGGATGGGGCATTCACAACCTGTTCCAGTGCCTCACCACCCTCACAGCAAAGAATTTCTTCCTAATATCTAATCTAAATCTCCCCTCTTCCAATTTAAAACTGTTCCCCCTTGTCCTGTCACTATAGTTCCTCATAAAGAGTCCCTCCCCAGCTCTCCTGTAGCCCCTTCAGATATTGAAAGGCTGCTCTAAGGTCTCCCCAGAGCCTTCTC
>JAOQGH010000069.1:18473622-18488504 GCA_025769975.1 Gallinago jamesoni | reverse complement strand
AGTCCCCTTCTCTGGAGATCTTCAAGCCCCAGTGGATGCTCCTGAGTGATGTGCTCTGGGCAGCCCTGCTTTGGCAGAGGAGTTGGACCAGATCTCTAGAGGTCCCTTCCAACTCTGACAATTCTGTGATTCTGTGATTCCATGAAGCTGTGGGGAGTGGGTTGGCACCTCTCCAGGCTGATGGCTTCAGCCACGGCTGCTGGGCATCAAGCTGGCTTGGTATGGTCCAGGGCTGCCATCCAGGGCACTTAGATGGGCTCTGGGAGTTCAGGGAGCGAGTGTCACCTGATGGAGTTAACGGTTTCTGGAGAATTTTTCAGTGACACTCTGGGGGCTAGTCTCAGCCTGAATGCGATGCCAGTGAGCACAACCTCCCCGAGAACACCAGTCCTTTCGTGGGAGCCGTGACCTGCAGGAGAAACATCTGTCATTTCATTCAAAATCCCCAATGCTGCCCAGAGGTGGCTTTTGGAGGCGTTTTGTGCTCTGGGCAGGTACTTGGAGGCTGTTTCATTTTAGTGGCTTTCTCTGTTGGCCCAGCACTGTTCTGGGATAGATCTGCTTGCCTGGCTTCAGGAGGTTCTTGCACGTTCCCTCTTTCGTAGCTGTCACCACTCCCCTCCTCAATGGTCCCCAGAGCCCCATAGGGTCCTCAGGGGGGCTTCATTGTTCTCACCTGGAGATGACTGCCTGGTTATGAAGAAGGAGACCTTCAGGAAGAGGAAGGGGGGAGATTTGTGCCTGGTTTTGGATCTTGCATCCTTCTCCTGGGGAGACCTTCAGCCTTGGAGGCAGCAGAACTGCAGACCCCTACAAACTTGAGGCTTGAAAAGCCAGTGTCCTCGGTTGACTCCAGGAGAGAGGCTTGGGGGGCAGAGGGGTGACCTGTGACGAAACCCAGGGAAGCTGAGCTTGTGAAATGGGGAGGAGAGGTGCTTGGCTTGTGCTGAACAGGCAGGGTGTTCGCTCTAGGGTTTCAGTGGCTTTTTTTCCTCAATACCCGAATTGGGGATTGTAAATTGGTGTTAATTAACAATTAATTAGATCATATAAAAATTAAGTTGCATAAAAATTTCAAATTGCCCAGCCTGTTTTTCCAATGTTGTGAATTAATCTCCCGCTGAAGGGGAGCGATGCTCCTGGAGATGCTTCAGCTTTGCAGGGGGCGCAGAGGTGGGACCAGGAGTCGGGGTCGGAGCTTGTCCCACGGGGAAATTGGACCAAGGAGCTGCTCTTTGTAACAAGGAGCTTGTTGCCTCCTGTCCTCTGGGGGTATTTTCCCCACTGATATCCTGATCCATGTTCCTTGCTGCGCATTTTGATGGGCTTCGAGGTGGATAAGTGGGGAGGGGTAGTGGGCAATGTTTTCCTGGCAGGATTGTGCTGAGCTGTGTTTGGGTGTTTAAAAATATCTCCCCAGCTCTGGCAGCACGTCTGTGCTCAAGCACGCAGTTGTGAGGGGGGGAGAGGAGGAACTGGCAGGTTTTGGGGCTTAGAAAACTGCTCTGAAGGAACAACTCCTGCACAGAGCATGAGGCAGATAAAGCCGGGAGCAGGTCTTCCACCTCTGGCTGACGGCATGGCCTCGCAGGAGCCCTCATGGCCGGAGCGGGGCCACCTCATGCAGCATCCCGGCGTGTGTCGCTGAGCTGCCGTGTCGGACACCACGCTGGAGACTCAGCCCACTCCTTCCCAGTCCCAATCCAGGTTGTTTTTTTTTCAGGTGGTGCTGGCTGTATCAAAAAGGGCACCTCTGGGGGGGCACTGAGAATCCGGTCGTGGCTGACAGTTTGACTGACTTTTCCCACTTTGTTTTTGAGATGTTTCTGAACCAAACCTTTCTGCTCCCAGGCACATCAACATGGCGACATGCCTGCATTTTAAAAGAGGAAACAAGTAAGGAACTTTGAAGTGTTTTGGCTTAAGTGAGAAGTTTCCACCTGAAATTAGTCAATCAGGTGTTATCACTTGTATTTCAAACTTCCCAGTGCTGACACCTTCCTTGCCTGCCGAGAGGCCAGCAGGAAAATGTGTGTTGGTGTCTCTATTCCCATTCTTGTTGCAACAGATCATTGTAACCTTTTTTTTTTTTTAATAAAAAAATAAATTAAAAAAATGATGTCCATTGCTACTGCGTAGAAGTGCGCTGTGCCGGTGCCTAACCGGGCTGAGCTGGAAATAGAGTCCTAAATCCAGCGTTAGTGATTCAGACCGTGGCCAGCTTCGCAGAGGTGCCGAGCGCTCGTTAATCCCCTCGGCTGTAATGAGCAGCAAACCCTCGGCAGCCTCTCGACTCGGCTGGGGTCGTCTGTGCGGCCGGGCAGGAGTGAGAAAGAGCTCTAGGAGCTGGAGCCGAAAACTTCAGCTGGGTGGAGAGATGCTGGGTTGGGGAGCTCGGAGGTGGGTCGTGGGGTGCTCTCGGCATGCAGAGCTGGCTGGCTGTCCTCGGGTATGGCTTGTGTGCCACTAGGTGACACTTTGAAATCAGAAGCGCTGCTGCTCTTTCCCTCCTCACCTGGCATCGCCGCTGGGTGGTTGTGGCTGTTGGGGTGACCAGTGCCATTCTTCTCTTGCATTTACAGCTGCCTCCTTCACCCTCTGCACCGGTGGTTTGTGGCGGGGTGAGGGACCGAGTCTTCCTCCCCTCTCCTCTGCCTGTGCGAGTGCTCCATCGCTCCGTCGCCCCGTCTCTGGTGTCTCACAAAGATGACAAGCCGTCAGACGTAAAGGGTTCTGTTTTGTGAGCAGAGTGGCGGTGCCATGGGAGGAAATGACACTTAGCTTTTGTTGCTTGATTGAGCTGCCTTCGCTTTGCATATTAAACCTAAAAGAGGCTTCTTAGCTTTGCTCTCCCCCGGTGTTTGCATCATTGTAAGAAGGCTGCAATCTAGGTGGAAGGGGCTTGGGGAGCAGTGTGGAGAAGAAATCTTGCTTCCCATCAAACCTTGTCCTTCCAAGGGACGTCTCCACCAAGACCTGACACATCCTGGTTCTCCATGGAGGTTTCTGTGCACTGGGGGACACCTGGGTGCCATTCTGGTTTCAGCACCCAGGAACCTGGCCACAGCCCTGCCGCACTGCTGGCCTCAGGACACCACTGCTGGCCTCAGGGGGGACTGTTGTGGGGCTGGGCACCAGCACGTCTGCAGGGGAGGCTATGTGGACAGAGCCAGCCATGCCTTGCTTCTCCGGTCCTCTCTGCCTCTTGATGCTCCTCAAAAAACCTGCTCTTCTGGGTGTAGGTAGAGCTATATTTAACGTGTCTCCCACAAAAGCGCACTCATGTGTGGGGCTGGGAGCCAGCTGGGAAAATCAAACTTTCTGGATCTGACAGGCTGGGAAAGCACGTCTGAGCTTTCGGTGTCATCCCTTTGGGTTTTAGGGCCATGTTGCATCTAAAGCCTTGGGATGTGGTTTGCACCCAGTGTTATTCCTTTATGCCTGGCTTCTGGCCTCCTTTTAAAGCTAATCTTCGGGATGGGAGATGAGGTTGGGAGATGACTATTTTAGCACAAGCTGAAGCTAATCTTTGCCTGGATTAGGCAGAAAAAAATGGATAGTCGTCCTTTATTTTGGAATGGTAGTTGGATGGGGTAGCAGGAGGAGGGGGAAGTTATACTGGTGTTAAGGGGGATTACTTGAGTAGCGTGTCTGCAGAAAACTTCTTCAGCAGAAAGCCTTGGCCTGTGAGTCACGGTTGCTCGAAAGACTGTTTGGTTCCGAATTCACCCCCTGTTTTGGCACTGAGTCACAGCTGGGTGGGTGTGCAGGTAGGAAACAGAAGCACCAGCGATACACACCGGGGCTTACGCACGGAGAAGGGGAAGGAAGTGATTTCAGACAGCGGATGTGAATTTTAACAGCTTCTAATAAAAGTGGTGGCTGGCGAGTGGAGGATTTCTGAATGGAGGGTTGTCCCCGATTGCCCTTCCCAACCTGCAGCCCCCAGGGTGTGGGAGGATGCCAAGCAGCCCAGCTCCTGGCTTGGGTGGCCCAAGGGGCTTTTCTTGCTGCCCTCGTGGAGCAAGCCCTGCTCTCCAGCTGGGAGTGGGTTTTGAGGTGGGCCATGCTGGGCACAGGGGAGCTGGGGGGTGTTGGCTGCCCTGCCAACAGCTGTCAATATACTGACCTATGTCAGCATCGTTTGCCTTTGGAGGTGGTGGGAAGGGGCTCCAGAGGAGGCCCCAGAGATGCTGGGAGGGCTGGAGCCCCTCTGCTGGGATGGGGGGCTGAGAGAGTTGGGGGGGTTCAGCCTGGAGAAGAGAAGGCTCCACAGAGACCTTCAGGCCCCTTCCAGTCCCTCAAGGGGCTCCAGGAAAGCTGGGGAGAGACTCTGGATGAGGGAGGGGAGCCCTAGGATGAGGGGGAAGGGTTTGACCCTGAAAGAGGGGAGATGGAGCTGAGGTGTGGGGCAGAAGTTGTTTGGTGTGAGGGTGGTGAGAGCCTGGCCCAGGTTGGCCAGAGAAGCTGTGGCTGCCCCATCCCTGGAGGGGTTCAAGGCCAGGCTGGAGGGGGCTTGGAGCAAGCTGGTGTGGTGGGAGGTGTTGGGACTGGATGGTCTTTAAGGTCCCTTCCAAACGGAATCATTCTGTGATTCTGTATGCCTCAAGGAGATGCTGACCTAAAGGGCATCTGGGGAACCTTTGGGGATGGTGGTGTTGGAGACCGTGACTGCCTGTGGGGACAGTGGGCAGAGCCCCGGGGAGCAGAGGGGAGAAGCTGTTGCGATTTGGAGGGGGCTGAGCACTGTGGTTCATTTGTCTGCCACTCACAGGCATCCTCAGGACCCCAGTGCAGAAGCCTGAGAAGGGGAGGACCTGTCCTGCAAACAGCCTCCTGTCCTTGGATGCTGAAGGACCTCCAGCTCTGACCTGGTTCCCATGGGAGAGTGGGAAGCTGGAGATGGAGCAGTGATGTTCCGCTCTCCCATGTTTGACCACTGGGATATCTCCTTCCAACCCCTTGCTGGGGAATAGCCACCCCCAGAGGAGAGGGCTGCTCCTGAGAGAGCATCCAGCTGCTCCCATGCAGGAGGTGAGCTGAGACAGAGGTCCTGGAGAGGTGGAGAGGACGGGGAGAAGTTTGGGTTGACAAAGAAGACCTTTTCTGAGCCTAGGAAGAAGGATTTCCAAGAGGAAATTAAAAAAGGAGACTTCTGTTTAGAGATTTCAAATGGGAAGGACAGAATACTTTACTAATTAAAAAGCTAAAGTGTTTTTTTCTTCCCCCCCCAATCCTGTGTTTTCTCCTGTAGGAATAGTTGGCAATTATACAAATTTATGCAAAATATTTTTAGTTTGCGTTTTTCGATGGGAAGGAATGCAGGCAGAAAGCAGCAGCTCCTCCAGGCTGTGGCAGCCTCTCTGGCGAGGGGGGAGCAGACACTGGCCCCCACCCACAGCAGCCCTGGGTGCAGGCACAGCCACCCACAGCAGCCATCTCCTTCCAGAGGTGCTGGGAAAGCCACCGCAGCTGGTGTCTGTGCCTGCTGGCTGCTCCTGCCCCTGCCCTGGGCACAGGATCCAGGTCACCACCTCTCTCACATCCTTCTTTCTTGGCTGCAAATCCCTGTTTGTGGAAAAACTGCAAAGCTTCGGAGCTTTTTTCTCTGGCTTTAAAGAACAAATGGCTAACATTTAGATAATGGAAGGATTCTGTCCTGCTGCGTGTCACCGAAGACTCCAGACATACGCCCACAGCTGACACCCCCGGGGTTGCAAGGGGTTGCCACTTGGAACAATAGGAACTCTTGGGTTATTTATTCCTGCCACCTTGATGACCTTCCAAAGGCCTAAAAGCTGCATCCCGCTTATATTCCCGAGGAACAGAGGCTGGTTTTGTCAGGGGCAGGTTTGCTGCCGAGGAAAGGCCCTGCTGTCGGCGGGGCTGGACGGCTCGGGGGGGCACGCTCTGGTGCGGGTGGACACAGCCTCCTCCTGCACACACCAGCCAGCGCTAGCAGGGAAGGCATGGAGAAAATACATCCAGCAATTCACAAAACCAGGGCTTTTAACCCCTTGTGGTGCTGTTTGATGAGATACAAGTGGCGGCGCAGGAGAGGGAGGGGGAGCGGAGCCTGGCACTGGGCTGCAGGGAGCGTGGAGATCACCCCGGGGTCGCTGCGCTGGCTTTTAGTGCTCGTCTTTTCCAGAGAGAGGTGGGAAGAGCCAGGAGCTTCTTCAAACTGATGATTTTAGGGCTGTTTTTCCTCCCGAGCAGCAGGTATGAGCCTCCCCTGGCAGAGCCCATCTCTGCCGTCCCCTGCGGCTGCTGAGCTGAAATTGCTCACAGACACCTGGGCAGCTTTTGCTTAGAAATGAGATGGCTTTTGGGCTTCACTTGCCTTGCATCCCGTGGGACAGTTCCTCTCCCTCTGTGACATTGTGCAGTGAGGTCCTGGGACTGGCTGGGAGCGAGACCCGAGCCTGGACACGACGGCTCCTGCCTGGACAGGGCTGCTCTCCTGAGGTCACCCTGCTGCGCAGCCCAGGACTCTGCTTCCTGGTGTTTTCAGGCTTTTTACTCCTTGCTCTTTCCCAGAAGACAGGTAAAACCCATTAACACCCCCCCCAGCCCAGGAGGGCAGAGGTAAGCACCTCTTGCTGAAAGCTCTGCTGCCAGCCCCTCGCAGCGTCCATTACTCCTTCACTGAAAGTTGTTTTTTTTTAAGGGATGTTACTGTGACACGTCGGAAGTGTAAAAATCTGTCTTGTTGAACGGGCTTGTTGTCCGTCTGACCACGGTGGTGACCTGCCTCTTGTGCTGCTGATGTTCCGGTGCTTCAGAGGAAAATGAAAACCAGCCTAAGGCTCTGGATGAAAGGTGGTGCCCGTGAGGGTTTAAATCAACAATGTGCTCTCCAAGCCTATGATAATAAATATATTTTTTGACCAAAACAAATGAAATCATTCTTTATGCCGGGGGTTAGTAGTCAGAGCTAAGCCGGCTTTGCCATGGTTAGCTACAAGTGCTGGAAAACTTGGTCACGCTGCAGAAATTATAGGATTTAAAACAAACCCAGCAGCCCTGACAGATGTCTTCAGAGTCCTTCTGCTTTCTGCGCTGGAGCACGTAGAGTTCATGCCTGACGGATCTCCTCAGTGTTTGTCAGGAGCAGCAGTGTCCTTTCCAAGATGATCTCAGCGGCTTTTTGTCTCCCAGTCGCGTGACTTGGATTTTGAAGCCACGGGGGAGACCAGCCCCGTGTCATGAGACTGGGAATGGGATCAAGAGTTGGCGGTGCAGCCGGTGGGCGTCCCTGGGAGGGCCTGGGCTGTGCTGGGGTGGGGGTGCAGTGAGCGAGCATCGTGGCTCCGGTCCTGCCCCGGTGATTCGGTGGGGGTGCAGGGGTGGCGGGAGGAGGGCAGTGGGTGCTAGAGGTGGCTGCGGTGCTGGGCATCGCGCTGGACACCCTTCATGTCCTCCCTGAAAGCTGTTTGCAGATGTGAAGGAGGCAGTTATGTATTCATCTTGCAAGTTAGTCAGCCTTTTCAAATTGGAGCTAGGATGCTTGTCTTCCGTGTTGCTTGTGCTTCATTAGCTTTTTGTCTCTAAAACTTTCCAAGGGCAAACAGGAGATGAGTAATGGCCATGGAAGAAGAGTGGGAGCCGGGGTGCAGAGCCTGTGGCTCAGCATCTTCTCAACCTGGGAGGTGAGGTGGGAGGTTTTTGCTCTGTCCCAGCCCGTGGCAGGTCACATAACCCCTTCTCGTCTCTGCTTTTCCCCACCTTTAAACATCAATACAAGGTTAATAATGGTGTGGATCAGAAAGGTTTGTCATTTAAGGCAAGAACTGCGTTGCTCTTCTCAGGGCCAGTTTGTCCTCTGACAATGTGCCCGTGGCACTGCAGCTGCGTCCCAAACATGCTTTGCTGTCCCTCACCTGCCCTGGGGCTGGCCACGGTTCTGAGTCATTGCTGTGTCCCTGGGGCTGGCATCCTGCCCCTGGGCTCAGTTTCAGTGCGCAAGATCTTGAGGTGAGCTTCTTAATTCTTCTAAAATACCCTTCTTAGTAAGGTGGGGAGGGCAGCCTCAGCCCTCTTCCTTTTGGAGAGTGGTCCAGGAGCCTTTCGTGTTCCCTGTGGAGCCTCCCTGATGCTTTCACCCATGGCCTTGGCTTGGCAGGTGCCTGCACGGCAGAACCTGGCTATGGGCATGGGCACCTGCAGCCTTTGCACCGCTGGTCCCTGAGGATGCAGATCACGCTCTCAAGCTGCCAGGAGGGAGGATGCTCTCCCACTCCGCCGTCCTGCTGGGATTCATGTGATCACCTTCGTCTGCCCTCTTTCCCCATTTATCAGAGAGAACTCCGTGAGCAACATAAATGTTCACACTCGATAAGTGTTTCTGCTGCTTTCCCGGGCCCTGGGGGCTTTCTGTCTTTGGGCTTTGTTGTTGCTGAGCAGGAGCCACTCCAGCAGGTCTGGGCTGGGCGTCGCTGCCAGAGCCCTCCCGAGCACCCGGTGCCAGCTTCGCCCCTGTTAATGGTGTGCAGGTCAGTGCAGCAGGCGGGCAAGAGGGTGCCCAGGGCTCCTCTCCCCTGTGGGACGTGGAGGGGATGGTCTTGTGGCATCTCAGGGACAGAGTGTGTCTGTGCGCTGCATCCACTCAGGGCAGGGTGAGCGTTGAGCCCCCGCAGGGTGCACAGGTCCTGGGGAGTTGGTTTGCCGCCTGCAATGGCAGCCAGAAAAAAAGTCCTTTTAATGAAGAAACCAACATACTTTGAGTAAACGAACAACAGTGTCTGTCCCTAAATTATTTCCTTTTCTCTTTTTAACAATTACGTTTAAGTAAATGCTGAAATGGAAGCATTGCTTTAAAACACGGAGATGGGTCCAGAACTGCTGATGTGAAATGTTGGAATTTTTTTTAAATTTAATTTTTTTAAAAAAATTTTTTGTTTTCCCGCCACAACGCGTGAGGCTGCCGGGGGTGGCTTCACCTGCTGACCAGTTTGGCTGCCGGGATGTGCTGGGGGTGAGCGCTGGCAGAGTGACAGCCCGGCGGGCGAGAGGCTGTTGGTGGCGCTGACACCCCCCGGCTGTGACACTGACTGTCACACACCAGGGCGTGCAGGGCTCAGCAGGCACCGGCTGCCACAGAAAGGCCTTTTTGCCTTTTTCTGGGAAATTTGGTAATTGACCCCGAGCCCCGTTAGGGTGCTGGGAGCAGGGCTGTGTCCTGGGGCACGGCTGGACTCGGAGGGCACTGGATGTTCCTCCTCTGGGTAGCTCTTCTGAGACGTTTTGCTGGTATGTGGGGCGTGCGACCTCCTCTCCTGCTCCCCCCGGAGACCCCTGAAGCCCGTGTCACCTGTCCTAATTGAGATGTGGTTTTGCAGGGGCAGGAGCAATTGTTCCCTTGGTGCCAGGCGGTGTTTTGTTCAGCACTCGGGCGATGGCCCCTGCTGGAGAGATGCACTTCAAACTAGAGAGGTGGCAGGAGAGGAAGCTTTTGCAAACCAGCTGGTGGAAATCATGGTATTTACCGGCTCACAGCTGAGCTTGGGAAGGTATTTTTATAGCTTCACATGGTTTATGATTTTTTTTTGTTTGTTTGTTTGTTTTTTTCTCCCCCCTCCTTTTCTGAACTTGCGAGCTGAATGCTGTTTTGGTTTTTGTTTTCCTTTGAAACGATCTCACAGGCAGATGAAAAAGATGCTCTGTTTTCAGCTGTCAGCCTCAGCTCTCCAGCCCCTGCTACCTTTTAACAGCGTGAAGGTGGTTTTGTGGAGCCTTGGCTGGAAGCGGGGGGAGAGAGCTGCCGCCCGGCTGAGCAGCTGCTGCTCCTCTCTCCCGCTGAAGCGCGGCTCTGAGCGGCCCCGCTGCTGCTCGTGGGGCAGGGGCTGGCGTGGGTCTGCGGCTCCTGCGGCGGCTGCCGGATGGTTAGATCGGGTACAGACACTGGGCAGCGAGAAAAGGAAGATTTGTTTGTTTGTTTGAGTGGTTTTTTGGATGATTTTCTCTGGCTTTGCAATTCACAGGGTCACTGGAAAAGGACCGGTGACTCATGGGTTTGCTGGCAGTTGATAAGGTTTCCAGAGCAAACCGCGGAGGTCGGAGCAGGCATGGGTGCCCTGTGAAGGCTGCACTCTCCCTAAATCCTTGGGCTCTGCTTTTTGAGGCCACCCTGTATTTTACCTGGTTGTACGGATTCCTCTCAGGCTCCTGCTCTAAGCTTCCCCGCATCTGTGCCATCCCCTTAACCCTCGCTCCAGACCCTCTGGAGGGCTCTGCCGCTGCTTTGGACTGTGGACCACGCTGCCTTGTGTCCCAGAGGCTGCTGTCACCTTGTGCTTCTGCCTGGAAATGGCTTCTAAGGTACTTGCAGCCTCCTATGACTCCCCTCCTGCTGCTTCCTTTCCCTCCCTCTGCTGAACCAGCTGCAGGCAGAAGTTTTCTTCTCTCCTGCTGCCATCCGGGCAGGGATGGAGGAGAGCGTGGCACAAGCCGTGGCTCATGTCCCCTTCCCCATGGCACCCAGCCTCCCTGCAGCGCAGCTCGCACCTGGTGAGTGCTGGGCTCCCCCCAGGGTGCCGGTGGTGCTGCCGTGCCCCACTGGGAGCTCTGGAAGCGCAGGGTACTGGGGGGTCCGTCACCCCGCTCTGCTCCGGCTGCTTCCCACAGCAGCAGGCTCTGCCTCTGGGTATGAGCAGAAAGTGGGGTGAGGCAGCATGGGAACGGCAGCAAAAGATGAACACTGCACCCTGGGGCTGAGCACCGCAGGGAAACCTCCTCCTGCCCTGCCTTCTCCACTTTTATTTTTGGTTTTTAATCCTTGTTTGCCTTTCGGGGCTGTGAGCTCTTTGGGATACACGTTGTCCCCCCTGTGCCTATCACCTTATACCCAGCTGGGTCTCCGCCAGCTCTTTCAGGGAATGGATGTAGGTGTTTTGTTTATTTTTTTCCAATTTTGCAGCCATTGCTTGTGGTAAGAGGCTGTGCCAGTTCCCTGCTTTCACCCTCCTCCCCGAGCAGCAGCACGGCTGCTCTTGCCTCGGTACCGAAAGAGGGTTGTAGTGGGTAATTGGTTCTCCTGGCTTGTAGCATCTCTCATTTTCCTGAACCCGGCTGAAACCTTTGCCGAGTTTTTAAGGTCAGGTTGCTAAGCTACACCTCCTTGGAGGAGCAGGCTGAGCAGCGTGCTACAGGCAGGAGCAACCGCCAGTGGAGAAGATCTTCCATTGTCCGCCAGTCCCAGGCTCACCTCAGTCCCTCATTTAGCTCTTCTTCCCCAAACCTTCAGCTTTATAGACTTCATTTGCTCGGCAGATTTAGTGAGTTGACTGAGGGTGTAGAGGAGCCACCGACAATTACCCATGAGTCCTGCTGGAGGAGGAGCGGACGTTTGGCTTCTCCATCTTCTTTGTTTGCATCCTCATTTGCCTTTTGGGGCTGTGAGCTCTTTGGGACAGGCATTGTTCCTGTCAGAGCTTGGAAATGTTGTGTTGGGGTGTATGGCTGTCACCAAGCTGGCAGGTGCTGTCTGGTGCAACTGGTGCCCTCTTCCTCTGCCGCTCTCCCTGGCTTAACCTCCTCTCCTTCCCAAGCAGCCCGGCACTGGGAAGACCGAGGGGAGCTGGATGAGCACCGTGCGTGCCTGGCTTTGTCCGAGAGCTGCTGGGTCTGGGTGCCGTGCCAGGGCCAGGGCTTCCCCCTTGCCAGGAACAGGACATCTGCAGAGGGTCACTGTCCTCAGGCACTTTGAGGAGGTGCCTGGGAGGCTTCCTTGTTCCCATCCCTGGGAAATCATGTAAATCAGTGAGGCTCGCTGGGGTCCTTTTTGGATTGTGTGAGAAGTGGGTTTGGGGTTAATTTTCCCTCCTGCTCACTGTCTCTGGTGTGCTGCTGGATTTCTGCTGTGGCTGACACTGGTGATGCCTCCGTCCTTACCCTGACAGGTAGATGCTGTGTCCTCTCTCTTTCAAACTCAGACTAAAATAAACCTTCAGGTTGGGCTGGAGAGCAACTTCTCCCATATCAAAGCAAGCAGTGAGGACAGGCTGGGGGGGGTACGGTGCTTGGAGGAGGGATGCAGGTATGGCTTTCTCTGGTTTATCTCGCATTAACCTTTTCTCTGTCCCTCCCCACCCTTTAGCTCTGCTCAGCCCTTTCCCTCGCTTTCCCTGGGGTGCTGGAGGAGCCATCCGGGCAGGACATCACCATGGGGAAGGTGTCAGACACAGCACATCTCTTGAACTGGGCTCTGCCTCTTTTCTTTTTGCTTTTTTTTTTGGTCACAGTGGCTTTTTTTTTTTTTTTTCCTGTTAGTCCGTTTGCTTTCACTAAAAGCCTGGGGAAGCAGCAGCCGTCTTCCCTGAGTGTCACGGGCTGCGGATGCTGGAGCAGTCTCTGCTTGGCCCAACCAGCATGTGGCCTGTGGCTGTCCCCAGGGCTGGTGGCAGGGGGGCTGGTCCTGGGGACTGTGCTCGCATTTCCCCATCTGGCCGCAGGCTGGGAGTGATGGAGCTGTCACTGGGCTCCTGCCTCAGCTCCCGCGTGCAGCCAGGAGGATTTTTCCACCCTTGTGAAGACTTGATTATGTGCTCTCTTTTCTACCAAAATGTCAACCAGCAGCTAAATGTAGGCTGTAACAGCGTTGATTATGGCTTTTCTAATTGAGCTTTACACTCCATCAGGGATCTTTCCTAATGGGATGTGGCATCCTTGATACCGCCTGGCTGTGGGGACCACTTGGGAAGCAAACGAGGATGCAATGTGACTTCCCGGTGGCAGACGTCAGGTCCCGGCTGACAGTTGCTGCCTCCAGAGTTGTACACGAGATGGTAGATCCAGAGAGATGAAGTTTGGCTGGGAATTCGAGTTCAGATTTCAGATAGAAACAGGCTTCTAAGTTGCTTTGCTCTTCCTGATAGAAATCATTGTCTGCAGCTATACAACTTAAAAATTGCTCCTCTAAGGCTGTGAATTCTTCCCTTTTTACCCCTGTGTGATGCGAGCGGCACTGTAGGCACAAAGGGATGTTAGCACTTAAAATGCTAATGCTGTTCTGCCGGTGATGGAGCTGTACACAGGTACGGTTAAAAGCACTGAGATTTACATGGAAGAAAAAAGGAATGTTTTGAACTCCAGCAGAGTCCTGGACTCATTTATGCAGCACAGCGATGTGTTAAGTTACATGCCTGATGTCTTGTGCCAGTGAAATGTTTTACAATAAGAGGTACATACATTTTACTGAAATAGAAACAGCTCAGGATGCTAATTCTGCCTTTGTATCTCCCGGAGTAGCTTGTTTTTGCATAGATGCAAGTGAAGCGTGGGGCTGGGACTGGGCGGGATGGTGCTGTGCAGCTGGGGCAGTGCTGTCCCTGTCCCCCTGTGACAGCTCCATGGAGCAGAGCAGCATTGCCTGGGAACCAAGGGGGGAATTTCTGAACCTACGAGATGCAAGTGTGGTCTCTCTCCCTGCCTGGAGATATCCCGGCAGCGAGCACAGGGGCTGTCTGGTCCCGGCGGTGGCTACTGCCCTCTCCCCGAGCGCTGCTCGCATCCCTGGTGGTGTCCCTGATGCACCCTTGTCCCGCAGGAGCCCTGCCATCCTTCTGCCCCGGTCCTCATGCTGCCACTCGCCCGTGAATTGCATGAGATGCCGGCACCAGTCGGGAGCTGCTATCACATTTGTAAAGGGAGTGAAAAATGATGATAATAAACGTAGCGGTGACAGGCAACCGCCGAGGGTCAGGAGCTTTTGCATGATAGACTTTCCCTGCGTGACCTTGAGGGCTGGCTTAGTGGAAAAAGGATAAAATTTAGTGCTGTTCTGTGCAGGGAGGCAGAGCGCTCGCCCTGCCCGCCGCCCCAGGAGCTCAGCTCGGCAAGATGCTCTGGGATGGGGGGAGGACAACCAGGTCCAAGCTGGAGGGAGGGCAAGGGAAGGGTGTGGAAGCAACCATGGAGAAGGGAAGCTCATTTGGTGGGAGGAGGCTGAAAGAACCTGCCTTGATCAGCCTAGAAAAAGGCAGGCTGAAGGGGGCTGTGACTGCAGTGTGAGGGAAATTAATCGTGGGAACAAACACCAGAGGGGGGAATAATTATTTAATTTACAGGTTAATATTGGCACAAGAACAAGTGGGCATCATCCAGCTAAGAATTGAATTTTGGATGGAATTTGGAAGGTTTCGTACCCTTCGGTCTGAGATTCAGGAACAGCCTTGTGTGAGGAGGGGCCCTTTGAGCCCCCTTGGGTTGTGCTGGGGAGCTCAGTTGGGCTGAGGTGGGGGCTTTGTGACAAGCAGGAGGGGGCTGGACAGCCTTGGGGTGGTCCCAGTGGCTGTTGGTCCTGGCACAGAGGCAATCCTGCCACGTCTCCTCTGCCACGTCTGCCACTGTGGCAGTTCTGGGCATCTGCTCTCTTTTGTCACGTTTCTGGGCTCTTTGCAGCAAGGCCTAGGCCAATGTCACCCCCGAGGATGGCATCTGAGGACCATCCCTTGGGGGACACTGTGGGGTGAAGCAGGAGAAAGGGGACCTGCTCCTATACCCACGGCGAGGCTTGGTGTTTGGGGTTTGGGAGGAGAAGGAGAATGGCAGTCACATTTCTAACACATTGGTGTCGTCTTGGTCACTCCTGCAGCTGTGGAGCCTCACTGTCAGACTCAGTTGAATTTTGACCCCCTTGCAGTTGTGTTTCTACATGTTGTGTGACACCTTTGTGGCCTCTACAGTGCGTCAGTCTTGGTACTAGGGCTGTACCATCTGTCTAGGGCTACAAAGATGATGAGGGGCCTGGAGCATCTCTGGTGAGGAAAGGCTGAGGGACTTGAGGAGAGATCTAATTAGTCCGTAGAAATACTTAAAGGGTGGGTGTCAGGAGGATGGGGCTGGTCTTTTCTCAGTGGTGCCCAGGGACAGGACAAGAGGAA
>JAOQGH010000069.1:18456543-18467716 GCA_025769975.1 Gallinago jamesoni | reverse complement strand
ACAGTTTCTGAACAGTATGGTGTTAATTTCAGAGTTCAGTTAGTTAGAAGAGGCCCAGCTGAAAAAGTAAAATTACTTTCAAACCAGGACATTGGTCCAGTTCCAGGAGCGTGCTGGAGGATGCAGGTGCCCCTTGGAGAGAGAAGAGACCTAAAGCAGCAAAATCCATGGGAAACTGGGATCAGTGAGACCAGGTGTTGGTCTGTGGGGTTTTGAACCACAACTCCTCCATCCTCAGGAGAGGTGTCCAATCCGGAGGAGTGGGTGTAGCGGGTGGCTGTCCTCTCCCTTCTGCCATGGCAGCTGGGCTGTGTTTGTCACCCAGCCTTGGCCCCTCCTCACCCAGGGCACCAGAGCAGAGGTGGCTGTGTCTGGGCATGCCACGGGGCTGGGAAAGGGTGGCCGTGGGGCTGAGCCATCGCAGGTGAACAGAGCGGGGTTGGGGCTGGTTCCCCCTTCCACGTGCGATTTTCCTGACGGTTGGGTGGATTTCCTCCCAGGCTCGGTGCCTGCGTGGCGGCGGTTCCTGCTGCGTCCCCGGAGCGATGCTATCTGGCAGTGGCAGTCAGGATCTGGGCTCCGATTGACGTGTTTGTGCCTTGAATAATCACAGCTTTCAAACAGCAGTTCCTGTGTTGTGCGAGTTGACATTTGGAGAGGAGCAGCAGCAGCTTATTAAATTGAAAGTAGGGGAGGGGAAAAATTAAAAGAGGCAATGCTAGGGAGTGCTGTGCTCCAGGTTGCCTTTTTGTTCACATTTTTAAGCTCTCTGCCTTTCTCTTCTTCCCTCTTGTCCTCTCCCTTCTGCTGGCTTTGATTCGGTGCCTTCAGATCCACTGGCAGAACTTTGCACCCAGAGAACTGTCTTTACAGCATAAATAGCTCAGGGAGCTCGGGAAAGAGACACTTTTGTTGAGATACAGAAGATGGGGTCACCGGTGGCTGCTCTGAGGCTGCAGTGTCCAACCTGTCTCTCATCACGTTCAGTGTAAAACCCACAGCCTTGCTGGGTAAAGTAGCCTTCAATCCCTTTGTGACTGCTTTTTATCTTAAGGCCTTTATTTGCTTGAAGCTGTGGAAGTATTTTACTCCTCAGCCCTGGCACAGCAGGGTCATGGCCATTTCTGCCTGAAGATGCTGGGTTTTGCAGAAATCAGAGATAAATGATCTTGACTCGGGAAGAGGCTGCAGGAGGGAAAGAATTTCTGAAGAAGATCATGCGAGATGCCCTTTTGGGCTGCATTGAGTAGTAATTGATCATTTTTCCAGGAATTGAGCGAGAGGGTTTTATAGTTTATTTGTTATGGCTGTTGAGAAGTGATTTTGGCTGGGGGTAGGAGGCGGGGCAAACTCCAGATGTAAAGACGAGGTTGGCAACAAAAAGCGTGCGGCATCCAAAGTGCTCAGAAAAGAGCAGAGCAGTGATATTCTGGAGACATTGCCTATTGTGTTTTGTTATTTTCCCCTTTTGTTGCAATGAAATATGGTCAGTCCTACCCCGGGAGCCCCAGCTCTGCGGGATCCCCACTGTGTTCTGCTGCCGCCGCTTTCCCTGCATCGATTTGGTGTTTGGTCTCGGGGCGCTCCAGCTCCGCAGCCCCGCGCCCGAGGGTGCTGCTGGCAAAGGGCTGACGGAGCTCCAGAAGACCCCAGGTCTGGCTTCTGTGCTCAGTTTGGCTGTTGATTTGCCCTTGGCCATACCATAAAGGGCTTCTGGAGGAGGAGATGGTGATAAATCCTTTTGCAATTTGCAACGTTTGTGGTGCCTCAGTTTTCCCATTCACAAAGCAAGATTTATTATTGTCACGAGGTACAGAGCATATAAATACTTCAAGAGTGGGTGTCAAGAGGACAGGGCTGGTCTTTTTTCAGTGGTGCCCAGGGACAGGACAAGAGGAAATGGGCACAAACTGGAACATAAGAAGTTCCACCTAAACATGAGGAGGAACTTCTTTCCTGTGAGGGTGGCAGAGCCCTGGCAGAGGCTGCCCAGGGAGGTGGTGGAGTCTCCTTCTCTGGAGACATTCAAACCCCGTCTGGACACGTTCCTGTGGGACCTGCTCTGGGTGGCCCTGCTCTTGCAGGGGGTTGGACTGGATGATCTCCGGAGGTCCCCTCTAACCTCGTATCATTCTGTGATGTGAATACCTGTGGGAGAGAGGTTTGGTGCAGGTGCATTGATGCCAGCAAAAAAACCCTGTGTGTGGTTCTAATTATTTTGCTCCTTTGAAAAACCAAAACAAACCATTTTCTTTTAGCGTGGAATGTCTTGTTAGACTTGGGGTGAGGAAGACGAGTGAAATTTTTTAATTCTTTATAAACAACCCTTTTAAATGGGATAACCCTGTTAAAGTTAAATAGCAGAAAGTTTTTAAGTATTAGGATTTGGGTCTGCTGATTATCCTGAGTAATACTATTAGTACTATTCGTGCCCAGAGGCACTGACTCTGGCCAGGTCTTTGTTGTGCTCACTGTATCTCACCAGTTCCTGCCGGGAAGATGCTGGGGGCTGTGGGTGGTTGCAGGAGCTGTTGTCTGGGGCAGGTGGGGACAAGGGGTCCACAGGGGCTTGTGGCAGGGACGTGCCCTCCAGGGAGCGAGTCCTGCAGCGCCCACCTTCCCCATGGGCGAGGGGCTCTGGGCTGCCCACTGCCATCCCCACCAGTGGGCTGGAGGGGTAGGACATGGCCCGGGTTGCAGCTCCGATGGGATGACATGTGCTTCTGCTCCCCAGGGGAGGCCTGGCGGCTGGAGGATGACTGCACGGACCCCCCCCGGGACCCCCAGCTTGGCACAGCTGTGGAGGATGCCCCCTTCAGCTACTTCCGCACCCGCTCCTTCTACATGAGGAAGAGCCTGTCGGTCGACAACCACCTGGGGTCCCTCAGCTACGCCGTCCACCCTGCGGAGACGAAGGCCGAGCGTGTCAAGACCAAGCTGCGGCGGCAGTTTGTGAGTATGGGGGTGACTGCCCCTCCCCCCCCCCCGCATTCACACGGGCACTGCTTCCCAAAAACACCAACATGTCGCCGGGCTATTTTCACACCCAGCGTTACCAAAAAGAACAGAACAGAAAAAAGAGGCTGCTCCAGCCTGGTGGAGCAGATGGCGGCAGCAGCTCAGGTTTGCCCGCGTGGTGGCAAAGCCCCCGGCAGGGGTTGTGGCTCCCTGCTGGTGCTCAGCCAGGCGATGCGCGGGGGAGTCTCTGGGTGCTGCTCCCCCAAGCATGAAACAAGGTTGAAAGCTGAAAATGAGTTTTCCTGTCCTTTGCCTCGTGTGCACAAGCAGCTGGCTCTTTCAGAGGGTTTGGAGATGGGCGCAGCGAGGGGCTGGGGCGAGTGACCGGCCAGCGCTGGGACCCATTTCTGTCCCCTTGGAGCATCCTGGTGGCAGGACGGCAGGGACATGGCAGGGACACGGCAGGGACATGGCAGGGCTGTGCTGCTGCTGTGGGTGACTGATCAATGTTTAATGGGCTTTGCCTCTTCTCTGTCTTAGAGACACCTGATATAGGGATTCCTGTGGCCTTCCTCCTGCCTCGTTACCGGCCTCAGGGTTGTAATGAAGGCTCGGGTGTCACTGGCCTGAAAAGCAGTTGGTGTTGGTTGGAAATGGGTGAGAGCGTCGGTACAATGGGAGCAGAGGGAGCAGTGGGTGCCCACACAACCCAAAGCGCTGCCGAGAGCTGCCGGCCGAGGCAGTGGTGCCTGCGTTGCTGTAGGCTTCAGACAGAATCATCTTCTGAGACCCCTCCAGCCTGGAGGAGGGGCTGATGCCCCTGCCACCTGGCACAGACTGGTGTCCCACTTGTGTCACTGCTGTGCGGGGTGGTTTGAGGGACTCGCCTTCCTCGCTTGCGCTCAGACGGATCCTTGAATGTAGCCATTCCTTTTCTCCCCGGGAGGACGGCTCTGGCCTTGGCGGCACGTTGATGCTTCTCCAGCAGCAGATGCCCTTGAGCATATGCTCCCCCAGGGAGCTGGTCATAACCCGGCTGCTGCCAGCGGCTCCCGTGAACCATCTCTGGGAGCTGCTGCCTCGGACTCGGGAAGCAGGTGAAAGCCTCAGGGATGGAGACAAGCAGGATGAGCAGCTGAAAGACATTGGAGGTGTTTAAGATGATGTGGTCCTGCTGTGAGGTAAGGCATGGACATCCTCTTTATCTGTCTTTAGGCCTGGATCTGCAGCCCCCAGCTGTGCCCAGGAGAGCGGGAAGGGGAGGAGGTTGCTGAGATGTTGGGCACAGTTCCTCTTTCAGAGGAGGGCTTTCAGTATCTCCGGGGCACCCAGCACCCATGGCCTCCCTTCTGCAGCAGAGATGGGCATGGAAAGACTTGGGCTGTCAGCCCAACCAGCATCCTGGTGCCTGCAGGGAGGTGGGCTCTGCTCTTCCTCTTCCCCTCTGCCCAAGGGGCAATCCCTCTGTCCCCTGCCCATGGGGCCAGCCTGCTGCCTGCTCAGTGCCACGCCAGCAGCTCTCTGTGCTGTTTGCAGCTTTGGCCTTTGACTTCACGGGATTTTGGGGACCTTGATGTACCCGTGGAGCTGGTCGTTGTCTGTTGAGGAACAGAGCAGGAGTTTTGCAGGGTGGAGGGATCGTGCTGTGCCCGCTCTGTGATGCCAGCGCTGCCCAGCACGGCTGGGGGAGAAACTGGAGCCAGGTGAGAGCTGCTCTCCCCGTGTGCGGCAGGGAGAGAATATGGTTTGCCTTTTCTGCAGTTGGCTCAGATGGGACCTTTTGGGAAAGTCCATGTTTAAAGCTTGATTCATTTTTTTGGGCTGTAGCACTTACCCAGCTTGTAATGTTAGCTTTCTGGCTTTGCTGTTTCCGTGCTGACAGTCAGAGCTGCCTTTGCCTTGAGCTGTGGCTGCCCGGCCTTCTGGGCTGGGAATCGCTGAGGGAGGGGAGAAGCTCCTCATGCAGGGCTTTTGGGGGGGTGGCTGGGCCCCTACCACAGCAGGGAGGATGAGGATGGGGCAGAGCTATTCCCTGTGTGTATCCCGTACCCCCAGCTGTCTCGCATCCCTTTGGTTAGGCTCTGTCTAACGAAGGCTTTGTTTTGGTTGTGGGCATCGGAGTTTCTCCAAGAGAGAATTTATCGTAGCTCATCTGAAACCATTTGGGGCTTGCCTCCCTGTCCCCCTGGGGCACTGCCCACGTTGCCAAGGCATCTTTCCGCTTCCCTGCCGGAGCAGAGGGAGCCTGGGAGTCCTGCTGTGTCCCCTGGAGCCTGCCGGGGGGAGCACGCCTGCCTTCCTCCCGCAGAGCTGGGCAGGGCGGATGTCCCCCGGTCACGTAGCTGGTGGCATGTGTCTGCGGTCCCACTGCTGGCATGTGATGGATCTGCATGTACAGATTACTTCAATTTGCATAATTTGAATTTTAAATGCATTCCAATTTTTGTGATTGTCAGAACAAGTTTTCATTCTAATAAGCCTTTCCTTTTAACTCCCCCAAGGCTTGTAGCGCTGCTGACGTGTCCACCTTTGAGGAGGAGCGTTTGATTGCTTTTGACGTATGTCTCTCACACAGGTCCCCTGCCTTGCCCCAGTGGGCCCAGCGCGTCCCTGCTGCGACAGAGGTGGTGGCCAGGGCTGGGGCTGTGGTCCAAGACCCTGCGTGTGTTGTTTTGGG
This sequence comes from Gallinago jamesoni, assembly GCA_025769975.1. Classification (NCBI taxonomy): domain Eukaryota; kingdom Metazoa; phylum Chordata; class Aves; order Charadriiformes; family Scolopacidae; genus Gallinago; species Gallinago jamesoni. The sequence continues at coordinate 18,462,081 of JAOQGH010000069.1, read as the reverse complement.
TCACTGGGTGATGGATGAGGGACTGGTTTGGGTTGCTTGCCCGGCCAGATCTGCGCTGCCTCCCAGACGGGCAGCAAGGAGCAGGGATGGGACCTTCTGCAGCGTCCCTTGCCTGGGGCCAGGAGGAGAGCAACGAGGGCTGTGTGTGTTCCAGGTTGTGATGAAACTCCTTGCCTTCATAGGAGCCCTGAGCATTAAAGGCAGAATTAACCCTATTACACTCAGCATTAGCCCTGTGGAGCATCGAAGGGCTGAGTCGCTGTGTGATGACTGCTGGGACACTGCAGATTACAGCAGGGCTCTGAGTGAGTTTGCGCTCTTTCTTGTCCCCCGGGGATCTTGAAGCACTCTGTATCTAGGCCAGTTGTTCTGCTGTTGCCCACTGATGTTTTGACATTAGAAGGAAACCCGTGAAGCTGATGATGCAGGTCCTGCTGCTCCCCAGAGAGGAAGAGTGCCGGGGTCCCTGCCGGCCGGAGGTGGATGGGTCTTTAGGTTGATTTGCCATGGGTCTCTATTCTGCTCCCCTGAAACGAAAGGTTCTCTGTGCTGCAGGCAGAGCTGGCCAGCGTGGAGGAGAGCAGCGGGTGGCATTGTCCTGCCTCGGCAGCTCTGCCCTCCCTGGTGCTGCCACAGCTGCCTTGGTGCTTCTGCTGGTTTTAGTTCCTGCACGTTTCAAGTAGGCGAGAGTCACAGTTGTGTTGCTTTCCTGGCCGTGTCCTCAGGCACTGATTTATTTAGTTTAATTTTAATTATTATTATTTTTTGTATGGTGGTTTTTTTCTCTGTTACAAAATGTGTGCGCTCTCCACAGGGAAGCTGTGGCTGCCCCATCCCTGGAGGGGTTCAAGGGCAGGTTGGAGGGGGCTTTGAGCAACCTGGTGTGGTGGGAGGTGTCCCTGCCCAGGGCAGGGGATGGCACTGGATGGGCGTTGAGGTCCCTTCCAACCCAAACCAGTCTGTGATTCTTTGAAAGACTTAGAGTCCTGTTTGTCCTGGGAGCTCCTCAGATGAGCTGAGCAGAGGTAATCCTTGCCTTACAAAACCCGTAATGAAGGAGGAAAGGCTGACTGGGATGGGAGAGCCTGGGAAGAGGAGACAAACTGGCTTTGTGGCAGAAACCTGCTCAAATCTGGTGCTCACTGTAGTTACTAGCAGTGCCTGGGCTGCAGGAGGAGACAGGCATTGGCTGGTGTGTACGCATCCAGGTTTTCCTGTACCTATGGATGCTGGATTTCAGTCCAGAAACTTCTCCTGTTCCTATTGGACACTGCAGTGGTGTTGGGGAGCTGGAGGTGCAGGTCTGTGCAGAAGCCACCTTGCCCCAGAGCAGTACTGGCCCACGGGGTGACTATCCCAGTCTGGTGCTGGGCAGAGCCTGGAGCAGAATGGTTTCTGCTGAGTGGGAGCCATCCCTGGGTGATCCCCAGGGTGCGGGGACTCGCTGTGTCTGTCAGCTCAGGCTGTCACCTCCTGTGTACAGGCAGTGCCTGAGGCTCTGGTGTGACGCTTACGGTGACAGCCACATCAGGCTCAGCCCTGCCGTCATCCCACCGGTGCCGGTGAAATCGGTAACACTCTCCTGCCTGCTTTATGTTACTTGGTTGTGTTCCCAGACTGCTACAAAACCGCCTTGTCTCTCTCACCCCATTTCAGAAGATGTGAGCAAACAGCCAGTGGATGCTTGTTTGTGCCTTGTGGTTCAGTGTAACCAAAACAAAGAAAAAAGAGAAGATAAAATGAGAAGCCGGAGGCACACGAGAGGCAGGTCAACTGTGCTTCACGAAGAGGTGGAGGAGTGTGACGAGTGGATCTGCGTACACACTGCCCTCGGGTTTGCAAAGCACAACTGCAGGGACTGTCTTGAGGAGATAAAGGCAAAGGTAGATGAAGGATGCTCACTCTGTATCAGCTCGTTATGCCCAACCCCACCATGGCGAATTGCTCACTTGCTGACTATTGTTCACTGATGAGTAGTTAAAAAAATATAAAATATAGGAACCTGATAAATAATGTGAAACTTGAGCCAGAGGAGCTTATTCACTGGAGAGCAGGCAGCAGAGCAGTCCCCGGGAGCAGGCACCGAGTGGGAGAGGCTGCCTGTGAATCACCCAAACGAGTGCGGGAGGGAACCAACACAAAAACACCAACACTGAAACATACCCAGCTCATTTCTTTGATGACTGTGGTCTAAATTACAATGGCAGCTTGTAGTGTCCCAGCAAGTGCTTCGCTGTGCCTGTAGTGAAAGCAGCAATGGTTTGGGAAGAGGAGTGTGTGCTGTGTGTCTGCTCTGAGCACCCCCAGGCAAAGTGGTTGGAAGGAAACTTCATAGAACATTGAATCCAGCCCCCTGCCAGAGCTGCGTCACCCAGAGCAGGTTGGACAGAAATGCGTTCAGGGGAGACTCCACACCATCTCTGGGCAGCCTGTTCTAGGGCTCTGCCACCCTCACAGGAAAGAAGTTCCTCCTCATGTTGAGATGGAATTTTGGGTGTTCCAGTTTGTGCCTGTTGCCCCTTGTCCTGTCACCAGGCACCATGGAGAAGAGTCTGGCTCCATCCTCTTGCCACTTGCCCTTTAGATATTGCTCAGCATCATAGATTCATAGATTCATATGGGGTTGGAAGGGACCTCTAGAGATCATCTAGTCCAACCTTCTCGCCAGAGCAGGTCTACCTAGAGCACATTGCACAGGAACTTGTCCAGGTGGGTTTGGAATGTCTCCAGAGAAGGAGACTCCACCACCTCCCTGGGCAGCCTCTTCTGGGGCTCTACCACTCTCACAGTAAAGTAGTTCCTCCTCATGTTTAGGTGGAACTTCTTATGTTCAAGTTTGTGCCCATTCCCTCTTGTCCTGTCCCTGGGGACCACTGAGAAAAGACCAACCCTGTCCTCTTGACACCCTCCCTTTTAAATATTTGTACGCATTAAGTAGATCTCCCCTAAGCCTTATCTTCCCAAGACTAAAAAGCCCCAAGTCCCCTCTCAGTCTGCTCTTCTCCAGGCCCCAGGGCTCTCAGCCTTCCCTCAGCACAGAGATGCTCCAGTCCCTCATCATCTTCATAGCCCTCTGCTGTCCCCTCTCCAGCAGTTTCCTGTCCTTCTTGGACTGGGGAGCCCAGAACTAGACCCAGGGCTCCCGATGTGGCTTCACCAGGGCAGAGCAGAGAAGGAGGATGACCTCCCTCAGCCCACTGGCCATGCTCTTCTTGATGCACCCCAGGAGACCATTGGCCTTCTTGGCGATAAGGGCCCATTGCTGGTTCATGGGCGTCATGTTGACCACCAGTACTCCCAGGTCCCTCTCTGCAGAGCTGCTCTCCAGCAGGTCACCCTCAACCTGTCCTGGGGCATGGGGTTATTCCTCCCCAGGTGCAGGATGCTGCACTTGCCCTTGTTGAACTTCTTAATGTTTCTCTCCACCTGACTCTTCAGCCTGTCCAGGTCTCACAGGATGGTGACACAGCCAAGCCAGGCATCTCTGACACCCATCTCCCATCCCAGAGTCTCTGAGCCAAGGGGCACAGCCAGGGCAGCGGGATCCTGGAGCACCAGTGGTTATTTTTCTCAGAATCTGGGTTAGACTGGAGTATTCCACACCCCCTGCTCACCTCTGGCATGGGCTACTTCATGCCCGGCTGTGTTTCTGCTGTTGGGATGGGGGAAAATCCCCCAATGCAATCTAGGAATTTATTCTGCACCTTGGGCATTTAGTAACAAATTTTGGTTACTCTGATGCTTATGAATGTAAATGTCTTTGAGAGCTTGACTGAGACAGGTGAGAGATGAGCAAATAATTATCCTTTTTTTTTTTTTCCTATTTCCACTGCTGCTGCGGTGCCTGCTGGCTCTCTGCGCAGTGAAACCTCCTGCCTGGGCTCTGTCAGCCCATGGCACATGGACCGCTTGGAAGCAGGATGGTCCCCCTTTTAGCAATTTTAGCATCCCTTCCTGATGGATGAAGGTTTATTCTATTCATCCCCTCCCACCTCCAGCCTTCCCCAGGGCTTTCTGTGTGTGTTGGGCAGCTTCATCCAAACCTGGGCGAGAGTCGAGCATCTCAGAGGTGTTGCTACAGCGCTCTGGGCAGGGGGTGGCTGTGTGAGGAAGGGATGGAGGGATGACGCAGCCTCACTCAGCCTTCCTGCCAGACCTCCTTCCTTAGCATCGTCTGCGTGTCAGGATGGGTCTGGGCACACTGGGATATTTCACTCCACGCTGAACAGCTCTGGGTGCAGCGGTGCCCTGCCCGCTGCCCCCTGCCCTACCCCACCAAAGGGCTTTCGATCCCCTGCTCCTGCAGAGGTGACTTTGATGGTTGGGAGGGGGAGTTTTGCTTGATGTCAGCCGATGTGCCATACTGATGCTATGGGGGAGTCTGGAGGTGGGTTTTGGTGAGATGGATGAAGGTGCATTTTGTGTATATTAAGTGTTTAAAATGCAGTGCATTCAAAGTGGTTTTTTTTTCCAGCACGACATCTATCTGTATGACCATCAGACTAATAGTGCTGCTATCCCCAAACCGTGCTTGGCTGCTGCCTTGTGCTTACCTTCCTCACCTCCTCGTCCTCTCTGCGGTCGGTGGGGAACTTGTCTGTGAGAACAGGAAAAAGAAAATTAAATCCAAACATCACACAAAGCCAGATGGCCAGAAACCCTGACAGCCTGCTGGGACAGCGCTGGGCTGCGGTGCTTGTAGAGCTGGTTCCCTGGAGCTCCATCGACTTGTGTAGTTCCTGACCCTGGTTTTCCCCGTTTCCCTTTGGGGACCGTATAGTTGTGTTTCCCAGCACGTGCTGGGCAAGCGCTCGCCGGGTGACTGGGCTGGGGTTGGGCTGTTTGCCCGGCGGCAACTCTGCTCTGCCCCATCTCCAGCTCCACGGTGGGTCTGTGTGCGTTTAGTGGCCCCTCAGCCACCAGGGCAGGAGTGACCCAGTGGGGACATCACTAGCAGCTCCGCACCCAGCTGGGACGATTCCCGGCCCCGCAGGACAGCAAGGGGACAGGGAGCACTGCCAGCCAGCGGGACGTCTTGCAGCAAGCCGCAAACAGGCGAGAGACAGCATTTCTTTTGCCTTTTTGAAAATACTGGTTCGGCCATGAATTCTGCCCCCGTTGCAGAGGTGAGCAGGGCACAGCCTGGCACCTGCCTGGGTCACGTTTTGGCATCTTTCTGGTGCTCTCAGCTGTTTTGGGGGTACCCGTGCCAGCCTGCCAGGACAGCTGAAGATCTTCTGCCCGCAGTCAGGGGTGGTTTGTGGCCGAAGCCGTCATGTCAGCATGGACAGGTTAAAAGCTCCAACGAGGACGCTGGCAATAGCAGAGAGCACCGCGGTGTGAACAGCGCTCCCCCAGCCGAGGTCTGGTGGCTTTGCAGAGGGGCAGCTGATGACACCCTCATTGCTCTGTGTCCAGTTTTGGGCCCCCTACCACAAGAAGGACATTGAGGTGCTGGAGCGGGTCCAGAGAAGGGCAATGAAGCTGGTGAAGGGTCTGGAGCACAAGTCTTATGAGGAGAGGCTGAGGGAGCTGGGG
>JAOQGH010000069.1:18434023-18448034 GCA_025769975.1 Gallinago jamesoni | reverse complement strand
TGCTGCCGGAGGGAGGTTTTGCTGGTGAGGGAAAGGCTTTGACACTGCCCTGGGGAAACCTGCTAATGCTGGCACGGGGGGCTGGGGGTTTGCATCCCCAATTCTCAGTTTTGTGAGTACTTCATCAAGCGCTGCTCTGACCCCCTGTCCCAGCCCCAAGCTGCAGTTTTGTGGCCGAGATTACGGTTTCCACAGATGTGCACAGCTGGCCAGGGAGCCCTGGTTGTGGGGCTGGGCTGGGGCTGAGGACAGCCCCCCTCATCGGGGCTCAGACAGCCCACATTGTAAAGGCTGTGGGTTTGGAGGGCTCAGGTTTGCCTTGAAGGTGGCTTTGTCCGCACAAGCACGGTTATATTTTGGTTTTCTGGTCACTGGGCTTTGGATTTACTAGTTGGACCATTGGATGGGTTTTGCTGGTGGCTGTAGGGATGCGGATGCCCCAGGATCTCCATCCCATGCTGGTAACGCCACAGCTGTCCCGGGCATCAGAGCCAGCTGGGCTCCCGACCCTTCACTGTGGGGCACAAAGGCTTTGCTTGGATTAAACCTCGGAATTTTAAGTACAAATGATGTTGGCTGGTGGAGTATCTCCAGTGCTGTTTGTTTGGCCATTGAATTTGTTATACAAGGTCTTCACACTGTTAATTCCCTCTCCCAGCAGGCTGCTATTGCCGGTCTGGCTGGTTGTCAGCTGCGGGTGCAGGGCCCTCCGGGGTGTGTGTGTAGGGGGTGTGTGTGTGTACACAGCTGAGAGGGGCGTCCTGGCACGGCCATAAGGTGCTTCTGCCAAGAGGACCAGGGCTGATGCCCTTATGAAATCCTGGAGGCTTCAGAGCTGGTGGTAGTCATGGGAAGAGGTTACGCCTTTCTGCTTCCTTGCAGAATTAGGAACGGGACTTTTTTCTTACGTACGCTAATTTTTATTGTCAGTGTTGTGTATTTAGCGTTCTTTGGTCGTCCCAGGATTGACCTGGGAGCCTGGCCTAACGTTTGGAGGGAGCCTTGTCTGATGGCCTTGGGGTGGAGATGGGGTGTCAGTGGTGGGCTGGACCCAGGATGCGGGTGCTGCTTCCCAGAACTGGGCTGGGGACAGAGTGAGCACCAAATATGTCACTCCGTTGGGATGTGCACCTGATGCTGCTCTGAGGGTCCTACCGGTGATGGTGGTTGGTGGGGTGACTTCCCTCCTCCACCAAGATCTCTGTGCAAGAGGAGATAAGAAATCTCTGTTCTGTGTTAAAGCACAAAGCCCCAGGCTGGCATGGGCAGGGTTTTGCACTGGGAAACATCTTGGTGAGGACATGTGCAACTGTCTTGCACGCCGTTTCTTGCAGCCTCTGCAGGGTCTCCCTGCTCGTCCCCGTGTCTTTGTCTCCAGACCTGCTTTGTCAGGGTGGCTAGGGCGGCTGCAGCTCTCAGTGGGGAGGACTGCAGGGGAAGGGTTATTTTCATGCCACAACACAGTCATCTTTTTTTTCAAGCAGAGTGAAATACCAAACAGACTCACCCTGTGGAAGAGAAGAGGATGGCAGCTGGAGCACCAGGACCATCCCTTCTGGAGCAGGTGCTCTGTTTCGGGTCCAGGGACCGCACTGCAGAGAGGAGAGAGGGCAGGGAGATGGGATGCAATCCTCCCTCTGCTTGAAAGTGGTTTTGGCTTCAAAGCCTACTGGGGAGCAGTTTCTTATAGGGCAGGAATGTGTCTCTGGGACTGATTGCTGGAGCCATGGCTTGCACAGAAGTAGGTCCTGCAGGCTGCCGGGGACTGTCCATCTGCTGCATGGCACCCCAACGTCCCACCTGCAGCGCTGGGTACAGCCTGGCACCCCGGGGAGATGCTTCTTCCACCCCAGGGATGATTCCCAGGTCAAAAGCCACTTCTTCCTCATCTGGTTTGATTTTTTTTCTAAAGCTTGCAGTTTAGAAGCACACCACCTCCATCTCCTGTCACTTCTAGACCAAGGATAGCACAGATCAAATCACATGGAATAAATCTGCAAGGTGGTTAAAGTAAAAAAATGCAAACCCTGCAGAGATAGCATTGGGGTGAAAACTGAGGGCTTGGTCCTTGCCTGCTGCTGGGTGGTCAGCTGTCTGCTGCGATGCTCTGTGGGATCTTGGGCCCTCAGAAAGCAAATTCCTCGTGTGTTGTCTGCTGAGTTTAGGCAAGCGAGCCTGGCAGTGAGGAGCAGCTCCCAGTAGCAGGAGGGAGGTGGTTTGGACTGTGCTGATGCTCAGCCCTGCCTTGCGCTTGGTTCATGCTCTTTTTGCAGGAGAAATGAAATGATCTGTTCTGCAAAGCAACCCTCTGGCAAGCTTTGGGTAGCTCCATCTTCCTCTCACAGCTCTCTCCTCTTCCAGATGGCCTGCGGTGCTTTGTGCTGATGGGTATTGACTGCTGCCTGCCCAATCTTCTCTTGCTCACCAGCTTCAGTGTGTCTTGTTCTTGTTCATGATAGGGCAGGAAACCTATAACATGGCAGAAGGCCAGTGTGGGATGTCTGGGGAGGTGCCCCAAGCCTCCTTGGCAGCAACAGCACCTGCAGGACCCCCCCGCAGTAAGGTTGGGTGTTCGATGTTAAGTCTAGAATCATAGAATGGTCCAGGTTGGGAGGGAGATTTTAGATCATCGAACCCCACCATCAGCCCAGCACTGACAAAACCCTCCACTAACCCATGTCCCTCAGCACCACTCCTGCACAGCTTTTAAACACCTCCAGGGATGGGGACTCCACCACTGCCCTGGGCAGCCTCTTCCAAGGCTTGATAATCCTTTTGGTATAGAAATTTTTCCTAATATCCAAACTAAACCTCCCCTGGTGCGGCTTGAGTAATGGCATTAGTGCCTGCATGGGAACCCGCACTCCTTCACTTTGGGGTGCAAGGTGTTCACCGGGGGACCCCTCTGTGACCCTCTGGGTACCGGTGTTACCCCCATGCTCTGCCCTGGCCAAGGCTCAGGCAGATGGGAGCAATTTCCCATCGCTCGATGCCCTTGTTTTGCATAAATTAAAACCTTTGTTTTTCCTTCCCGACTCCCTGTTTGACTTGTCTGTGCTGCTCACAGTCCCCCAATCTCTCACCTTCCCTTGCTTCTTCTCCCTCTCTTCTCCCCTTTGCTGTCCTCTGTGCAGCTACAGCCTCCAAAGGGGCTTTGCCGGTGGAGGGAGAGGTGCCGGTTGGCATTCCCGGTGCCGGTTGGCGTTCCCGTGGCCGGCAGTAAACGGGAGAGGTGCCGCTGGGCTGCCTGGGTGTGTGGTGGCAGGAGGAGGTGGCAGGTCCTGGCGTTACCCATCCCCTCCTCCCTTTCAGCGCAAAGGAGGCAGAGCAGCAGCCAAGCCAGACTGAATTCTGGGTCTCCCCGTGTTGTGTTTGGAGACTCTTTGTTGCTCGTTTATTGCTGATTTGTATATTCATGATTAAACCCACAGCTGTCCAGCGCCTGGAGGATTTGGAATGAATGAGAATGACAAGAGACATGGTCTTTACAAATAAAGTAATCATTTTTCCCTGCACTTTGCATTCATCCTCTTTCAAAGGTCCTCTGTGTGACGCAGATTTGCTGCACTTTCATGCCGGGACTGTGGGGAGATGTCTGGATCTTGCAGTCCTCTTTATTTCTGTGGCAGACGTGGGTGTGATGACGTGGGAGGAAGGGGCAGTGTGTTAAATGCGCTGATAGTTTTTAATGGTGTCAAAGTCTGCCATTTAAATTGGGACTTTCATGCTAGAGAAGAATTGAAAGGGGAAGATGGGCGTGAAAATCGGTGCTGTGGGCCTCCGTTCCTCTGCAGCGTCCCTGTCGCGGTACTTGTTGATCGACCTTCCCCCCCCCCCCCCCCTCCCCGGTCCTGCTTCCCCTCCTGCTGGAGCTTAATCCTCTGCTGATGGCATCCCTGTGTTGCCATGGAAATTGCCATCCAGCTGGTCTGGACTTCACCTCTGCCTGGTGTGGAGAGCTGGAGCTGGATCTGCTGGTGCTGAGCCTGGCTTGGGAAATGGCCACCGTTCCTGCTGGGTCAGTGGTCAGCACCGTGCTGGCTGGAGGACACCTGCAGCAACAGGGTCTGGGACATGGGTGGCATCAGCAGTGTCCCCGTACAGCATGGTAGAGTTGTGGCTTTGACTTTTTATAGGGTGTCTGAAGTTTGCCATTTGTAAAGTGGTGGCCTGTGCTGTGGATGAGAGTGTGGGTGGTCAGTCACCCAGGCCATTGGGGCCTGGTTTCCATCATCAAGTCCTGCTCGTGGATGGTCCTCCTGCCAGTGTGTGTTCCCAGGAGTTGTACCCTACACCTGCACTCCTGTTGCCCTAGGATACAGTTCTTTTGGTAAGCAATACCACAACTCATCATAAAGCATCCTGAAGTGGCTGCAACTTTTGCTTCTCATCTTCCTGGAGCTACCAGTGTGAGATATCTACCCATCAAACTCCCCAGAGATGCCTGAGATGTCTCTCTTGGGTGCTGTGCTGGCTCCTGGTCCCTTCCTGAGGACAGTGACAGGAGTCGATACTCAGCTCTCCTGGCATGGCAAGAAGGGCATTGGTGAGAGCAGTGACAGAGGGCAGCTGTAACACGGCCCAAGGCTGTTTGAGAGCCGTGTCCCCAGGGCTGTGGGACCTGCCTGGATAAGGAGGTGTGGGAGCTGCCTCGGGAAGAAAGGAGATGAGGAGATGAGCAGGGCTGAGATGGGCTCACGCTTAATGTAGAAGAGGCAGTCAGTAAAGCCGTAACTACTTAGACTGGGATTCCCTCGAGCTGAGGCTTACATGGATGATGGCTAACTCTGGCCCAGAATCCAGGCACGGTCTAATTGGGGATCAGGCTGTGAGGAGGACCATGGTGAGCAGCAGATCTGTGCCCTCAGGAAGGATGGAGGAGGAGGAAGAGCTGCCTTTACAAGCTGCAAACATTAATCCTTGTAACGTGACCAAGGGCAGGCAGGCTGCTAGCAGGTCCTCAGAAGGTTGGTTTGTAGCTCTGACCTTGTTGGATGGTTTTCATAAGCTCCAGTAAGGAACTTTGAACCTCCACATAACTCCATTGTGAGAGAAAGGCTTGATGGATTGTGGTGGGATTTCTGCAGGTCCTGCTCCTTAGGGATTGCAGTGTCCTGGGACCTCTTTGGGGTGACACATGCTGCATGATGGTGGCAAGGGGCTCTTGGGCACGGCTTGCAGGAGGTTGGCTGTCAAGCCCAGAGGCCAGGTTTCTGGGCAGCTCTTCTGTAAATGACACATAAGGGGCACTGTTATGGCACTGGCAGGTGACAGATACATGGAGCAGCTGTGTCCTTGGGCACCAGGACTGGGTGGAAGGAGATCCAGTGAATCATGATGTTCCTAGAGGAGCTACTCGGTGGCACATGCGGCACCAAAGCTGCTCCTGTGGCACTAGGGAAGCACCAAAGGCAAAGGAGATGAACTAGTTAAAATCAAAAACGCTGTGTGTGAGAGTCGTCACTGGAGCATGAAAGAAGTGCTGATGCCTCAGACACTTTGTTAATTGTGTTGTTCAAAACCCACTCTCATTACATGAATCATTACACGTTTGAAGGTGGCTGCTCAGCTCTGGTTGGAAGCTGAGGGTGCATCAGATGGCATTTTGTATTAAATGCAATATTTGGGTATACCCATCAAAGGCTTCAACCCATGCTGATAAGTCTTAAATGTCTTCTGACAGTTGATGTGTCTCAAAAATCTTGCTGGTTGTCCAGGTCTTGGTCTGGCAAAGAGTGGCAACAGGGTGTTGGGTGGGATGGATGCTGGTGCCCGATGGTGCCACTGGTCTCAGCTTTGTCCCCTCACCTTTCTGGGGGCGGCTCTGCTCAGGGTGGGAAGGCGGAAAGCTGCATCTTGAGAAACAGGTTGGTGGCTCCCGTGATTTTCTATAGGAAAAAACCCTGTTCAGCTGATCTGATTATAAAGTAAAAATGGACTGGGCTGTATGGAAAACCTGCAAGTCGGAGAGTACGTATGACAACCTGGAAAGGGGGTTTATCCCTGTGCCCTGTAATTAAAAAGCCAAAAAGATTATGGTTGTGGATTCATCCACCTGATTTAAATGAAGCCATAAAACATCAACATTCCCCAATGAAAAACTGTTGATAAAGTAGCTGCTGATCTCCCAGAAGCACAAATACTCTTTGAAATAAATACAGGGCATGCATTTAGGCAATAGCAGGCTGAGCTAATTTTTTACTTTCCCTTTAAATGCCACACTTGGAAGATAAAAAGCTAGAAGAAACGTTATCTGGTAGCAGGTCCATTTCTGGTGGGGGAAGCAGCTGGGAGAGGCAGGGTGGCTTTGCCGGGCCAGGGAGGTGGGTACATGTGGGATGGACACGCGGCTGGAGGGCTGAGGTGTCCCCCTGGGCTGGGCAGTGGCGAGTCAATTCGTTCCCTTTTTTAAGAAGCACGTGTTGTCAGAGACTGGCTCGGTGAGCTGTAAATGGAGCAAAGTTTGCTTAATTAATTGCCAGTCCAGATGAGATAAAATAGTTTTATAGAGATTTATGAGGACAATAAACTATTCAGGGAAATTTATGACATGTCTAGCTGCAATCAGTGAACCTTTAAGGGGTTTATTGGGCGAGGATATTGTTTGCCATGGACAAGCCATATGTGGTGTTGGATCAGTTGGACTTGTGCTGTTGGCTTAAAATATTTCAATTTAAGCCATTTGTTTGCCAGCTGATGTCTCTTCCCAAAGCCTCTCCATAAGTGAGCCTAGCAGAAACTGCACCCCATGCGCAAGGAGAGGGCTGTGGTCATAGCCTTCTAATTTTCATCCAAACAAGAGAGTGAAGAAGCTGAGGGAGATCATAGATTCATAGAACGGTTCAGGTTGGAAGGGGCCTTAAAGATCATCAGGTTCCAAGGCCCTGCCATGGCAGGATCCCACTGCACAGCACCTTGTGCAGTACAAGGCTGGGGTACCTTCTGGTGTTTGTGAGCTTAAAATTGGGATAAACTGATTTTCTGTGCCCAAGCCATTGTCTTCAGGATTTCTGATAGTCCAGATGTGCACGCCTCTTCCTGCCAGCAACTGAATAATGCCATAAACAAAGTCCTGCGTGTCCTGGGAACAGAAGAAAGAGGTGGAAAATGTGGAGGTTGTTGGAGGGCAGGTGACCATCACTGTGGTGAGCATCTTGGGCTGTATCCAGGGAGCACAGCTGTAATGAAGAAACATGGATTCTCCATGCAGGGACCTGGAGCAGCCTGGCACAATTTTTAAGAGATCTGAGAGTGTGAGATGGGAAACCACTGACCTTAACTAATATGAGTAACATGCATGCCTGGGGGAGAAACCCCAAGTCTCTGATTACTTTCAGAAAAGTACCACCTAGATATTAAGACTTTTTATAGACTTTGTCTACTAAATAGTCTCAGAAATCTTGAGGTACAAGCAGGCTGCTTTGGGGTTGTAGGCAGGTTGTGGGTAGTAGAAGCTGCTTCACAGTTTAACTTAGTGATCACAGAAAATCCCAAACCCTCATGTTCATAATCAGCATCTCTGCTTTGCTGACTCTAAAGTGTGTTTTCATTAGTAGGCTTAAAAATGCAACTTAATCCTTTTTTGGTGTAATATCTGTGTGGTGTATCCAGTTATGACCAGGAGGCATGTGAGGGGAAGGATGGAGCTGCCTGGGCTTTCTGTGGGAAGCAGAGTCATGTCAAACACCGCATGATCTGTCCAGCCCTGCCATGTCCCCTGGGTGTGGGTCCTTCACAAGCCCTTTGCAAAGTTGGTTAAAACCAAGTAAAACCAAGTCTCCTTCGCCCTCATTACCTGTGGCCATGGAGAGCCATGCAAACAGATTATTTTCCTCCCCAGCCGTAGTGAGTTTTGCCCTCCCTTAGCCCTCTGTCAGCCCAGGCAGCATTCGGGGTGACTGGGTTGGAGGTGGCTTTGGGATGGGTCTGTGCCCTGGGGTTGTCCCAGCTCCCTCCTCGCTGTCCACCAGCACAAAAAAGTCCAAGTGGGACCTCTAGGCCCTGCTGCAGCCTGGCCACGCAGCCTCTCAACCTCCTCATCTGTGGTCCGTGCCCCAGCGAGCATGAAGTGTAATTAATTGCATTGATTCTTGCCTGCGGCCGGAGGAGTTCAGGGAGTTCGTGCTCCTTTGCATCTTTTGCTGTCAGGCCAAGGAGTTGCCCACATGCAAAGAAGGCACATAAGTCATGGAGATGGACTTAATTTCCAGTTGTACTCCCAGTCCCCTAATGCAGGTGTGTGCTCTCTGGGTCTCTCTACACCATTTCAGCTCACTTTTCTTTATGCACATCCCAAGTGTCTCAGGAAACCTTTTTCCTCCTCTCCTGGGCTTTTCAAGCAACTGAAAGCAAGGGAAAGCTGGAGGTCCATGCCCTGACATCCCCAAACTGGGGCAGTCATTTTACATCACGTTGTCATTCCAGCAAGAGGGGGTTTGTGTGGATGAGTCTGTCCCTCTCGCACCTGCTTCCCACCGCCTCTCGCTCGGCGTCTCCATCGCAGCGGGACGCGCTCTCTGCCATTCCCTCTGCTCTCACCGTGCCCTGTTTGCTCGCTCATCTGCAGCTCTGCAAAATTTTTCAGTGCCTGCTCCGAGAAGGATGGCTATATTTGCTTTCCAAGGTGAATAAGACATCTTTAGTTTTCTTCTCTACCAAGCGAACACAAAATCAATTTACATGAGAATTTTTTCTCCGTGGCTTTGTGAGCCTGGTCTGGCTTGGTGGCCCGAAGCCTGCCTGGCGGGTGCTGTGATGGAGCCACATCCTCCGTGGGGCAGGGCTGGGCCAGGATGCTCTGCTCCAGGGGATGCTCCAGCGTGGCATTGCTTCACTGGGAGCGCTGGGGCCAGCAGACCTGATTTTACTTTAAGCTCTGGTTTTTGTTTCTTTTTTTTTTTTTTTTCTTATTATTTTTATGGACTTGGCTTGTAAGAGGATTTTCTCTCTTTGGAATAAGCAAGGATTGTATGAAATGCCTCCTGTCTGGTGGTCTCTGTAAAGAGTTCAGTGTGTGCCTTGTAAGGGAACGTGGTGGTGGTTTGCTTTTCTCATGTTGTCACGTCTTCCCTCAATTATGGGATAAATATTAATACCACAACCACCCACTGAACAGGCGCTGCCTGCCATGTCTTATCGTCCCATCCCTGGGCTGTTGGAACAGCTTTACAACACCCTTAAGTTTAAAACAAGCACACGTGAAAACCAGACCCTCTGGGTATATTAGAGCTGACCAGCAAATGTGCATTTCATTACCTAAAATATGGTGATAGACCCCGAAGAACGAGTGAGCCAAAGGGAAGTGGACCTGGAAAAGGCTTTGGTACTAGATAAAATAGGAAAAGTTGGGTGTTTTCCACCCCTCCCCTTTCTCTTCTTGATTTCTCCTGCTATGAATTCCTGATTAAAGACTTGCATTTCTGAGGGAAATCCGTTGCCAAGCTGGAGGATGTGTTGCAGCGCAGGCACAGAAATGGCAGGGCAAGAGCGAACCAGCAGACGGTTAGAAGAACGTTGCGTGTTTTCTTTTTACTTGTTTTCTTTTTTTTTTTTTAAAGGCGTCAGTGCTTGGATCTGAGTGCTTGGGATGGATAGCTGCTTGGTGTCTTCCCCCCACGTGGTTCAGAGTCTCACCAAGGTCCTGCAGTGGGAGTGGAACCTCTGCTGGGTTGGTGTCCTGGGGGGGACATGGACAGGGTGTTCCTCCTCCAATTGTGCTTAGTGCTGCCCAGGTCTGTCTTGTCCACCACCACTAGGAACCCACCGCTGGCACCTCTGTACATGCATAATTGGCAGGAACAGCTTCAGGGTCAGCCCCGTCCGTGCAGAGGGATCTCAGATGAGGGCTGGTAACACCCACCCCTCCACTTACACTGCTCAGTACTAATTACAGCCATCAGGGCTCGCCTTTCATCCCTTCTTGGTGGGCTTGGCAGGAGAAGTGCTTGCCTTTTCCAGTGGGATTTTGAAGGCGTCCATTAGTTTGCAGTGTTGATGATATCTTCTGGTGCTTGGAAGGATTTTGTCATCAGAAGCCAAGCCGTGCAGCACAAGGGTCCTGTGTTGGCCCTGATGTGCAGGGGAGGCTGGGGCAGAGCTGATAGCCGCAGGCTTCAAAGAGCCATGCAGCGAAGAGGTGGGTAAAGAGTTATCTTCTCTTTTTTTGACCAATGTTGTGCTGTTGAATGACTGGCTTGTTAATGTGGAGCAATGATTTTTATTCAGTAATGTCCACATATCCCACTGCTTCCCCTCCAAGAAAAACACAGCAGGCTGTCTCACCAGTTCCACCAGACTGGTCTCATGGAGCAAAACCTGGCTAGTAGCTCCATGCAGGGAGTGTTTTTGCATGTGAGAAGATGAGTCACCGTCGGTTGCTTGGTCAACAGTAACTGTGTGCATTTTCTCTGGTTTTGGACAGTTTAAAAGAGGTGTGCCAACTCTATCCCCTTTTTAGATGAAAAAGGGGGTGGGGAACCCATACTTGATCAAATTAAAGAAAGTTTTGCCATTCCAGGTAATATTAAAGAATGGTAGCAGTCACACTTGTAAGCTCTAAAGTCAATTCGTCATCAACCACTTGATGGACTTCGTCTGCCCTCGGTCTCCAGTTCCTAGGGCTCTGTGTTGTTCTCAATGCAGTGCCCACACCGGATACTTCACGCTTCACATTGAAGATAGCCTCTTACAATTTTGTCTTCCAGGCTAAAAAGGAACAATATAAGCTGGATGTTGGTCTGAAAGAAAAAGTGCTTCCTCTCTGTTAAGAGCCATGGTGGACGCTTGTACCGCAGGCTGGAGAAGCAGCAGCTCCCTCCCTTTGTCCCCCACTTCACCGGGATTTGCCGCGATGCTGACAGCCTGAAGTGAAGTTGGTGGTTGGGTTTTCATCTTCTCTTACCAAAGGGCAAACTCTCTGAAGTGGCAAAGGACCTACTGAGCTGAATAGCCAGGACCCTGCAGATGGGGTGTTCTCTGCGTTGCAGGGAAAGGTGGGTTTCGGTCGTGATTAAGGACATGAGGACAGGCTGAGAGAGTGGGGGTTGTTCAGCCTGGGAAGAGAAGGCTCTGGGGAGACCTTTATATGGCCTTTCAGTACTTAAAGAGGGCCTGCAGGAAAGATGGGGACAGACTTTTTAGCAGGGCCTGCTATGACAGGACAAGGGGTAATGGCTTTAAACTAAAAGAGAGATTTAGACTAGATATAATGAAGACATATTTTACAAATTTATGAGGGTGGTGAAGCACTGGCCCAGGTTGCCCAGAGAGGTGGTAGGTGCCCCATCCCTGGAAACATTCACTGGCTGTGAGCAACCTGATCTAGTGGGAGATGTCCCTGCCCAGGGCAGGGGGGTTGGACTAGGTGGCCTTTAAAGATCCCTTGCAAAACAAGCCGTTCTATGATGAAAAACTGCAGACGAGTGGTGATGGGGGGAGCACCTTGCGAGGGCTTTAGGAGAGACAAAGCAAAAGCCCCCACCGTGGGTGGGTGTGCGTGCATGACGGAGGGGTGCAGACAAGCAAGTCAAGTGTCCCAGTCCCTTCCCATCCCTGTGTCCCCGTTTTCCTGGTGCTGCCAGCCTCCCCAGCGGCAGTTTCACTGCCTCATCCTTCCACACGCTGACCTCTCTCTCCTGCTTCCCTTGGGAGTTTCTCAATCGCTTAATCATTTAATGCAGGTGCGGAGCGTGGGGTGAAGCCTGACCCATGTTTCCAGTCTTCCAGGTTGTGCTTGCCATGCTTGACCCTTCATCACCTCTTCTCTGTGCCACCTGATGTGTGGTGCTGCCATGGAGAGGACCTCCTGTCCCCCATGGCCAGGGCTTTCTGTGTGTGTTAGGGCTTTGTATTTTAAGAGAAGGGTATTCAGGGCTTTGTCCACAGTGAGGAATGCTCCTCATGATGACTGTCTTTATTACTTTGAGCATGGTTTTCTTGGGACCAGGGGGAGCAAGGGCTCATCCCAGGGGCGTCTGGCCAATGGGGCAGATTCCTGTTTAAGACAAAAATATTTTACAGCTGCAATTTGTCCTCGTTCTTCCTCCCTTGCAACCCAGCTGATGCTGTGACACCGTAGCCAGGCCACACACAAGTACCCTGTGAGGGGGGGGGGGTTCCCCTTGCAGCCCCCCTTCTCTGCCAGCTCACTGCCAGGGCCTGGCCATGGGGGCTGGGGAGGGCTGCAGGGACAGGGGTTGTGCATCCCTTCTTCCCCCTTTTTCTCTTAATTACCTTGTGGTCTTCTCCAGCACCATGCCAGGCTCAGCTGGGTATGATGCTGGAGGGGGGATGTCAGGATTTACTCGGGGTTTGAGCAACCCCCCCATCTGAAATACTGCAGGTTTGGGGATGCTCTCTCCATGCCCTTCTCACTGCCAGAGACTAGCCCAGGAAAGGCTGGTGGGTGTCAGTCCTGGTTCACAGGAGGTGGTGTATCTTTGTCCGGGGTAGGACAGCAGCCAAGTCCCTATTCAGGGGGCCTGGAAAAATAGTGCATGTCAGTCTCTGAACAGCCCAGTCCTCAGCCTTTCTGGGTCTGGAGAGGTGGCATTGCAGCATCCTCGCGTGCCCTTTGCTGTTGGTGACAAATTAGCAGTGCCAGCTTGAAAGCAGATGTTTTGCTTTCCCCTCCAGTGAGGTGGGGATCCTGGTGCCTTTCCACTGTTGGGAGCTCTGAGAAACCTAGGGAAGTAACCCAAGACAGGACATTTTGCCACCCTGTTGGCTGTAGGTTAAAGTGAAGGGGGGAGCAGTCAGCGGGGCAGTGTCACAAGAAGGGGAATCGCGATAGCGAAGGTTTGAGGGAAAATGAAGAAGCCTTTGGGGAGAGCTGTGGACATGAGCTGACATTTAAGTAGCAGAGGTCAAGAAGAAACTTTCCTCACGGGCAGATGACCCTGTAAGCGATGCTTCAGGTCTGCGGGAACCCTCTGTGAAACACCTAGTGCTTTTGGCCACCACGTGGAGATGCTAACTGGGTGGGTGGGCATCCTGTGTTGTCCTGTCCTAGGGATTTTGGATTTCTGCTTTCTGGGGAGGCGTTTGCTTCAAGGATCCTGTAGGATATGTTGGATCCTAGGCCATTGTGAGTCCCCCCCCAGCCACATCCCCCCTTGAAACATGTGCCCTCGCTGCTGATTGCCATGAGGACAGGTGTCAGTATGTCCCCCTTTTGCTGGCCGCCGGGACCCCGCTGTTGAGGATTGCTAAAGGGCATGTAGTGGGGAGGGTGCACAGTTTCACTTTTTTTCCTTCCTGGGAGGCATTTCCCCTCCCTGCAGCATCTCAGTGTGAGAAGCAGGAGAAGGGGCTCTTCTCCATGTTAACGTGTTGCTCCAAGCTTGCCGTACACCCCAACGTCACTGGTGTGCCTGGTCACCCCTGGCTGGTGCTTCCATCCTGTTCTTCCGTATCTTTGCCCTGCAGGCACAGCCAAGGCTCCTCCAGGTCACACTGACAGCCAACAGGATTTTTTTGGGCTTTCCCCTTTTGGGGTGGAGATGCTGAGCAGCAGCAAGGCAGAACGGCCCGTCCCTGTTATGAGAGTAAGGTCAGCCCTCCTACAGAGTGCGAATTTTTGGAGAGAGACCCTAGCTAAAGCTGTGAGCTTCTTGTGACCCGTGGTTGTTGCACAGCACAGGCAGGACGGGCCATGACCTACACCACCATCATCTGGTGGGAGGAGGCTTGCTGCGCTGAAGATAGGCTGGATCTGGTTTTGAGGTCCTGCGTGGCTGCTGCGAATGGTCCAACCCGAACACTGAGAGCTGGGCATGAAAAAAGCACCAGGACATTTTCAATTGTGTGAGTGGGATGTATTTGCTTTATTTTTATTTGTAGGCATCAGATATGCCCACTGTTCTCTGTGCTGGAGCTGCCTGCTGCAGGTGGGGTTCAGCTGCAGTGGCTGAGAACTGGGCCACTGCTGTCGGGCACATAGAATCATAGAATCATCTAGGTTGGAAGGGACCTTCAAGATCATCTAGTCCAACCATCAACCTAACTCTGACAA
>JAOQGH010000069.1:18396126-18433920 GCA_025769975.1 Gallinago jamesoni | reverse complement strand
AAATTCTTGACAAATGGCTTTTTAACATTCGCCTGCAGGATGGGATAAGGTGGTGATCTGCACACGTGAGCGGGTTTCTTTATTCAAACTGGATTAATTTGACTCATAATGTATGTCTCAGTGTATACCTCAGCCTAAAAGCTCCACGCTTCTGTATTTAGTGATGTGCACCCTCGTGCAAGTGTCAATGACGTTGCTTTTGAGTGGCCCTACCTGCGTCTGGCCGTGGCTCGGTCTGGCTCGGCTGGTCGGTCAGCTGCACCAGGGTCAGCAGGAGGTGCTGTGCTCTTTCTTTTCCTTGTAGAATTTTAGGATTTCAAGCGCGGGGGTGTTCAGAAGTAGAATTTATGGTTATGTTTTTCCTGTCTGTGGAGTTGTGCCAAAACGCTTTGGATGGAAGTGGGAGGACAATGGAGATTGCGTTCCTTCCCCGAATGAACGGTTGGGTGGAGGACAGAGCCTGGGGATGGAGGGTGCCCTGTTCCCTCTTCTGTAGCGGAGCAAAGGAGCTTCATAGAGGGGCGGTGGGACTGAGGGAAGGAGAACAAGTCTGTGAGGGTGAGCGAGGTTCCCCAGCCAGCACCTGGGGCTGGAGGTGCTGTTGCCACAGGCTCGGATCTAGGAGCAGGCACTGCCTCGATGCAGTTGGTGGAAGTTTTTCGAATGATGTGTGCTGCAGTGATGGGAAGAGATTCTGTCAGGCCTGGGTTGCCAGTGGAAGTCCCTGCTGTGACTTTGGACATGATGTGCCTGTTTCTTCCCTCTCTGTCTTTGCTCCAGTCATGCTGGGACAACCTGCGCTGGGTGGGCAGAGCCCCCACAGGTGTGTTCTCATCAGCTGCTTCTCTACGGCCTCTTACCCTTTTCCTGCATGCACTGGTAGAAGGGGAAAAGTTTAACCCACTAAACCCATTTGTGCAACAAATGGTCCTTCTTTCTTCTCGTTCTCTCTTTTCATATCCTTCAGCCATCCAGCGAGTCCCTTCCATCTGCAAGCCCATTTCAGGGCTCTGGGCTGGTCTGTGCACTGGGAGGAGGATGATGGCTACGTTGAAGGAACAACACTGATTTCTTTTCTGCACTCGTGCTGCAGCTGGTCTCATTAGTTCAAGTCACCAGAAGTCGCTATAGATCAGCTGGGCTAACGTTGAATTTGGGCTTGTAATCTGGCTACTCATATCAGCATCCCCCATGAATGGCTGTTTTTACTGGAAAGGTATTTTAGAAGGAGCACAGAGTGTTCCTGTGCTGGTGCACTGACCTCATCTTTCCCAAAGGGGTGGGATGAGTGTCATGGCAAAGGGTTAGACTTGCTGAGAGCAAAAGGCCCTCTTCTGCTTGGCCCAGAGGTCTCTGAAGCTCAGCTGTGGAGCTCCTGTGCCTCCTGGGCTTGCAGCAAGGCTGCTAGCATCCTTCTGAATGGATCTTGCCGACTTCAACACACAGTGCTTGGAGAAACATGGAAGCTGTGCCTGGGTGACTGAGGAGGAGCAGCCCTTGATAACCCCCTGTGCCAGCTGGGAGCGGTACCAGGTACCCATGTCTGCTGAGACACATCCCTCGGTATGTTTTAGCTGAGGAGCCCATGGTAATTGAGTCTCGTATTCCTCAAGCCAGGCAGGTCACTTCTAACATTCAATAGATGAAATCCAGAAAGACTTAACAGACTTCCCTGATTTTTGCAGCCGGGTAGTGACAGACAGGGCTTTGTAATAAATGTTCTGCAGGTTTTTTGTATCAGCTCATGAAGGGCTGTGTTCATCAACTACCTGTCTGCACCCAGAGAGCAGTGTAGCCCCAGGCCTTGGGGAGGGCTCCTGAAGCCCAGGAGATGCACTAAAGCCATACCTGAACACATGTATGCACTTACACCCGGTTCCAGCGGCAATATCGAGAGGCTTTTTGAAGGAGAGGACTGGGCAGGGGAACAGGCTCAGGACACCAGTCCCATGGACCATGCGTGGCTGGAGCCCTGGTCTACACCATACCGTGTAGGTCTGTTCTTCCTGCAGCATCCCCATCCACTTGTCCCCAGTCCCATCAAATTTTAGTTATTTTCTATAAGAACCAAAGTCCCCTACTCCAGGGCTTCCCCAAATCTCCTGTTGGGAGTAGGAGCCAGTGTTTCCTTTTATGAAAGCAGAAGGGATGCAATTTTCCATGGGCTGTACCACAAAATCTCTGTCCCTGCTCAAGGTGGTGTCTCAGCAATCTCTCCCTGGGTCTCTGTTCAGAAATGCCACCACTTCTTGGCTTTTAACGCTTTTGCTTCCCATCTGTATCTCCTGCCCTACACTCCTCCTTGCTCTGGGTGGAAAAAATGAACCTGTAGGTGCACAAGGAAAGGTGGGGGTCCTGTGGTCTGGCCTGTTGTTTGGGGCCCCAGTGAATCTGCTGCATTGCGGGTAGTGGGTGCCCTGTTCCAAGCAGGGGAGAATGGAGAAGGGGTTTCTTCAAGGGATACCTATGGCCAAGAGCAGTCTGTAGCCTCTGTCCCCTGGGCTGTGCCGGCCAGATGTTGTCATCCCTCTTGGAGGGACATGAGCTCAATATCTTGCCTGAGATGCCGTGTACAGAGAGACCATGTCTCCAGGTGCTCCAGATCCAAGTTTGACTCACGGTCTGTGCTGCCTGGGGGGAGCTCCCTCGGTGAACATAGAGTGGTTTTAATTAATCATCCTCCCATAGAAACTGCGTATGTCGCTGCTTGTGTTAGCAGGGCGAGTGTGCGAGCGGGGGAGCTGCGTCTCCGGGGGTGTGTTATCCTACATAAATATCTTTCTATAAATAAATAAACAGATGAAGGGATTACTGCTACGGGACGTCCCTCTACAAAAGATCTTTCTCTATGCCTGCGAACCCTCTCATATAAATAACTTCATTCAACAAATCCAGGGCTAAGTGGCCCATCTGGGGATGGGTATGCTGTGCCTTTAAAGAGACACTGGGGATGGTGGAGCAGAGGGGTTCCTCTAGTGCCTGCAGCCAGGCGTGGATCCCCCTCCTCGCCCCCGGTGTGCTGGGGGGGATGGAGGGTTTATCCACGGGGGCGTTGGGCTCCAGCGGTGGCCCTGCCTGTGGTGGCACCACGGCTCAGGCAGATCAAAAGGCAGATGCTTTCTCCCGGGCAGATCAGAGCAGCATGGAACAGGGAGACAGGGCTTCTGGTGTTGTGCTTTGCTAGATAATGAGCTGGTTTGTTGGGCTCGCTGCTCCTGCTGTCCTGGCTCTCCAGGGACGTGGCGGCGGCTGTGACTCAGTGTTCAGCAAGCTCCCAGCTCCAGTCTGGATGGGGACCCCTGGGCTGCCTGGGGACACTCAGGAGTCTTGACTGGTGGGTCGGGAGAGAGCCAGCTCTCAGGGCCTGAAGGGAAGCCCCGCTCGGCTTTGAGAAGCAGAGCTGAGCTTGAAGAGACGAGAGCGTGGGATTGCTTCAGAAAGGTAAAATGAAGAGACCAGCTTCTGGAGACGGCGAGGCTGCTGCTGTGGTTGCTCTGCTCCGTGCAGGGGTTTGTGTCACTGGAAATGGAAATGATGCCCTTGCCTGGCGCCTGAGGGCAGAGCCTGGGCCCTGGGGTGGGACAGTGGCTTCCCAGCCCTGAGCCCAGAGAGCTCTGATGGTTCCTCCTGAAAGGGCTGAAGAGTGGAAGCCAACCAGGGTGTTTAACAAAACAAACAGAAGAAAGGCTGCGCAGGACATGGCCTGCCAAGGGTGGCTCTTGGCTGTGCAGGAAAAAGCTGTGATACTCTGGTGGGGGGAGAGAGGGGGCTTTGGGTGAGGAAGAGTGGGAAGAGAAGAGGGAAAACAGGGGAGGGACCTGACTCCCCGGAGTCCCCGGAGCAGGAGGTGGATGGGAGTGGAGAGGGGCTGGGGGTGAGCAGGAGGAGCACACCGTGTCTGGGACACCCCCGCAGGGGCTCCCACCACTTCTCTAGTGCCGCTTGCCATCGCATCTCTGGAGTTGGGAGATTGCAGCTCCGAACTGCCCCGTTCCCTCCCGGGCTGGTTTGGTCCCTGCTCAGTGAGAGGAGCTGCCGCAGCAGCTCGGCCCCTTTTTCCGTTTCTAGGGACACAGCTGGGACTTCTTGCAACTTGAAGCTCCCCACAGAGTCGTTCGCGACTCGTGTGTCTGTCTGCACACTGGGGAGCACTCTTGTCTCTCCGTGCACATCCCGTGGCAGATGCTGGGAGCATGTGTGCTGTGCAGCGCGCTCAGGAGTCACGGGAGACCTTCCCATCAGTGGTGCAGCTTTTTCTCCTGCCACTCACCCACTCGGTTAGAAGGGACTTTGTAGACAAGCCACAATCTCAGTTTGTAACCGTGATTTATCAGTGGCTCCATCGGCTGGAGTTGCTCCATCAGATGCTTTTGCCCGAGTAAGTGTTTTTGTTTCGGGGCAGACAGAAGAGCTGACGGTAAGTCAGGGTGTAAGCTGTGCAGCCAGATGCTCGTAGGGCATTTTGAAGATATCTTATCTAGAGCAACCATTTCACGTCAAGATTACATGTTCTCAATGTGAACAAGTGAAGAGTTGCTTTGGTTCCCCTGCTTTTTGTGAGTGAAGCTTCCAGGAACAAAAATGTCCCTTCTTCTTTCTCAAGAGAGAGAGAAAGGAAGGAAAGTTGGGATGGCCACTGGTGTGCTCAAGTGGTTGTGAAGCCTCTTTGGAGAAGCTCATGGACTCATTTTTGTTGCTGGCGCTGCAGTTTCCCCACAACCCTGGTGGCACTCAGGTGCCTGGACACAGCAAAGCTCTGGCTTGTTTCAATGCCTGTCCCTTCCCGAGCTGCCTCCCAGGGCCGTGTTTCAGAGGTGGCTGTCCTCACCCCGGAATGAGTCTGAATCCCAGGTTTTGACTGGTGTGGGCCACCCCTGCCCTGACTGGCAAAGGGCAGGTACTGGGCTCCATCTCCCCAGACTGCTCCTGGCCCAATGAGGATGTTCAAGGCTGGTGTTTCTTCTGTGGGTATACTATTCTGCCTGAAAAAAAGCAGCAGTGAATGCAGAAATGCT
The DNA here is from genome assembly GCA_025769975.1 of Gallinago jamesoni. NCBI lineage: Eukaryota > Metazoa > Chordata > Aves > Charadriiformes > Scolopacidae > Gallinago > Gallinago jamesoni. The sequence goes on along the minus strand of JAOQGH010000069.1, from coordinate 18,428,905 downwards.
AAATTAAACCTATCTGTGGTTTATGGCTAATTGGTTAGACTTTGCCTGGGCTCGCTGGAGGAGCACTCCTTGAGCTGGGCACAGGTCTGGGCTGGGGGACAGTGACCCGTGGGCATTGCCACCTCCGCTGTGCCTGAGGAGGTGTGGGGCAGCTGGCTCTGCCCTGGTTACACCAAAGGCATGAGACTAAGAGGGCTCTGACCTGCTGGTTGGGGAGCTGGACTGAAAGCAGTGACCTCAAGCCTGGCAGCTGCCACCTGAGGTTGTGGTTATCACTGACCCAAAATGCTCCCTTACAGCAGAGCAGGTGGGGAGGGGCAGTTTGCTCTTTGTAGTGTGTTTTTGTAAGGTGTAATAACCCCAGGGGTCAGGTACTGGATCCACTCCTCTTCAATATATCCATCAATGACTGGAACGAAGGGATGGAATGTACCCTCAGAAAGTTTGCTGACGACACAAAACTGGGAGGGGTGGCTGACACCCCAGGAGGCCGTGCTGCCATCCAGAGAGACCTGGACAGGCTGGAGAGCTGGGCAGAGAGGAACCTGATGAACTTCAATAAAGGCAAGCGTAAGGTGCTGCACCTGGGGAGAAATAACCCCCTGCCCCAGGACAGGCTGGCGCTGACCTGATGGAGAGCAGCTCTGAGGAAAAAGACCTGGGAGTTCTTGTAGACAACAGGATGCCCATGAGGCAGCAATGGGCCCTTGTGGCCAAGAAGGCCAATGGCATCCTGGGGGCCATCAGGAAGAGTGTGACCAGCAGGTGGAGAGAGGTCATCCTGCCCCTCTGCTCTGCCCTGGGGAGGCCCCATCTGGAGCACTGGGTCCAGTTCTGGGCTCCCCAGTTCAAGGAGGACAGGGAACTGCTGGAGAGGGGACAGCAGAGGGCTACAGAGATGATGAGGGGCCTGGAGCATCTCCCTTATAAGGGGAGGCTGCGGGACTTGGATCTTTTTCACCTGGAGAAGAGAAGGCTGAGGGAGGATCTGATCAATGCTTATAAATTCTTAAAGGGAAGGTGTTAGGAGGACGGGGCTGGTCTTTTTTTCAGTGGTCCCCAGTGACAGGACAAGAGGAAATGGGCAAAAACTTGAATATACGAAGTTCCACCTAAACATGAGGAGGAACTTCTTTCCTGTGGGGGTAGCAGAGCCCTGGAACAGGCTGCTCTGGGTGACCCTTCTCTGGCAGGGGCTTGGACTGCATGATCCCCAGAGGTCCCTTCCAACCCCATGTGCTTCCCGAGACCCGGCAGCCGTTTCTCTGACCACAATATTCACCAATTGCTCTGCGTGATACTTGGTGTTATTCAACCCCCCACACTTTGGAGAATATCTAATGACAGAGGTCCTTGGTGGGACCAGAGACTGAGGGCAGACAGCAGTCCATGGGTCCTGGTGATATACCGAGGGGATGTTTGGGATACAAAGCTTGCTGGAAGCCCTGGAGAGCTCTAAGTGCGATACAGAGCTGCCATAAGCCAATCAAAACCAGATTATCTGCCAGATTCATCAGCTATCTTAAAGGGACCTTCTTGCTTCTTGGGACATCATTCTGAGACTGTCACCGCCACGTCCTCATCTGATGCAGAAGGAGGTGGCTCTGAGCTGAGAGGAGTCGGGGTGGGAATGAGCAGCCGTGGGGAGAAGCGCTGGTGGTCCCGTTCAGCGCTGCCGCTCAGAGGTGTTCCTGGTGGCCCGAGGGAGCAGCGCAGTGTTAAATATCATTTTAATGTGGACAGCATCCCCCTAAATGAAGCAGAACGCAATATGAGATGAATCAAAACTGTGCTAATGGTGGAAAATGTACATGGCTTTTAAAAACTAATACTACTGTGGGACTTAGTCCGTGCGTCACAGGAGACCTTGAGAGGTTGGCCCTCTGCTCAGCCGAAGAAGACGGGAGAAAAACTCCCGGCTGCTGAAATGTCCCCTGTTGAACTTACGGTGGTGGAGCAGAAGAGGGAGGGAGAGGGAGAGTTTTGGCAAAAGGATGCTCAGCCCTTGCTACCCTCTGGTTGGCAGCGATGGAGAAAACGGTGTGGGGGAGAGGGGAGGGAGAGATCTTCTATCGCCATCAGTGTGTGGGGTAAGGGGAAAGTCAGCCTTGCCCCCTGCTTTAGAGTACCCTCATCCCATGGATTTAAACACTGGGTTTAAAAGGAGAATAAAAAATAACAAGGACATGGATAGATGGTTTCTTTTTATCTCTACAGCTGAAGAGATAAATGTGACATTAATTATGTGACACAGCTTTGAAAATCATTATATATCTCTGTTTTTTTTTTAAAAGGGGGTTTCAGATTTCTGTCTGGGACTAATAAAGAAGGACAATTTTTAAAAAACTTTAAAGATGATCTGTAGGGAGAGAGTTTGCTGTCTTAATTTTCTCTTCTGTAGATGAAGCTTGCTCAGCTCTCCTGTCTCTTGCCTAGAGTGAGCGTGTGTGTGTTTGAAGGAGATGCTGAGAGAAGGAAAACCAGGGCAGCTTGTGAAGTTTAATAGGAGAATGTGGGCTTTTGGATGGGTGGGGGGTGAGAAGGGGCCACGGGAGAGGGAAGCGTTGAACTCTGCACCCCTCTGTCCCGAGGAGAGAGGAAATGAGAAGGGTTAGCATCACTGAGTAAGCAGTTTGCGTGTTTTTTTCGAGGTCTGCAGATATCTGCCTCCCGAGCTGGATTGTGATAGAGTGGGCAGAGCATCAGGACGGGTGAAGTTAAGGACAGCTTGAAGTGGTGGGTCGGTCTCCATCCCTGTCCCGGCTGCAGGCTGGTGGCTCCACCGACCCCACCCAGGCCCTCCCCCTGACTGGAGGAGCTGTAGGTTTTGCTCTGGGAGAAGCCTGGGCAGAGGCTGGTTTCTCCTGGAGGGCGTTGAGTTGCTTTGCTGTGCTACGGAACTCAGCCGGTGCTGCTGGCAAGGTCACCCATGGCCCGTCTTACGCACAGGCCAACACCCAGGAAGGTGCCTGTGGTGCAGAAGGTGGTTCCCAACTGGAACCGGGACTCTGCTGGTCAAGAAACATCTCTAAAAGTGGGAGTTTCTCATCGACAAGTGGCTCACTGACTTTGTGCTTGCGATATCAAACTGAAGGTTTCTGGTTGGGGGTGTTTCCAGGTAGAAACAAACCCGAGAAGCCTTATTTAAGTTTACCTTCTCGATGCTGGGTTCGACATTATGAGGAGCTGCTGCAGCTTGGGTTTAGCCGGGGTTCCCGTGGGAGAGGGGTTGGAGCAGGCAGCCTGGTGCGAGGGTCAGTGGTGGCTGGGGGTTAGAGGGGATGCACACCCACTGCCTGAAGCCGAGTCTGTCCCTGAGTGCAGGGTGTGTGGCAGTAGGACAGGAAGGGGAATTTGCTTGGGATAGAGAAAAGAGGTGGAAAAGGGTGAGATCTATCCCTATCTGCAGTGAAATCCTCATGCCAGAGCCAAGCGGGGACCAGGGCTGTTTGGAGGGAGCTGGTGGCCATGGAGTCTTGGGCACTCTCTGGAAGGAAACCTTGGTCCACAAAGAAGCTGTTTTTAAATAAATGTTTTGTAAAATTGGAGTCCTTTGAAAGGCATTTCCTGCAGATCACTTGGAGAATGCCATGGCATGGTCTCTTGTGTCGGTGACCTTTGGTGTGAGGTCCTGCAAGTGGGAGAGGAACAACACCTGCGTTCTTCCTCTTGTTTGCAGAAACCTAGCGCCCGTCCTGCTTTGTGGATCTTTGGGCTGCTGACCCAGCCAGGGTGTGCACAGCAGGGATTTTGAAGGAGTAACAGGTGCTTTTTGTACCAAGAGGAGGTTGGAAATTCATGGGTGTTAGGTGTCTAGCTGCTCTGAGTGCTGCAAGCATCCCCCATCAGGTTTTCAGTGCTGCTCTCCTGGCCCCGCCGCCAGCGCTTGGCAGCTCGGGGGTCTCGGGGCAGGGGCTGGTGCAGCAGAGACGGGCTCTGGGGCTGCGGGTACGCCCTGCTAGAGAGCAGAAATCCCTGCAGTTTGCCGATGCTGAGCGGCTGGCGTGGGGGCAGATGAAAGCCACGGGGGCAGTGGCTTTCCTAGTTCATTTGGGCTTTAGAGGCAGCTCTTTCCGGGGTGCGTTCCTCCCCGGTGGCTGTGCTGGAGCTTGGAGCGGTGGCTCAGGTGGAGGAAGTAGCCGTTTGGTGGCCGTGGCCAGGGAGCCCTGCCCTCGCAGGAGCACTGGGTCTGCGCGGTGCCGGGACACACGCCGCGGGTCTTGGGGTCTGCAGGCTGGGTATCTGCAGGGCTCAGGCTTGCGGGGTTGCAGGGCCTGATGCTTCTTAAAAATGAGCTTGCTTCCTGCTATGCCAGAACTTCACTGAGGTTGAGCTCGGCTCCTGAGCTGTATTCTGCTCTCACCACTGCAGGTCCTGCTCTGCAACTGGGACTGGCGGGGGGACGTGGGACCTCTGACTTTCTCCCACCCAGGGACCTGCCAGACATCCATGGCCACACACCATAGCTCATCTGCACAGAGTGGCTTTCTGGTGAGCTCTGCCTTGAACGTGTCCTCCTGGCAAGAGCTTCTTCTCCTCTTTCTCAGCCTCTCTGTGTGATGGGGATTTCTCCTGGGCGAGTGGGTGCCTGGGGTGAGGGGTGGAGAGTGCTCTCTGGTCACTGCTGCTGTGCCCATCAAAGACTGTCTCAGCTGGGGCTGTAGGGGATATTGTGCTTTGCAGCTGCCATCAGGCATGTACAGTGGGAGATGGGGAGCACAGAGAGGTGGTGATGAGGGGGACAGCATGGCAATGAAGGCCACCACATGGAAAGGCAGCAGGGAAACGTCCTCATGAGAAAGGGGGGAGGAGGGAGGCTCCTGCTGGTGTCAGTGCCCCCTCCCCCCCCGCCCCCCGGCACAAAATAAATTTTGGAAAGACATCCCAGAGAACCAGGCTGCTGAGTTCGGATGGGTTGGGTGTCTAGAGTACATGGTGGCTTTGTGATTTTGATAACATTCATCTGCACACTTGCTGATGAAAGGCTAATAACTCCCGTATGGGATCCCTCGAGGGGATTGCATCTTGCTACCAGAGATGGGCTGCAAGAAAAGCCAGGCGGCTCAGACCCCTTCTGAGGAGGGGGATTTTCTCCTGCCTCACATGTGGTGGCCAGGAGCCTGACACAGCCCTTGCCCATCAGAGCCTGTTGCAGCTTGGCATCTTCCCAAGGCGAGATGATGCCATGGTCCTCCTCCTCCTCCACCCTGATGGATGGTGGCTGGGCTGGCTGGAGGACCTGCCAGTGGCAGAGCAGGATGAGGTCACCCTCGGCGGTGGCCCCTGCTGTGCGGTGGCTGCATTTGGCAGCAGTGGCCTTGCATAACCCCCACTGCAGGTCCTGCTAATATTTGCTTTATGACATATCTTAGATAATGTTTCGCGTGTGCCCAGCGAGGCCCAATAACTCAGCCACGCCGTTCCAGCCAGCATAATTTTAGACCAACAATAACAAAAATAAATCACTCCACACTTTCCGTCAAGTATATATTTAGACATTACTGTACACGAACCACCAAGAGAAAATGATGTGTTTATTGGGGGCCAGCCTTGCACCTCCCAGCAGATGCCCCCACGCCGGTGCTCCTCGCACCCCGCGGTGCTCAGTCACGCCAGGCTGCGGACCCCAGGGTCACCCCTGCGGGTGCCTGTCAGCATCTCAGTAAATCGTGGAGATCCCTGTGCCCTCGCCCAGCGTGGGCTTGAACTTGCCCTTGAACACAGGGGCTCGGTTGCAATCAGTGGAGCCCACCCAGGAGGTTTTGGCAAGGGGAAGGGGGAGGCACAGAGATGCCCCCCACGTGGGGCAGGGGGAGCTGAACACAGGCTCTCATTTACGCTCCAGAGCAGCGTCCTTTCTCCTCCCAGCTGTTATTTTAAACACGCCAACCTTGGTGACCACCTTTCAGCTCAAAAGTTTTCTGAGAAAATAAAAGCATGTGAGCCTGCGGGGTCGTTCCTCCCCACTGCTCTCGGGGAGCTGCCCTTGGCCGCTGCTCCCAGCCCGTTTGCCGGGGCAGCTCGGGGCAGGACCTGCTGATTTACTTAAAAACCTCAAATGTGGCCCTTGGCGGTGGACCCGGGGGGGGCCTCCTGATGCAAAGGGGGGCTGCTGTTGGGTTTGCAGCATCGTAGGTCAGGTGATGTGTAAATGAGCACAGAGACAGATGCACTCACTGCTCTTGTACTCGCCTGAGCAAAAGGAGTGCTCTCGGTGTGGCCAATCTGGTGGGTTTTAAAAGATCTGGTTGCATATTTTTTTCCTCCAGTAGAGCTGGCTGGGCATGTGTGGGAGGTGATGGGACCCCTTGAAGCGTGGAAACCCTGGTGCCCTAAATCTTCTGTTGGTGTGGGATATGTGAATGGGGGAGTCTGGGAGAAGGGGTAAGACGTGGCCATCCTTGTGGGCAGCAGCTCTGGGGGATAAGCTCTTGGCTTGTCTGAGGTAGTGCTTGGGGATGCAGGGACTGAACCTTTCCCTCTGGTACCTTTATTATTATTATTTTTAAGACTCAGTGTGTTATTTCTCCATGCAGACAGAGCTGTTCTTTAGTTTCTCTCCCATGCATGGGTCTAGTCCCAGTGCTCACACCAATCTCCTACCCCATCTCTTCTTGTCTAAAGCCCTTATTACCAGTTCTCGGTCCCCAGTCTTTGGGTTCGTGGTGCTTAATGTGTTTATTATGAAATAATCTCCAGGTGGCTGCATCCTCTTGCACATGTGGCTGTGATCTCTGTGCCACACCATCTTTCACCCCCTTGCTGTGCCATCAGAGGCTGGAGCATTAATTTGGGGCTGACCTCTTGGCTGCTTGGACTCCTTTGAGCTGTCATGAGCCTGGGGGGCTACAATGGGCCCCATTTGCTCTCCATTGCCCCCCCACCTTCCCTGCTGGGGCTGAGGAAGCTCCACGGCTTCCCCTGCCGTGGTCCTCTGCGCATCCTGCGGCTGCCCTCCGGAGCCTGGAGAAGCATGGAGGGTCGGGAGCAGCCCAGGAGGAAACTGCAATGGGATCTGGGGAGTTGCGGTCCGTACTTCTGCCTCCAAACCGGCCCGGTCCTGGGGTGCTGTGCCTGGGGAGGGGGTGGCAGGACCGTGCTCTGAGGAGATGCGGTCTCAGCCAGCTTCACTGGTGGCCTCAGAGAGCCGCTTGGTCTCTGTGTGCTGGAGAGCCCTGTCTCCAGGCTCGGATGCCAAGCCCATGCGAAGTGCCCGGCTCTCCTCCTGTGTGCGGCCAGCCCTAGAGCTGCTCCACGCTTTGCTTGGGTGGAGCCATGCTGGAACCTGAGTAATAATCCAAACCAAACTAGAACTTGGCTCTTCAGCCTGCAGCAAGTCTTTGACCTGATCTTGCTTTGCCCCATGCAAAGAAGTCTGTTTTCCACCAGGACACCAACCAGAAGAGAACACAGGAGTGGTTCTTGCCATTTTAAGCCCAGGATTAGATGTTGCAAAACTTTTGAGGACGCTTTCCCTTCCCTGTGGTGCCTTGAACAACCCTGGCAGCCCTGCTGCTCGTGTCCCACATGGGCACACAGCAGTGATGAGAGCTGCCAAAGATCTTTTGAGTCTGAATGGTCCTCCTGCTGCATTGCTTCTTTGCGGTGGGGATTGTCACCTGTCTTCATTGACCCCCAATGGAAACTCGCTTTAAAATCTCCTGGGTGTCTGTCCCACCAGCGAATGGGGCATGTGAGGGCAGGGTGGGCCTGGGAGGGTGGTGGCCGGAGTGCTGCGGGGACAGCAGACCTCACACCCAGGCAGGTGTCCTCGTGGTGGGTGACCAACACAAGGAGAACAAATGCACACCAAGGATTTGCTTGTGGGAGCATCTTGCTCAGAGGTCAGGGCAGAGATTGCTGCAGGAGTCCATTGGAAGAGAAGGTGGCTGTGGTCTCCAGAGCACCAAAGAGCCATGCATGGGGTTGACTTTGAAAGTGTCTGACCCCTGTTTCCCTTAGGGACCAGCTGGGATGCTCCTGGCACATCAGCTGGAGCCAGGAGATCTGTCTGCTGCTGCAGGATTCACCCAGAAGTTAGACACCGTAAGTGAGGGGGTTTTCAAGTGTCTCCCACTCTAGACAGCTCAGTCAGAAGCACACTGAGAGCTAGGCTCGCCCTGCTGGTTATAGGGGTCATCCGTCTTGGCTTCAAGGTCTTGACAAGGTAGACAGAGGATTTTTCACAGTAGCCCGTGGAAGCCAATGTCGAGGTTTCTTTTGGCATCAGTGAATTTCAGACAAGGACTGCGATTGCTGCTCAGCGCTGTCAACCAAATCTCTTTGCTCCTGAGCCTGAACTTGCCCACCTTGGGCTATAAACGATGCGCAGCAGTAAGTCTCATGCACATCACGTTTGCTGCCTGGCTCTTCCTGAGCATTTGCAATGAAGTATCATTAAACCAGCACAGTTCACAGCCTGCCATCGGGGAAGCTGGATGGGTTTGGAAGCAGACTGTGCCCTGAGATCTGGCTGTGCAACTGCTTATGTTCAGTAAATGCTCCACTGAGTAGGTCTTTTCACCTCAGCATCCCTGGATGGGTAGAGCTAATGCCTGGTGGCAGGAGTCCAGGTTGCACATGTGGCCTTGGCCACATTGGAACGTTGCGCTGAAGAAGCATGGTCATTCAGGAATGGCAGCAGTCAGCAGAAGACCTGTGGTCTCTGCATCTGGCAGGAAAAGTAGCCCCTGATGCATCACAGGGAATTATCCTGAGATGTCCACTGGTCTCTAAGATGTCCACGGAGCCTAATCACGCTGCTGCCTTGTTGACTGGGGCATGGATGATGCTGCATGGTCGACATGGAGTGTGTCTGTGTGGCATCGTTGTAGGAGAGCTGGTCTTTAGCATTTCCCTGCCCAGCTGGGGAGCCTCTGGCTCCATCCCACAATAACAGGCTGACTCCCAGGGTGACCCATCTCTCTGGATCATCCCAGTGAGCACTGGGCCTGATCCTGGCCCACCCCAGTGTGACCCAGACCTGCCTTATCATACCAACTTGCTGGTGATCTGGACTCTTGCTTGAACTTGGCTGTGTTCTAGGGTCTGCCCTGCTCTACACAGGGGAGAGAAGGTCCTGGCCTGCTGGCCATAAGGTCCTCTCAGCTTCTGGCCCTTGCTGCACCCCAACTGTTCCCACCAAGGCTTGGGAGCAAGTTGGAAGCACTGTTCAGGGTTGGCAGCGGCCTCCCCAGCATCTGCTACAGTGGGAGAGCTGTGAAACCACAGAGCTTTGCAGGGATCACCTTCAAAATGCTTCCAGACGCCTCTGGTGTCGTGGGAGAGGAGATTCTCACACTGGGCTGTGGTGAGGTCTTCCCATCCAGAGAACAATGTAACAGGTTTGCTGTGGTGCTTTCCTCCTACCAGGAGCTGTGCTGGACACTGAGCAGGTCACTGAGCTTGGTCACAGCTGACCAGAGAGCAGCGCAGAGGGGCAGCTGGAGCAGGGTGTTCTCTGCCCCAGAAGTGGTCCCACCTCCTCAAGGTGCAAGAGGGTCACCTGCAGAAACACATGAGCACCTAAAGGCTGCATGGAGCAGGATGGCCCCAGGATACCTGCTGGATCCTGCTGGCCTCCTCAGAGAGGAGCTAGCTTGGCCTCAGCTCTGGCTGGGCTCTTGCCTCTCCCCTTGGAAGGGATGCCCATGCTGGAGCAGGACTGCTGCTGGAGAGGCAGGGGCTGATGATGCTGGATGCCGACCTTGAGTTTTCTGGCTGCTTAAGGTTTTGCAGCTGACAGAAAATCCCATCGGCAGGAGCTGGGATCAGCAGACACCAGCTGAGCTCTTGGGGCTGCTCACCTTCATCCAAGAGCTCAGGAGCAAGAATCGAAGAGCTGGGAGTCCAGCCAAAAGCAAATGCCACTGAATCCACAGTGGTGTGGTGGCTTTATGGAAAGAAATGTGTCCTTGGAAGGGGAGCACAGGAGCAGGCAGGGTGCCACGCTGCCCAGTGCCTTGGGCACGACATCCCCTTGGCCAGGTAGCTGCTGTGGGGAAGGGGCCAGCACTGATGGTGCAGCACAGAGGTCCCTCTTCAGGTGCCTGGGGTGCACAGAGAGGATGAGTTTGTTCCCCACTGCGATGAAGGACCAAACCATCCAGCTCCCCTCCCACCTGCTGAGCCCAGGGCAGCGGGAGCTGGTCCCTCCTCTACAGCCAGCGCTTCTCAAAAGAGTAGATACTGAGTGTGCAAACCCAGGGCAGCCTGGTGTCTGGTCTGTTCCAAAAATAACCCTCGTTGAGCTCTGTTCCCATCCTCTCCTTGGGAGAGGAATTTATTACTGATGTGCCTACAAAACTAGTTGAGCTTTTTTTTTTTCTCCTCCTCATTAATATGAATGTGGCAATGACAAGCAGCAAGGTTTAGTTCCCTCGGGAGGAGAGATCTCACAGGCATCCTCAGCGAGTCTTTCAGACGGTACACGTTCTGATCAAGGAGCAGGGCAGAAATAAGTTGCTGTAATTCTGCCTCTGCAGGAGGAAATGAGTTTCTGCCTCTGATGTGACAACATCAACCCCAAACCTCCAGGGACACCCTTGTGCTGCCGCTCCTCCACATGCACCATAGCGGGGTGCTGCCTTTTGATATATGTGTAGACCATGGATCTGGGTGCAGAGGGTGTAAATATGTGTGCATTGGTGCATGTATATGTGCACATGCTTGCTTTTGCTTGCCTTTTTTTTTTTTTTACCCTAGAAACATGAGTTTTTATCTTTTTTGGCAGATCTCAGTAACAGAAAGAGGGATTTCTTATTTTTTCAATTTTAGAAGAGTGCAGTTTCTTAATTTGTAACATTTCTTTCTCCTTGAAACTGTGTTCTTTGGGTCTTTAAGCAATATAAAACCAAAGGATAAGGCTTTCTCTCCTATCCAGTGGTTCATGGTTGCGTTGGGATGGTTGCCTCTGTTGGTTCTTAGGAGTCTTTCTGGTTTCTAAAGCGTAGATAACTTTTGAATTTCTGCTGTTGGAGGACAAGGAAGTGCAAGAAGTTGCATTTAGAGAGGAAAAAAAATAATTGTGTGCGTTATGCCTTAAAATGTACTCCATTGCCCTGGATTAAGCCAAGAGACAAGGTGGTGGCAGAGAAACAACTCATCCGTGGGAGGGTTCGGCAGGTCAGTTGTCTCTTAGCCAGGCAGTGACTGTCACATTCACATGTGTTTCCTGGTCTGGGGAAAGACCTGGAAAGCAGTGGCTTTTGGTTTCCAAAGCCACAGAAGAAAAGTTTCCTCCTCAAGTTGCCTCTGTTGACACTGGATGCAGCAAGCCAGTGGTGTGAACTGGTGCTCCTGCTGTCCTGGTATGTTCAGGCCCAGCCTGGGGCTGACCCCAGGTTATCTCCGGTGTCATTTTGCTTTCCACAGCCTGCTTAGCTTGGTTTTCCTTGGGTTTGCTGGGTATTTTGAGGCCCAGGAGGCTCTTAGCTGGGGAGAGGTGGTATTTCAAGCCTTCTTTGCTTGTTCAAAGATTGCCTGGGACAGCAGGCAGAGGTGTACTCCCTTGGACAGAGGAGCAGAAGTGTCTCACCTGGCCATTGGATTGATCAACCCAAAGATGGGCTTATCTGTTCTGCTCTGGTAGCATCCTTTCTGCATCCCTGGGGTTTTTGGTGTGGTTTTGGAGTTGTCAAGGCACTTAAGGCACCCCGGCTGTTCGCCAGAGTTAACTGCATATGGGCGGAAACGGGTGGCCAGGCTGAAGATGCCTTGAGAAAGAAAGCCTACTAGTCCTATGGCTGAGACAGGGTAGCTCAGGCAAGCTGGGACCGACACTTCTGTATCTTTGTTCAGCATTCAGCCCAGCGAGACACGGATTTTAATTTAGAGCACGGCACCTGGACATCCTCCCCGTGCTGAACCCCGCAGAAAAGGAGGGCTCTAAGTTTCCTCCTCCCTGCTTGGTGCTAACGACTCCTTGTGCCTGTGCCCTCATTAGTTGTGCAGATTTGTATTGCAATTATTTTTGTCGCAGTAGTTCTTGTTCTTAATTAAAGGGGAAACCTTTAATCAAAGCAAAAAGTGTCATAAGCTTTGTTGTTGCTGTTCTCATCTATGGCAAGCACCAATGACAGCAAAGCAGCTTCTGGTTCCTCTTTCCTCTGGTGGTCAATGAGAAGTGCAGGGAAGTCCCATGTCCCCCAGGCTCTCCTAGATCTGGGTCACCGGGACCAGCTGGAGACCAGGCACACGCCTTTCCCACGGTGCTCCCACGTGCCACTTTGGCAAGAGCTACACATCACCCAGGTGAGGAGGAACCAGTATTTTGCCGTTGGAAGGAGCTGCAGGACATGCAGACATCCGAGTGGAGATGGTACATGTCCTGCTGCCACGTCCTGCAGCACTGGGAAGTTTTGGGGCTAGAGTGATTGATGAGTTTAATTCAGTCTGGTGTTCCCATCCGGATCTCAGCTGCTGGGTTGCTCTGTGCTAACCACAATGTGAGCTGGTACCCAAAACGTCTTGCTGTGAAAATGGAGAACCAAATTTATACAGATAATGACGGTCTCGCATGTGAAAGCAATGTGTGCTTTGCTAGGCTCTTCATGCTGCCCATGGGTAAGCAACCTGCCTTTGCTTCATTTGATGGTGCCTCTGATAGGACAGGCAAATGGGAACAAAAATAATTGCTTGGTTATTATTTTTGCACAAACAAAACTTGACTGCTGGGTAGCTGCAAGATAACCAACCAAATTTGGTGATAGTATAAGGTATATATCTTGCTCTCCCAGATTAATGATCTAGAGAGCCCCTCCCTGACTTAGACTCTGGTATCTCTTCAGCTCAGCTTATGAGGTGCAATGCTTATGTTAATTTTAAAACTGATAAACATGAATGTTTCTTAAATCCTTCTGACTTCAAATACATTCATGCTCTGCAGCAGCTCGGTGCCTTTTATCCGAGGAGCTCCGAGCTGTCAGCAAGAATCGAGGCAGCCGGAGTCGCTGCCCTCCCTGTGCGAGGGGGCACCTCTGCGGCAGGAACGGGTCTGGAGGGGGTCAGCAAACACGGGCAAGGGCCCGGGGATGGGTCTCTCTCCTCTCTTCAAGCGTATGGATGAACTACTCACAGTTGCCACAGAGTCAGCAAATAGAGCAGATAAAATAATTCCAGATTTGAGCAGAAATGCTCTGCTCTAGTTGTAGGCTTATCCTCACTGCTCAGAGGTGAAGATGATCAGAAAAAAGGCTCTTTGGGATGCTCTGCTTTCTCCCCAAGTGGGCTGATGCTCGGTGGCTGTCACTGACCGTGGGAAGGTTGGAAGGCAGTGCTTTGTACCTCCTTAAGCCTCCCTGCAGGGCATGCTGCCTTTGGGTAATGGGGTGGAGGTGGATTGGAGGCAGCCCAGCATGGTCTCCCTGCCGCGGTCTGATGGCTGGTTGGCTCTGAGGACTTAGTGGTGACTGTGGGGAGACGCCCCTGAACCTTCTCCTGCTCCGTGGGTGCCAGCACAGCCTTTCTCTTCAAAACAGCTTCCCATCAGAAACTCGCCCATAGGCTTTTAGAATGACCCCATGCACTAGTCTGAAGCAGGATTAGGTTTTGCATTTCTTTTTCATCTCCACTGAGTGTCTGCTCAGATTCTTCTCCAGGGTTATCAGACAACAGCAGCTATGTTCTTCACAACAGGATCACATCACTGTCTTGAATGTTGCAGAAAGTCTGGTGTTTCCAGCCTTTTCCCCCCCGGGCAGCAGCTGCCAGGAGCCCCAGAATGAAGTGGGACAGGATGGCAGAGGACTGGTGATAGGGACAGAGCTCTCCTCCTGTAAATTGGTGCTTTGAAACCTGGATGGCCAGGAAATGAGTAATTTCCGTTCGTTAGCGTTTGGTCTTTATGAAAGCAGGTGATGGGTTTGCTCACTCCGCAGGGGGCACAACCGGTGGAGCGGTGGCTCTCCCAGCAGCAGCACTGAGTGCTGGGTGGCCGGGATGTCCCCGCAGCGCTGACACTGGGGTTATGGAGTGTCTTCTCCCCACTGCGTATCACCCTGCCATGGCGGTCACTGCGTGGAGGGTCCTCTCTGGTGCCCCGTGCTGTGCTGCACGGGGCTGGCCGGGGCGCAGAGCTCAGGGCCGGGTGGCTGAGCTGCTGCCACCGTGGAGGTGACATTGGGTGTCCAGGGGTGATGGGGCAGGGCCAGCCAGCTGCTTTGGAAGTAAAGGCAGGGAACCGTGCTGCTCTCTGCTGGGCACCCCCACTCCTCCCCCCAGTACAGAGCCATGTCAAAACGAGCCGGTCCTCAGTGCTGGGATGGAGCAATGCTGCAGCATCCAGACAGGACCCTGGGGAATTTCAGGCTTATTTTGCATTTTCCAGATACTTTTCAGCTGAGGTTCCCAAAGCACATTTTGAATAATAGGCAATTTGTCCTTTTACTGCCCCTTTCAGGCTTGCAAATGCCATTTTCCTTTTCTACGGAAACAATCCTGTGTGCAGAGAAGCCGCTTGGCCTCTGTGAACACACATGGTGCAGCTGAGACTGGAAGAGGATTTATTTAAGAGTCCCAGTCCTGAATTCTCCTTTTTGTGCTGTTTCTGCTGGATGGGGGTGTATGGCTCTCCACGAACAATAGCAAAGGCAGAATAGTGGTGGAGATAGATGCTACGTGGAAACACCATGGGTGATGGGTCCCAGCCAAGCTTCAAATCTGCTCCTGATGTCAGGGTTTATGAATTGCTGTTATTTTAAGAGGTTGCTTTGTACACTTAATAGGTGTGTGATTGATCCTGGTGCCCAGGAGATTGGCTGTTTTCATCAGGTCATTTTTTATTTATAACCTAAAGCAGCTGGAAGTTTCCTCCTGGAGGGAGCAGAGGTCCCTGGAGCCTCATTGCCCAATGGCAGGGATGGGTCCCTCTGCCATCTCCAGCTGGCTGCGAGCTGGCATCAGGGCGAGTCCTGGGACCTGTGGCAGCTTGAGTCTCCTGCACCCTGGTGTGGGGATGAACCCAGGGAGAGCCTGGTGCTGGTGAGGGCACCTCTCAGTCTCCTTTGATCTCCCCAGGAGCAGCTCAGGAGAAGGACCTCCAGGTCCTCCAAGCCCACGGCTCCCCTATGAGGAGAGGCTGTGCCGGGCTGAAGCCTGCTGTCCCTCCCAAAGGGACACCCCTGCCTCCCTCAGACCACCCCCTTCCCCACCCATCTGTCGGGTTAAAAAAATAGCTTTTGGGGGTTTTTTCTAATCTGGAAAGTCTCAGGCTGGTGGTAGGAGTTGCTGGGAGAGGGAGGGAGTGATGTGGTTGAGTGTGCACACAGTTCAATTAACCAGCACGCGGTTCAATTAACCGGCACGGTGTAAGACACCGCCAGGCTCCTTGTCACCCTCACCCGGGCTCAATCAGCTCTCTCTTTAATGAGGGCCTGCCTCGTGCCTCGGTCAGCTAATTAAAGAGACCATGCCAGTAAGCCGTGGCACCAGGTTGACGGTGGCGAGCTTTTCTGAGCAGAATGTGAAGGGAAGAGGGATCATGCTGGCAGCAGCTGCTTGGCTGGGGGCCCTGCGAATTCAGCTTGCCCCCACCGAGCTACTGGAAATGGAATATCAGGTTTTAAAACCCAGTTATAAATACGAGCGCAGGAGCTGATGCAACCCCGGCAGACGCAAGCGAGGTGTTTAGAAACGGGAGCCGGTTGGCGGGGAGGGCAGAGCTCCCCGCTCCCCCCGGCCCTGAAACACGAGGCGCCCCCCCCCCGCCCTTGTCCCCCCCTGCCTGCCGGGGGGGCTCCCGGCCGCCTTCCACTCCCCCACCGAGGGACAGCTCCCGCCTTCAATGGGTGAATTAGCCCGTGTAATTAGCCAGACTCACTCTCGGTCCTCTCCCCCTCTAGTCAGTGCGGGGCTTGCCCTTGTCAGCATATACATTTATCCATAGGTCCGCTGAGGGCTGTGCTAGCCGCCTGCTGAGCAGCGGGGTGCCCGCCCAGCCAGGGCGATGATGGTGGGTGGGTTTTGCTGGGCGCTGCTCGTTCCGTGCTCGTCGGGGGCGGATGGCCGGGGTCAGCACTGCCCAGCTCTTCTGCAGGACCCCAGACCGCCTCGGGAGATGCGATACTTCTCCCGACAAGGCACAAAACCCCACTCCTCTCCCTCCCCCTGGCAAGATGCAATATGCGCATAATTCCCATGGTATTTTAATTAAGATTTCCTCTGCTCAGAAAGGGTGGTTTTCCTGCCGGGTGTTGTTGCTCAACCCAAGTGCCATTGTCTCTGACTCTTAGGAACAATCTGGAGGCATCCAGGTTGTCCCAGCCTTTGGTCGTTCAGCCTGGAGGTGGAAGTACCTCTGCTCCCAGGGCCTGGTCTGGTCTGAAAATCCCATTACCCACTGAAAACCCTGTTACCCATTAATAAAAATAAAGTTCCTGATCTGACTGGGGAAAGCGGGGGCCTTAGTGGATTTAGATGGGATGAGGGCTATCACCTCTCTCAGTTGATTCAAAGAAAGGACTGCAATTTGTTAGGAATAGATCTTTGTTTGGAATTTAGTGAAGAAGTCTGCACCTACCAAACAATATTTCGGGCTGGTGTAGAAGACACACAGAAAAGACTCACGAGAATAATCAGCTCTGTAGGTTTCCAAATCGTTTGTTGAGCAGCTTAATAGTGAGATACCTGCCAAGGTCTGTGCAAGGCTTTCCCAGATTTAGGCATTTAGCAGCAGGTAAATGGGAGGAGCGTTGGGAAGCGGTACCTCATTGAGGCAGGGGGCAAGAGCAGTGCTCGGGTGCGGGGGCTGCTGCCTCTTGGCTCTGCGTGCACTGCACCTCCCTGTCTCACCTATTTTCCTCCTGAGTGTATAGTTTTGTTCCTTTACAGCAGGTACTCCCTGAAATGAGAATGTGACACCAGCCCACGGGGTCAGTATAAAATAAAACACAATCCCAGCTGCGGCTCCTGCAGCCCGACGGCTGCCCCTCACCCTTGGCACACGTCCTGCGACTTCACCCCCCAGCCTCTGCTTTGGGACGCCTTGGCCAGGATCGCTTTTGTCTGCGAGGGGCAGAACTGCTGTTTCTGCAGCCCCTGGGGAGGGCAAAGAGCTGATGAGGTGTTGGTGCCAGCCCCAAACTCACTTCCCCTTTGAGGACATTGTTGTTGTGCCCCTGACAGCTCTGGGGGCAGCATCCCTACGCACCCCCCGCTCCCCCTGCCCCATCTGCAGGCATTGCCCAGTCCTGGCAGCACCAGCAGCTCGCTGGGCTGAAAAAGATGTGCTGGCAGAGGTGAGGCATGTGTGGTCGCTGGTATTTTGAGCCCAGCATCACCTGCGTCTCCCCTGAGCCCAGGAGCCACAGTGCTCAAGCCGCCTGTGCCGGTGTTGGACACATCTCTCCAGCGCCTGTGGCCAGAGGGATGAAGCATCAAACCCCTCCTCTGTACCCACGTGCGGAGTCCTTTAGGTGTCCAGTCCCCCTGCGAGCCCTCGGCCTCCTCCTCCTCCTCCTCCTCGCCTCCCGCCTGGCCCTCCAGAGCCTTGGGTCACTCTGTCTCCTGGCGAGTCACGAGGAGCCTGGCACACCACAGGGCCACTGCTGGCACCTTGGGAAGGGGCTGCCATGGCTTTAGCCTGTAGCTTGGAAACAGTAAACAGTTTGGGGGAATCTGTTGAGCTCACAGGGGCTCCTGGGGTGCTGCTCCCCCCAGCCCTGGGGGGCTCACACTGATCCCCGCTCTCCAGGAAAGGTATAAATCACTTTCCCTTCGTTAGCCAGCCGGGTGTCCGGTTTCCCTGGGCTCCGAAGCATCCTCCTTGTGGGGCCATGCTCTGTCTCACACGCCGATGGTTCACTCAGGGCTCTTGGCCGGCACTGGGGAAAATCTAAGTTTACTGGCGGGGACGCGTTGTGGGGCAGAGGGCTGGGAACCCCCAGGGCAGAACAAAGTACCTCCTGCTGCCTGGTGTCCCGTGCCCTGGTGATCAAGCAGAAACGCAGCTCTGGGGTGGGATGGTGGCTTGGAAGGGGTCAAAACTAGGAGCTACCCCTATTCTGTATCTGCTCCTAACCCTCTCCCCTGGGATAGGCTGTGTCCTCTGCTGGCTCCTTCTCACGCTTGTTTTTTTTTAAATCCTGCTGTTGCTTCACCTCTCAGCTTTCCGTTCACTTGCCCTAACTTTTCATTCCCTTGTTCCTTTTGCAGCTTGAATCTTGGTCCTTTCTCTTCCTGCTGCCAGCTCTTCTGTCCACCCCTGGGTCCCCAGACATCCCCTGGGACTCCAGCCAGCCCCTGGGTCACGCAGCCCCACTGGAGGGGAAAGCCTTGGGCTGGAGGAGAAGCTGGGAGCTCCCCATGGGGTGGTTCTCTTGGTGTGGGGACATGTGGGTCTCTCTCCAGGAGACCCACAGCCCAATGTGGCACCCCTTTGAGCAGAGTTGTCCAGGTGAAAAGTGAACTGTGTTTCTGCTGGTGCATTAAATCACATCTCCAGTGCTTCTTCAGGGCCTGTCTGGCTGGAGTGGGGCATGTTATGGGCCCAGCCTCACGTGCCCAGCTTGCACCTTTGTCATGGCTATTTTCGGGCTGGCTCATTTTGTTCCTGCCCTGGCATTTCCAGTGTGAGGGACATCAGAGGCTCCAGAGCAGAGCCGCTGGAGGGAGAGATTCAGCGGTGGAGCACTTGTGGAAAGATTGGATCATTCAGTTCAAAGGTAGAAGATCCCTCTTCTCTGGAGGCGGTTCAAAAGGCCCAGAATTGCTTCCAAAACTAAGATTATCTGACCTTGTGTATAAGTGCTTTGCACCTGTGCAACGCTCTGGGAGGGAGCAGGACCCAGCTGGGGCACTGCTGGCAGGGGGCTGGCCCTTGTCCCCCCGACCTGATGGTGGCCTTTGGAGCTATCTGATTGGCAGCAGCCCCGGTGCCAGGTGCCGTGGCTCTTCCTCAGGTCCCCCTTCTGCCCCATTGTCCAGCCAAGGAGTGCGAGAAACGCGTGTACGTTGGAGAGAGCACGGGGAGGCAGAAGCTGCCACCTCCCGGGGTGGTGAATCCAAGATGCCCCTCGGTGTCAGCAGAGAGTGTGGTGGCTGGAGAGGGAGGGCACAGCAGGTCTGGCCCCATCGCCCTTTGCTCCGGTGACCCCAGTAGGCATCTCTCCTGCTTGCAACCTGACTGCCTTCTGCTGCCTCCCCTCTCCCGATGGACGTGGGGTTTGCTGAGCTCTCTCAGCACCAGCATCCCTGATATCTGCAGCTTGAATTCTGGCCTTTCAGGTCTGAGCTCTCTCTCTGGTTGTGGTGGCTTTGTTTCCCCTCGGTTCACACCAGAAGATGGATGTGGGACAGCTGCTCGCTGGGGGAGGCACGTCTAGGTGTGGAAGGGGCAGACTTTCCCTTGTTAGTCTTTGTTGGTCCCTAGAAGAGCCACCATCGGCAGGAGGTGTCAGTGCTTGAGAGGTGACGGATGTGTCATCTGCAAGCCAGGCTGGCTTCAAGGACCTCCTGGATGTCTGCCCCGTGGAGCACAGCTAATCCCCTGACTATAGGTCAAGACTTGCTCCTGCTCCGTGGGATTTTTAACAAGGGTTTCAGCAGACAGCAGGGGCTGGGCTGATCCGCTTAGGAGAGGGAGGAACAGAGCAAGCAAATAATATTTGCAGCTCTTCCGTGGGTCGTTGGGTGCTTGGGAGAAGGAAACTGTTGTGTTGGGGAGCAGAATGGTTCCCAGGGAAAGGCAACCCCATGAATTTCAGCCCCTTTCTGTGAGGCAGACTATGGTGAGAGGGGAAGGCAGAGAGGAGGAGAGAAGCTGCATGGATGCAGTGGTGCAACACCTGATAGTGTCTAAGGTGCTCCCAGGCCTGGGGGAGGAGCCCTCCCAGTCCAACTGGGTGCACAAATCACCACCGACAGCTGGAACACAGGAGAAACAGAGAAGACATTCCCGTTCACCTTCCCCATCAGGCTGGAGGAATGGAAAGAAGGAGATTCAGTGCTGGGGATGCAAGAGTGCAGATGCCTCTCCCCTCTTTTCCTTTCCTCCTCACTTTATAGTGTTTTTTGGGGTCAAGCAGGTCCCCCAGTGCCCCTCTGCCAAGGTGGGCGGTGGGTTCTCCTGCCCCTTGGAGGGGAGAGGGGGAGGCCAAGCCTGGCTCACTGGGCTTTTGGGGCCCACGGGCACTCCCAGGGTGCAGTGCCCGATCCGTGGGAAATGTGGGGCAGCGGCGGGAGGGGAAGGGGAAAGGAGCAGGAGGAGAAGGGTGTCCCCCCTCACCCCCCCCCCCCCCCCGCCCCGGCCCGCCGAGCGTGCAGTGAATTCCTGCCGGCTGGGCTCATGCGAGGATATTATCCCCGGGATGAGCTCACGCCCGAAGCGCGCGGGTTATTCGTGCGATTCCGGGTGCTGGGGGCACCGGTGGCGGATTCCCTGGAGTTATGCGCAGTTGCCATTTCCACGCATTCCTGGGTTAACAGCCGATCAGATTTCGCTGTTCACAGCCCCATTGAGCGCCCAGGGAAATGGCTCCCGACATGGGCAAAGCGGAGCAAAATCCCTCGGCTGTCTGGCTTCTGCCTTCCCAAACCTTGCCTTCTCCCTTCCTCGTCCTTGTTATTCTCCAGACACTCCCTCCTCTCTCCCGTGGAGTTGAACACGGTGCAGGTTCTCCTTCCTCTTCCTCGTTTCTCATTGAGCTTTAATTTGTGATGCTGGAAGAAGCTTGGTTGAGGTCATCTCTGTGTTGTGATGTCCGGAGGAGAGCTCCTGTGCCCTTGCTGGCATGTGGGCCAGGCTGGTGATGAGCCACTGCCCCCTTCGGTGCCCTTGCTCTGCTCCCTTGCAGTGACCTGCTCAGCATGAGGCAGAATAGCAGAGCTGGAGCAGGGTAATTCCCTGCTGCTCCTTCATCTTTGTTTTCTCAGCTCACAAGAAGACCTCAGGGAAGATGGGCAGCTGAGGAAGGAGGCTTAGCTATGATCTACTTATAATTTAGCCTCTAATAGGTCAAGGATGGATCTGGCTCTGTTAGACCGCAAGTTTGAGGGTCAGGTCATCTCAGCCTCTCCCATGAGAGGGTCTGGGGTGTCTGCATACAGCTCTGTGCCACCCATGGCAAAGGACACTCTTCAGAGCTCAGCTTGCTCAGCTCTTTTCCCGGTGAGGAAGGAGCAGGGGAACCAGTAGGGCCATAACTTGCAGAAAATGAGCTCTTCTGGGGCTGGCGGGTGCCCACGTGCTGGTGAGGTTCTTGTCCAGCACCAGGCTGGGCTGTGTCCCAGCCTACAGCTCTCACTGCCAGCCAGGTGGCCCTCCTGTCTACATCCAGCCACCAGCTCCATGGGAACACCTGGGGAGAGCTCAGGTGCATCCCCCAAAGGGGTGAAGCCAACACACGTAGATCCATGAGCATCTAATTTAGTAGAAAAGTGGTTGGAGTCAGTTCAATTGCTTTTGAAGATCATCCCAGTTTTGAGAGGGAACATCTGCATGGAAGCTCTTGGCTACACTAGCATCTGCCCTGTAACTTCAGGGGGTTAATTACTGCCACCTCCTGGTGCAGATGACCTTCTGGAGCAGTGGCTTGCTCTGCCAGCTTTGGTGTGACCATTGCCAAGCAGGGAGACCACGGAAGTGATGGTGGGGAGACACGACTGCTCAGATTTCCCTGATTCCAGGTCAGGGAGTGAGCTGAGTGAGGAAAAATGAGCTTCCACCCTCAATCCAAGGGTCTCTGATACCCGCAGGGAGGAATCCCTCATCCCTTGAGGCTGTGCAGGGGAGCGCTTGGAAAGAAAACCGTGGGAGGGTTTGACTAGTGGGGAGTTTGTGCACCTTTTCTGCTCTTCAGACTATTGGAGGTGTCGGGGGTGAGCAGGCAGGCGCACCAGTGGAAGTGCTGGTGAGAGCCATGAGTGTGTCCCCTCGCTTCCACTTACCTCTGCAGGGATGGGAACGCATCCCAGAGCAACGGGGGGAGTGTTGCTCGCCTGACCCTGCTTTGGAGGCTCTAAGAACAAGCCTTTTCTAAGAAAAATTATGCACGCAAGTGATGTTTCTGTGCTGCTGGTTTGTTAGGAAGTGAACAAGAGGTGTTTATAACAGCAGCCTCAGGAAAAAATTGCTGAGACTGTACATGTCAAAGGACTACAGTCACAGAGACTGATTTTATTGTTTTTTCATCTTCTGTGCCTTAAAAAGCAAAAGATGGAGCGATGTGAGTAGATGGAAGACATGGCAGTGGCACTTCAGAAAAATCTCCTGACGAAAACTGGAAGAAACCACGTGCTGCCTGCTGCCTGCGCTGCCTGCGCTGCCTGTGCTGCCTGCTGCCTGTGCTGCCTGTGCTGCCTGCGCTGCCTGTGCTGCCTGCTGCCTGTGCTGCCTGCGCTGCCTGCGCTGCCTGTGCTGCCTGCTGCCTGTGCTGCCTGTGCTGCCTGTGCTGCCTGCTGCCTGCGCTGCCTGCGCTGCCTGTGCTGCCTGCTGCCTGCGCTGCCTGTGCTGCCTGTGCTGCCTGCGCTGCCTGTGCTGCCTGCTGCCTGTGCTGCCTGTGCTGCCTGTGCTGCCTGTGCTGCCTGCTGCCTGTGCTGCCTGCGCTGCCTGTGCTGCCTGCGCTGCCTGCGCTGCCTGCGCTGCCTGTGCTGCCTGCTGCCTGTGCTGCCTGTGCTGCCTGTGCTGCCTGAGATGCCAGCAGCTCAACCCGTGCTGTTTAGATACAGGCATTAGTGTGCTGTGCTGCTCTTCTGAGGGGATCGTTTGGCATGTTATTATACACACACACACACACACACACACACACACACTAGCTGTGCATTACAGCTGTGTTAATGTTGTTACATGAACCTTTTTAATTTCCTGCCATTCACTTTTTTTTTTCTGGGCAACTTCAGGATGCTGCGCATGAAGTTTCCTTTGTGTGTGGGGGGGGGCGGGTGTGGAGAAGGAGAGAGGGAGGGCCGTGGGCAGGAGATGCTCGGCAAAGCTCCCTTGTCAGGGAGGAAGGCTGGAGGAGACAGGGGTAAGCCAGGCTCCAACTCACGTCCAGGGCGATGGAGGGGAGGAAGATGGAAAGAAAACACAGCCCGGGATCAAACGCAGGACCGTGCGCCGAGCGGTGCCCCTTCAAACCTTCTCCTTGTTCAGCAGGAGGGAGGTGAAGGGTGTTGACATGTTAAGTGGTCGCAATTAGGCCTGGGAGTTAACACCTTATTAAGCGGGACTGGGGGCAGTTGGCACCTCCAGGCGCTGTGGCTGCGAGCTTGGCCAAGACACCGCACAGGGGCCACGCTCTTCATTTTTGACATCACTAACACTCCTCTGGCTCCCAGGCAAGGCAGCAAACCCTGCCGAGGGCAGGATGGGAGTCCTTGGGATGTGGGAGTGGGTGAGGGCTGCAGCCCAGCGCTGGCTTCACCAGCACCCGGGGCCCTCCCCAGCACATCCCTCCCTCCGGCCGGCTTTGCCGCAGCACGATGGCAGCTCCTGGGGCAGGCGCTGCTCTGGCTCAGGTTTTCTGTCAGGGTTGCCAGCACCATTCCCCCACGCAGAGAGCTCGGTCCCGTGCCCACCAAAATCTGGGGCAAAGCTCCCGGGGGCTGGGACACAGGGACCTGGGCAGTGTGACCTGTCCTTACCCTGCGTGACTCCAGCGGGTAAGGGACTGCGTGTGTGCCAGGCACGTGCCTTTGCTTCTCCATCCTCAGATATGATGAAGTTGATGTAGGAGCATCAGGCATCAGAAAATATAGATTATGTGGGGCTCTTTTTCTCTTCTTGTGCCGTGCTTCCAATTATTTGCAATCAAGAGGCTAGAAAATGCTTAAAATTATATTTTAAAAAAGATACGAGATGGTCGGGGTGTAGGCGGGGCGCTGAAGCGTGAGCTTTAGAGGAAGCCTCAAATCCCGTGAGGCCAGTGGCACAGCTGTGTGTGCTGGTCGGGCTGCCCGGAGTTACCATGCTCTTTGTGTTGTGTGTTACTGGTTTGTGAAGGGTTAAACGTGTCACAAGCCGAATGAATGATGAGTGGAACCACTTTGGGATGTCCGTCCTCCGCCCCACTGCGATCTCTGCTCAGCCCAAGCAAAGGAACTGGTGGGTCTGAGGCTTTTTTTTTTTTTTTTACACGTTGGATCGCAGCTTTGGAGCCTTTTCCTACAAAAATTGTTGGGAGGCTGCAACCAGCCAGGAGCCACTTCAGCTGATGAGCCGTCCCTGGACTTGCCGTGGGGGTGACAGCCTGGGGCAGGGTCTCATCCCCAACAACCACACTGGGGAGAAGGGGACACTGGCCTGTGAACATGACCACTGGGTTGTGCTTTTTGTTGTGATTACTGGGATGCACATCCCCGAGAGCCTTTTCCAAGTCTCAAGTATTTGCCCGTTGGCTTTTAGTGGACTCGTTGGTCCTGTTTCCTGACTCAACCCATCTTGGTTTGAACTTTGCTGTGAGAAATTCCTGGCACACTGCTGGACTTCTTTGGGTTGTTGCCCCGTTTGGAGGCTGAGCCCCCCTGGTCGATCAGAAGGTTGGGGATGAGGACTTCCCCAGGGCAGACTCTTGGTGTGGAGTAGGACCTGGCTTCATATTTCAGAGCTGGATTCTCCTCTCCAGCCCAGCCACGCATTCGCCGAAGGGGCAGGGAGGGTCGTGGTGCCCTGGGAAAGGGTTGGGGATGCTGCAGGGCACGGGGTGGCACCGGGGGCTCTGGCTGCACTGTGGAGAGCAGGGGCAGGGGATGGGTCTGCAAAGCTAGAGAGTCCTGTCCCATGTCACACGGGGCTTTGCCGCTTGGACCCGCACCTTGTGCAGTGCCGTGAGCCCGTGGGCTGTCCTGGCGTCCCCCGTCCCTGCCGTGCCTTGGAGGGGACACGAAGGAGCAAGGGCAATGTGTCTGTAAGCTTCCTGTGGGGAGGAGGTGTGGGATCCTTCCGGTAACACGGACCACAGCTGGTGGGACCATGGGGGATGCTGGAGCATCCCACCTCCAGCCGAGCACCATGCAGGAGGAGCTGTGCCTGCCAGGATGTAGCAAGGAGATGGGATTTCCCTACAGAGGGGATGGCTGGTGTTCCTGGATGCAGCCAGGGAATGCTGATTCAGCTCCCAAGGATGCCTCTGGGCCCCTTCTTTGCAGGTCCCTGCGGGTGAGTGGTGGCAGGGCCTGGGCTTGGGGTGAGGTAAGTCCCTGCTTGGGCAACCCGTTGTGTTGGTCTGCTCCACATCATCCTCTGCCACCACGTCATGCTGGTGACTTCTCCACATCATCCTCTGCCCTCTTCCTTGCTTCCTCTCCCTCTTCCCTTCCTTGGGAAGGGGGTAGGTTTGCCCATGTCCATGTGAGCCTGTGACCTCACTGCTGTCACTGTGGCAGAGCAGCACCACGTCACAGCGCTGCAGATGAGGAGGAGCCTCCTGGCAGTCGGGAAGCTGCAGGAGGGGTGGGCGCCCCGGCTGCGAGGGGGGAACCATTTGACTGGATCAGAATGGAGCAACATCAAAATCAGAGACGGCATTAAAGATAAACTGCTGTAAATGTAATGGTTTTCAATGTTTGCTTTTATGTGACAGCTGCTTTTAAAAGCTGGCGGCTCTCCAGGAGGCGAGGGCCGGGGGTGAGCAGAGCGGCTGGTCCTCCGGCAGTGCGGCGTGCCCTTCAGAGAGGGAGGCTCTGCAGTGTGGAGAAGATGCATTTTTGTGGTTCTTGTGGTTCCCTGTGTTTTTTGGGGGAAGGGAAGAGGCGACTGGAGCACAGATCCACGGCCTTGGGTGTGCGCTGGGGTAGGCTCCGGGAGGGTTTGCGCCGCCCGCGCCGGTGTGGTGCCCACAGCCTGACCACCATGCCCACTGCCACCAGGGTGCTCGGGGGGCCTGGGGGACCGTCACCCCTCTTGCCAGCGCTGCTGGCTGGCACGAAGCTCCCTAATGTGACGTCGCTCGGCTCTGGTGCTCGCTGTCAGCCCGTAACCCTGCCAGTGATGGGGCAAGAGCAATGGTTCCATCCCTGTCTCGCCGGGCCGAGGTGCGGAGCCCTGGGGGCCGGGGTAGCCCAGGACATAGAGGTTTTGCTGTAGCCTGAGGTTTTCACGTCTGCTGCTTTGGCACGGGGCTGCGTGAAGGCATCTTTTTACCCTGACAGCAAACCCATGGTGACAGCTACCGCGAGGGGTGAGATTAAAACCAGATGCACCCCTCTTTCTCAAATGCCGGCTGAGCCAGGAACAGCCCTCTGGGGACGGATCGTCTGGGAAGAGCTTGGCCGGGCTCCTTGGCCCACGCTCGGCCCCCGCGCAGGCAGGCAGAGCCCTGCCAGCCCTGCCTGTGCCGGGCAGCAGCGGGCAGCCCGCGGGGCCCTCACCCGACAGGCAGCATCGCCTGGAGCTCGCGCGCAGCCCCGGCTAACTCAAAAAGACGTCTTTAATTAGAAAAAGGCAGTGCGTAGTATGTGTGGCGCCTGCTTTTAAAGGGCTTTGCGTGTTGTCTTCATTATGGGTGTGAGAATGCAGCTCACTCTCTTTTTCTTTTAGAACAAATTAAGGACACATTTCACCCATCAAGAGACGAAATAAAATACGAGTGGGGAGCAAGCGTGCCTGGTGAGCTCCCTCTCCAAGTCCTGTCTCATGCCTTGCGCCTCCTCCACCCTGCCCATGGTGGACCCTGTGGTGGGCAGGTGCTGCCAGGCTCCTGCCTCCCCTGCCCACAGGCAACGCTCCGTCCCCTGCCTGCCATTGCCAGGGACCTTCCCAGCTCACCCGGGCTGCTCCTGCAGCGGGGTTATGCCGACCAGCCACGGATGGGCAGGGGGACACGCTGCAGTTTGGGGTCCCGTAGGGTTGGCCTGGGTGGAGATGTCCATGGGTGGGAGGGGCTGGTGGAGCCTGAAGCCCTTGATGGAGCTTTGATGGGAGGGAAGTGCTTCATGGCAGACCAAGGTCTGTTAATGTGATGGCATTCCCCTCCTCGGTGCTGGCTGTAAGGATGGGATCCCTTTGCAGGCACCTGCAGGCACTGTTGTGGGGTTTTTTTTTTAAATTTTCTTTTCCGGCTACTTGGTTTGAGCTCCCCAGAGAGGGGACAGGGCGCAGAGTGGAGGGTGAGGTGTGGTTTGGAGGAGGGGATAGGGAATAAATCTGTTCCTGTGAACAGTTTTGGTGTTGGTGCTGGTAGCAAATGGTTCTGACTTGGTGCAGAGAGCTGTCATCCTCGGCTCCACGTGTTTGGTGGCAGCGCCGGGCTGTGCCATGCCACAGGGAGCCCTGAATGGGGACACAGGTCTGGCAAAGCATCCTTGGGGCAGCTGTGAAGGGACTCCAGCCCCTGGCACCACCATCCCAGTCCTCATTTCCACCATGGAGCAGCCGAACTGTTGTAGCCTGAGAAAAAACCCCCAGTGCAGCCATCCCTCCCCCTTCAGTAATCCTTTCTGGGAGCTGGATTTAGGGATTCACTGTGGCATTAAATGCAAATAATGAAGGAGTGGGGTTTGCACCAAATGGGGGGAGGAAAGTGAGTCTGGGAAAAGAGTTTCTGTGCGGTAACGTAACCGTAGCTTGGAGGGGCCCACATCTCCGTGGTGTGTGTCTCTCTCTGCATGCCTCTATTTTCCTCTTAATACTCGTGGACTGCTGGCTTGTAATGTGACGACTTTTCAACGTCAATAATGTATTGAATAACAGTGTAAGAAACTGGGGGAAGCATTAACTCTTTCCCTTGCGGCAGCTGTGGTCCTGTGGCCAGGGCTGGGGAAGGTAAAAACTCCACCTTTGGGGGGTCTCTCATGCTTAGATTGCTCCCCCCACTGAGACACAAGGGTGAGAGTGACGGGCACCTTGTCCCTCCCCATCTGTTAGGCTGCTGGTGAGTGCAGGGTAGGGGTTTTCTCAAAACAGTTGAATTAACTAGGAATTTATCAATGCAATCCTCTGGAATGAGAAGGCTTTGCTTGCTGTTGATATTTGGCACATCTCTGATTATTTTTTTTTTTCTCCTGTCCTGGTGACAGAGGAGCAGGTTTTAGCACTTCCAGAATGGATGTTCCCCACCTGAGAAGTGCCTCTACCTCTCATCTGTACCTACCCAGCTGGGACCACCTCCCACGTTGAACATTCCTGCCCTGTCCTTGTTGACATCTCCTGCCCACCAGGACAGCGCTTCCCTCTTGGCAATTCCTTGCTGTTGAATGTGATTTTGTTCCCATCATGGAGGCTTCCTCGCTACAGAGCCAGCTCTCCAGCAGCACTGAGCAATGGCTGATACCAGTAAGCAGCAGTTGTTTTGTAAATTTGTGAGCGCTAACGCCAAGGAAAGGGCCATTATAAAAATTAAGTCTGTGCTCCTCTGATTCAGACAGAGCATTTCAGCTCTAGCATTTGCAGTAGGTACCCCCAGCCGAAGGGCAGCTCTGCACAGAATGGTGCCCCGCGCCGTGCTCGTGCTGAAAGTGGATTTTTCATAGTGCTGCCCACCGTCCATGGGTCCGACAGAGACCCATTGTGGCCTCTTAACCTGATGAACTTCAACATAGGCAAGTGTAGGTTGCTGCACCTGGGGCAAAGTAACCCCTTGCACAAGGTTGGGGGTTGACCTGCTGGAGAGCAGCTCTGAGGAGAAAGACCTAGGAGTCCTGGTGGACAACAGGATGCTGATGAGCCAGCAATGTGCCCTTGTGGCCAAGAAGGACAATGGCATCCTGGGGTGCATCAGGAAGAGTGTGACCAGCAGGTGGAGAGAGGTCATCCTGCCCCTCTGCTCTGCCCTGGTGAAGTCCCATCTGGAGCACTGGGTCCAGTTCTGGGCTCCGCAGTTCAAGAAAGACAGGGAATTGCTGGAGAGGGGACAGCAGAGGGCTACAAAGGTGATGAGGGGCCTGGAGCATCTCTCTTACGAGGAGAGGCTGCGGGACTTGGGTCTTTTTAGACTGAGGGAGGATCTGATTAATGCTTATAAATTCTTAAAGGGAAGGTGTCAAGAGGATGGGGTTGGTCTTTTTTTCAGTGGTGCCCAGTGACAAGAGGAAATGGGCACAAACTCGAATATAAGAAGTTCCACCTAAACATACTTTAAGTGTGGCAGAGTCCTGGAGCAGGCTTTCCAGGGAGGTGGTGGAGTCTCCTTCTCTGGAGACATTCAAACCCCACCTGGACACGTTCCTGTGGGACCTGCTGTGGGTGGACCTGCTCTGAGAGGGGGTTGGACTGGATGATCTCCAGAGGTCCCTTCCAACCCCATGTGATTCTGTGGTGGGAGCACCCTGCCAAGGTCCCGGACTTGCCCTCCTCCTGCGGTCCCCAAGCCCCTGGGCATGATGGCACTGATGTGCCCACTGACCATGTTGCTCGTCGCTTGCTCCACAAGGGAACACTCAGTTCAGCACCATCCCCTTCCCCCTGCCCAAGCTGGTGCTTTGAAATGGTGGCTTCTGAAACAGGTTTATGGCTTTTGAGGTCCGCTTTAGCAAACCACACGTCTTCCCCAGCCAGCTTTTATTTCTTTGAGATTTGCAAAACATGGCCCCCACCCTGGGGCTGCTGTTGAGGGGGAGTGAGAGAGCAGCTTGATGGGCATTGGGCAACCAGCCAGGGTCAACCTGGTCCATCCTTGGCGGTTTGGGCTCCTTGTCACCTTTTCCAGCTTGGGGACAGGGCCAGATGTCCCCTTAGACCCAGTGTTTTGGAGAGTGAGGCTGCTTTCCAATTCCTTCTGCCCAGTTGTGTGTCAGCGTACCCCATGGCACAAGGGGATGGCATGGGCTGGTGCGTTCGGGTGTTTGGTGAGAGCAGACGAGCTGTGCCCCCTCCTGGCACCCTGTCCCATGGCTGCCTGCCCCACTGTGGGACAGAACCCTTGTGAGATGCTGCAAGGCTGTTGGGAGGCAGTAGATGGGGACGCAGCAGCACTCCTCTGGGCGACATAAGCGAGAATCGAGAAAAGCTCTGCAGCCTCAGGGGGTGATTCCCTCCTCTCCTCCTCTGCCCCATTTGCTGTGCTCATGAACACCCTGCTGGTGTCACCGGGCTTCCAAGTCATTTTCCATGTTCCTTGGAAAGCCCTACAACTACTGGTGTGTCCGTTGGGTAACGCAAACCCAACTGGTGTTATCACTGGAGCAGCACTATCTCTCCTCTCCCTTGCTGTCCTCTGGGAAGTTTCTAAAGCCTTATAAGCATGGAGGCCCTCGCTCCCCACCGATGGTGGCATTTCTCCGGCTCCACTCCGAGCGGCACCAATTTCCGTGAGCCGGGAGCAGACAGCTTGTTCCTATGTGCTCACTGTTTGCCCTGGCCACACGGCATCGCCCCACGACATCGCCCCATGGCCCCCACTCGCCTGGGTGCTGCTGCAGGGAGGGGGCTGCAGGGGATGCAGCTGGGACCGGTGTTGGGAATCGGCTGAGTTTAGCTGGTATCCAGCCAGCATGACTTCGACTAAGTACTTTGGGGGGGACCCCCTCCTCCTGTTTGGCCTCGAGAAGAGGGAATGAATAAAATAAATAAATAAAAAAAGAGATGAAAATGTTGGTTTTGTTTTGGCTGGGGAGCTGGAGCCACAAGGAATGTTGGGTAAACCACAGCTCGGGTTACCCCCCCCCAGCGCACGATGTGACGCCCTGCTGGGCTGCAGAAGGGGCTTCTCTCTCCTCGCTCCTCGAATCCCGAGCACGGAGGGGAGCCCAGCCCTGTCCCGCAGGAGCTCTGCAGCTGGAGGGGGCTCTGCGGAGAAGAGGCAGCCCCCAGGCAGGGCAGAGGCTGCTCACTCTGGGTGCCAAGCGGCACAGAGGGTTCGTTGGGAGCAGAAACCAGTACAGGTGGCACTGGGAGAGCAGTGCTCTCCCCACTATCTGCTGCGACACCCCCTCCCTAAAATGGCCAGGGCTCTGTTTAGACTCTTGAGTTTGAGGGATTTGCTTGTGGGTGAAAGCTCTTAAAGAAGCCAGAGCTACAGGGGAGAGCGTTCAGGCAGGAGGGAGATGTTCTCCTTCAATGGATGTGAGTGGGATCTGAACCTCCCCAGAACAACCCTGGAATCAGTGGTTCCTGGAGGGAGCTGATGGGTACACTTTTGGGCACCTTATGCCAGACACCCTGGCCGTTGCCAGAGCTTGGACGAGTCAAGACCCTTGGAGATAGCCAAGGTGGGCAGGGGTGTCACAGGGGATGGGGACTTCACCTTTGTATGTTAGCCCTTGTGATACAGAGGACCTCATCAGGCCAAATGCTTGGGGATCAACTCCATGCCAGATCAGTGACAGCTCATGCAGAGCCTCAGATATCCCGCTGAGGCTTTTCTGTTGGAGAACCAGTATTTTGGCACAGGGTGCAACAAGAAGCCCTTTTTCTAGAGTGTGCACTAAATGCAAAGACAATGGGGAGCAGGGCAGGGAGAGCAGCAGTTTTCCTTGGTCAGGAGCCCTGCGTGCTCGGGGGCAGAGACTGCAGCTGAGGGGCTGTCCCAGTACAAGGCTACAGCAGGATTTTTTACTGATGCTGTAGACTTTTTCCATCATGATAACCATAATTCAGCACAGGTCACCAACGGCATATCCCTGGATATAAGGCTGCAGAAGCTGTGCCATCCAGTGCAGGAGAAGCACCAAATCCTTCTCCTGAGGTAGAGCACTGTGTCTGTCCATGCAGGTAGACTGCAGCAAGGAGAGGGATCTCGTGTGGCAGGTACAGGCTGTCTCCTACACAGTACTTGGCCCTCCAAGGTGTGACACGTTGGGTGACACCAGGGACACTCTGTGGGACAGCGAGCTCTTCTACTGTGCAATGCCTTGTTAGAGGGGGATAGGATCTTGTAGAGGGGAACAAGACCTCATGTGCTGCTTCCCTGCTGCAGGGCAGTGGGCAGGGGGAAGCAGGAGCACAGGCAGGGTCCCAGGAAGGCCCCTTGATCTGTGGGATGTGGCACCTGCCCTGGGAACGTCCGTCACACCATGCCCCTTGGATGCCGCTGAGCGCCTTCAGAGAATGATAGCAGGGACCCTGAAAGCCCTCTTTCAGCAACAGAGAAGTGAGTTGTGTTATTCTTTCGTCTCCAAAGCCACCGACTTCAGAGAGGACAGCTCGAGAGGAAGGAAGGAAGAGCTGAAACCAGAGCAGGAAGTTCCTGAAACACAAGAGCAGCCTTCATCTAATGTGCTGAGCCTCTCCTCTCCTGACACTTTTGGCTGAGCACTGAGTGGTGTTAAATCTTAACTGCAAACTCTTTTAGAGTTCCTCCCACCTAGTGAAAAATCCAGTCGTGGCAGTTCCTGAGCTCCTGACATGGATCTTCTGAGCTTACCGTATCCTCTCACCTTTGGTTTTGTTGGGTCTATTCTGACTCTTCATCACTGCAGGGACCCCCCTGGGTCTGTTGGCGACAGGCCTGTCCCCCTGCAGGGCTCACTTAAGGTGCAGAGCAGGTTAAAAGCTCTATGAGCTCCTGGTGATTGCAGAGGCCCCAGCATGCAGGTCCTGCAGGTTTTGTAGGCTCCATAGATGCCATGACTGAGCCCATCCCCACGGTGGGACAGGGGATGCTGCAGGAGGCTGTGTCAGTGTGGCAGACATGGGGCAGCAGCTGGAGGCAGTGGCTGGGGAGACAGCGAGGCGGCAGGGCTTAGTGCCGGGAGCTGGGGCTCAACCTCTGCCAAGCCCTGGGAGGGGACAGTGGGACGTGCTTTGGGGTTTTCCCTATGGAGAGAAGGGGACAGGCTGAGAGAGTTGGGGGGGTTCAGCCTGCAGAAGAGAAGGCTCCAGGGAGACCTCAGACCCCCTTCCAGTCCCTCAAGGGGCTCCAGGAAAGCTGGGGAGGGACTCTGGATGAGGGAGGGGAGCCCTAGGAGGAGG
>JAOQGH010000069.1:18378037-18388528 GCA_025769975.1 Gallinago jamesoni | reverse complement strand
GGAGTCTCCTTCTCTGGAGACATTCAAACCCCACCTGGACAAGTTCCTGTGCAACCTGCTCTGGGTGGACCTGCTTTTGCAGGGGGTTGGACTGGGTGATCTCCAGAGGTCCTTTCAACCCTAAGTGATTCTGTGATTCTGTGATGTTGTGGGTGCTACAGGGATGGCTGGGGCAGGAGGATTGAGGTTGATCAGCTCCCAGTCTCAGCGGACCATGGTGGTGTAAGTGGGCACCTCAACATGTGCCTGGGCCAGCCTCACCAAAGGGCTCCTTGGGCCATAGGGCATTTGAAAGGCAGCTCCTGAGGAGCATTGGTGCTGCATTGCACTGGGAGATGCAGGCGAAGCCATCAATACGAGTTTCTCCCATCTGGTTGTGGCAGAGAAATCTCTTCCAGAAGAACTTCCCAGAAGTTGTGGTGCTTGTCCTTGATGTCAGGATCCTCTGTAGACCCCGGCACGATGCAGAGAACTATGCTGGACTCCGCTTGCCTAACACGAGGGCAGATTGATTCCCCACCTTGATCAAAGAGCTGCTTGGTCACCAGGTTGTCCACACAGCCAAGAAATTTCCTTGTTCAGAGTCACCCTTGCTGCTGAGCGATGCCTCATCCAGAGGCATCACAGACCCTGGGTGAGGGGCATCGCAGCCCAGCCGCGCTGGGGGTTCACTCTGACTTCCTCTGGTTTTGTTCTCAGCTCCCCGCAAACAGCCCGAAGTCTGCCCAGCCGCCTTGGCAGCCCCGCCGCGTCCTCCACCCCCGGCCAACCCAGCCATAAAACCCTCTAATCCGAACAGGCTGGGGCAGAGCAGCGCCGCTGCCATCAGGATCACTCTCTGTGTGTGGTTTCCATTTATTGCAGATTTATTTCCTCTGGGTCGCCGTCTCTGCTGTTGCTCACTCCTTGGCTCCGCTTCTTGGGAGCATCCAGCATTTACCTTCTTGCAGAAAGGGGCTTTGGGGACTGTAACTTCATTGTACATGTCATTTAGGAAAATACCCTCAGGAATTTCCTTTCTGATGCTGCCTGGCTCTACAATAACCTCTGTCTCCGCGTCTGCCGGCTCTCCAGCACCCGTCCCGCCGATGCAAACCGAAAGGGAGCAGGCTGAGCTCCCCAAACCCGCCGGGCTTCTGTTCCAGCTCCCTCCGAGCACAGAGCTCCATCTCCCTTCCACTTCTCCCGCGCTTCTCGCTCCCTTTCCGGGTGCTGGAGCTTGGGGTTGTTTTGGAAACCGCTGCAACTCCGGCATGATGTCACCGCAAATTTTGTAGTATCTCTGTCTCCATCCTGGTTAGGCGCTTCCTGCTCGCTGGCTCTCACTCCGGCTCGCCTGGCGTGTCTACGCTCTTTCTTCTCCTCCGCAATTCCCCAGGGATTTCTTTTCAACTCTTTTTTTTTTTTTTTTTAATTATTTTTCCTTACTGCATCTCTTACACAGCAGTTTTTCCTTCTCTATTTCTTTTTTTCCTTGAATTTTTTCTTCTCCCTCCAAAAAGTGCCTCTCCAAAAAAGGCCTTTTTTGCCCCCAAACTGCCTTTCCCAGCTCATTTTTGTAGTAGGCAGCCAGGTCACTCTGCTGTTAGCAGAAATCCCAAGGTGCCAGGATGCTCCCAGCCGGCTTCTGAGGGCAGGGGACGGGCAGGGGCGGGGGTGACCCCCCCAGCCGCAGCAGCATCACCGTGGCTGCCTGTCAGGCGCCAAGACGGTGGCAGTGGGGCAGGGACGGGTCTGCAGTGGGTATTTTCTGCTGTCCCTCTCCGTGCTGGCGGTGGAGCTCGGGCTGTACCGTCCTCCTCCCCCAGCTCAAGTTTTCCTGCACAGCAATTCTTTTGCCGTATCCCGTCCAGCCCCCTGTCCCCACATCCCCAGCCAAGCTTCCTCGTGCTCTGCATGTCCCTGTCATCTGTCCCGCTCCCCCCGCCAAGCACCCACCCCCTGTGCCAGCCCAGGGGTCCAGTCCCACCCCGATGACCAGCACCACTCTCTCCCACGTGGGGAAGAGCATATGCGAGGTTTCATCACGACTCTCTTGCGAGTGTTTGCTGAGCATGAACAAAATACAATTTATTTCTTTAATTTTTTCCCTTGCAGCAGTTGAAGTGCTGCCTGATTGCAGCCTGACATCCCCAGGGAACGCTGAGGGCATGGGCCTTTCTCCTGCCACCCGTGCATCCCTGGGAGCAGTCACAGACACCACACTTTTATACACAACATAAAACATATACATACATCTATATGTGTGTGTGTATATATATATATATATGACCTACTTGGGCCCTGCAGGAGCTGGGCATTGCCGTACCTGCCTGTACGGAGTGGGGACGCAGAGGCACGTGGTGTGAGTGCCAGGAGGGTTGTGTGATGGTGCCACTGCTGCGACACAGACTATTAGCTTCCCATCCTTGGCTGTGGCTTGCCAGGTCATTTAATCCCCGGGGGTATCTTTTTAAGGTTATTTGGATTAAAATTGGCTTTGGGCAGTGACTGTCCCTTAACACGTGAATACGCCGTGCCCAGTGATGAAGCCCCAGCAAAGATCAGACTTTAATACAGACTCCTGTTAAGGTTTTGGCTGTTGCTGGGGTAAAATGGCATCTGGATGCAGGAGCTGCTTTATCTCAGTTCAGTCATTTCTTCCTCTGGCTGCCATCACTCTGCACAAAGATTTATGCGCCTCTCTTGGTCAGTGGGCGATGCTTGGTGGACACCAGTGGCTAGTGATATCCAGAGGCTCCTGTACCCTCCCTGAGGTGCCTGGAGCCCGTCTGGCTCGTGTCCCTCATGGAAGCGGGCAGGAGAGCAGCAAGGGACCCAGGCACCTCCTCACAGCGGGGCTGCTGCTGCCTTCTGTGGATGAGCGGGACTGGGGTCACTGGCTGCCCCCGTGTGGGACCCTCTTTACAGCACAAACCCTTCCTCGGGTCAGGGGCTGCTGGTAGAGCAGAGGGGAGCTGTGAGATTGCCCTGAGCTTTAATCTACCGGGGCTGGTGCTGCTGGGCAGGACTGGGAATCTCTGCGGGGATAAGGCAAGGGCAGGGGTGGTGAGTTCATTAGCTCCTGCGGGACAGGGGGAACAAGGTCAAAAGG
This sequence comes from Gallinago jamesoni, assembly GCA_025769975.1. Lineage (NCBI taxonomy): Eukaryota > Metazoa > Chordata > Aves > Charadriiformes > Scolopacidae > Gallinago > Gallinago jamesoni. The sequence continues at coordinate 18,385,434 of JAOQGH010000069.1, read as the reverse complement.
TCATTTATTGCTTATGGAATATGGAGGGGTTTTTGGGTAGAGGAGCTGTAAGCCTGTTGTGGCTCATAAAAGCAGTTTCTATTGCGACTGTGGTTTGTGTTGCTTCTGGAGCTATGGATTCCCACCTTTGCCCTTTGGAGGGGGTTTCTGGCTTTGGTGGCAATCGAACCTGAGAGGTCAGAGGTAGAGCGAGCCCTTCACGAGAGCCGTGGTGCTGGTGTCCCTGCCAGCATTAAACACGTCCCCCACTGCTATCAGCGCCCCCCCGCTGTGCCTCTTTGGGATGCAAAGTGCACCCACATCTTCCCACTGCCAGACAGCACGACTCTGCTTGCCACGTTGTCCTGGGGGTGAGACAAACCCACCGACCAGTAACCATTTGGATGTAGCATTAAAGGATCGCTTTAGCTTTGCAAACGCAGGGCTCGCCCAAGCTCTGGGCTGGTTCCAGCCATTACCCCACTGTCAGGGTGGCCGCCCCAGCCCCGCAGATCTGCCCTGGCTGGGAACCAGTCAGTGGGGCTGGGGCCACCAGGGTGACACAGGGTCCCAGGGGATACCTGTATCCTTGTTTTCTAAGGATGGGTCGAGGTCATTTGGCTGCTCTCCCCTTGGCTGTTTGGAATCACTGTGCTGCAAGTGCATGTGGGATGCTCTTCTCCAGGCAGGAGGAAGCCAGGGCGGATAAACCTGCCTCTGAACAGAGCCATTTCCCTGGAAGTTGCCTCGAGGTTTGTCATTGTCGCTTATTACCCTGGGCCAGCCACGGAGGCCTGTAATTGCGGGGAGAGGCTGCGGGCGGCTTGATGGGAATCTTAGGACAGGCTGCTGCCCTCCCGGGAGAGAGAGCCCTGGGAGGGAGGAGAGGAGGAGGAGGAGAAGGAAGACGAGAAAGGAGAGGGAGAAGATAAGGAAGAAGCAGGGGCCCCTGTGCAGCTCTGAGGGTTACGGAGATGGTGAGTGATTTAACAGTAGAACTTGGGGGGTACCAGTGGGATTAGCTGGGAAAAAGCCAAAGTGAATCCAAGGCAGCTATGTTTTTCACGTGGTTCATGAAGAACACGGTGGGTCTGGTTGTGCTGAAGGCCAGGGGAGGGATGAAGGAGTGGAAATGGGCTCCAGCGAGCAGCCTGGGGGGCTGCTGGCCTGTGCTGTGCAGAGGCGACTGCGCAGACCCCTGTGTGCGGGGGGATGTGCCGGGGAGGGACCGTGCCGGAGGAGGGGCTGCTCTGCTCCGGTGGGCATCGTGGCAGCTGGCCACGGGCCACCATGGCTACCCGCTCCAAGGAGCCACTGGCTAGGGGAGATACTGGTTTGGCCCAACAAGGAGCCCAGGTTCTGAAGGCTTCCCCATGCCCACGGGTGCGGAGGTGGGCAGGGGGCGGCGGGATGGGGTGAGTGTGAGGACGGGGGTGGGGACCGGGAGTGGGTGCGAGAGGGAAGGGCCGTGGGCGGCGGGAGGAGCGGTGGGGCCCTGCCCAGCACCGGGAGCCCCAGCAGCTTGTAGAGATGTGCATTCCGCATGTGTCACCCGGCGCCCGAGCGTCCTGCCAGGATGCATCACCTGCCACGGGAGGATGCCCTGCATGAACGTAAGGGTCGCTTTTTCGCGTGCCTGTCCCCTCCTCCCGGGTGCCAGCAGGCCTGGCCACCCTCCCGCGCAGCACCACAGCTTGGCTGAAGTTGGCCGGAGCTTTGCCCGAGCCCAGGTGGAGTTATCACCATCACTTTTCTCCCTGGTCTCCACATCTGTGGGGGGCACAAGGGCCATCACCACACTGTCCCTCAGGTGACAGTGCCCTGCCACAAAGGTGCCCCAAACTGGCGGGGGGGGTGGGGTGTCTCTCTGGGCACTTCCATCACCCCACCGCCCCACAGGGGTCTCTTAAGCTCGTTTGATTGCGCATTAAACGTGGTCCCTGGGTCCTGAGTGATGGAGGAGAGGGGACTGGGGGCTTCAGAAGGGGCCAGGCCACAGGGAGGGGTGCAGGGTCTAGCGCTGGGCAGTGGAGGGGAGATCGATTTCTGGCTCTGCAGCAGCTCAGCCAAGCTTGTTTTGAAGGTTTGCAAAAGAGAGATGCTGGAGCTGAGGGGCTCTGCATTGTATTTTTATAAAATAAGTTGCAGGTATTGTATCATCTGTGTTCTTTGCAAGGATTTACTGAGGCTGTGTGATGTCGTAGACATATGTTTTGCTCTTAGTTCCCTGAAGCTGGTGTTTGAGATGAAGTCGGATGTGATCTCGGTGGCGGTGCATTTATTTAGAGCTCTGCTGTGCAGCATTTCTCCGGGTTGTGGAGGAGACATCTCCTTTGCCTGCAGGCAGCAGACGCACGGCAGGGTTTGGGGGGGCACCCGGGGGGCCCCACGGTGCTGCAGGCTCTGCAGCCCCAGATTGCTGGGAGGGGGCTGGGGATGCCCCCGCTGCATTCCCTGGGCACAGCCACCACTGTCTTGGGATTTTGTGGCACCTTATGTGGTGTACATGGCTCTGAGCCCGGCCTCTGGAAACACCATTTTCTTGAGGCCCAACGAGGAGAAAATAAATAAAAAGGCTGTTGCTGCTGGTGGATATCCCCCACCCTCTGTGCGTGTGTTGGGGTCACTGGGGTGTGCTGGTCCCTGCAGCCAGGGCACGGAGGTGCTGCCTTGTCCCTACTGCACGTGGGGACTGTGCAAGAGTTATGAGTATTTGAGCACTATATCACATCTCAAAGAAATTTGGAAGAGCTTGCAAGTTCATGCGTTTCTGTTTCTCAGTCTCGCACCTCTGGGTGAAGCTCACACATGCCATTACGTTGCCTCCAGAAAGGGGTGGAAAGTGGGTGCTCCCTCGTGCATGCTTTTTTAGTCTCTGTAGTGACAGCAGTAGTGCCAGTAAAACAAATTTTTGTTTTCTGTGTTCATTTGATCTGCTGCAATAACAGCCTGTGGGACTCACACAGCCCTCTGCCTCCCCGGAGCGCTGCGTGAGCATGATGTGTGTCTTCTCGCCACCAGTAAATAGCATTTGGGGAGTGAAAAGAAAACCAGAAAGGTTAGTTTGTTATTCTTTGTGATATATGAATGAGCTGTCAGCTTCATCCTGAAATCATGAATCCCTGGGTATTCCTGGGACAGGGCAAAGGAATGCATCCTGCAGTATTTTTTCACTTGGAACAACCATTTGGCTTTAAATGTTTTAAAATGTTTAAAACATAAATTAAAAGTTTTAATTTTGGCTGAGTAACAAATTAATGCCGTCTCTTAGTCAGTCTGGCTTGGATGGAAACACTTTGCTGACCTGCTTTATCTGTGCATCTGCCCTGATGGCCGGGACAGGTCCTTGCTGGCTGCTGCCCTCGCTTGCCGTGCTGCTCGCCTGCCCCGGTGCTGGCGATGCCCATGGTGCCGGTGATGCCAATGGTGCTGGTGATGCCCATGGTGCTGTCAATGCCCATTGTGCCACTCGCCTGCCCCAGCACCAGTGATGCCTGTGGTGCCGACGAGGCCCCCAGTGCCAGCAGCCAGAGGGTCGGGTCGGACATGGTGCTGCTGGTACTCGTCACAGTCTCAGCATAGGAGCAAAAGTGGTTCCTTCAAGAGCAGTTATTTTTTTAAAAATTTTTTAAATTATTTTTTATCAGACTGGTAGAACTGGAGGAAATAAACAGGCTTCTGCTTCAGACAGGTGGCAAAGGGGGGCTCTGTGCAGGTTGATCTGGTAAAAGTCTATCTCCTGGCCCCGTGCCGTTGGCGGGGGATGCCCATGGCGGGAGGCAAGTGGAGGTGCAGGGGTGCTCCTCAGCTCTCTGCACGCCCGTTGCTTCTGAACTGGAGCTTGGAAAGATCCTTGCTGAACTTCGTACGTTGTTTGTTTGGGTCAGGTGAGGAACCGAGGTGCAGTTTCCAAGGTGACAAAGATGTGTTGGTCGGGGCTTGGGAGCGGGCAGTCAGACTTGGGGTCGCATCCTCCTTCCTCAGGGCTCACAGCTCCCGAGGCTCTGATGGTCCGGCTGCAGAAATCTGTGAAAAGACAGGGTTTTACCCACTTTGGCTCCAACGCAGGGTGAGGGGGAGCTCAGGCCGCCCATGAGGGGGGACGCTGGTACCCACGTGGCTGGGTGCTGCCCGCCAGTACCCGCACCCCTCCCACGCCGGCATCCCCAGGGCTTCAGGCCGAGAGGAGCCTGCCCGGCTCCAGCCCCCGCATCCCCACGGAGCTGTCCCTGAACCATCCCCTCTCCGCTGCCACTCGGGACAACCCAAGCCGGATGGGCTGGGGAGCCCATCAGAAGCAAAGTAAATTTAAAAAACCCTGATGAGGAACTGTTTTTCTTGTGCCAGCCGAGAAACGTGACACTGAACAAATAGTAGAAAATAAAACAAAAAATAAAACTGATGTTGGATCGAGAAATGGCCTTTTAATTTGCAGAACCTACAATGTCTGCGTGCAGAAAGCTTAATTTCAGATCCGGTCTTTCAGTGCAAATGTCACTTTAAATAGATATTCCTGTGCGCACGTTCTGGTGCCTTTTGCCATGTCGTTAATGAATTGCTCGTTCTGTGAGTACATTCTTGTCTCATTTTGTATTCCCATACATTAAATTGATAGTTTGGGGGATTATTGCTCGTTCCAAGATTACATGGGTGGAGTCCTCTTTATATGGCCATGCTGGTATGTAGTGAATTTGAATTGGCGCAGCAGAAAACTTGAAAATTTGGAACAGATAACTGTCTCCTATCTTTATATGGGAACATCAGAGTTTCTAGCTTTATTCTGGGGTTCTTGCCATTCCAAATATAATTTATTCTTTTATATAACTGTTTTCATATGATACACTCTGAAGAGTGGATAATGGTTTGGGGAGGAATATAATCTTTTTTTTTTTTTTTTCCCTTCCAAGGCTGTCTTCCCAATTAATGAGATTGAGAACACGTTCCAAAAATCTATTTTTCCCCTCTGGGCTTTTTCTAATGTACTCAATTTATTCTGTAGTGTGTCTTGCACTTCCTTTATGGAGTCTGATGCCTAAATATCTAGTGGTGGTTGGCTGACTGGAGCCGGTGTAAATCCTTCGTGTGCTGAGGCAGGCTCTCGACTGTCCTGCTCCCTTTGTGCCCAGGCAGGTGGGCTCGGGGACGTGGCAAGGTCCCCTCTGGCCACTGCCTGTGCTGAACTGACCCTTGCTGCTGGCTGGGGTTGGCTTTGCGGGGGGAGATGCTTTGTTTTAGGGGGATGGAGGGATATTCTCTGTTTTACCGTCCTGTCTGGAGGAGAGGTGGGTGCCCTGGAGGGAACCGGTGCCTCCTGCCCTCAGCCCCAGGGTGACAAGGAGAAGATATTCCTAGAGAAACATGTGAAGCTCAAGGGGCTTTTTCTACTTAAAGCCTCACCTGTAACATACATAAATAATGTTTTTGTACGTTTTCCTCTCTTTAAACATTTGTAGGGGTATATCCCTTTCTTACAAACCCATCCAAATGAGCAGCCCCAGGCGTTCTGCCCTGCTCTGTTCTCTCTGGCCGCTGGCATTGCCTTGTGGAGATGCTTCTTTTCCAGTTTTCCTGGCACTGGGGGATGAAAATTCAGCCTAAAACCTCTGACTGTGCTGAGCCATCCCAGTGTGGGCTTCAGTGTCCCGGGGATGTTCTTCTGTGGGCTCTCCCAGGGTACTTTGTGCTTCCCTTTCCTTCCCCCGGCACTCCTGAGCCCATTTTTGTGCCCTGGGGCAGTGCCAGGTAAGAGGGTCCACCTGGCAGAGCTGCCAGGCACCGCAGGGCTGTGGGGAGGAGGATGAGGCTGGAGAGCTGGGCAGAGAAGAACCTCATGAGGTTCAACAAGGGCAAATGTAGGGTCCTGCACCTGGGGAGGAAGAACCCCAGACACCAATATAGGTTAGGGATGGATCTTCTGGAAAGCACTACTGAGGAGAAGGATCTGGGAGTCCTCGTGGATGGCAGGCTCTCCATGAGCCAGCAATGTGCCCTTGTGGCCAAGAGGGACAATGGGATCCTGGGCTGCACAGGGAGAAGTGTGGCCAGTAGGAGGAAGGAGGTCATTCTCCCCCTCTGCTCTGCACTGGGGAGGCCACAACTGGAATCCCGCGTCCAGTTCTGGGCTCCCCAGTTCAAGAGAGACAGGCAGCTACTGGAGAGAGACCAGCGTAGGGCAACAGAGATGATGGAGGGATTGGAGCATCTTCCTTACGAGGAAAGGCTGAGAGAGCTGGGACTCTTTAGTCTGGAGAGGAGAAGACTGAGGGGAGACCTCATCTATGTTTACAAGTTCCTAAAGGGTGTGTGGAAGGATGATGGAGCCAGACTCTTTTCAGTGGTTCCCAGTGACAGGACGAGGGGCAACGGGCACAAGCTGGAACATGGGAAGTTCCATTCAAATCTGAGGAAAAACTTCTTTGGGGTGAGGGTGTCAGAGCCCTGGCAGAGGCTGCCCAGGGAGGGTGTGGAGTCCCCTTCTCTGGAGATCTTCAAGCCCCAATGGATGCTCCTGAGTGATGTGCTCTGGGCAACCCTGCTTTGGCAGGGGAGTTGGATTAGGTGATCTCTAGAGGTCCCTTCCAACTCTGTCTAATCTGTGAATCCGTGAGGCTGAAGAGCGGGGCCGGTGTCTCTGAGGTCCACAGAGGCACAAGGGCTGCGTGGTGGCAGGGACCAGAGGAGCATGGATGTTAGGGTCTGCTCCCAAAAGCCTGTAGCATATTAATTTTGGACAGCCTTATAGCTCCAAAATGGTTTGGCTGATACGCTTCAAACCCTATTCTTAGAAGAACTGCTTTTGATTTGAGACTAAACAGGAAGTTTTGGGCCTAGAGTAGTTATCCTGAGTTGGTGATGATGAGAAAGGGCTTCTCAGCATGGACCTGAGCACTGAAGTCAGATCCACTCTCTGTAAGCATGAAGTTGCTCCATGAAGTTTCTGTATAGGTATCACCTCTTCACTCAGTGTCTCTGCTCCTCTTGAGTAACATCTTTGCATCCTGTGCATACCTCACAGAGTTCATCCAGGCCAAGTGCAGGGTCCTGCACCTGGGTCAGGGCAACCCCAAGCACAAATCCAGGCTGGGCCAAGAATGGCTGGAGAACATCCCTGAGCAGGACGGGGGTTGTTGGTGGATGAGAAGATCAACACACCCCAGCAACGTCACTGGCAGCCCAGAACCCCCCCTGCAACCTGGGCTGCATCCCCAGCAGCATGGCCAGCAGGGCCAGGGGGGGATTCTGCCCCTCTGCTCCACTCTGGGGAGACACCCCCCAGTGCTATCTCCAGCTCTGGGGCCATCAACAGCAGAAGGACATGGAGCTGTTGGAGCGGGGCCAGAAGAGGCCCCAGAGATGCTGGGAGGGCTGGAGCCCCTCTGCTGGGAGGGGGGGCTGAGAGAGTTGGGGGGGGTTCAGCC
>JAOQGH010000069.1:18343016-18377937 GCA_025769975.1 Gallinago jamesoni | reverse complement strand
AGAGGGGAGATGGAGCTGAGCTGTGGGGCAGAAGTTGTTTGGTGTGAGGGTGGTGAGAGCCTGGCCCAGGTTGCCCCAAGAAGCTGTGGCTGCCGCATCCCTGAAGGGGTTCAAGATTGGAACCCCCCAGGTTGGAGGGGGCTTGGAGCAACCTGGTGTGGTGGGAGGTGTCCCTGCCCAGGGCAGGGGTGGCACTGGATGGGCTTTAAGGTCCCTTCCAACCCTTTCATTCTGTGATTCTATGATCTGCTCCCTCTCCTGACCAAAAACCAAAGAGCACATTGTAGCCTTCTGTGCCCACCCAAAAGCCATCAGCTCCCTGGGGACATGGGAGGCAAGAGCATGTTTCCTGCTGTGACAGGCCTGCTGCTGGCTACCAAAGAGGAGGAGGAGGATGATGAAGAGGCTAACTGTGAGAAGCATCATTATTGTGCAGTAGGCATGTTGTTCTGTGAGCGGCTCTACTCTCCCTCTGAGGTCTCAGTGAAGTTAAGAGCATATCACGGCTGTGTTGGCATCACTGGGTGGTTGATGGGCGCGGAGCTGGCAGCCAGGTTCTCAGGAGCGTGGGTTTGTATTTACGGAGCTTGACTCAGACGTTTGTAACCTTGGGGAGCCACTTTCTGGGCCAAAAGAACGAGAGACCTACTCTCCGATGGCGTTTCAAGCTCTGGTTGGGTGATGTCCCGTGCATGGGCTGGGTGTTACTTGGTGCCCTGCTGACAGCTTGGTTCCTGTTCCTGCAGGTCCTGCGTGCGTGGGGGTCATTAATAGCTCATCAGTGGGTGGGTGACCAGCCAGGTTGGCCGCATCCCTGCTCTGATCAGATCCTCTCCCTGTTCTCGGTGTGTTACCCAAAGGAGTGGTTTGATGAAGAGGGCCCTTCCTGAGGCTGCTACTCTGTGGTGGCCCTGGTCCTGCTTGAGGGGACAAAGGCATTTCTACCTGGACCGGGGCTGTGGTACCCACGCTGCCCTGTGGGGAAGCAAATCCCAGGCAGTTGGGGTGGACCCTGCTGTGGGGGAAACCTCACACTGTGGTCCACCTGCATCTGGTGGCTTGTCCCTATCGAGGGAAGAAGGCTGCTGGAGGAGAAGGAGATGTACCCACACATCTCAATTTTTCAGGCTGAGTAGAGGGGTACCCCCTAGGCCCATCTCGGGGGGGGGGGGGCAGATGAAGGCAGGGGGAGAAGACAAGGGAGGTGCAGACATCTGTCCAAGGAGAGGTGGATTGGCTGGTTGGAGGGCAACTGGGCTTTGGATGGAACTAGCCACACTCAGCCTGCTCCATCAGTGGGGTGGTGAGTGGCAAGCCTGGTGCCTGCCAAGGTGATTCCTGGGGGGTGAGGACCCTTGGACACCACCTGAAGTTCGAAACACATTTGCCCAGAGAAGCTGTGGCTGCCCCATCTCTGGAGGGGTTCAAGGGCAGGTTGGATGGGGCTTGGAGCAACGTGGTGTGGTGGGAGGTGTCTCAGGGGACACCTGTCCCAGGGCAGGGGGTGGGACTGGGTGGTCTTTAAGGTTCCTTCCAACCCGAATCATTCTGTGATTCTGTGATTCTCTCCTGGAAATCCTCATCCTCGTGGTACCTACTTCATGGTGCCTCTGGATGCTTCAGGGGGTCTTTCCCAGCTGGAGCTGCAGCCCTGGCTCCCACACGTCCTGGGAGGCTGCAGCTGACTGAGCAGAGCATGCGACGGGGCGGGTGCCTGCTCGTTAGCTCCGCACACTATAATTAGCCAGGTTGGCGGGCAGAGCTGCTGTCAGGCTGCCTGACACCCAGCCAGCCTGCGGGGCTTGTGATGCAGCATGTAAAGTACATGCTGGAGGACAGGGTGTAATTAACTGCAGGCCCTCAGAGCTGAGAAGTGACTACTCAGCTTCCAGCCTTTTTTTTTTCCCTGTTGTTTTTTTTTTTTTCTCTCTCAGTGATGAAATATATAACTTCACCTATAAACCAGTATAAACCACCTATAAACATGTATGAGCTGGTGTGCCTAATGATTTAAAAAAAAAAAAAAAAGCATTTGAAAATACCAGCAGTGCAGGAATGTTAAGATCAGTGATACAACCAGGCAGCTGACACCCCCTTAAATGAGACAAAATTAAAAACCCCAGAGGTTCTAGCTGCATGGTGGGCTCTGCCGCGCTGCCCCCCCTGCGCTTGCCGTGCTCAGGGCTTTAACAGTATAAATAGCAGCATTTTCAGCCACACGTCTCGGCCCCGATTCTGCAAACACTTAAGCCCGAGCACAGCTCCTTCCTGGGGGGCTTGAAGTTGCAGTAACAGTTTGCAGGCTGCGATCGCCGAAGAGAAGAGCGAAGGTGGAAGGCACTCCGGGTACCCACCTGGGTGTCTGCTGCTCCTCCCTCCCACCTCCAGCCCCCTCGCTCGCCTAATTAAGGATCTGATTAATGAAAACCTGGAGAGAAGGCACCCCTGCCTGTGTGTGCGTGTCGCTCTGTCTGTTGCTGTCGAGCTGGTGGGGTTTACAAGCTCCGGTGGTTTTGCCAGCAATTTGACATGTTCTTTCATCCGGAGAAGCTGGGGTGAGCGGCAAGTGCACGGCTCAGGCTGTGCCAGCCCCCAGCACAGCTCAGGGGGGTCCTTCCAGAAAGAGAAACTTTTTAATAAAGAGGCTGTGCGTGCATGCGTGTGTATATGTGCATAAATTAATTTTTACAGGCGTGTAGCAGTACAATGGAAGTTGAGAAAACAAAGTTTCCTGGACGAGCTCTGGGCAAAGAAAAGGCTTTGAATGCACAGAAATGCTCTGAAGTCCGTGTCTGCCTGAGGGTGGTGTGAGCTGTGAGGGGGTCGGGGTGAGCAGCCCCCGCTGTGCCTGGAGCGTGGCCCCTGGGGAGAGGCTTGGCTGGGGCCGGCAGGGCTGGGGGGGACACTGCTGGAGGTGGGAAGGCGCAGGAAGGCATGGGTGCAGGGGAAGGAAAGATGAGTGCAAACGGACTCATTTACTAGGAGTGGGTGGCAGATGCTCGTTAGCAGACTTGCTTTCCCTCTGTCCTTGTTATCCCGGCTGCTGAGGAGCACAAAGTCGGTTGCAAGGGTTCGTGCTGCAGCCAGCCCCATTGTGTGCTTTAATTGCCAAGTGGAAGGAGGTGGAAAGAGGAGGGGTGGTCCCTGGGTGCTGCTGGGGCTGGTGGGCACCAGGGCTGTGCTGGCATCGCTCGTGGCACTGGGGCTTGGCTCCGTTCCGCCTCGGTCCAACACACAGGTCTCTGCTCCTCTGTGCAATGCACCTGCAAGGGTCTGTGCGAGGAGGAGGAGGAGGAGAAAGCAGAACATAATGGTGTTGGGGAGTTTGGCACTGCTGTGGCTTGGCCTGGCCCACCAGAGTACAACCTGTCAGCAGGGCTAGGGTGAGCTGTTGAGACGTGCTCTGGAGCGAGGGGCCAGTAATGAGACTGCTGTCCAGGAGAACCCATCTCATTACTTTCCTGGGGTCAGATGTAGGTTGGCTGAAGATGAAGCCCATTTTGCAAAGAACCAGGTTTAGGTTTGCACTTCAGTCCCTGGGAAAACACCAAAGTTTTCCCCCCTGGGTCCCTGGGTCCTGGATGTGGAGGTGGATGAGCAACCAGAGAAGAGCGTTCAGCCTCTGGTGAGATGAGCCAGTGGAGCATTGGGTGCCCACCTGCTCGCAGGGCCATGTCCTGGCATGGTGAGGTGGTGGGTTCAGGTTGGCATCTTGGGCAATGCTGTGATGTCGGGATGGACCAGAGAGACACGGATCCTCTTCCTGGTAGGTCTGTGGTACCTCTGGTGGGGAGAGCTGCTGGGAGGACACCATGAGCTCCTCTAGCTCCCAGGTGTGAGCTGAGCTGCTCTGGTTGGGGGGTGTGGGGTGTGGGGGGGGTGGGCTTCAGGGCTTCATTTCTGTTCCCCGGATTACCTGGGAGTACCTTGCGTGCATAGCCATGTTTCCATTCTCCTCCTCCCCAAAGTGGTCCAAAAGCACTTTTCTCTGCTTTTCAGCATGTTTTTCATCTTCCACCAGACTGAAAGCCCAGCTTGGATGTGCCTCAACGCCCCGTGTGCGTGCACGGGGTCAGCGCTGTTTGCAGGCGAGTGCGATGGCTGGGTTAGACTCCCGCTCCAGAGTGGGGCTGGGATGAGCTAGCCGCTGAAGAATGAACGTTTGAGCCATTGGCATCCTCCCCTGGCCGGGTCGGGTCTGCGGGGAATCGCCCGCCCCCTCCTCGGAGCCTTTGTAGTGGAGGCAGGAAGAGGCAGGACACAACGGGGCTGGCGCGCAGGAATGCTGGGGGCTGACGTATCCCCCCATGGCCCACCAGTGCTTCCCCTCTGCCGAAACGCTGTCCTCCAAGAGACCATGGCCCTTTTCTGATTCCCCACAGCGTATGTCCTCCCTCCTTCACTCCCTCCATCCCTTGTGTCAGCTCCTTCCATCTCCATGTGGGCAGGGGGTGCTGCTGCCCCAGCCGTTCCCTTCCCCTGCCACCAGATTTTGTTCTGCCACATGTCCTACCCTTTCTTAATCACTTCAGTTCTCCATTCCTTAATCACCCCTGACCTCAGCATGCAGGCAAGGATCTGCTGTCCAGCTGGGCTTGCCTTTGGAGGTCCCAAAGCTGTCCCAGCTGGGTGGCCCAGAGCTCCCCCAGGGCATGAGCTGGTTTGCAGCACTGCCACATGGAAGGCAGGAGCTCTCACCCCGATTTTCAGCAGAGCTACCTGGTTCATCCAGCCTGAAATTCAGGTTTTAGGATTGAGGGTTCACCTGGCTTCAAATTCAGGCTTTGGGGAGAACTGGGGCTGTGTTAGCCCAGGGCACTGGCAGTGCCGGAGCAGGGCTGTTTCGGGGGGTGCTGCCTGAGAGCAGGTGGCAATGGCAGGCAGGATGGGTGCCAGAGCCCACGAACAGGAGGAGACAGAGCTCCCACAGCCTTTTGGATTCTTGGCCAAGTCCCTGCCAGAGGCCGGTGGCCGAGGGAGTTGTGGTGCACAGGGCACTGAGTCCTGGCGTGCTCCAGGGGGGGCGGCCGCTTCTTGGAGGGACGCGGCTAGCCAGGGCAGGGGGGTGACATCTCCTTCCTCCTCCTTCCAAACAGCCCTCTCACATCCCAAGCTCTGAATTTTCTTCCCTTTCTGACAGTCAGGCATCATATCCTGATTACTCATAAATGCAGCATGCTGCAGATAATGCCCAGCTTGACAGAAAGCTGCGCCCAAACGCACCAACCGCCAGGATCCAGGGGTGAGAAGGGAGGGATGGGGTTGAAGCCTCTGTCCCCCCTCCCCATGCCCTGCCCTGGGGGCCGAGCTCCTGCTGCCCTTGCCCACCTCCCCCGGGACTCTGCCCAGCCCGGCACCGGGGCCAGTGCGGGGATGCTGTGGCTGGTGGGGCTGGTGCAGAGGTCCCAGGTGAGGACAGCAGGTTTGCAGCCTGGACCACTCTCGGCATTGGCCCACCAGTTTGTTTTGCAGAATCCTCTTCTAGCATGGAAAAATAACTCATCCCTCGGTTTTTATCTCTTTTGTTTGTGTGGGCATTGATTACGCTGAGAGTTACTGAGCCAGATTTTATTGGAATGACTTAGAAAGCTGCCACCTGCAAGCAGCCACTTGTCTCTGGAGATTATTTTGGTTTAGTTTCTAAATAATTGCATGGAGCTTCTTCAGCTTCACTAATAACTTCGTTCTCCCAGGGACACTGCCCAGAAAAAGATGAGCTGAGATTGTGCTTGGCAACATTTAGGAGAGGAAGAAGTGCAACAGGATTGATGTCTGCTGGCGTGAAGAAATAAATAATACAATAGCTCTGCCTTAGCCCCACCGTGAGCATCCTTCTTTCCAACCCCGTGTCTGTTATCTCCCCAGCTTGGCTGAAATTTGGAATTTGGAGCTGTCCTTTAAATTGGTCTCATCTTTTCTGGCTGCGGCCAGAAAAGAAATGTTGTGCTAATTCTTATCAGGGACCAGCAAGGCTGGCTCTGGAGATGAGCCGTCCTAGGGAAGCCTGCCCGGTAGCTTATATACATTGTGTAACTCAAGCTTGTTAAATGTATGATTTAAATAACTTGCAAAATAGTTTACTTAGTGCCTGAAATGTGAAATTAAGAGAACAATTTCATGCTGGCCTGGATTCTCATAGGTTTGCAAAGGCTTTGTGAAAATTATGGGTCATGTTTTAAATAAAATGACAAGCCCCCAACAAAATGCCCCCTTGGCATTTTGTACCAAATCTGGTGCGTAAAAGCCACGTGCTTTGCAGTGCGGGTCGTTGCATGTGTGTCCCTGCGATGGCCCTGCCCTGGCGAGGAGGGTTGGGAAGGGCGGCACCGAGGATGCCACCGGGAATGCAAGAGGAGCCGGGTGCTGGGCTGTGGCTCCAGACACTGGTTTTGATGCCACTGGGCAAGCTGTAGCTGTGGCCCGGGTACAGCTGTGTGTTGCTCTACTGCTTCGGGAGGCTGCGTTTTTATACCGTTGTAAAGGTGCTTGTTGAGGACCTGGCCGTGGGTCCTTTCGGCAATTCCTTTATGGCAAATAAAACTACTCCAGCCTCCCAGTTTGTCTTGTTGTTTTAGTGTAAAAGCACCGGGAGAGTTCGGTCCCATTGCCTTCCCTTTTCCCTTGTAGCATTCCTACGGCGTTTCCTATGACACTGCGCTTCAACATTGGTGTGGCGCTTTTCTGCAAGAGCAGAAGGGCTCTGAGCATCGCACGGAGAGGCCCTTCAGTCAAACCTGGGGCAGTGCCAGCCTGGCTCAGGTGTTCTGGCACGGGGAGGGGCAGAGGGTAGCACTGGTAACGACCTTGAGACAACAAGGTCTCTTAATCGTATTGGCAGGCAATCTCTGCTTCTTGGCAGGCTGCATCTTGGTGCCCAGGAGCGGTGGGCTGGCGTTAGCATCCCCTTCTGCTGCTGCCTCTGCTCGGGTGGTTGTTTTCTCTGAGGAGGAAAGAGATTAAAGAGGGTGCCCGGCCCCATTCACAAGGGTGGGTGCTCGGAAGGCTTAAGTTGGGGGAGACAAAGTGCTGGGGACACTGCCAGGCTCTAAGGACATCACCTGGGACATCCCAGGTGTCCCACCTTCCTCCCCTGGCCCTGCCAGCAGCAGGAATGCCAGAGGGTTGGAGGGTGTTGCTCTTAGTGCTGGTGCAGCGGGGGCTGCTCCTGTCCCTCCGGATGCCCCTGTGCTGCTGGTCCCTGCGGCCGCTCCCCTCCCTGTCTCAGGAGGAAAGGCTGGAGATGGGCGCAAGCCTCAGTGGAAGTCTTTGTTTTAAAAATACATGCCCATAAAAATGACTCTCTCCATTATTTCATTAAGGGAATTGAATTGTGCTTCCTAAGCCCTTAGTCATCAATGAAGTGAGCAAGCAAGAAGCAGTGCAGCGGGTCCTGCCAGAGGGTGACTCACGCTGCGGCGGGGGGCTTGGGGCTTGCAGGGGACTCTTTGAACTGGGGGATGCTCCACTCCCTTCCTCCCAGGAAGGCCAGGATCTCCCCAGCATCCTGAGCAGCAGCAGCAGGAGGCCTCTGGGAGCCTCTGGGGCTCCCTGATTCATTTTGGGAGCTGAGGCATCACTCTGGAGACCCTCACTATGCCTTGATGCACATGAGCCACCTACAGACAACTCTTCTGTAAGCCCAGAGATCAAACCAACAGCACTGCATGCATGCAGGATGGCATTTGATTTTTTTATTGTATACCTGCATGGATAAAAGCCTCCAGATTCCATATCAGTTCAGGAGGAATTGATCTTTCCTCCCAGAAGGCAGGGGAAAATGCCAGGTCACCCTTTGCTCATTTTTGAGATCTCTGCCTCTTTCAGTCCCCAGGCAAAGGCATGAAAAGACAAAAGCCAGTCCCAGCTCCCTGTAAGGCCAGGAACCATCCTCTCTGTGATGGTTTATCTCATCGGCTTTGTAAAAGCCCTTAGAAATGCTGCTCCATCCCTCCCCCTGGAGCTGGTTCAAACTCTGTTCAAGTTAGTGTCAGGAGGCTTTTCCTGAGATCCAGGCTGCGTGTTCCCTGTACCCAGCTCTGCTTCTTTACATCCCATCCTTCCCTTGATCACTTCTCCGTAATCTTCCCCTCCTGCAGACCCAGCTGAGACCACAGTATCTGGTGTGGTGGGACAGGGGTGGTGGCTGGTGGCGCAATCACAGCCCACACTGCTGCCCCAGGGAAGATGCTTCAGCTGCTGCCCCTTCATACTCCACACTCCGTCCTGCCCTCAGCCTCCCATCACCAATTCCTTAAGTGCTTTCTAATTAATTTCTAATTAATACCTTTAAGCCACCAGTAAAGGCCAGATCCCCTGCTTTGGGGGACCTTCCAAGTGCTGCCCTGAGCTCTCCAAGACCACCCAGCCAGCCGTGCCAAGATGGTTTTGTACCAGGATGGTGTTGTGCCCCTGCACTTGGCAAATGCTTTGGCATTTGTTTAAAAATACAGCTACATCTTAGAGTGAAATAATGCACAAAGTCAGGTCAGCCCTTGTCACCTCTTAGGGCATCGCTGCCTTCTCGCCTCCCTCCTCCTGCTGATGTCTCTGGGCTGCTTTACTTGCAGTTTTCAAAGCGAAGTGTTGTTTGGTTTATCCTTTACCTGGTTTATTAACCTCTTTGTGGATGGTCCCTGTCAGTGGCTCGTGCAGTGACACCACGTGTGCCTGCGCTCACTTCTCCTTCCACTGTTTCATGACAATCTTGCTTAGAGATGGTCAGACATGTCCTTGCCTTGGGTCTTGCTGCTGGCCCTGACTACCTTCTCCTGCCCAGACATCACCTCCACCAGCCTCCACCAAGCTGGTCTCCTTTCACCAGTGATTCTTGTGGCCAAGTGCCTTCCAGCCGCTTCCCGGGATCCCTCTGGATCCACGGCCACCTTGGTTTTGTGTATGCTTGGGAGAAAGAAACAGTCCCACATGGTGGGACTGAGCTGTGTAGCTTAATCTGATTGCTGGTCATGGTCCCCTTTCTCTGCTGGGGAGAGAGCAGGGGTGCAAAGGGCTGTGTAGGGACAATGTGGGGAAACAGAGGCATGAAGAGGGAAGAAAGGGCTCAAGGCCAGACCTCGGGGTGGTGGTAGAGCCAGGAGCTGATCCACAGCTCCTGGTCTTTTTCCAGGCTCGATTCTTTGGATGCATTGCTGGCATTCTGCTTTTCCTCTTCATTTTCTGTTTTCTTATTAAGGTTTAAAATCAGCTATTTTGGCTAATTGTTGCTGTGATCACTCCCCATTTTATTGTTTTGTTTTTCCTCTCTGCAAAATTAGTGCCTCGTTGTTTTGTTCCAGATATCTAAAACCTTCTCAGTTTTCCATGACTTTTGAAAAATAGTTGCTTGATAAGCTCAAGGTAACCCCTTCTCTCAGCGTGCTCCTGTAGCTCATCCCGCCAGCAGCTTGTGGACTACACGGGCTTGTGATCCATGGACACATGGAGGGCTGGGCTGTGCCCATGATGCTGCTCCCCTGTAGCCATGGCACGGTGCTGACACGGAGCACGCAGCTTCAATAGAGCGTCTCCACCTCCCCTGTCTGTAAGAGCTGACCTTGCAAGGCGTTCTTCTCTTCTCCTCCAGGTTTCCATAAGGTTTTCCCTCATTAGGGCTTGATTTCAGAGACCTGCACCCCGACCCTAGCAAGAGGTGAGGGGAGGTTGATGCTCGTGGTACCCATGACCGTGTGAAGGGGATACTGCAGGTTTTACCATCTACTGCACTGCAGATATTGGGGACAGTAATGGTCCCCCCAGCATTTTAGAAAGGTAAAAGAGTGTCAGTGTTGCTCCCTGCCATCAGTTATCAGAAAGGTCAGGTACTGTCTGGAGCTGGCTGTGGAGTGGATGGGAGCTTTTTTCCATGGTCCTCAGTTGGGTGGAGGTCTGACTGTGCAGGATGCAGATTTTCTATATGTCATATCAATGGTGTTGAGAAAGCTGTTTGCAAGTGGTTTCTCCTTATATATCAACAGTTCTCCATGATCCCTGCTAGCACAGATATCAGTTGGAACTGAATTTGTTGTGGCTTATCACCCTCGTTGCAGTGGATCTGTAGTCTGGGAAGTGATACCCTGGGGTTTAGGTGTCAGGTTTAAAGAAGTAAGAAAATAACTCATGGTAATGCTGTTCCTGAGGGAGTGGAGATGTTCCAGGATGTGCTGTGGGCTTGGAGGACGGGTCCCATCACTCAGGGCATTTGCTCTATGCAGTTACTGCTGTTCTCCTTTCTCTGCTGCTTCAGGAAGCACAGAGCAGTTGAGGAGATCACTTGTTCCAATCCCTTGCTTGCAGGGTCACCTACACCGGGTTGTCCTGGACACCCAAGGCCATCCCCGGTTGGGTTTTTAATGTCTCCAAGGCTGGAGACTCCACCACCTCTACGGGCAGCCTGTGCAAGCATTTGGCAGCCCTATTCTCCCATCTGGCCATCAGTCCCATGGGACTTTGCCATAGATTCTGTTCTGTCAGAGGAGGGGAAGCAGTGAGGACAGCTAAAGGTTGCTGCCACCACTGGCCAGTGGGGATTACCCAGAGCTTTTTCGTGCCAACATGGCATGGGCAGATGCCCGTGGGCAGATGAGATCTTCCCACCCTGCAGGGCTGCTCCTTGTGCTGTCCCAGCTCTACCCAGGCCAGAGCTCAGGTGTGTGTCCATGGGATGTGCAGGAGGTTGGCATACATCCAGAGCCATGTACCCCGCGCTGCGGGTTTGGTGGCAGCCTCCCGGTGCCAGTGTGTGGACCGACGCTTCCACAGCGGGGAGAGGGTCAGCCACCGCCGAGCTGCAGCCCCCTCGCGCTGGCTCGGCCAGAGCTCCCGTTCGGAGGGATGCTTTGGTGACAGTGGATCCCTGCCTGTTTAAAATCCAGGGCCCTCCTCTCTCCACTCTCTCTTTTCAGTCCCAGGGTGGGTGGGAGCCACCGGTGGCTTTTGCCGGGGAGGGGGAGCATGGCGGAGGGCGCCGGGAGAGCTCCTGAGCCCCTCGTTAGCATTCGGCCCGGCTGCTTTGGCATTCGTGCTCGCCATTGCCTGGCAACCACAGAGCAAAACTACAACAGCAGCCCCAGAACTGAGTGTGCTCCCTGTGAGCGTGCACGCACGCCAGCACACGCCTGCTGCCCCTGGGGACGGGGACGGGGCAGGTGGCGTGGCCACCCCACACTGCTGCCCCCAGCCCCCAGCCCCACGAGGCACCAGGGTGAGGACCGTCCCCGAGAGGAGGAGGAGGAGAAGAGGGCGCCAGCGGTGCAACAGTTTCGCTGACAGCCAGGTTTGGTGGGTCTGTCTGTCTGTCTGTCTGCCCCGGTGCTGCCCGCTGTGAGCATCCCGCTGTGTCCGGCATAGCCTGTCCCTTGGTGGTGGGGGCCCTTCTGTGCTGAGCCAGCATGTGGGGCTGCAGAGTGGGGCAGGGGGTCAGCCTCCACTGCAGGTGCCTCCAGGACAGGGCATCTGGGGGAGAACGTTGGGTGTAGTTGGGTGTATCTGGTTGTATAAGACCCCATTGGACATGGGCCATGGCACAGTGGTGCATGGATGCTTCCCATGTGTGTCACACACGGGCCCTGCCCTGCACCCGAAGCAGGGTCTGTAGGACGGCCCCTCATCCCCAGGCCCCTCATGGGGAGGCTCAGCCTGGCTGGGGTCTCCCAGGGGACCCTGGTGCTCCGACAGCCTGGGCCAGGACGCTGCCAGGCTTTTACTGGATCGTGCTGTTGGTGGAGGTGACAGCACACGGGAACCTGAGCGTTCATCGCGCTTCAGGCTTGCACGTGCTTGGGGTCTGGTGTCATTCTTCTTGGCAGAAGAAATTCATGATCCTCACCCCAGGGAGTGACTGTGGGCCTCAGGCTCAGTCCCCTGCCCCGCCGGAGGGTCTCTGCAGGTGGTGGTGGCTCAGTCCCTCTGCCAGCCCTGCACATTGTTCTCTTCCCAACTGGGCAAGCTCGAGAAGACACAAGTCCCCTCCTGACAGAGGGTGCCATGCTTCTGCAGGTGATGGGAGAGACAGACATGCCCAAATATATTGGATTCAGACCTAACACATCCCCGCACCTCTGCCTTGACTCTTTATCCTAACATCCCTGGCCACTGTGGGCTCTGCCTGTTGCAGGTTTGGTGGCTGGAGCCAGCCCACATGGACCCACCAGGCAGCAAAAAGCATAGGCATGGCTTTTCACACTCACCAACATCTCCATCAATGGTACTTGCTTGGCAAAGGGATAAAGAAAGTCATGTCTTTTGTGTCTTGCAGAGCCTGGGGTCAGCAGACAAGAAGGACTTCTACCAGCCAAAGTAAGTGCCAGTAGCCGTGGTGAGTAATTGCATGGAAATTCCCGGTTGGTCCATATTCCCGAGCAGCTCTGTGGCTTGCTAAGATTAGACATGTCAATGTACAAGAATAGCTGCTGCAATTACACAAGTGAGGATAACAGTGAAAGGGCTGTCAATCATTTTGGCTTCAGGGCATATGCAAATCATTAAATCAGGTCAGGAGCAATCACGACAGCTTGGCTGAGCCTGAGGGACAGAGTCAGGACCTGGTGGCTGGGAAGTGGAGGGTGCAGGGGTGACCTTTCCCACCTCGGCTCCCTCTGCTCTGGGTTTGCACAGCTGAGCTGCTCTGGGGAATTGAAGGGGTTGGTTCCGTGTCACAACAGGCTGATCTTGAAGCACATCTTCTGCAGCCTGTGCTTTGACGTTGATGCCTGTTGTCTTCCACTCATTATGTTTTGTAAAGCACAGGATGAGGGGAAGGGAAGAGGCTTCTCTGGAGCCACCATATTCATGAACACGAACAAAGGATCTGCAAATCACCCCAGCAACATAAGCAGTTGGCTACTGAGCACGTGCCTTTGACTGTGGCTCTAAGCTGGCTGCCACCATCCCTGAGCGAGAGCTCTTAGAGCTGCCAACCTCTGGGACTGCTATCAAACACAAGCAGAGCTTACGCTCACAGGGGAGTTACACGCACCAACATTTGCAGAGCCTCTTGCACCTTCAAGGCAGGAGGGTTGTCCCTCTGCTGGAATACCATCAGTATTTGCATAAGATCAAACTCTATTAAAAGCCGTGCTGAGAGGTTCAGCTCTGGCCCTGACCACTGAGGAGCTATGCATTGTGCTGCTGAGCACGTTGCACATGGGACCTTGTGTTGCTTCTCCTCTATCTGGAGAAGTGAACATCTCTATGTTAGTGCCTTTTTTCTTCTGAAAAAAGGCGGTTTTGAAGTTGTGGAACGGTGCTCTGACGTGCAGGATTGTCAGAGGAGCATGGTTTTGGAAGGTTCAGAAGGAATTGGGTTGAGGAAACGTCTCCTCCAAAACTCACTGTCCTTCCACACTTGTTTCTTTGCTGCTTCCCAGTGCTGCCCGAGCAGGCAGCACTGAGGCAACATCCTTGGTCTGAGTTACTCTCAGCATCAGAGGAGGCACGTCCGAGGCACCCTGGGCTGTGTCACACAGCACCCGACAGAGCTGCCCGCTCACTCTCTGTGTCAGGTGTGTGCCTGTTCTTCAGTTACCTGCTGGTTCCTCTTCCTTTATCCCACCAAAAGTTTTTAAAACTCAGCGCTAGTCTCCTAGGTCCATGCTGAAAAGTCTGGTTTCAGGGAGCTCCTCCGTCTGCTCCCAACAAGGCAGAGCTGGTCACCAGCTTTCCAGCACTTTCCAGCTGGCAGCTAAAAGCCAGAGCCTTTCCCCAGGCAGTTTAATCCCAACATAGCTTTCTGGGAGGTCAGGGGGATATCCCAGGACAATATGGAGTTGTTGTGGATGCAACGACAAGAAGAACACGCATTTGGCAGAGGACTTACAACCAAGCTTTTGTGACCTCTACCAACAGTCGTCTAAGATTGCTGCGTGCTGATGTGCAGCCTGTGTCTTGACAAGCAGCTTAAAAGGCATTGCAGCATCTCTGGTGTCCTTGTTACAGCTGAAGCTTTTGTGGGGCTTAAAGTTAGTGATATGGAGGAAATATGTAAAGAGCTCATAGTCTTGGGTTTCCCTGTGAGGTGGTTTTGGCTGTAGGCAGCAATAATTACAGTGCTGCTTTTGTAGCTCATCTCATCAGAGAAATGAGGGATGTTTCTCTCCCTGAAGTGCAAGGCCATGGGCTTCCCAGCTCACTAAAGTTGCAGAGCAGTTGCGTCAGCGTGATAGGTGCTGGTGCCGAAGGTCTCATAGATACAGGGTGTCTCATGGGTGCTCTCTTGTTCTGCTGTGCCACGAGGCTACAGGACCTCCATGGTTTGGCCAAGCAGCTTGTGATATTACCTGGGGCTGATGATAATATTATGACTTCGGTTAACGCCCACCCTATTTACATTCCCCAGTGGCTCTTTTGGGGTTGCGACTGGTAGAGTTTGTGGCTGTGGTGTTCCCTGGTACTGCTGTCTCCCTGCCATTTGGCTTTTTGATCCACCAGCTCCTGCCGTCACCGTCGCTCTCATTGCTGCAGCCCATCTGCAAGGCTGGGCCAGGCACCCTCAGCCTCTAGCAGAGCCTCTGGAGCTCATCTTCCTCAGTAGAGGAAGATCTCTGGCAGCTGCCAGAGCTCTGATGGACCTCCGAGGGCTCGGGAGAGCTCAACACTTCTGTAGCACCTCCACAGACGTGTTCCCTGAGCCCTGGGCAAGGCAGCGGCGAGCAGCCAGAGTGTGGGAAGCAGCTGGTTCCTGGAGTTGAGCTGAGCTGTTGTGGATCATGAGCACATCTGTGTGACGAGACTGGTGATCTGAGAGAAGTCTGGCAGTGGATGGCTGGCCCTCCAGACCCCATGAGCAAGAGCAAACTTGACTGTGCCTCTGCTTTTCATTTTCTGTGCTTCAGAGGCACTGCTCACCCTGCCAGCCAAATGCTTACGCTGCAGGAGCAGGGTCAGAGCATCCCTGTGCTCGGGTCAGTGGGTTTGGGCTCTCACAGGAGATGTAGGTTATAGAAAAAGAAAAAGTACATGGGCAGTAGAAATCTGAGCAGCGGGTTTTATCACCACTTGTCCTGCAAGTGAATCTTGCTCCGTTCCTGCCATATTCAGAAGCTTTCACTGATCAGGTGTCCTCCTCTTCCTTGGCCATCAGGTACACCTCCTTCTGTCACCCTGAGTGACTCCTTCCTTTGTTGCCTTTTCTCTTCAGAAATGGAAATGCTTGTCATTTTGTTCCCTCACCCTGTAGTTAACATTGGTCCATCTCAGCTAGCAGTAGGGTGTTTCCTCATTGCCTGAAATAGTCCAGGGCTCATCAAAGGTATGGAGAAGCATTGGTCTTCACCCACCAGCTTTTGATGGCCTTTACACTCATCTCTTCTCCTCTGCCCAGTCCACCCATGAGGTTGTACAGTACAGATCTCCTGCTGGGTTGCCCCAGATGTAGTGTGGCCAGCACAGAGGAAAGTGCAGTGCAGGTGGACCTCTGCTGCAGGAAGTCAGAGGTACCTGGGATGGAGCCACAAGAGCTGAAATGATGTTGCTGCCCACTCTGGGGGAGACACCTTTATAGAATCATAGAATCATAGAATGATTAGTATTGGAAGGTACCTTAGAGATCATTGAGTTCCAACCCCCTGCCCTGGGCAGGCACACCTCCCACCGAACCAGGTTGCTCCAGCCTGGTCTTGAACCCCTCCAGGGATGGGGCAGCCACAGCTTCTCTGGGCAACCTGGGCCAGTGCTTCACCACCCTCACAGTAAAGAATTTCTTCCTAATATCTAATCTAAATATCCCCTCTTCCAATTTAAAACCATTACCCCTTGTCCTGTCACTGCACTCCCTGACAAAGAGTCCCTCCCCAGCTCTCCCTTCAAAGCCTACCCTTTACTTCCAAGGGTTTCAATGAGAGTGGTTACAGATGTACCTGCAGGGGTTGGCCCATGTCAGGAGTTGTGACTCCTGGCTTTTTGTGTGTCTGGGAGGTAGCATTCCCTCTTTTCACATTAAATAGGAGGATGCTGCTTGGGTCAAGAAGCTTGAAAATGTTTAAAATGTTTAAAAAAATGACATTACCTGAGACCTGTATGGGCTAGAGATGACCTTAGGAAGAACGGGCAAAGAGCTCCCATAGCTGAAATTCCTGAGAGGAGCTTGGCTTAGGGGAAATGGCCACGAGTCCAGCAGTGAGCTCACATCTGCATGGGTTTCCTCACCTACAGCAGCTGCTCCAGCCTTGTGCTGTGTCCCATTTCAACAGGTACAGATGCCTTCCTTGTGCTGAGTTTCCAAAGCAGGTTGGACGGATGTCAGAATGTTATACCCCAACTTAATATTTCTCATCTGATGCCTCTTGGGCATGTCCCTGCCCCATGGCAGCTCTACCTGCAGCCCTGCTCTGGGGTCTGGCCAGCCAGGGAAGAAACACCCCATGGCCCAAGTCCAGCCCCTGAGCTGCTTGCTCCTTTGTCACCCCGATTATGGAAGCTTCTAACGCAGCTGCAATGTTGTGGGTATTTCTGGGCTTCCAGAAGTCCTTCCACATTTCTGACAGAGGGCCCTTGACTGCTTTGTCAAGGCGGCTTCCTGAGCAAGAACCTGCTGACTTGAAGACCCAGGGACACCGTGCTCAGAGACAGGAATAGACTCTCCTGGGACTGGTGTCTTTGCTTAATAACCCTCCTGGCAGGGCTGGTTGGAAGTGTCTTGACAGGAACCGAGAAAGGCTGGTGTGTTTGCTAATTCCCAGTGGCATTTATTTGCTCTTCATTGTCAGGCACTGACTGGAACTCAGTTTCTTCGAACCCGGAAAGAAATTTTGGTAGAAATAATAACAATCATAAAACCCCTAGCAAATGTGGACTGAAATACCTGGGTATAATTAGAGTGTCACTGATTTGCTGCGGGAGCTGCTTGCGCTCCCTCCCCGTGCTGTCTCCTCTGCGGAGAGCAGAGCTCGTCTGTCAAGAGAGTTGTCACTTGGGAGCAGTTAATATTTGCCAGGGCTTTGAGGTGTCAGAAGAGACACTGCTGCAGCGACACAAAACGGTCTCCATTGATCTGCTCGTTCGGCCCCTTGGGACGATGTGACCATGCTGAAGAGACCTGATGTCTCAGGGCCCACGTCTTGCTCTGGAAGAATCCCACAGCCCTTTTCTACTGGTGCCTCATGGCTCTGTCTCTGTTTCAGATGAAAGACCGTGCTTAAGCCTCAGACCTGTAAACACAGGAGGAACCTTTGAAACCACCTTACATAAAGCAGTAGCACATGTTTGTTTTGCCTTGCAGTCGTCTCTGCAGCTAATTTGTTGTCACCCTGCTCTTAAGGCAGAACATTTAATCTCTTAGATGCTTGCAAGCACTTAGATGAAAGTGAGTGTTTCATTGCTGAATCATTATCTTGTAAAACCGTGGTGGTTTTAACCATCTAGAAATCAGTATTTACATCTTGGAAGCATTAAGGGCCATCATAATAAGGTAGATGTGTTCCTGAGTTGGGTGTTCATTTCATTGCCTCCTTAACTCAGACATTATTGTTATAGTAATGATAATAATAACACCCATATATACTACATTTGACTTCTTTTGTGGTGGCTGAGAGTCATTCAGCTGGGATGGTCTTCAAGTAGCTCAAGATCACCTGCAAAGTGCCAAGCAGTGGGAGGAGGACAGATTGGGAAATGGGGGAGTAGGAGACAGTGCAGATGATGAGAGGGAAGCAGAGGGGTAGGAGAAGTAATGCCGAGTCCATCTTTCTGTACTAAAGCCATGGGATACCCAACGCTGCGAAAAACTGCCCCAAAACTACCTTTGTAGGGTTGGAGAAAGCTTCTCCCAGTTTCGGCTATAGGAAAGGATGAAATGCCATCACCAGTGTCTCTGGTGGCAGTGGGATGGCAGAGCTGGGGGTGGAAGGGAGGTGCTGCAGACTGTGGGGTGGGTGCCTCTCGGATGGGTGCAGGTTGGCAGCTGAAAGGGAGCAGAGACGTCCAGAAGAGACCATGAACACGGGCTCAACCTTCCAACCCCAAATCCTGGCCAATTTTCAGGGGAGTCAGGGAGTTAACTCCTCCACACACGATGAAATTCAGTAAAGAAGATGAGGATGCTGGTCAGGGTACCCTAGCAGTGGGGGCTGGGCCATTGAAACTTTATAGCAAGCTTAAAAAATATTTCCCCTGGGGTTTGGACGGTGGATTTAGAGCCTGAATTCCAGGCAGGTGGAAGGGCTTTAAGCATCTCTGAGTGCTGGGAAAGGAAGGGAAGCCTGAAAATGTACATTGGAGAAATATGGTTGTTCAAGATATGCCAGTGTGGGGACGGAGAGCAGAGCTGAGCCAGAGAAGAAGGGGAGTGGAGGGTCAGCAGAAAGGGGTATGGGTTGTGGGAGGCAGCTGTCGGCGCAGCAGAGAGTTGCCATGGACTTTTGTAGTGGGTGCAGGACACCAGCTGGTGCTCCAGCCTTTGAACAGTTCTGCAGCTTTCCTTCTGGCCTTCAGAAGGTCTCCCTGCCCTGTGGTGGGATCTTTGAATTTAAGGTGGCCCAGTCTTTCCCAGTAATGCCCACAGCCCAGAAAGGCTTCAGGAGACATGGCGACTCTGGGGAAGGGGTTGTCCCGGGGAACCGGTGCTGCTCCTTGCCCTGGTGCTGTCTGGGTGCTGTGGTGCCAGGCTGGGGCTGGGCAGTCCCTCGAGCCCGGGGCAGCTTCCCAAGAGGTGTGAATGTGTCACTTCAGGGCCTTGCAGTGGGGCAGGATGAGAGTCTACAGCCTCTTGGGAATGGTTTTATCCTCCCAATAAAATTTTCCGGCCCCTCTTATCTCTGTGGCTGTGGAGAGAACGGGACACAGCCTTGGTGGGAGCAGTGCTGGCAGAGATGAGTTGGAAGTTCACAGATCGAGGAGGCAGCAGTCCCGCTGAGTCACCCTGTGGCCTCTGGGCTACCTGCCCAGGCTAGCTACCTGCTCTTTGCTTTTGAAGCTGGGAGAGCTGGTGCTGATGCACGCCCAGTGGTGCCGCGTGGTGAGGGCTGGCTGTCCTGCTGCCACCCTCCCCGGGCAGCCTAGGAGGGCAGCACCAGGTTACCTGCCCAATAGCTCCCTCCAAAGACGACTGGTTTTGTAAAGTGTGAATGAATACAACTTGTTCATTTTCTTTTTTATGGCTGGTTGTGTGGGAGTGCTCACCCTGGGCCCCTATGGCTGACGGGGGCTGGAGGACCATGGTGGGGTGCTCTACACCCCGATTTATGAAGATGGAGATGCTGTTCTCCCCCACGTGCACACATGGCACCAGGACCCTTCATACCCACAGTTAAATATCTTTGCCTGAGGGAGATCAGGACAAGGAGCCACTTGGTTTCAGCAGTCTCTTGAGCCCAGGGGACAGGAGGAGGAGTTGTTGGGGCTAGTTGAACCCGTGAACCCAGACCAGGGAACCACTGGGCCACCCCCTTGCAGCATGCTTGCTCTCTGGCTGGGAATGGCCCTCCCAGACCTGATTGGTAGCAGAACAAAGTTTTGATTTTTGTTGTTTCTGTACAGCTTTTAATGTGTTAAGTGAGGTGGTGATGTAGGCTCTTACTGTGCCAGTTGTCATAGAAACTTGAAGGGCTTTTTTCTCCTACCCCCCCCCCCCCAGCACCTTTCTTTAAACCGAAGCTGGTTTGGGTTTTTTGCCCCCCCCTTGTAATTTCAGTTCCAGTCCAATTAAAAACCTGCCAGGCCCTGATTCCCCGCCTCCAGCACTGCCACACAAGGACTAGGTGTCTTTATGCTATGCTTTCTCTTGTCTCCACCGAAAGCTGCCTCTTCCCGTGAACCAGGCACTTTCCTGGTAGCGCTTGGTGGGCTTCTGTCCCCACAGAGCCCCACCGAGGTTAGGGCTGGTCCTCAGGCCGCGTCCCTTTGCAGTGCCTCTGTCTGGGAGAAGATCCCTTCACTCACCATGGGGTTCCTCTCCCTGCTGCTGCTCCCAAAACCAAGGAGCTGAGGGGACATGGCCACTTGGTGCCCGGTTGCTGGATGTCCACAGCCCTTTGGTGGAGACATTGAAATGGCATCTGCTTGCTCCACTGGTGTGAACCGAGGGCTGCCTTCCCTTCTCACAGGATGGGAGGACAACACTGCCAGCTCAGAGCCAAGATGGCACAGAAGCCACCTATGCACCAGCTGCAGCCCTTCCACATTTGCTGGACTCTGCATTAATCATGAAAAGGGAATCAAGCGTAGGAAGATGGGCATTTTTTAACAAATTAACCAAGGCTGCATTCTCCCCTAGGCAAGAGAGCAAAGCATTTGCTGTAGTGAGTCAACACAGAGATGCTTTTGACATGGGAGGTAACACTCCCACCCACAGCAGCCATCGCTCCTGCAGCTGGGTATGAGGAGGGAGAAGTGGGTCAAGGTGATTCCTAAGCTGCTTAGCCAGAACGCTCTGCTGGTGTTTCTCCAAGAGCTGTGAGAGGTCCTTTCCCGCATGCACTGCTCCTTGACGGGGAGGCACAAGACCTAACGGGGGCTCCTCACAGCTCGCAGGACTTCTAGCTCTGCACCTCCTCTTTGAGGAGCTAGCACCCATCTTTGCTGCTCGGTGCCTCACCAGCTCCAAGGCTGGTGCTATCCCCTGAGTTGCCCATCTTCACTGTGGTGTGTGGCAGGGGTTAGCCTGGGAGCTCCAGTTATCTGCTGGGGTTCGCTTCTGTGGGATTTAGGTATGAAAGGGACTATTAGATCACATTGTTTGGCCCCTTGTGTGCTGTAGGGATGTAAATGTTGCTCACGTGCTCCTTGCTGAGCTGAAGAGGTTGTGTTTGCCCTCTCAGAGGTACATAACCCTCTGAGCATCTCCAAGAGGGATCTGATCCTGACCCAAAACTCATTGGAGCTTGTTGAGCTTCAGCTCCTGGTCCCTGGCTCTCTGCATGTCTCATTGGATGAGTGGTTGGCACAGCTCTGGTTTGGGGGTGCAGGGGTGGCAGAATTGTTGTCGATAAACTCAATATAGCTCCAATCTTTTGCAGCAGGATATTTTCTCCAGTCTTTGGATCAATTTTGTGAATTATCCCTCCAGCCTCTCCACTTTTTTAGTGTCCCCTTTTAAAGGTGGGCATCTTAATTGCGGGTGTGTTTCTGTGCTGGTCTCGGCAGCGCAATACTCTCCTCTCCCACCAGAACTGCATCAGCTCTTTTCATCCCAGCATCACATTAGAGCCTTGTGTTGGGTTGGTCACCCGTGGTGACCCTTGAGGCTTTCTGGAGACTCTCTCTTGTCTGGGATAGAGTCCCTGTTCATAAATATGGCCTGAAATCCCTCTTGGTAGGTGTGTCATTCTGTGCTGGGCTGCATTAACATATACACTGTTTGAATGGGCTCAGCATTACCAAGCAACCCACATTTCACTCTCTCCTCATCAATATTTACTGTTACATCAATCCTCCTGTCATTTACTAATTTTTTTGAGTGAGGATTTTGTATTTTCTTCTCGATCATCGATGAAAATACCGACTGGCATGCTCCCCGTGGAGCCTCGCTAACGATTCCCCATTGATGACTTCTGTTTGAGACCTGTCAGACGGCTCTTAATCTGTTTAACGTGCTTTATTGATACTGTATAGTACTGTCTTCTAAAATCAGAATGTCAAGAAGCACTTAGCGCTCCACCTGCACAGACATAACAGAGACACTGCCTTTTTCAGCTCAGCCTGTACTCGCTAGTGACATTGGGCTCATTTGACAAGATCTCTTTTCCACAAAGACACCGACTGACTTTAATTATAACTTACATCCTTTAATTATTTCTTAATTTAATTCCAGATGAGCCCTAGCTTCTGGGTCTTACGTCAGGCTGACCATTTAGCAGTTAACTAGGTCATCTTCACTGCTGGATGTGGATGTTGCTGTAAAGGAGCCATTTGCCATCTGGATGAGGCAGCCCAAACTTTGCTCAAAACAGGCAGCAGAGCCCAGAAAACTCTCCCCGGTGCTGGGTACATGATATCTGTGCTGGCTTGTTAGTGCTGTTTGGCCACCTTAGATGTAAGTGAAGATACTGATGGTTTAGGAAAGCTTCATCTCTCCTAGGAAGTACTTTATTCCCCTTTTTTGCCCAAACACAGAGTAAGTCTCTGTTGACTATGTTTGCTTGGGCCAGGATCATAGCAAACAATTTCTTCCTCAGATCTCATCTCCTTCTCCCCTCTTTCAGTGTCAAACCCTTCCCCCTCCTCCTAGGGCTCCCCTCCCTCATCCAGAGTCCCTCCCCAGCTTTCCTGGAGCCCCTTGAGGGACTGGAAGGGGCTCCAAGGTCTCCCCGGAGCCTTTTCTTCTCCAGGCTGAACCCCCCAACTCTCTCAGCCTGTCCTCCCAGCAGAGGGGCTCCAGCCCCCCCAGCATCTCCATGGTCTCCTCTGGCCCCGCTCCAACAGCTCCATGTCCTTCTGCTGTTGGTGGCCCCAGAACTGGAGCCGGCACTGGGGGGGAGGTGTCTCCCCAGAGTAGAGCAGTGGGGCAGAATCCCCTGCAGTGAAAGAGCCACCTCTTCAGGGATCATCTCGTGCACAAAAGCTCTGCCTGATAAAGGGGATGGTAAAGCTGCAGCCTAAAAGCAGTATTTTCAGATGCGTGGCAGATCTGAACCATAGTTGGGGCCTGGTTTAATTGTAAGGAAGATGGAACGGAGTGAAGTGGAGTAGAATAGAATAGAATAGAATAGAATAGAATAGAATAGAATAGAATAGAATAGAATAGAATATTGCAGGTGGAGTATTCATCATGAGTCCAAGTTCTGATGGAAGGTCTGATGGAAGGTCTGAGTGTCTCAGCTTTGGGAGAGGAAGCATTCCTGGGTGCTTGGGGTGTCCATACAGGTCTGGGGAGGGGAAGGGGGGTTGTAGCATCAATAAAAATCCTTGTTTTGAGGCTCCACCTCCTTCTGGAGCTCAGGGGTTTCAGCTTTAATTTAGAAGAATCACTGGTGGTTCCTGCAATGGCCTGAAGATCATCCCGAGAGATTCACTGGTCGTACGTACAGTTTCAAAAAAGACGGAGTTTTGCCATCTCTGTATTTCAGTGAAATTGCCTGAAAATGTCAGTATCGTGTTACAGCTGAAGGAAGCTCACCCTATTACAACAGATGCTATTTTGTCCTAAATATCAGATTTTTTTGTCCCTCATGCATGAACCTGTTATGTCCCTTCCTCGAAAAATTCTAGATATTAAATGTGCCGCCACAGGAGGGTAAATATGAAAAAATCAGTATGTATGGAAGGGCTCTAGAAGAAATAAGATTACTTTTAAGAGTTTTTTCATAGGCTCTTACCCAAGGTGTTCTAAATTCAGCTGAATTCCTGAGTCATGCAATGCTGACATTAGCAAAGGCAGGTCCTGGGGAGAAGGTGGACACCTGATTTTTTTCTGGAAATGGGGAGTTCTGCATTGGCATTTCCTGGCCTATAATGGTGAATATTTTTCCCTTATAACACTAATTCAGTTACACTGATTTAAAAATATATATAATGTAAACCAAAAAAAAAAAAAAAAAAAGACAAGACGTGATAATTTGGAGTATCATACTGGAATTGTGGAGAATTGGAAGTTTGGTCAAAAGGGTCTATATGTTTGATATTTTGAAGAAACCAGCAGATAATTTACATGACTTGTGGATAAATGCCGCTTTTGTACCGGAAACCTGGATGGAGGTGCCTATTTTGAAGTTTCTGATGGAAAATGCAGTTCACATCCCCATTGTCAAAGTGTCTTTCCGAGGGGTGTTTTCGGAGGTGCTGATGCACAGTTACTGGAGCACGAACAAAGAATGCCTGGTTTTAGAAATGTTGTGTGTGTTGCCATTTATACAAAAAGAAGCTGGGGAAAAAAAAAAAAAAAACAAACCACCACATTTATTTTAGCTTGGCATACACGGTGATAAAGACACTAGTTGCAAAATGCTGGTTTTATAAGTATAATTCATTATACTTTCTTTGATCCAGTGTTACAAATTAGGGTCACTCGTGTCAGGAGATTAAAACCTTTTTGTCTCTCTTTGATATCAAACTATTCTTTCCCAGTGCGTTTTATCTTGCGGAGCAGCGCTGAATTCCACAGCATCTTTGTCAGTTCGCTCGTGTTATTTGCA
This sequence comes from Gallinago jamesoni, assembly GCA_025769975.1. Taxonomy (NCBI): domain Eukaryota; kingdom Metazoa; phylum Chordata; class Aves; order Charadriiformes; family Scolopacidae; genus Gallinago; species Gallinago jamesoni. The sequence continues at coordinate 18,353,881 of JAOQGH010000069.1, read as the reverse complement.
GCAATCATTTAATTGGTTTTAGAACTAATATTATTTAGTCATACTGTCATTTTGCCACAACAGAGGCTCTTTAATACCCTAAAAATGTTGAGAGGCTCCGGCATTAGCCAGGTAAGAGAGACCACAAGGAATTTGGGACCACGGTGGGAGTGCAAGGTAGCTAAATTGGATAGAAAAAGGGGGGAAAAAATAAAAAAAAAATAAAAAAAAAAGAAACCATACAAGTCAAAGTAAGATTGTACATCAGAAAAACTACAGCAATCTACTGAAAATTAGTAGATGATAGTCATGAGTAGCTTACAGTGAACCGCGGGTACCAGCTTCCCTGAAGCACAGAAATAGGAACTTGGAGAAGCTTGTAAAAGGTGTCCTCAGGGAATCTTCCATTTTTTCACTATGATACCTTTAATCCTAGAATTGTCAAGCCACATGGAAAATAATAGGACTGAATGGTTCAGTCAGTTAAAAGTTAGTATTATTTCTTTTATCAAAAATATTAGGTCTTTCTGTGTTTCTAGAGCTGTTAGGATTTGTATAAACTTTAAAACAAGCGAAGTCGAGTATTGAACTTGTATTGCTCTTTCTTTTTTAATTTAAGATCGTTATCTGTGACTAAGCAGAGTCTATTCAATGGAAAGAAAGAACTTAAAGCCGATATTTTTTAACAGATGATTCAACGAGAGGCAGAAGTAAAGAATAAGGTAACTGCTGTGGCGTTGACAGACTCTGTTCACAATGTGTGGCACCAAGAAGTTGGGAAAACTATTCGAGAGTGGATGCGAGAGGTGAGGCCAGGTGGTTTTTTGTTGTTTTTTTTTAAAAGATTTGGGGAATATATATGGCTCTATAAACATGTCTTTATCTGCTGACCTCTTCCATTTCTTCAGGGTATGAAAGGCAGCACTTTGCAGGAGCACGGAAATCGCGTGTGCCCATTCCAGCCCCTAAAATAACTGCGATTAAAGCCGGTTCTGAACTTCAGAGATAGCAACCAAAATGATAAGAAACGAGCCCGGTTTCTCCCTGCTGCTCAGCTGTGGAGACGCAGATAGCACGGCAGCCCACACGCTGCCCCAAATCTGGAGCAGAGCTCCTGGCTTGACCCGGCGATGGTGGAAAAGCCCCTGCAAGCTCTTCGTGAGTCAGTGCGATGGTTTGCAGGGCTGGCAAAGGATCCTTCCTCTCAGCAGTTCCATCGGTCGTAATTACTCCTGAAGAGCTCTGAAGTTCTCTGGTGGGAAGTCGCAGTATCTGCTGCTGCACAACCACCAACAGCTGGTCGGTCCAGAATAATCTGGCGAGATGGTTCATGGCCATCACCACCAAGTCCCACCCCCGGGTGAAGGAGGATGCCGTGCATTCATTATTCTTTTAATACTCTAGGTATGGGGGTGCTGAGATTTTAGAAATCACTTTTTTTTCTTCTTTTTTTTTAAAGCGAGACCAACTAAGCTCCCATTTATGAGTCTCTTCCTCGCCAGATCAGGCTCACGTCTGTGTTTAATTCGTTCCCCTTGCTAAAAAAATTACATGCACATGGCAAATTTAAACTGGTCGCATCCTGAACTTTTTGTTAGATTTGGCTTTTTCCCATGGATTTAGCAAAACTTTCTGTATAGGCTGCCTATTCCTGACTTAACCTTACAGTTTTATAGGCCGTGACTGATGGGAATAGAGAATCACCTGGGATGCAGCCTGACAGCTCTGACTTAAATGTTAAAAATATAAAGAATGGTAACCCCTACAGGCTCTGTCAGAAGAAAATCCCCATTTTCTTTATGGGAAATCAAAACCTTAAAATATATGTTATGTAGTAAAACTGAAATTTTAAATCCTGTAATTTGAATCTGACAACTCCATTTTTCTTTAAGCATTTAGTCTGAATAAGACAAGTGCATTACCTTTAATTTCATTTGCAGAAAGTAGATCTTAAAGAATAAGTTAAATGATTAATGGCCTAAAAAGTGGATGGAGTGTCATAACTTACATTAGCATTGAAAATCTCCTATAAGAAAAAAGAATTTTACATATGTGAAGTGTGGCTGAGTGGTATTAAGACTAGCATATCACCTGGATATCTCTTACTTTAATCAGGTTTAAGGCTACTGGTAAAATGAATAATAATTAAAATATACACCTAATCGCTGCCTGTCTGTAGGGCTAATTGCTGTCATTGAAAGAATGAATTGTTAAAAAAGTAATTCTTCATTGGAGCTATCTCTCCTGTATCATTGGTGGCCTATTTTTAGTACCTATAGAAGTCATGATTTTTGAATTTATTAGGAGCTGTGATGAATGATAAAACAAATCATCCATTTACATATCTTGACACTGCTTTCGAGAATACTTATTTCTTACAGGCAAGTGTCACATTGTATATAAAAGCTGGTTAATTGTGTGCTAATCTTCTGTATTATCTCCAGCTCTCTGATGTAGTGTTCTATCAGTAGTTAATATTAATTTTACTTATTTCAAATGAATGTAATACTTCATAAAAATTCTACTTCTTTTATAATTTCTACCATCTTACATTTGCAATTTCACATTCAGCTGTTAATTAAAATTATACATGCAAATTGTAAAATGTATAATGCTTTACCACTTTAAACCTTAAAGTCTTTGTGAAATACCTCCATTTTAACCATTTTTTGCTAAAAAAAGTTACATTACTGGGTAGTGTGTTTGTTTTCTTTTTTTTTTTTTTTCCATAGAGTTCAATAGTTTCATTGATCTACTGTTTCTTACAAAAATCTGCCATGCTTTGTGAACTTCACTTTCTAATCTCATACAGCAACCCTTCCTTTATGTTGTTCCTGCTCTCCCTGGTCCCAGAACAGTAGGGTTGCCTTGACAAATCTATTCAAAAGCCATTCCTCGCCCTTTATTGGTGGGGACTGAAGCCTTTGAAATTCTCTCCTCACTGCAACACAGCTGACATCTTCTTCCAGACAGAATGAATTAAGGAAATACAATAAGACACTTGATCTACCAGTCAAGGATCTTTCCACAGTGAGGACGGACTCCATGGTGCACAACTAGGGCAGCAAGCATCTACAAATACACAATACATGCTTGTTTACCCGAATAGCAATCGTCCATTTTTAACAATCATGATTGATGGGATGATTTTTTAGAAATCTGTCTGAAAATTCATTGGGTCTTTCCAAAAAGTTATGCATACGGGTTGGGTTTTTTTGTTATTTGGGGAGAAGGGGTTGCCTTTTTTTTTTTTGCTTTTTCCCTTAATGGACTTAATCAGAAAGGGAAAACTCAGATTTGTAATAAGGAAGGCCATCCTATTAAAAAAGTAGTTGCTTTACAATTAAATCTTCAATTCAGTAGATTTGGTGTAGTTTTAGCATATTTTATTAAAAGCATATTATTTCATGCTTTGATTCATGCACTTCCCTGCATAGATAGCATTTGGAGCAAAACATTTAAAAAACTCATGGTAAATTCACCCTACTCAGAGGTTCACGAGTGAAAGGTAAATATAAATCCTTCCTAGAGATAATTCCCCGAAGACCAGTAGTTGCATTTTTAAATGTTCGTGCCCACTTCGTCTCAGCTATATTTCCCATTATTTTAATATCAACCTGCTATCCTGATGGCTTTAATTTGGTTGTAATCTCTGGTTTTGCAGTCTCACAACCGTTCTTCCCGCAGCCTGCTCCATCAAAACGCCCTGAAAAACCCTGATTTCTGCATCTTGGCAGGCTCAGGGCTTGCACCAACACCTATTGAAGGAGAGCCTTAAAACGTGCAGTGGTTGGTCCAAGCACCTCCTTTAGTCCCCTGGAGTTCAAATCAGTGCTTAAACACATGCACAATTGCAGATCTCCTGAACTACAGTCTTACCCTTCTTACTTATTTAGAGTGAAAACTACAGTATTTCATCCACCCTTAGTGTCAATAAGTGTAGTTTACCTTCCAGTCCCTGTTGGGGCTGCTGTATAAATTAGTTTGAATATTTTGATGTGGTCATTGGCCTTAATTACAAAGTTGGTATTTATTTTTGCTCTGGGTTTTGGTTTTGCTTGGGTTTTGGTTGGGTTTTTGTTTGGTTGGGTGTTGTTTGGTTGGGGTTTTTTTTTGGCTTACCCAAAAATTCCCGCTCTGCCCTTACAGAACTGCTGCAACTGGGTGTCCAGCTCCGAGCCCCTGGACACCTCGGTGGAGTCCATGCTGCCCGAGTGTCCCCGCGTCTCTGCAGGTACGTCGGTGTGTTTGTGGTCAGCCAAGCGCCCAGAAGCATCTCCATTATTTAAAAAAATCTGCTTCTGAATGCTTTTTAACCCTTCGACAGCAAGATACGGTTGATAGCGTATGGCTGCTGCCTTTCCCAAAGGTTAATTTTTATTTTTTTTATTTTTATTTTTGCTTTGCGTGGGGTTTCAGTTCTCTTGTCTACTTGTAGCTTGTATTTTTCTCAACTTCTTTCCTCTTTGGCTTTAAGTAGTTGGTGATACTGTAGGTAGGAGCTTAAGGGAAATTAATAGTGATGATGAAAACTGGAAAATTCATCATAGATCCTTGAATAAACATCTAATTTTATGTAGCAAGAAGGTTTTAAAGCAGTACATTAATGAAAGCTAAGTGAAATAAGACACTTTCCTGAATCCTCATCAACAAAAGTCTAGTTTATGTAGCAAATTATCTTCAGCATCCAAGAATCTTGATGTGAGATTTCTGTTGTTCTGGAAATACTCCGCTACACTCTTTTCATTAATGAGTCATGAATCATAAATCATAAGGAGCACATGAAATAATGCACAGAGACTTTTGTTAATGTGTAATAATTCCAGAAAGTAGATGTAGTTGTCAATGTAACAGGAAAATCTCAAATCTCTGTAGGAAAGTAATCTAAAATACATAAAGCTGTTACTGAACTTTCATGTTTGATTATCAGATTTCCTAAAAGCCATAGGTAGCGTATTTCTGTAGAATATAAAATCAGGTTCAAAGGAAGACACAGCATATACAATATTAATTTAAAAGCTGGAACAGTGTTTGACCTTGCTCCGAGAGACGCAGTTGTTCGTTTGACAAGTCGGAGACTCGTATCTGTCTGGATTTGTGAGGCTGTTAATGAGACCTAACCTTGCAGATGAAATTCGGTTTACCAGGCGGGGGGTGGATATTTTTCAGGCTTGGAACACGTTGGCAGTACTTTGTTTGAGAGCTCACAACAACCCGAGACCTGTAGCCAGGTTTCTGCTGTGGGTTGGGATCCAACCATGCAGAGCATCAGCTCGGTGGCGTTGACATTGCTCCTCGGTGCTGAGGGACATGAAATATTACTAGGATTTTCACAGATTCAACGTTTGTTTACCGACTTTTTGCCCCCGGAGGAGGAGAGTACTGCAGTTTGAGAGAAAGATGTGTTGTTCGGCGGTAGAATTCTTTAAAACAGGATTAACTTTCCATCTCCAACCTCTTGCTGTTGTGCAAGAGCACGTGTTGCAGAGGTCGTTTCAGTCAGGTAAAGAGGGGCCCAGGAGGCAACCAGTTGGTATTTACAGGGTGCTTGCCAAGAGTGAGAGTCCTCTCTCTGAGCTCCTCTTCTCTTCCTGTTCATCCTATGTAAATAATGTAAATGGTATTCGAGAAGGTAAATCCTAAGTGTGACTTGGAAAATGGATGCTTTGATAGGGGTGTGAGTAAGTCTTAATTTTGCATTTGTGTTGAGGATGGGTCATTATCATAGAACCATAGACTCGTAGAACGGTTGGAGTTTTGGAAGAATGGAGGGAGTTGGAGTTGGTTGGAGAATGGAAGGGACTTTTAGAGATCATCGAGTTCCAACCCCCCTGCCCTGGGCAGGGATGCCTCCCACCACACCAGGTGGCTCCAAGCCCCCTCCAACCTGCCCTTGAACCCCTCCAGGGATGGGGCAGCCACAGCTTCTCTTGTCAACCTGGGCCAGGCTCTCACCACCCTCACACCAAAGAACTTCTTTCTGGTGTCTAATCTAAATCTCCCCTCTTCCAATTTAAAACTGTTCCCCCTTGTCCTGCCACTGCACTCCCCGACAAAGAGTCCCTCCCCAGCTCTCCTGTAGCCCCTTCAGATATTGGTAGGCTATTATGGGCATAATTTTTATGCTCCACTTAATGAACTCCCAGCTACACTGAGGTCTTTGGCAGAAAAATTAATTTAAATGGGATAGGATTTCAGCTAGTAGAAGTTGTAAAAGTTGGCTGTTTGTATTTCACGCATACATACAATGCCACTGGATTAAGATTACTCATCTTTTACAAGTTCTTGTCAGAGATTTTGGACGACGATTTAAATGGAAGCTGTTTTCCAGCTTGGTTCTTTATAATACAAGGAAAGTTTAAAGTAGTATAACTTTATGTGAGTACTGCTGAATTATCAGTTTGCTCATCTGTTTTTGTTTATATTTCTCGTGTTGGTGTCTTATATCGACAACTGCAAGACATTTATAGAGGAAGGAGTGGATGGTTCCTACAGTGTGTTTATATGAGCAATGGCATAAGCCTGCATTAGCCTGATCTGTAATAAATGTATGAAATGCTGCTAGAGGTAGGAGCCTCAGTATTTAATGAGAGAGGTTTTATTTCACTCTTTTGCTGAGAATTGCAGTACTGAAGGAGCCCACATTCAAATACTGGCAGCATTGCCCTTGGTATTTCAGTGAATGAGAGCGAGAGCAAGCAGAGCAACCAGAGATTTTTTTTTAAATAAGCCTTTTGCAGAAGGAAGATTCGCTTCTGTTTTCTGCTTGGAACCCCTTATTTTGGCCATGTTTGCACTGAGAAGTAAGTTTGGGAATAACCACCTCCCGGTCACGTATCAGTAGCCAGTTTTCCCGAAAAAGGGTCTGGTGTTCAGCCGTTCAGCACACTGGGATTTACAGGGAGCCCCGGGTTGCCTGTGAGCCGTGCCTGCTTCAGATTGTGCTGCAGTCTCTTGCTTGCATTTCCCTCAAAAATCACTAGAGAGAAATATATAGCCATCAAACTGGAAAAAAAAAAAAAAAAACAACTTGCATTTCCAGATAGAGTTGTTCAAGCTTTTGATTAGAGCATTATTAAGTAATTAAAATGTTTGCCATAATTCATTCATGTCTTAGTTACAAAAATGGAATGAATACACTTTAATAATTAAACGTCGTGGGCGTGAGAACAGCAACAACAGAGGGAGAGCAAGCCGTGAGAAATCCATTCCCTGCCCTTGCAGCAAGAGGTGGGGTGCTGGGAAGGTCCCACCTTCATGGTCTTTTCTCCACATCTCAAGGCTTTGGTTGCATGCTAGTGTCATAGCGTAACGTCTTCCTGCGACGGGTTGTCATCGCACCAAAGGGATTGTCCTCTAAAATTTCACATTTATCACAGTTCTCCTGTGTGGTATATGTAATCCCCAAAACCCTCCCATGCTGTGTTGAGAGACATGTCTCCCAGTTCAAACATCTTCCATCAGACCTCCTTTAGGCTTCCATCAGGAGCTCCTGTTGAGGCTATCTGGCCAAGACTACCCATTTTCTTATCCTTCCCATATTTTTCCTACAAGAACAAAATATTCATCCTCACTAGAGAAGAGTCCACCACTGTCCCTCTGTCATTTATCTTTGATCAAGCAGGGCTGTCCAGCGTCATTCCCCTCTGCTCCTTCTCTGGCTGGCCGGTTTCCAGCTTTGGCATCACACAGGTAAGGTCCTCAGCTGTGACATTGTCACCTCATTGGCCTGGAGGAGCCCTATGTCAGTCTTCAGTCTATGATAAAAAAAGTCTCTCCTACCCTCCTCGCTCTCAGCCCTCATTAAAGACTTCTTTTAGACCTGAGGTCATCTTCTACCTCAGTCTTAATCTACCTGCTTAATGGAGTCAGAGCAGAAGACCTCTCTTCTGTCTTGGAGAAGATAGATCCATTTTCTATCTAAGACATGAGCAAGAGCAAATGTAGGGTGGGGAAAGCTGAAGACTTTAAAAGTAGTCACTACATTAAAGATCGTCACATAATTAAAGAAGACATGGGGAGGGACTCTTGATGATAGGAACCCTCGGAGGAGGGGGAAGGGTTTGACCCTGAGGGAGGGGAGATGAAGCTGAGATGTGGGGAGGAAGTTCTTTGGGGTGAGGGTGGTGAGAGCCTGGCCCAGGTTGCCCAGAGAAGCTGTGGCTCCCCCATCCCTGGAGGGGTTCAAGGGCAGGTTGGATGGGGCTTGGAGCAACCTGGTGTGGTGGGAGGTGTCCCTGCCAAGGGCAGGGGGTGGCACTGGATGGTCTTGAAGGTCCCTTCCAACCCAAAATATTCTATGATTCTATGAGTAGGGATGGGAGTCTTGCTGCTTAGGAGACTGGAAGTCAACTTGTAATTTGCCACAGACAACGGGACAGACGTTTTTGTATCACATTACCACTAATCATGATTGTAGCTCACTTCATGTCTCTGAGACCTTACATCATTTCTCCTGGTTCTGGAGCTGGTAGTTCATGAGCCCTTTGGGAACTCATCCTATGGGGGCAGTCACTGGGTGGGACTACCGAAAAGAGAGAACGGGAGAAAGCAGATCCAAGGATCTGTTTCCATCTCTACTGCTCTTCACGAATTAAATTACTTTGATTTCAGGGTAGTGGCCTGAACATTAGCCCAGGAAAGACTTTGTGGTAGATTTTGCCAGGTAAACATGGCCTTTGTTTTCCTGAATACGGGTATTTTGGAGCACCTTGGTGTTTGGGTAAGATACATTCCTTAGCTCATGTGTTCCTGCCAGTGAAAGCTTTTTATTTAGGAGAGAAGATTAAACTTTGCAGTATTTTGCCAAAGTGGATATGCACCAACGCTTATTTACATAATCAAATAAAAAGAAGTTATTGTAACATTAGTAAAATGAATTGCCTAATCAAATCCTTTTAAAGCCTTTCTAGTTGACCCCCAAAATCACTAGTTATTCTTTTAACAGTTGCAGCCATTGTAGTTAAAACATTGTAAAATAAGGAAATTATAACATCAAAAGACAAACAAGATGACACAATGGAATGAAACGTTGACAGTCATCAAGAAGAGCTCTATTCACGGAAGAGCCTAGACTTGAATATATGTCTCTCTAGTAGGGAAAAAAAGTGCAAGAATTAATTCATGTAGCTGAATAAAGTGATCTCAGGCTGGCAGAAGAAAAACAAGCTCTTTAATTTGGGGGGACAGGTCTGATCCATGCTGCTGGTGCTCTGAACAGTACCCTGAGTGAATCCTCAGTATTTCCTGGAACCAGCCATCAAGATTGACTCTATATGGTATATAAAACATTTAATTTCATTTAGGCAAGTCAAACAAAACTTTTTTCTTTTCTTTTTAACTTTGTATTCAGAGAAGATCATAAATTTCTAACAGGCTACTGCAGGTTTTTTACAGGTAAATAGGTAGAAGGGGAAAGATGGCTTCACAGAGTGGTTGAGGTGTGAAGGGACCTCTGGAGGTCATTGGGTCCAACTCCCACTCAAGCAGGGCCACATGGAGCCAGTTGTCCAGGACTATGTCCAGCCTTCCACGAGCTCCACTGCATGTCAGTAAAGAAACCATGGTCATGGTAATTGATACTCACATGAGGCTGTGGGGTTTTTATTGGCATATTTGCCCTAATTTCCAGAAGACCCCATGGAGTCCTGCCGTAACCATGTGTTGCGCTGGACGGTTGTGTAGGGTTGAAGCCTGTACATCAGTGAGTGTGGAGTGGAGACAGTGATAGTTGTCCAAAATCAGGTAAGAAAGTCATCTTAGCGTGTGCCAGCACCAAGAGGAGGTCCTTCAAGTGCCACCGAGGTTCAGAAAGTGGCTGTTTTCCTACTTTGCTTTTTCAAATCCTTTTAACTGGGAGAGGGAAAGGAGAGCTGGTGGTTGTCCCTGATGGAGATTGTCCCACCGAGGAGCAGGGCTGTCATCCATTGCACCTCTTGGTAGAAACACAGCCCAAAGTGCTCCCGCACGCCTTAAACATGCACTATGTACTTTAAGGCTTGTGGGAGTTTTTTTTTAAGAGCTTTTCCTCTATGCACATAAGAGACTTGCAGTTCAAAACAAATGAAAGATGAGATTCTACAGAGCTCACAGAGAAACAGGGAAAAGCTTGTTACCTGCTGTTTTTGAGTCCTTGGCATGGCTTGATTTAATATCGAGACAAGAATATGGCACTGAACAGTCCCCTCGAGACAGCTGCTTTGTGCTAAGTAATAGAATAGCATCAATAATCCTTCCGTGGGGCTACAGTAAATTTAAGTAAAGTTATCCTGGACTGTTAGATCTGCTTTAAAAGCCCTGATCCAAGAAAGCCAGCGCGTCGCTCGCACAGCGAGCCCTCCCCTTTCCCCGCACACGCTCACACCGACTCACGGGATGAAGAAAAACCCTGGGTGGCAAAGCTTGTGGTGGTACCAGGGAGACCACGAATTACCCATTAGATTAGGGAAGGGGGTGAGTTTTCTGTTGTGGTTGCCCAACAGATGACTCCTGACCACTGTTTCCCGAGTTGGGTTACCTGTCTCCATGGAAGAGCCTGCTCTGGCTGGGGGTGCGCCCTGTGCTGAGCAGATCCTGGGGTTCAGACACAGGACTGAGAGCAGCCCTGAGGAGAAGGACCAGGGAGTGCTGGTGGATGAGCAGCTCAACATGAGCCAGAAGGCCAGCAGGGCGAGGGGGCTGGATTCTGCCCTTCTGCTCCCCTCTGGGAAGACCCCACCTGGAGTGCTGGCTCCAGCCCTGGGGCCACCAACAGCAGAAGGACATGGAGCTGTTGGAGCGGGGCCAGAGGAGGCCACGGAGATGCTGGGGGGGCTGGAGCCCCTCTGCTGGGAGGGGGGGCTGAGAGAGTTGGGGGGGTTCAGCCTGGAGAAGAGAAGGCTCCGGGG
>JAOQGH010000069.1:18319520-18342916 GCA_025769975.1 Gallinago jamesoni | reverse complement strand
CTCTTCTCCAGGCTGAACCCCCCCAACTCTCTCAGCCCCCCCTCCCAGCAGAGGGGCTCCAGCCCTCCCAGCATCTCGGTGGCCTCCTCTGGCCCTGCTCCAACAGTTCCAGGGTTGAGCAACTTCAGTCCTGTGCTGGCTCAGGTAGGATGTACCGTGCCTCTTCCCAGTCTCCTTGGTGAGATGGTAAATCTGTATTTCTTCAAGCACTGACTGCTAAAAGGTCTGTAATCCCGAAGAAAAGAATAGATTGGCATGTATTGTGAGTGTATAGTGCCCTCCTCCTTCCTTTCCTGCCACCCCTCCTACGCAGAGACTTCTGATCTCGGAGATCTTTGTAGCAGGTTTCATAGTGTTGAGTGTGTTAAATTTCTGCTCGTGAGTGAAAATTTCCCATTCCTCATACTCCTTTCTCAACCTCCCTGCCTCACATCATCTCAAGAGCTTGCTGCTTTCCCCATCAGCACAGTGCAAGTGAGATCTCTCATAGTCTTCCCTGGAATAACCACAGGATGAATCTGGCTTTTTCTTCAAATACTCAGTCCTGGTATTTTCTCTCCATGCTTTCACCTGTGGTGCCAGATAGACAGCTGGGCCACAAAACCATCAGCAGCTACATCACCCTGCACCCTTTTCAGAAACTTGTCCTCACCTAAGACCACCTTCACCATGGCCAAGCTGGCTGCTATCTGAGCTCTTGGCTGTGTGGCACCACCGGAGATTGCCTTGTGCTCGCCTGCCCGAGATGCTGTTCTGTAGGAGAGGGTTGTGTTGTTCTGAGCCCGCTGTCAGCACCATCTCCTGGAAAAGACTGGCCCTTTACAACGCCTTTCCAAACCGACCCACACTCTTCCCAACTTCCCCTTGTCTCCAGCACGGTTGTCTCCAGCAGGGACCACATCCACAGCACAGTGTGGTGACTCTGCAGCCCTTCTCCAAGTCTCCTGGGCTCCCCAGAAGCAAAAATTGCCAGCAACGGTGAAATGACAGTATTAGCCTTGAGAGCAATCGGGCAGGTCCCTGAGAGCTATGGCACTGGAGTTTCTCCTCTGGCTCTTTGCTCTGGGAGGAATAATCAGGCTGAATACACTGATTTACTTGGGCTGTACCGAGCAGACTGTGGAGAGACATGTAGATAGCACTACTTTGCTCAGGGAACAGTGTGTCTAAGGACATTAAAAGAGGAAAATGCATTGTCTTTACTGCATCCTGACAGAGCAGTTCATGCAGAGGTGAGAACTAAGGCTTTGAGCTTTCCCACTGGTTTCTGGCATTAACAAAGGGCAGCGTGGTGTCTTCCAGGAGATGTACAGTGGGAGGGAACGAGGGTGCTGGTGCTTGGTTGTCTCTTCAGGCTTGGGACATCATGTAAAAGGGCACCATCTTCAGTGTCACCATCCAATTTATGGGGAAATTAATTTCTCCTCCAGAAGTGCTGCATCTCTCCACCAACTGCACAGGGAGCCTGGGAAGCCAGCTCAGGCCTCTGCCATCAGCCTGATGGCTTCCAACACGTCCAGAAGGTGCAACTGAAGGTAGGATGAGCCTATGATAATTACTGAAGAAACACTGGATAATGATTTTTATACCCAATTAAAGACGACTGAATAAAGCTGTGGACAGCGTGGGCAGGTTGACTTTGGGGAGACTTTGGGGCATTTTGCTGAGTGGTTGTAGATCTGCTAAACCCCCAGCCACAAGAAAACATCTTCTTGTCCCACAGTAAATGGAAATGAGTGCAGTGCTTTGAGGAAACAGGCTGGAGAAGAAAGCAAAAGCAACCTGAGGGGCCACAAAATCCCATTTTTACATTTAAGAATAGGAAGGCCAAGCCTTCCAAAAGGCTTGAATGCCTCCAGAAAACCTCTGGAGCTGACAGTGCTCAAGCAGGGGCTGTTACAGGTTTTTCTTTGCAGTATGAGGTAGGAAGGAAAAAGCACCCAGGGAGGGAAAGCTCAGCTGCATTCACTCTCCCCCTCAGATGTCAGAGATGCTTTGTTTTCCAGAAGTGCTTATTATTCATACAGCTCTCTCATTAGACAGCTGAAACACAGCTCCAGCCTGGGGCTTGTCATGGCCCAGGCGCTACCATGGAGCCAGGCAGTGTCTCAGTTTTTCACCCCATGGGAAGTCCCACTGGAGCCGGCAAGATGGTACTTGGTGCCTGCCTTTGGGTAGTTGGGTCATCTTTTCCCCACTGCATTCCACTTTTCTCCGTCTTTTAACCAAAGATTTTGTCCTTTGGCCACGATCTTAGGTCACCATCTAGCAGATGTGTGGGCTTACCAATCCTTGTTTCCTGAGGGTCCCTCAGCTCTTGGTAACAATCTTCTCAAAGAAGGTACAGCACAAGGAGCTGCTTTCTCCAGGTGTTGCCCTTGTTCCCAGATGTTTCCAGTAAGCCTCTCTTCCTGCACGGGAGCCAGGTTGCCAAGCCTGGTTGTGCTGGATGCCTCTTCTGCAATGTGGCTGCTTGGCTTTGCCATTTCCAGACTGACAGGACGGCTCTGAGGACAAGGAGAACTCTGCTTCTGGGCTTTTATTGAGCTTCTGCGTCCCCTCGCCTCTCCCCAGCTGGTGAGTGTTGCTGGAAGCTCTGGTTTGAACCAGAAACTAGTTTCAGACTTCTAACCAGTTTCTAACCATCTCAGTGTGGTTTCTATCTTGTTTTTACTGGCTTCACAAGAGATGAAGCCGATCTCTGAAAGCAGGGGAGGAGGCAGCGTGGCTGCTGCTGAAGACATTGGTCCTGCTCCATTGAGAGCGTTCTAGGGTGTCCCACCTTGGGATTTTATTGGCTGGCCGGAGCCACCAGTGCTGTCGCCGGGAGAGACCACATGCATCCTGGCTCGCTTCTCTGCAGTCGGCAGCAAGTCCAGCATAATGGATCCCACCTCCAGCCACCAGTGCGGAGCCAGGTCCTGGGGGATCTTCCAGCCGCAAGCCCCCGCTGGCCTGAGCAGTGGGGATGCTGGAGGGGTGTCAGCCCCAGCGAATGTGAAACCCCTAATATTTGTACACAAAGGCCACGCTGAAATCCCCGTCCCGGTCCAGACATCAGAGGTGTCATTTTTGATTTCCCAAACACAGAGAGAGCCCTTTCAGCCCTGGCCTGCTCAGACACTGCAGCTTTAATGTCCAAGCACCCAGCGTGTTTCCACTCCCCTCAGATGCATCAATCAGGTCTCGGTGAGGCTCTGAAAGAGCCAGTTTGTTAAACAAACACACTTAGTGTAAAAAGTTTATTCCAGTTAATTAGGACTTCATTGCAATGGAAACAAATTACCCAGCTGTCATCTGCCAAGGCAAACAGCAACGGGGGAGAGGGGGTCCTGGCCAGGCGGGAGACAAACAGCCATCTCAGGAAACCTTATTTATGGCCTTTTTATATATTTCTGTATTTATTTGGACATTCCTGAGCTGGAGAGCTGGGTTATGGCCGAGCTGCACGCCCCAGCACTTGCACGGCATAGGCTGTCACCAGCGGCAGGTTATCGGCCGGCAGGGCTTGGGGGACAGAGCTGTGGGGCTGGTGCCTGTGTCCCTGGGCACATCCTTTCGGTCTTCTCTGGGGCTCTCGCTCCTGAGACAGAGGTGAGGTGTTGGATGTGCAAGCAACAGGAGGGTCAGGGTAAGCTGGTGGTGGTCCCCACTGGAGGTGGGGGACCAGGGGGTCCCCGGCCGGAGCAGTAGGGTGGGGAGGCACTGAGGAGGGCTGGGGGCTGGTGGGAGTTTGTCTTAGCCAGAGATCCCCACGCTGCCCTGGTTCCCTGCCCTTGCAGCAGGGTGCCCTGTGTCTGCATCGCCCCTGATACAAGTCCCCGTCCCCGCTGTAGCCCCATTCTTCCCCCCCAGCCTAGGCAATGAACTTTGAGGCAGGAGAGGCGTAAGCACTGCCTGACGTGGCTCCCGCTCATTTTATTTAAACAAACACCTTATCAACACCCTTTTTTCCTTCTAGAACTTTTATTAAAAAAGATGGAGAGAGGGAGGCCAGGAGGCAGGCAGGGAGCAGAGCTGGCAGGAGCTGGAGGCTGTGCCGTTCCCGCAGGAGCCAGGCAGGACGGTGCCGGCTCCCAGCGTGCGGAAGTGACAGATAAACCCCCGGGATTAGCAGCGTGTACCGTGTCAGGAGAGCAGCATCCCCTTCCTGCAGCATTAGTCACCCGAGCCCAACGCCGGGGTGGGGGAGGCCAGTGCAAGTCATCAAATTACCTCCTCCCGCCTGCTCCCGTCCCCCTGCTCCCAGGTGGCCTGTCCTTGCTTCGTGTCCCTCCAGCTCTGCCCTTTGGAACCAGAGGGCGGGTTGTGCCAGGGCTGCCATGGCCTGGGAGGGGATGGGCAGGGGACATTGGGCCTGGGGATGGCTGGGTGCACATCTCCGCTTGGCCGTGGAGATGGCCCCTCTGTAGCCACAGCATGCTGGATTGGGGTGGCACAAGCATGGGGGCTGTCCCAGTTGCCCCTGGGGATGCAGTCTCCCCTGCAGGCCTTGGGGATATGGAGAACGAGAGCAGGCTTCTGCCCTTGCACTGGGACCTCCCGGTGGGTTAGGTTTCTCCTCTGTGCCTTCATGGTGGATGGTGGATAAACCCAGGGCTCTTCCACCCTTCTCATCTTCTGCGATTGCATCCAGGCCAGAATTTTTCTGGTCCTGTGAAGCCCTGAAATTCAGATTTGAATTTTGTATCAGGAGTGAGTTGCTATCCGAAGCCTTTTATACACTTTCCAAGAATGTTTCTGTTGCCTTCTAGCTGTGAGATCACTGTGGCCCACACTCTGAGGTCTCTGTCTGTGATGGCACATGTTCAGGGGTGTGGAAATCCTTGGAGGGGTCTGGAAGTGGGGTAAATAGCAGAGCCCAGCACTGATAGCTACAGAGATGGGTCCTGAGACTGGATTATCTCATCTGAGGGATGTGGGAAAGATGGTGACCAGCTCTGGAAAGGACAGATTTGGCTTCGTTTGTGGAGCTGGGAAGGGAGCGGAGGAGGGATTGGGGAGTTTGGCACAAGCATCCTGCTTGCTCACAGTCGGCCCATCCTGAGAGGTGATTTGAAAACACAAAGATAAAAAGCAGCAAGGAACCTCAGCCCCACATTTCCCTGCCCGAGAGCTGGGCTGTGTGGCAGGTAGCCCACCACTGCTGCAGATGCAGTGATGCCCCCTCGGTCCCACAGTGATGTGCAGAGGGGTCCCCGTGTCCCCGCTCTCTGGGGGAGCCTTGGCGGGGTGCCGAGCATCTCCCTCCTCCGGCCGGCAACTCTCTATGATTAGGGATTTTAGCTTTCTGTTTCTAGATTGACTTGTTTTCAGCGTTTATTTTTAGCTCCTCCAGTGCCCTGCAGATTCCTCAAGGGGTTCTTTCGTTCCCTCTCCCTCCTACAGGTTTGTTTGTAATGTGGCCACCTTGATTCAAGCTCCAAGCAGAGCTTTCGGCGCTGGTGGGGGCTGCACTGTGGCGCTTGCGGAGAAAATTACCTTTTGTGGGTTTGTCTAAGGCTGATGGGTCCGCAGTGGCACCCTGGGGACAGCCACCCCCTGCGTTGCTCCCACCTACAGCCGCTGGCCCCGACACCTTGTGGTCATCACTTCCAATCACTGTCAAAGCACTCTGGGTGGCTGCTGTCCCCCTCCCTCTTCTCAGTGCTGCCCTCCCCGAGGTCTCTCTCTTTTTCACTACCCAGGGGAGAAGAATTAGATCAGCACCACTGTGACAAAACCCAGCCCCCCCCCCCCCCCGCCCCGCAGCTCTGCAGCCAGGTTGGATGGAAATTTTTAAGCATTTTCTTTAAAGCCCTGCAGAAAGCAATTCAAAACAAGTTGCAAGTATATTTTGGACTCTGGCGGGGCTGTCGTCGTCGCCTCTCTTCGCCTGCTGGCTGTCCCAGACAAGGGCTCACTTTGAGCATACCCTTCTGCTGAGCCGGGTGGGGGGATGTTTTCATTTCTAATTTAGAGCATCCGTCCCGGCGGGGTCCAGCCCCCCCGTCTCCCGCTGAGCGTGGGGGCTCCCTGCAGCCAGGTTACCTGTCACCACCAGCTCCAGGGCTGCGTAAACGCACACATTAGAAAAAGTGACTCTCTTTAGACTTTGCCTCCTTCTTCTCAGCCTGGGTTGGTGCTCGGTGGGGGATGTGTGAAGGTACAGTTTGTGCTCTGTTTTTTCCAGGATTACTGTTATTTTGTAGAGGAGGGTAAGTTTGCTTATTTTTAAACACCTAAAGTGTAGGTAGATAATCAGTATAGGTTTGCTGTTTTTCCTGGGGAGAGACAGCACTGGGAGGTCCTGTTCAGGTACGGCTTTGGTGCTGGTAGCTCCATCTCCATCACCCCAATCCCAGAAAGCGCATTTTCGTAAAGAACTGGTCTCCACAGGTCTCTCTGACCCTGGGAGATGAGCACATGCTGAAATGTTTTGTTGGACCTGGCCTTGCAGAAGCGGAGTCCCTTGAGCAGCTGAGGGAACCAAAGCCAACAATTCAAGAAAACCTGACAGCAACTCACAAGGCCATGAGAGCTAAATCCCATCCCCTGACAGCAGCAAGGCCTGAGCATCACAGTGTGGCAGCTACTCTTCCTCCCTGTGGATTAACGAGCTGCAAGGAGAAGTAAGGACAGCAGGCACGGCAGCCACATGTCCCCAAGTACTGGGTGGAAGAACGTGCTGAAGGAGAAGATCAGTGCCCGTGGTGGTGCTCTCGGTGGCTCATGTTCTGCAAAGGCATCAATCAGCCATCATGTAACGGGGCTTTCTGTCATGATCTGGCTGAAACCATGCCCAGGATTAGCAGAAGGGCTCGGGGTACCTCTGCGAGGAGCCGAATGTCAGACTGGGCTTTAATTAGGTGACCTGGTGCTGGAGATGAGAGGTTCTGAATGTGGTCCCAGGTGCTGTGAGGTGCTGGGGCCGTGGTGGACTTTCCCCTCTCTTCTCTCACCTGTTTTGCTTTGAGGTCTGACTGCAGCCTTTCTAGGGTTGAAGTTGTCATTTAGGCTTTTCTGATCTTTATTTTTATAATGTTCATTAGCACAGTTCCTATCAAAGAACAGCACGTTCCCTCCCTGTCCTCATTTTCTCCCTGGTTAATAACCCTTTGCTGCTTTGGAAAAAGAGACAGTAGCTTTGGGAACGAATCCTGGTATAATAGACAGACGTCAGAATTTTCAATCTGATCTGAGAAGCGGCGTTAATTCAAAGCGAGAGCTCAGTGAAATGACTGCAGAAGGCCCACGTTACGTGTCTGGGGAGCATTGAGCCAACCTGTATCAAAACGTGGCAGTGTGCGTGTGTTCCTCCGAGCTGACGAGAGATGCTCTGAACCCAGATGGTTGCTTTTCCTTTCAGAAATGGGCTGTAACAGCAACCTCCTGCTCCTCCCTTCCCTCCCTGAGGCTCAGCTTTGGAGATACTCGTTGCTGAGGCTCACGGTGCAGTGAAAACCCTTGTAACAGGGTCGAGTGGTACAGGAGAAGACAAGGTGTGAGAGATCAAAGACTGAACTGTTGGAGGCACATGCCAGGGATCCATGTTTTGGCTGCAGTTGGATGGGAGGTGGTTATGGTTTCTGAGCTCTGCTCTTGAAGCCCCCACCATCTTCCTCAGCTGGGTTTTATCTGTGCTGAGGAACAAACCGAGAACACCAGGCTGAGGTTTGAAGCAAGCAGAGACAACCACTGCAAGACCATGCTCCAAATTTTCTGCCTTGGGGTGTGTGGAGCAAGTGCTGGCACAGCATCCCAGATGGATGGGTGTTAGTGGGATCCTGTGAATCCATGGGTGTTAGTGGCACAGCCCCATCCCAAGGACCTGCAGGTATTTTCTGGTGATAGAGAGCCTGCCGCTGGTTTGCGGAGAGTCAGGAGACCACCAGCCTGGTGGGACCCTTCCCTGAAGGGTCAGCATACCCCTATGATGAAGGGGTACTTATTGAGCAGGACTGAGTCACCTCGGAGCAGGGAAAAGGCTGTGTCCATGACGTGGTTTCAGAAAATCTGGGATTTAGTTCCAGCAGGGATGGGGATTGTTGTTTGAGTCAAGGAGAAGGAAGGAAGAGGTGTAATGTCCTAAATCTTGGGAGACAAGATCTCCTACCTTTCCTGTTACGGCCTTGACTGTTTCAGGACATCTTTTCCACTGTCTGTGAAAAGCACAACTGGCTCAGAAACATCTCCAGCCATGGTTGTCTTCCTGAGGAGCTGGTCCCAGCACTATAAAAAAGAGGCTTTTTTCTGCAGAGCCTCCAGAAACTCAGCTCTCATCTGCAGCGTCCAGGACCTGCTGGCTGGTTGCATCAAAAGGCAGTTTGCTCTGAGAAGCTGGAAAGCAGTTGCTGTGTGACAGCCTGGATGCAGTTGCAGTGAAGTGTGAAGGGTGCTGTGTCCTGGGGGACCTGCCTCCTGTGGTGTCCCCAGCCACAGACAGCATTTGCTGTGCACCAAGATGTGTTTTTTGGCAATGATCTGCAATGTGTTCTGTGCTGGAGGATGGAGGGGGAGGACGAGGCACCTGGAAAGCATCCATGCTGCTATTGCCAGCGTGAATAATTCACCTATTCTTCAGGGCTGCAGGTTTTCTCCAAGGATAAACACTGCTGTGGTTGATCTTTCATGGCTGGCTCTTTGCTTTCTAAGTGTCTGAGAGCACTTTTGAAGACCCCAAGCTCCTGGCAGCCAGCACTGCAGAGCACACCACGCTGGGGTTTTAAGACACCTACTGCAAAGTCTTACCTCTTGGGTTTGTCATTGCATCTCTGCATCATGCTTGCATTGGTGCGCAGATGTTGTCCAGTAGTGGAGAGGACCTTGCATAACCATGGAGCAGTCTCGCGGTCTGATGTGTGAAGCCCAAGCCTGCAATGAAAGGCAGATCGTGAGGAGATCGCCCACCATGGCTCACATCACTAGCATTGGCTTTGCCCAGTGGTTTTGATCTTTACTACGGGATTTCTTCATTGGAAATGAAAGTGTCTCATCTCCTGGGTCACTCCAGGCTCAGTCCATGGTGAGATGCAACCCTCTCACATCTCTGTCCCCACACTGCTGCCTTCAGTATAGTCATGCATGAAGGGCATTTTAAGTGTGAGCGCTCTGCTGATGGATTTCATCTGGAGGACGTCAAGTGTTACAGGTTCTCCTGCTGGGAGGTGACTCTCTTGTGTGAACAACTTCCTGTGTCAGAATAAAATGCCTTTCACTGGCCTGGCTGACACGGCCATCCTTCGTGGGGTCTGAGGGAATGGGCCTGATGGTGATTTGATGATGCTGGGCATGGTGCAGTGTAGACAGCTGGCTTCTAACGAACTCAGCTCCCCATGGATGTTCCAAGAGCAAAGGCCAGTCCTTGCAGCCCTTGGGGATAGGTGGATAATAGGAGTTAATGGAGAAACTGAGGCACAGCGCCTTTAGCTCATGGGTGAGGCTGTGCAGCCCAGACTGGTGCCCTTATTTGCGTAGCACCAGACACAGACAAAGCCATTGTGCTGGATCCTCTCACAGCTTGGCCTGGAGGAGGACCCCATCTCCATGCTCTGTCCCTCCCTGTGCTCCCCACCTGGCTGGTCCTCAGCAGGATGCTGGCTGGAGACGTGACCCCCACAGGGACCATGTCTCTGATAGATCACAGTGAGGTTCCTGGCCCTAGAAATGGCTTTGGCCCATCCTGCTTGGCTCCTGCTGCAGCACATCTCTCCTCCAAGTCATTGACACTTGGCTTTTGGGTTGTTCGTGTCGGAGCCGAGGCAGTTTGCTTTTCTCCGAGGGCGGCAAGAGCCTCTTGCTCTCCCTTGCTCTGTTGCTGGAGTCCCTCATGCCCCAGGCGCCAAGGAGCTCTCCTCTCACTTGGCTGCAGAAACGGGCTCAGCATCCCAGAAATTCAGGCTTTCATGTGGGAGCCAATAGTCACACAACCTCCATCCAGAAACCATCATTATCAGCTGCTTGCTTTTTCTTGGTTTCTTTGAACTACAGCTCCCAGGATGCCTGAAGGTATGCAGACATCCCAAAGACAGTGGTTTCCCATAAACTTTTGGGGTTTCATGCTTTGCAGGCAGGAATGTTTTTATTGCGTTGCAAATCCCTTCAAGTCCCTCAAACCTCCATGGCGCTTCCCTGCCGTGGGGCAGACGCGGTGGCTGGAGGCGGCTGGGAGGAAGGCACGCCAAGGGCTTTTCTCTCCTCCTTCTTTCCCCTTCTTGCAAGAGGGACCTTTGTAAATCCATGTTGTGCCTTTTTAAGGGGGCTGTTGGACTGGGAGGAAGTTTGTACGAGCTCCGGTTTGCCTGCAAGGATGTGTTTCCCGTTCTCCTTGTCTCCGTTACTTCAAGGGCTATTAAGCAGCATCCTGCATCCCCATGGACGTAGCTGGGCAAAGCAGAGAAGATGCTAGTGGGCAAGTGCCTCAGGCAGGGTGGTGAGGGGTTTTCGCTGGACTGGGAAGAACTGAGGATACAGGGAAGAGAAGAAGATGCAGATTCATGCACTGGTGCAAGAGAGCCCAACAGGCTGGGTTTTAAATCCTGAGGTGCTTGCTCACAGGACCTAAAGGAAAACCATGGAGAGACACAGCTGTAACTGCGAGCTGGTGGGTCCCCATCTGCCAGCCCCCAGCATGGATCTGCTCCTGGGACAGATCAGGGGACATGGGGTGTGCTGTGCCCATGTCCCACAGATGCCACTTTGGCTCTGCATCTTCCTGGAACCAGGAGGAGGGTGCTGGGAGTGGAGCAGTGTCCATGGCATGGGCCCAGCTGCCCCTAATAATCACTCGGTTTCTGTAGGAGAGGAAATGCAGGGGTAGAATGGGGCTATGTATAATGCGGTGGCATTTTATGGTACTGTTCTTCTGACTGTAGAAATACTTAAATGACTTTTTCCCATTTGGTGCTGGTGAACACCAGTGTTGTACTTTATGGTCAGGCTCATGGCATTTTGCCTTCCTTGATTTTCCCTTTGGGGGGTTAAAAAAATAAAAGCGAAAAAAACCAGCTCAGGATCCTCCATGGATTGGATATTTATATATATTTCTTCTATAGGTGCTACTTTACCCATGTGAGGAGATTTGTAAATGAAAGCGGAGGTGCTGGGTGCCCTTTGGGGGCCACCAGTGCCACCACCCACCCAGCTCTTGCAGGAGGCAGTGCAGGTGTGAGCGGGGCTGTGTGTGTCCCCAGGGGACGTGTCCTGGCTCCGCTCTTCTGCCTCTTCATGGGATGCTGCTGGGGGGTCCTTCCTGGGTGGTGTCCTGGTGCCTTTGGGGTCTGAGCTGGTTCCCTGCTGCCCCTCTCCCATCCCACCCCATACAAGCACACCCGTGCACGTCAGCACACCCATGTGCACGAGGACACCCGCAGGCACGCCGGGCTGCTGGCACCTGCCCTCCCATCCCCACAGTGCGTGGTGGCGGCCCGTGGTGTGGTTTGCTGGAGGAGGCGGGTGTCAGCCCAGAAGGGAAACCCATGGAGGTGCTGCGGCCGGCTGGCGTTAACCACATCGCTCCTTTCCTGCACTTGGAAGAGCCCGGCCAACGGGCAGCCCAGAATAACAAGCTTTTCCATTTGTGGGATGTGGGGCCATTTAAAACAAGAGCCGGCTCCAGCAGGAGCGCGGAGCTCAGACTAAACACTGGCACATCCCCCCGGGCAGCTTGTTCCCTGCAGAGGGGATCAGGCTGAAGTCAGGACTGCTGGGGTAGATGGGGATGGCACAGCTGGGGTGGCATGATGGTGCCTCGCTCTCCATGGGCTCAGCCTGAGCAGCAGCAGGAGCTGGTGCAGGAAGGTGAAGGTCCTGGGTGAGCTGAGCCCCACCAGGGACCTCCTCACCCATACACGCTAGTTGCATGCGAGGAAAGAGATTGGTTGGGTTTTGTCCTTTTCTCTATTTTTTTTTCTTTCTTTTCCCCGTTACCTTTTTAAATTAGGATAAAAGCTTTAATTGCTAGGGAGGAACTAGCTACCAGGGCTGTAAGCAGAGCTCTCCTGTCCCCTGGAAAGAAGGGAAAGTGTCTGCAAGTCTCTGCCTTGGCAGCCGTACGCTCATGCAGCATGGTCGGAAGAGCTCGCGGTCCTGCTGCTCAGGAAGGGGCAATATCTTCATTAAAAACAATAGTAAAGGCAAATGACAGAGTCCTTAAAAATAAGCATAATTATGGGGATTTCACCCAAGGAAAGTAATGTTTACCCATTTTTGTAGCTTTTATTTAATTGTTGGATGTAGATGGTTGGACTTTTCGTTTTTAAAGTAAAAATTTCGAGGGTGAAACATATTGGTGCATGCCATTCATGAAATGGTGGTCGTCAATGATATCGTTTATGGCAGGGAGTCAGAAAAAGATCTGAAAGATCCTTGCTTACCTCTTAAGCTGTTTTACAGCACCAAATGGAGAAAACGGGTGACAAGAGTGGAGAATGGCTGTGACAGGGTGGCAGGAGTGGAGAATCCCACCCTAAATATTGCTTAGAGTCTGACTAGAGAGGAAAATTCCAGATCTTCTTATGTTGTCTTCAGGATTCCACCTCTTCCAAAGTCCCTCAGCCCCACTCACAGGTCGTGTTCATACCCCACTGCCTCCCCATGGGATGCTTCCTGGCTCATACCCACATGGGGATGGGTTCCCAACAGGATCGTGCATGCCCGTGGGTGACAATGATGCCCAGGAAGGGGGATGATGCTGGTGCATCTCCCAGTCCCCCCAGCAGCATGGGCTGGGGGTCTGCAGGGTGGAGCATGACTCACCAGGCTGTGGGCACATGTGCCCAGCATCTCTGTTTCTGCGCGGACAGCTGTGGGTCAGAGGGGGGACAGTTGTTATTGTCAAAATGCAAATGAATAAAATCATTGT
The DNA here is from genome assembly GCA_025769975.1 of Gallinago jamesoni. Lineage (NCBI taxonomy): Eukaryota > Metazoa > Chordata > Aves > Charadriiformes > Scolopacidae > Gallinago > Gallinago jamesoni. Next base: position 18,330,075 of record JAOQGH010000069.1, on the reverse strand, counting down.
TTTGGCAGAGAATTTTTAGGGGAAGGACATGCAAATTTACCTTCCGTTCAGAGTGTACATTGGTATTAAAATACAATGTTTGAAAGCCAAAACAAAGGAACATTTTAATTTGGGACTCATCAGATGGTTCCTTCTGCTTGGATAAGCATCAAATTCTTTGCAGCAAATGCTGTAGGTTTGACAAAACTCTGGTTTTCAAAGAAAACAAGAAAAAAGTTCTAAAAATGCCATCCTTTTCCAGGGGCTGTTGCTTCTTTCCTTTGCCTCCACTGTTGTGAAGCGACTGGTTTGGTGCTGAGTACTGGACAGAGACAGGCTTTGGGAAACGCAAGGGTGGGTTTCTTCCTGGATGCTGCTTTAATCTGGCCTCTAAATAGCTCAGAAAAGTCAGGTCTGGTTCTGCTCAGAGTTGCAGGACCCAGGAGGTCTGGTGAGACCTTGGAGCACATCTAAAGGGTGCTGGCAGACCTTGTGGGCAGTGTGGGAGCAGGTGGTCAGCAGGGCCAGGAGGCTGCTGCGATTGCTGATGGGATGTGGTGTGTTTCTTTCCTTGGCCACCTTTATAAACGCCCTCCATCTAAAACCTGCTCTTCCTCAGTACTCGGAAACTCTATGCTGCTCTTTTGAAGGCACCTGTGAGGTATCTCCGTCTTCTCCCCCTGCTTCCCTTGTCCTTTCATCCTTGGGTGTACCTTCCCACCTTGTGTCATGGATCAGAAATAGAGACTAGCCACCGACTCACTAATTGTAATGCAGCCTGATAATACCAACTATAATTAGCTGTAAGTATCAAATTGGTTTTGCTGGCGGAAGTTTTTTGTGACCCTGTTAAATGGAGGATCCTGTCTGCTCTACCCAGCTCCTTGCTGCAGAGCCAGGTCCTGCAGGGTCCAGCTTAGTCCTTCCCAGGGAAGGCAGCCCGTGTCAGTCCAGATGCCTACATCTGCCAGGCTTGTGAGGAGCCCAGCCTGGCAAAGCAGAGCTCATCGGCAGTCTTTAAACACTGCTTATGCCCCTCAACTTGTGGCAAAAGTTGGCAACCGCCAAGAGATTTGCTGCCACAAAGTCCCTTACCTGAGCCCCAGGTCACCGCAGCCAGCCGGGTAGCTGTGCCAGCGACACGGGGCTGCCCTGGGTGGTGATTATCAGGATTTGCAGCTCTGACCTGTAGGTCAGATGGCTGTAGGACACTCATCAATCCATGTGGCTTGTGTTGGGATGTGCTGTGGTGTAGGGAGGAACAGATCAGGGTCTCTAAATATGGCATCTTGTCTTGAGCTGCAGCACCATGTCTCTGGGCTGTTCCTTTGTTCCTGCTTGTCAAGACTTCTAGCTTCTTTCTTTACTGTCTCTTGCAACTCCTGCCACTCTTTCCCCATTTGCGGCATCCCCACTGCCCCTCTCTCTGGCCTCAGGAAGCCTCAGCTCACTGCCCAGGTGTCCTCCCGTTGCAGCAACCCCCTCATTGGGTCAAAACGGGCATCTCCATCTTTACTCAGTCCCCCCAGACTGGCTGGTGGAGCTTGTGAAGACCCATCCCTGGCAGGAGGGTCAGCCCTCGCACTTGCAGAGCTTGCCCCCTTAGCAGGGCAAAAGCCTTTGGCTTCTTCTCTGCAACATCACCCAACCTCAGCACATCACTCAGCTCATGTGCCCGGTGTGACCGCACACAGAAGAGTTTGAGTGGGTGGATATGCCCAAATTCATTACCGGGGCTGCCCGCAGCCACACTGTTACGCTGTCTAATCTGTTCTGAGCTCCTCACGGAGGTAAATGAGGTTCCACTGACGTGCTGTTCAACACCGCCGTGTTCAGGGGGGAAGAGATTTCCTGATGCAACGGCCCACAGGCAGACCTCGGGCTGTAACAGCATCAGATCTCACAAACTAACTGTTGTTGAGTCAGCATGAGAAGTGGGACGCTGAAGTTCAGAAGGGGACCCAGGGAGTTGAAGAAACTGTTGATGAGGTCTTCTCCGTGCGCAGAGCCGATGCTCTGCTCTTTGGGTGAGGGACCCAAGCTGCTGAGATGCTCTCTGCTGCCCTGCCCTAGGCAGTGCAAGCCCAACCCAGTTCCCGTGCCGCTACCTTGGGGAAGGCACCTCTCTGCTGTTTGGGTTGAACGGTTGTGTTCCGGGAGGAGATCACCCAAGCTTCCCATTTCCAGCCCTGGGAGATTGGGGGTGAGCCCCCAGAGGTGTGGCAGAAGGCCAGTGTCCCATACAGTTATGGGGGTTCTTCAGCAGAAGCTCTGGGTGGGCAACCTTAGCAGGTCTGTCCCTCAAGCTGAGGGAAGGCATTGAGGGCAGACTCCAGTCAGGGGGTTCCTTGCACTTCCCACCCACCGCTCACCTGGAGCAGCATCCATTTGGGCTTGGGAAGTTCCTGTGGGCAGTGTCCTGTGCCTGTCACCCAATGACCCAAAACAGTGGTGGAATTGCTCAGTCTGTGGCTTTTGAGCCCCAGCCCAGGACATTGCTCATAGATTTAGGATATTGAGGAAGGAGGAACATGAGGAAAGTGGAATATGTGGCTGTCTGCAGCTCACCAGATTCCCCATATTGTCACCCATGAACCCACACATATCAGAGACCAGTGGCCAAAACCACTTCCGTGAGTGGTGAGGGCAGGGGCAGGACAACCTGGAAGCATGGGAGGGCTCTTGGGGCCTCCTCCTCCTCAGCTCCCAGAAGTCTCAATGGGAGTCGGGGCACTTTTCAGCATCGCTCCCTCTGCTTTCTTCCCTTCTCAACAGGAGCAGGCAGCAAAGCAGGGCCGTGCAAGGTGGCAGGAGCTCGTGGCACCCTCTGGGGATGCCAGTGGGGTTTGGTGGCACATTGTTGCATCAGAAAGCCCAAAGTCAGTGGAGGTGAGCCTGAGGCACTGCTGCCTTCTGCCTGGTGGTCCCTCTGCAGCAGAGTCTGGTCCCTCCATCTAAGTCCAGTCCCCCTGGCTGAGCCCAGTCCCCCCATCCAAGCCCAGTCCCACAATCCAAGCCTGGCCCCCCCATCCAAGCCCGGTCTCCCCGATCCAAGCCTGCACAGAGTCGTGGTTATGTAAAGCCCCAGCGAGTGTGACCGGGAGATTCTTCAGTGTTGGAATCTGAGTCACATGGGGCTGTTTTATTTCCCCCTCTGCTAATCTCGTTTCTATAGAAACAAGATTGGGAGGAAAAAAAAAAAAAGAAAAAAAAGAGCCAAGCACAGAGCGAGCGAGAAACCTGAGGTGATGGGTGAGGGAAGCAGAGGTGGTGGATGAGGAGGTCGGGCAGCAGGGCAGCTTCCAGCAGTGGAAGCAGGGCATCCCAGACAGGATGGGAGCATGCCTGTGGTTGTGTGCGTCGAGGGGACAGGGACTCTCCCAAAGAGCCACTCTCGGATGAGCCGCTTCTCCAGCAGCGGGCAATCGGCAGAACCTGGAGGGAAGGGAGCAGGGGCTGTGCAGGTGAGTGAGCATCACTCGTGCGGCTCCCGGGCATCTTTCCACAGCATGGCATGGCACAGCACACGGCTCTGCCTGGCGCACCTGGGTCCTGTCCCCACCTGCTGCCTTGGGGACACGCTGGTGGCTGGACCCGCGGTCGGCGGGCGCTGTGCCTGATGTGTACCGCTGCAGCAGGCAAGTGAGCAGGGTTTGCCAGAGCAGCAGTCGCCGACACCGCTTGCCCGGAGGCTGGTGGCGTGTGCGTGGCCGTGCACCTTCCCTTTCCAAAGCCTCTGTCTCCCCAATGGCTGCTGCCTGCTCCGGAGGCTCCTTCCCGGCTTTGATTATTTCCCCCCTATTTTATTCTAACTGCACCCGTGTGAATAAAAGGCTCGGAGGAGCTGAGCCCCGCAGCTGCAGGATGCGCAGGGAGCTGTGCTCGCTTCCAGCCCTGCTCGCCTGCTCGCCCCGAGGCAGCGTCCGGCTCCCTCCCAACGGGATTGTCCTTCCCCGGCCAGGCTGTGGCCAGGATGCCGGTGGGAATAAGCCAACCTCGAAAGCTGCTTTTGCAATGACTGTTCCCAAAGGGAGGACAAGACGAAAAAGCTGCTCAGTTTTTGTGCTGCCAAGTGCCTGGGCTGCCCTCATGGCTTGTCCTGGGACTTGTCCTTGCCTGTGCTGATTCAGGAGGCTGGCAGCTGCTGGGAGCTGGGTGAGTTGGGAGCTACAGAGAAGCATGTGCTGGCTCCCGAGTCTCGGGCTGGGGCGTGCAACAAGTGGGAGTTCTTCCTGCCTGGACTAAGATGTCTCTGTCTCTGGGGGATGGATGGCTCATGCCCACACGGTGGCGAGGGCTCTGGCTGGGTATGTTGGTGGAGCAGGAGTGTGACACCGGTGCTTGCTGTTCCCGTGCCGGTGCCCATGCCGGCACTGCCTCCTGACCCCAGTCATCCCACACCAGTGGCACGGTGTGGCTGTCCCTGAACAGACCACAGTCTGTCCTGCGGCTCCAGCCATGGCATGGGCAGGTCTGGCAGTGCCAGCAGCTGGGTGAGATGCCACACGAGCCCCTGGGCTTCTGTGGGCACACACCCACCCTGACGGCTGCAAATTGCTGAGACGCTGCTTTTTGCGGAGGCAGCCCACGATGTCCCTCTGAGGACCACCGCAGGGGACAGGGAGGGCCAACCGAGCCAAGGGGACAGGGATTTTGCTTGTCATCGCTTTCCAGTTGTGGTGTTGGGAACACAGCAGTGAGGCACTGCAACCCCCCGGCCGGATTCATGCCTGTGCACAGCTGGTGGAGCTGGAGGGATGAATCGAGTCCCTGTGTATTTCTGTACTCAGTCATATTTGGGAAATGTCATTGCTCATCCGCCGGCCCAGCCAGCAAGGGGGTGGAGGGCGGCGCTTCAGACCCTTGTCCTCATCCGAAAAGGGCAGCTGAGAGGATTTTTGTGCGGGGATCCTGCATCTTGTGTTGGCTCAATGAGGCCACAGGCAGGATGGGGACAAGCTGCCAGCCCAACATGTCCCTGCTCTGCCTGCGTTGCTGCTGTCTTGGCGAGCCAGGGGCTTCGGCAGTGCTGGGGTCAGACCCCCAGCAAACGTGCCTGGTGAAGGGACGGGTATCCGGCTGGTGTGACATGGCATATGCAGTGCCAGTGGTGTGGGAGCTGGGCCCCGTGCTGAGCTGGAGTCTCCCCCCTTGGCCGAGCTAGGCTGTGGTGGCAGCGGGGGCTGGGCACCCTCCGCTCATCCTGGTTGAACAGCAGCACACAGCAGGCTGGGGACAGCACTGTCCCCGTCTCCCTTCGACAGCAGTGTCTGGCTCCGTGTGCCCCTGCCCGCTCTGTGCCTGTGGCGAGGGCTGGGTGCCATGGCTGATGCCAGGGGACTCTGCTGGGCCAGGTCCAGGCGCCCCCACACACGTGAAGCGGTTGGTTTTAGGGGGGAGACGTCGCCTGTGGGTTTTGCATCCCCACGCCCCCCCGGCAGCGGCGTTCCTGCCTCCCCAGCGCTGCCGGCTCTGCTCTGCCGGGGGGGTTTGGAGGGAAGGGCTGAGGATGGGTATTGCTGCACGAGTCTCCAGGGCCGGTAATTATTTCTGGGGAAAAGATGCTGTGTTTTGACTTAAACACTGACACGGGACTCTGAACATGTGTAATCTGGCTGACAGATGGCAAGTCATAGAGGTGTGATTTATGATACAGCACAGTAGCTGAACAACCTTCTCTGATTGTCAGGAGACGATTCTTCCCAGCACTGCGGTTGATGTTCCAATTGATGGCTTTCCCCGCATGTCCCCTGGGCTTCTCGGCAGCGTGCAGGGACTGCCAACAGGCTGTGTCCACCGAGGCCGGGCAGCACCGTTGCTGAGCCACTGCAGAGATGCTGTTTCCTACAGTGGGGTGGGCAGGTCACCCCAAAGCCCGCCCAGGCTGGGCCATGAGACCATCCCCGTGCAGCAGGCAGTGGGGGAGTGGTGACGGCCGTGTCCCTGTCCCGTGGCTGGGGTGAAGCTGGCTCAGGGTGGCAGTGGTTCCCTGGAGCTGCCTGTTCCCCCGACCAGCAATTATGGGGCCAAGCGTGCTGATACTGATGGGAGAAGGCACAAAAACCTTGCCCATCAGAGAAGCGCACAAGAGGCTGGATGCCAACAGCCATAGGAAATATACCTTACTCGCACAGCCTCTCCATGCCTCAGTTTCCCTGCCTCTACTTTAAGATCCATAAAGTTACTCTTTCTCAAAGAAAAGAGGCATCTGTTAGCATTCTGAAAGCACTTGGGAAGTAAAAGTGTGGTCCCAGCAGCATCCCCCTCCCCATGTTAGAGGCTCACTGCTGTGGCCACCCCCAGAGCCCAGACCCCAAGCATGATGCTGCTGTGGGAGCATCCTGACCCCGGGGGACCAGAGGAGCCCCAGCACAAGGAGCTCAGGGAAGCTGACCCACGAGCAGGACCTCAGTGGGGCAGGGGGAGTGGGGCAGAGCATGCTGCCAGCATCAGGCTGCGTTTGCCTGCGTGCAGCCACGGCAGAGCAGGTATGATTCATTCCCCTTCCTGCAATACAGTTTATGTAAAGCAGCACTGTATAAATAGCCAGATGATACAGTAATGTGCTCCTGGCTCTCCAGCTAGTGATTCTTCTGCTGGGGTTTTGGGTCTGGTGGAGGTGAGAGGAGCTGGTTCATCACTGGATGAGTTGCTGACAGCTCTCAAGCAGGAGGCACCCACAGCCATCTCCTTTAACCTGGCTATGAGGCAGTGGGGTGAACTGGCTGGCTGACCAGTAGGCTGGGAAGCTTGGCTTGGAGCGTGAAAGCAGCACCAAACATCTCAAGATACTTGGTCACCTTCTGGGCTGTACGTGGCCTCACTTGTCCACCATGGGTTTGGGGGGGAATCAAGACAGTGCCTGCCCTGAGCCAAAGAGCATCGCCCTTGTCCCTGAGCCTTCCCCTGTGATGCCATGCCAAGGGGAAGTCACGGCAAGGCCACATGTCCCTAGGCACCCAGCTGGCTTCTCCAGCCCCACCAGCACCCTGTCCCCAGGGGCTAATGCTCCTTCATTCTGAGCCCTGTTGGCACATCACCCTGTTTTACCCCTGTCAGCTCTTCTTGGCAGATGCTGTTGGCTCTGTCCAGTAGCCGCTCTTTCTCTGTTTTGGGCAGGTGGACATGTCTGAGTAAACCTCTTGGCTGGGCAATTGTCCTGGTGGATTGCAAGAGGCACGTCTGGCATGGCAGAGGAACTGCTGCCTTCCTGCATCTATGCAGGTCATTTGGGATTTCCCAGCCCCCTGTCCCCGCTGGGGACCACTTTGGGAGAAGTGACTCTGACAGTCCCCGGCAGGGACAGGGCATAGCACACAGGATAACATTCTTCAGGCAGTCTCCAGATGGACTTCCCCAGCATCCTGCCAGCTGGGGATGGAGCCCTCACCCCTGCAGGGAGGCAGGACCCTCTCCTGGGGAGGTGGGAAGCTGGGCAGCATTAGGAATGCCCCAGCAGGAGCAATCAAATGCCACCAAGGAGATGCTGTAGGAAGCCAGCAGCACTTGTTCCCACCACCCAGCCCCATCCTTGGGTCAGCACTGAGCCCTGCTCACCCTGGGGTCCACACCTCTCCAGGTGGCTGCTGAGAGCATCAGCGGCCAGTGCCCATGCCTCCCTAAACTGGGATCTCACACCTTACGGCAGGACTTTGACACCAGATCAAAGGGGAGGCGAGGTGGCGGGGTGGTGTTAGTGCTGGGCTCTGCTGGAGGGGCTTTCACCAGGCGCCTGGATTGCGCCTCTTCAAACGCCTCTTCCTCTGGCTGCGAGCAGAGGAAAGCTGGGGTTTGGGTTTCTTGTTGGGTTTCTTTTAAGGCAAACCTCATCCTTTACATCAAAGTAGTATTTCTTCTCAAGAATGTAAAGAATGACCCTGGAAGGTCTGAGTGGCTCTTTCCCGGCGGTGATCGGAGAGACGAGAACCTTCTCCAGAAAGCTGTCTCCACCCTGTCCCCAGCAACAGCAATTCATAAGCTGAAAAATAAATCAATAACCAGAGTTAATGAATTGAAGATGTCTGTGTTTAAAATGTATCAGGGAAAAAACTGTTAGCTGGTCGTGGTTGGCTTAATTATTGTGAGGAAAGGCGGAGAGCTCACATTTCTGAGAAATACCTTCTTTTTTTCTTTCTTTTTTTGGAGGTATTTTGTTTGGTTGAAGCCAGTCAGAACTCGAGAGTAGAGGAGGATTGGCTTTAGCAATGTGTGTAGGCTCAAAGCCTCCCCCCGGGTCTGTCCCTTATCCCCCAGGACCTCTGTCAGATCCCTTCCCTGCCCAGCCCCGGGCGGCTGAGCAGTGGGAGCAGGTCATGCCAGCACGGGAGTAAAGGAGGAGAAGAGACAGTGGCTGTGCCAGTGTGCGTGGCACGGCTGGGCAGTGACACCAGTGCCACCAGCCTGGTGGTGTGTCCAAGCTGGGCTGTCCCAGTTAGCTCCTCCTTTGCTGCCACCTCTGCTCCTGGTGAATTGGCAGCAGGGATGGGTTGTGGCACTGCGTTTGGCTACAAGCTGGGTGTGCTGGCTCTTGGAGCAGGCACTGGGGGCTCCACGTGCTGCTGAGGAGAGCAGGGAGCTGTGGGTGCCTCCCAGGCAGGTCTCAGTGCCAGCTGTATGTGTGCCCCCCAGGCTCATAGACCATGTGGTTTTCCCTTGTGACAGCAGTTCTCTTACAGAAAGAGCCGGGGTGGAGCGTGACCCCAAAGCCTGGGGATGGTCTTCCCCTGGATCTAGGAACTGGGAGCAACGCTGGAGCATCCTACACAGGCTTTGCCAGCACAGATGGGTCTTGCAGCTGAACTCATTTGCTTGCAGGTGTTTCTCTTTCCTCCTCTGAAGCACCTCCAACATGGCCTGATTTCCATGTCAGCCCTCATCAGGAAAGCCCTCCTGGTGTTTGAGACCCCCAGTCTGGGAGACCACAGGGGTCTGGGATGTCTTTGAAGGAGTGTGTGGCCATGGCATAGGTTCCCTTTGCTTCTGTCCAGTGATGGCTGCCCAACCCCTCTCGGGCAGGCACTGCAAGAAACAGAAGTAGCTGCTGTTTCTCCAGCGTTGACCATCACCGATGGCATTTGAGCAGGAACATACAACATAGGGAGGAGATTTTGCTGCAGCAGGAGGGCAGGACCCGATGCTAACTCAGCCTGCCAGGCTCCCAGCTTCAGTTTTGCTAACGGCACGCCATGGACCAGTGGTGGTCCTGGCTTCGCAAAGCGATGCCAAACCTGCTGCTGCTTCACTTCTTCCCCCTGAGGCTGATGACACCCTGTCCCGGTGCCCCCGACCCTCTGGGAGACCCCTCTTTTCAGCTCCGAGCATCACCTGGCTTTGTGCTATGGACCTGCCACTGGGAGCCGGGGTGCTTCGGTGACATTAACACCTCTCCTCTCCCCTTCCCCAGGTCGGAAAGCAGCCTCTCTAGGTTTGCCCACCGCTTGTCGGTTAAGCAGAAGCAGGAGAAGAGAAGGAAAGCTGAGTATGCCTCAGCCGAGCTGTCTGCCTTCCGACCCAGGTCTCTGAGCATTGAATGGTAAGAGCTGCAGGACAGGGTGGGGGAAACGGAGCTCCTGCCTCTCCAGTCCCCTTCCTGTCCCCTGTCCCCGCCACTGCCACTCTCTGTCCCTGTCCAAGCAGTGTCCTGTGGGAGAGCACACCTTCAAACCCATCCGTCTGCTGCAGACGCTCCCCCAGGGTGTTAAATCAAACATCCCCCATCGCCCCAGTGCAGGGAGCAGCAGGGAGCCCCAGGCAGCTCCTTCCTTGGGGGGCTGCAGGAGACCCCACGAACCGAGCCATGGGGGTCTTGCAGGCCTCATGTGGGACACAGACACCTGTGTCTGCTGGGCCCGGTGAGTGCACAACCTCCAGCAGCCCCCATGGCCGGCTGCTCTCTCCCCTTCCCACCCCGCACTGCTTATTGGAGCTGCCGGAGGATGCGTCCCACGGCCCCTTGCTGTCCAAAACACCCATTGGATTGCCCCAAAACGCTTCCGTTGGATAAACCAGAGCCCAGAGCCGCGGTGGGACGGCTGCAGCCAGCATGGGGACACCAGGAGCCATGGGGGAACAGGGAGCCGCAGGGGCTCCCCGTTGGTGCCATCCCCAGGGTGAGTGGGGTGAGGGAACGGGGCTGCCCCAGCATGAGCCACCCGACGGGGCAGCCCCCTTCTCCCACCCTCCAGGGATGCAGTGCTCGGTCCTTCCCTGTCGCAGCACTCGTGGGGCCCCTCGCACACAGCACAGGTCTCAGGCTGCAGCCCCTGCTCGAGCAGGGAGTCATTTATCCTGGGTTTCTAAGCTGTGATGCAACAGCCTTGGAAGCAGATCACAGTTAACCTTCCCAGGGTTAGAGGTGACCTGCTAAGGATATTTAAAAGAGCTGGAAATTGCATTGCTTTCTGCTTCCTTAGATGGATAAAGGAGGGTAAAACTTAAAAACAAAAAAAAAAAAAAAGGAAAGAAAGAAAGAAAAGATAGAAAAGAAAGAAAAGAAAAGAAGAGAAAAGAAAGAAAGAAAGAAAGAAAGAAAGAAAGAAAGAAAGAAAGAAAGAAAGAAAGAAAGAAAGAAAGAAAG
>JAOQGH010000069.1:18301126-18319420 GCA_025769975.1 Gallinago jamesoni | reverse complement strand
AAAGAAAGAAAGAAAGAAAGAAAGAAAGAAAGAAAGAAAGAAAGAAAGAAAAGAAAGAAAGAAAGAAAGAAAGAAAAAGAAAGAAAGAAAGAAAGAGAAAGGAAGAAATGCTTAGAAATTGCAAGAATGTCGAGCTTGGTTTTCGTTTTCCCTGCTTTTTTTGGAGATCTTCCTGGCATTTATTGTATGTTCTTACACTTCAGTGTGAGGCTGTGGAGTCCTCATCAAAGGCTTCCTCTATCTGTGAGGTTAGTTAGGCATCAAAGCTAACTAGGTATTAATGAGGCCAGACAAAGAATTTAAGCTATTTGGTGACAGATTGCTTTCTTCTCCAATTGCACAACTTTCTTCCCTTTGCTGAAGCGATGTCATCAGGAAAGCTGTTCTACAATTGCTATGAATCTTCCAAATAGACAAATATGTGAATTTGTAATATACCAAATAGGAAAAGAAGCAAAGAACTCATTAAAAACAATCAGACTTTCTCTTTATACGTAATAAAGAAGCAAAAGAAGTCATTAAATCTCTTCTCCTTTTAAATGTCTATTTGAAGCCCCCAGATCCCATTTTAGCCCTGCTGTGTCAAGGTATATTTGTGGTACGTTTTCACTCACTATTTCCTGGGGGAAACCATCTGTTTTGGGTTAGTTTGCAAAGTACCTTGTACAGCAGCGGTAGATGATGCTATTTTATGGGGATTTTGTGCCAGCTCAAAAGTGAGCTCTTGGTAAGGAGGGATCGCCTTTGCCCTCAGTTTGCCACATGCCATCATGCTAGAGATGGAGGTTGGAAAGTGTGAGGCTCCAAAGGGAAGGACCTGATGTCACCGCTCCTACACAGGCACGGCTGGTCTGGCCAGGGGGACCATAATTGCCCTGCGGGGTTTTATCTGTGTCTGGAAGCCCCTTGAGCCGGATCAGGCATCCAGCCTGCCACCCGGGCTGGGGTGGGCTGGGGTGCTGGAGCTCAGCTGCAGGGGCTCCCTGGCACTCAGTGGAGGGGTGACCCAGGGAGGTTGCGTTGACAAGGACCAGGCAGGCAGCAGCGGGGCGAGGACCCTGCCCACCGCCCGCTCCCCAACCGGCTCAATGTGCTCTTTAATCCTCTCCCTGTGGCCGTGGTCAAGCAGACGACCCAGGCGCTGTGTAGCTGCATTGAGGCGGTGCAGGAATTTAATTAGCTTTTACGTGGACACAGCCCCATTTCCAAAGAGCAGGTCCAGGGGCACCTGCTCATGGGCTTCTGCTTTCCTGGCAGGACAGTCAAGCTGCAGGCAGGTTTTCATGCCCGACAGTGGTGTGTGTGTCTGGCCCACATGTGCACGTTTGCGTTGTGGGAGGCAGCTAGAGGCTTTTCCCATGCGAACACCAGTCGCCTCTGAGGCCACGTCCTGCAAAGGGGGCACCTGGCCTTTTCCCTGGTGGGAAACATCATATCTCGCCTTCCCCCATACGTCTTCAGGGATCCGTGGTTGTCGTAGCAGGATGAGCATCCTCAGATAGTTGCTCCAAAGCATTGTGAAGGGCCCTTGGAGCCACCGCGGGTGTCTCTGCCCCTGCTCGCCCCACACCTTGCCCCTGGAGGGCAGGCTGGGTGCTGTGGCCAACGGAACGTGTGGCTCACGCCCTTGCAAATCCAGAGCAAATATCTGCGGGCATCAAATGTGTGTATTTATAAGCTTAAGCTCAGGTCACCACTGCATCATTTTGCCTGCCTGTGTGTGGAGGGATGAACATCCCTGCTGAGTGGGATGGGGGGCTCAGCTCACTCCACGAGAGCAGGAGGGGAATGGAAAAATGATGGATTGTGTTTTCACAAATCAGCGGCTTCTGAGAGTCCTGCCCATCTTAATCCCAAGGCTTGAAGGCAAGGCAGGCCTTGTGGACATGCCATTACCTGTTACCGAGGAAGAGGTAGAGATTATAAACACGAAATCATCAGTGGCCATTTCTTTACAAGCTGGATGTCAGTCAGGTGGAGGGATTAGTGTTTTGTGCCTGAATTTCCTACCAGAACGCTGTCGGTCCAACCGCTTGTGTCTGTGCCGTAGCAGAAGTCATCCTTGCATCTCATCCCCATGCAGGGCAAGCTGAGCCAGTTTTCCAGCATTCCCAGTTGTTCGGGTGCCCAGGTAGGGCTCGAGGGAGCTGAGGTAGAAGAGAAGGAGCTGTACAGCATCACAGTGTCTGCCTGACACCGTGTCCCCTGCCCTGAGTGCTGCCAGGTATGACGGGGACAATAGATCCCTTCATCTCCCCTTGGCCGCTCTCCCTGTCCCTGGGGACACCGTGAAGTCCTGCAGGAAGGATTGCTGGGTGCTGGCATTTCTCTGGGCCAGGAAATGCAATTATTGGCTGCCACAATAAATAAGATGTTGAATATCCTGCGCTGCCTACCCGAAGGCGCAGGGATGCTCCCGTCGCAGGTCCCGCTGTCTGTGCGTCTGTCAGAGCACGTCTGCCCACCTCGGCGGGGTGGGGGGGCCCCATGCCAGCAGGTCACGTTTCTCCCCGGGCACAAGGCAGGCTTTATTCACCCAGCACGTGTTCGTGTGCTGCACCGGGCGAGCGGAGCGCGGTCCTGCTCCCGAGCGCAGCCCTCGGTGAGTGAAGCCTCATTAGTTCCACTTATTAAAAAAAAAAAAAAATTGCTTGGGGGGCGGGGAGAGAAGGGAGGGGAAAAATGAAGTATTGAGAAAACACTTCTCACATTCATATGTTGTTTACTGAAATAAATACTTCATTATTAGGCTTTTTTTAGGCTATTTTTTTAAAAAACCAGCACCACAAAGTCCCCAGTGTTAGGGCCTATGAATGTGTTGTGTCACCTCAGCACACTGCTCCCAGGAGCCCGTGTCTTGCTGCCGGGAGGTGCCTGGAGAGAAGCACCATGGGGAGCCAGGTGGCATGAGGCTTTCCTGGGCTTGGGGAGAAGCCTAGGGGCTGCTGCTGTCCCGTTTCGGTTTGGTTTGCTGACTCCTTTCTCCTCCTGTTTGCTGGACGGTGCCTGCTCACGGGGCACCGAGACAGCTTGAGCTTCAAACGAGGAAAAAAATGGCAATTGAGGGAAGGAAGGATTTTGGATCCAATTTATTCAAACTCTGCTTTCTGTTGGTCTGTGATACTAATCTTGCTCCAAAGCCTAAATAGCACGAAGGCATGCGAGACAAAATCACTCTTGATTTGAAGCTTGCCACCTTCTGCTTTTGGAGTGAAGAAGCTGAAAGCTGGTGGCTCCCATGGAGCCTTCCTGCTGTCCCTACAGCAACCCTGAAATGCCAGCAATCCCTTTTCTCTCCTCGTAGGGCAAATCAAGGCAAAGAGAGCCTCCTCTCCTCTTGTGCGTGTCACCTGAGAAATGACCCACGCTTGTCTTTCTTCTTGAGCGAATCTTAATCCAACAACAGGGCTGTGATCTGCTGGTCCAGGCGTGTGCGGAGCCTGGGAGCCTCTGTCCCCCTCTTGCATCCTTCCAGCTCTGGTGCTCATCGGGAGTTACAGCCCTGGCAGGTTTGTCCTCCTGTCATCCGTTTGTCTCTTCCTTCTCCTTTCCTACCTCTCGGACTGGTTTTCCTTTTTCCGTTCGTTCCTGTCTTGCCTTCCCCACCATGTTCCTTTTCCCAATCACACCTCTCATTGTCCACTGTGATTTTCCTCCATTTTCTTCTTCTTGTCAATTGTTTACTTCTACTTGCTGCCTTTTCTATTTGGGCTTCTTGATTTTTTTCATGCCGACCAGCCTCCCTGCGATCCGTGGTCAAAGCAGCCTATTCCCATGGTGGCTCAGGAAAAATGCAATGCATTCCTCGCTTCCCCCGTCCCGTTATCTCGGTTCTGCTTGTTGGCTGCCCACCACGAGCTGTGAAAGCAACGTTGGCAGGAGCGTGTTGTCTGGTGGTTAGAGAGGCAAGGAGGCAGCCAGGTGGCTGGGCTTCAGCCCTGCCTGCGCCTTGTTCTGCTGCCTGACCCTGGCGTGCTGCTGAGTCTCCGCTCCTCGCGTCCCTTCTGCCGGAGGGAGGGATGTGCAGAGACCCAGCAGCTCCCAGCGTGGACCGTGCCCATTGGGATGGGGAGGTGTGGAGTGGTTATCCTGCGATGTCCCAGCAGCGGGGCCGGGTGAAACAGCATCCCTCTGCCATGGAACTGTGGGGCGGCTGCAGCCACTGGGCATGGGAGCCATGCTGGCACCGTGGGGCTGGCAGAGGCACACGTGGCTCCGCTGCCGTACTCTGCCTCGTGTTTTGGGTTTGGTTACAAACCAAAAGGTTTTTTTAATGGAAGTGTTTTCATAAAAGTTATTAAAAAAATTTATAATGTAATAATATTTCCTCTTGAGATAGAAATTCTCCTGAAATTGCTGTCCTGGGGCATGAAATCCATGCCATGGTGGTGCCTGGCAGTGCTCAGCCCCCTTCCTTCGCTGCTGCCGGCTGGTGTGGGCAGGCAGCAGGGATGACCTAGCCCCATCGGCCGGCTCCTCACCTCCCACCACCTGAGCTCTACAGTCCCATGGGAGGTGCTGAGCTGCTGGCTGATCCCTCTGGCTGTTCCCGAGCCAGTGCACTGGAGGGCTGCTATTGCAAAGCTCGCCCAGAGCTCTCTGCTGCTCCCATCACAGCAGTCTATGCTCCTGCAGGACTTTCCCCGGGACTCTTTACTGGACGGTCGCCTGTTTGCAAGGGGGAACCAGAAAAGAAGTAAATTATCCTCAGCAACTTTTTGGGATGTTGGAAGGAGCGGCACCGCAAAGACAGAAGGCTCAGAGCTCCTCTGGGTTTCACAGCCCTACTTAAGCTGTTTTACTCCTAACTTAATCTGCATGTCCAAGAGGAGGCTTGGAACCACTTCTCTTCCCAGCCAAGGAAGCTTTTAGCCTGGATGAGGGGAAATAAGAGGGAAAACCACCCTAAGCCTTTCAGTGGCAGGGGAGGAGTGCCACAGCCTGGGAGGTGTGTGGGCATCTGGGAGCCAAGAGATGCTCTGGGCAGGATGCAATGTGGGCACCACATCTGCACTGGCAGTGGTGTGGGGCAGCCAGCTTTGCCCAGAGCTTCGCCTCCCCCATTGCACCAACCCTGGCCACCGATCTGGGGTGAAAGGCGACCACCCCCAGCTTGGTTGTGCCAAACACAGGTCCTGGATGGGCCAGTGCGGTGTTGAAACGAAACGCGAGGCGCTTTGTCTCGACCGGGAGCACTTTAAGCCCTCGCTAGGGAACAATGGCCAAGCTATGGGGTCATTTGTTCTGGTATTTCAGCAGCTCCTCATGATTTATGGGATGTTTTGTTCTGCTGCTTGTCTTAGCTTCCCCCTCTCCACCCTCCCCGTCTCCATCCCTTCTCCTTTTCAGCCTCTCCTCCCCCCCACTCCCAATTCCCCTAATAGCTGTGGAGCCTCTCTGCCTTATGAAGTCATGGTATCTGTGACTTATTGAATTAGCCGTATGGGAGCTGGACTTCCACACCGTGCTGTGCTCTGCCGGGGCATCCCGGCTGCCCGGGAAGCCAGCCCACAGCAGGGCCCCTTGCCCAAGGGCTCTGGCCAGCCTGAACTTCCCCGGCCTGGCAGATGGACATTGCCATCAGCAGGCTGCAAGAAAGTTGTTTTACGGCTGATAAATGTGGCCGAGAGGAGCTGCAGCCCCAGCAAAAAAGTCTGCAGAGGCTCCCCTGGACCAGGGCAGGACCGGGAGCTGCAGCCTCCTGGTGCTGCCATCCCCCCACCCTCCCGAGACACCTTTCCATGGACGAGATGGACACCAGTCAGGGAGCCCCAGAGCTTTTGGTGTTGAAAAGGGATGGGGTTCAAGAGCTCGGCTTTATCCCGAGCACCCCGAGGATGGCCACGGTTGGTGACTCCGGGGTGGGGAGCAGGAGTTCATCATACACACATCCCCAGAGCTGGTGGGACACTGGAATCAGTGACTGTGAGGGACTCGCTGATGGGGATGGGAAGGAGTGAGCCCTCAAAATACTCCCTGAAATTCAGCTTCGCCTTTAGGAAAGCATTCAAAAGGAGTAATTTATTTGTGGAAAATCACCTTTTATCCTCGTTGCCTGTGAGTCAGCTACAGATGGATAGAGGCTGAAGGGTAACTGCTGTTCAGGGTGATACCAATGCTCCTGCTGCAGCCGGTCCTTAGCCCGGGGAAGGCTTTGCAGTGGCAGAAGAGTCCCAGTCCATGCAGTTCCGTGTCTGTTGCCCCGTGGTGCCGGCAGGGAGCTGGGAGCACCCAGTCTGGGAGTCATGGGGGAGTTTAGGGCTGTCCAAATCTGTAGGGTCTGTGCATGGTTTGTGCCTCCCCTCCTGATGCCATGAGCCTCCATTAGCCCAGGTTTCCTCCCCTCTGGGGAGAGGCAGCTCAGCTTCTGCTTACAAAGAGGCTGGAGTAGTTGGGAGAAGACCAAGGGCAGGCTCCTCTCTCTCTGCAGCATCATGATCTGCTGCCGCTGGTGCTGGCTCCAGCAGCTACAGCGTTCCCGTCTGCATTTGTTTCTCCTGTCACTTCAGTGGGAAACATTGAGCCTTCTGGGAAAGTGACAGAAGGAGAATGTTCAGAGAAGACTGATTTCCAGGTCCTCCCTGTCTGGGATCAGAGCCCTCAGACAGATCCCTTCCTTGTTGAGAACACAGGAGGCAAATATCATTTATTTAAAAGACAAGTTTAAAATTTTGTGCTGATGCATTGTTTTGGCCGCTTCCCTCTGCTGGTAGCTGATACCTCCAAAACTCTCTAAGATTATTTCTCAGTGCTGCATATCCATTATCTCCAGCACACTTTGGTTTCTCTCAAATAGCCTCTTTGCCTGATTTGTTTCTTTTATTCTCATTATCTCTCTGACATTTCCTGTGGCCTGGATCTTCAAAGCAGGATGGATACCTTGGTCCTTACTGAGGCATGTGGAGGATGCTGTTCATCCTGCAGGATCTCTACTGGTTCTTCCCCATGGCAGTGTCCATGCCCAGAAGGTGCCAGTCACCTGGATTTGCACAGCAGGCAGCCGAAGCCCTGTGGTTATGCTGGGAGGAAAGTGCAGAGATGCTGCAATCCTTAGTATGAAAGGGAAACCTCATGGATGTCTGAATCATTGTGTGAGTCAAGCCATTCCTGATGGCTCCATGGATCCTCCACACCAGCTGGTATTCCCGTAGCGTCAGTGTGCTGGATTTGGAGTGTCTTATCTCTCCCAGTCCTCTTAGCCAGCACACAAAAAATATCTCAGTATATTTCTTTTAATGGGAATATCCATATAGTCATGGTTTCATACTGGTGGTTGGATCTTCAGACCTGCCGGCTTTGAACCTGGCTTCTCCATGCGCCGATGTGTGCCTGGGGAAGGCCAGTTTGTGTGTCTGGAGCAGCCCCAGCAAGACAGGCAGTGTCCCCTAGCCCCTGGGCTACCAGGCTGTGCTTCCCCCAGCCTAGCGACAGCTTTGCCGTGTGAGCAGAAGGGTTGGCTAGGCTTGCTGCTGGTGCTGCTGGAGACACTGGGGTTGGGAGCTGTAGAAGCGTCAACATTTCCAGATAGTCCTGAGATCCGGCACTTTCAAGATACTTGAGTGCTTTTAATCCTCCTTTGTCCCTTAAACAGCAGCAGTAGTTGCTGCTCTTAGATAGTTTCCTACTGGCTGAGACACTTCTGCCCATCAGAGCTTCAAGAACCTCCTACTTGTCTTCCTGGAGATTGTCTCTCAGTGCCAGGTCAATATTGCACCTACTGGCTTGGATGCTGGCAGAATAGGCAGCACTCAGCAGGGAGACAAAAAACTGGAGGTAGGCATCACTTGGGATATCAAAGACCAGGTCCTCAGATGTCTTGAGATCTCTCTCCATCTTTGCTTGAGTCTTTCCTGCTGTCTGCACACTCATTCTTCAGACCCTTCCCTCTTACCCACCTCTCTTCTGCCAACTTGCTTGGTTTTCAGAGGAGGCTTGTGAGCCCAAGTGAACTCCATGTCAGCTGAGCCTCATGCCTGGTGGAGGTCAGGGAGAAGCAGTTACAGTCCCCTCTGCTCCTCGCTTCCAGATTTCCTCCCATTCTGCCCAATCTACTCTGCCCATCTACCCCAGTGTGTCCTGCAGTAGCTCACTCTCTGGGGACATTCCTTTTCCTGTCCCACTTTGCCTCTGTTGCCTTTCTTTGCACTGCTTACAGGACAGGTGGGACAGGGATGAAGATCTTCTGCCACAAGCTGTTGGGTGATGTGGAGGAGGTTCAATGCTTTGCTTTGTCCAAAGTGGAACTGGACACCTGGCAGCAGTTGCCAGTGTCATCATGAGAAACTGCACCTTCACTCTTCACAGGGTCTTCACTCTGCCTGTGGTGCAGAGGTTCACCCAGGTCCCCTCCAGGTGTGTTTGGACAGAGTCTGGTTTCCACCCAAGAAGTGTCCCAACAGGGCCCATAAGAGCTCACCAGTTAGTAGCTGGGCAGTAAATCGCTCCTACCAGTGCAGGCTCCTTACTGATGGTCTGCTGTGAAAAGCTGTAGTTTCTGAGCTTTGAAAAACGAACACATGACATTATGTGGCAGCACTTGTTAAGCGTGGCAGTGACAGCAGCTGCTGGGCTGAGTGGAGCTCCAAGAAACAGCTCTTCTTGGCATTATCAGGGTTGACTCTGGCCCACTTCCCCAAGAAGAACCATCATCACCTTTGGCGGGATGACGTGGTTTGTTGAGTTGATGTTCTCCATGCAAACCCTACAGGTGTCCAAGTGCATGGTTATTGCAGACTCTACGATGGCAGGAACCGCAGGTAGATCCTGCAGCGTGGTTGCTTGGCTCTTCCTACAGTCTTGTTTCTCTTCTTTACTCATGGGCTCCACACATAAATGCTAAAGTGGCCAGGGAAGAAATGACCCAGATGAAGAGAGTTCCCAACCCAGACTGAGTCATCAAAGTTTCTGACCTTCACCCTCGCAAGGAGAGTGCCCTGGGCTGAGGGCCAGGGATGAAGTGCTGGCCTGAGGCATAGGGCACCTGGCTTCTTCTGTCCCGCTGAGTGACTGAGGGCAAGATCTGCCCCTCTTTGTGCCTCTTTCTCACTCTTCAAAAGCAGCACAACAATGCTGACCTCTTTTCTCAGGCACTTTGAGATCTGCTGATGGACAAGCTGGTGTTTAGGACACTTGGTAACTGAGGTCTCTGCTGGCAAACCCCTTCCCCCAGGCCCAGGGACAAGATGTGGGCTCGCTCCGAGGGTGGAGCTGACAGGTCGTGCTTTACTGTTCAGCTTTGCAAGTTTAGGATTGCGAAGAGGAGGAAGAGGAGGCAGTTGGTTAGAGCCAGTGGCAGGGTGGAGGTGGGCAGATGAGTCTTTCTAGGTCTGGGAAGATCTGGGCAGGTATAATTTTTAAAAAAATTCTTTTCAACGTCACTGTGCGCTGTGATTGGGAGTCAGAGGGTGCTCACTCCTGTCATGTGATGGAACCTTCAGCCTATCTCCAAGTCTGGCCTATCTCAGAAGAATCAAGCCTTGAAGGAGAGACTCCTCGGTAGGTCAGTACCTGCTGCCTCGTGCCAGGGAACAGCCTCGAGGGAAGAGACAGCCCAGTGAGGCTTGGCTGGGTTCCTGGTGCTGGGAGGGACCCCTCAGCCTCTGGGTCTTGTCAGAAAGTGAGGTTGGGTGAAGGTGTGGGTTTGCTGGTGAGCAAGCAGATAATCTGAGGTCTAACATGTGTAAAGGTGCTGCCAGGGACTTTGTCACTTCCCCGTGTCCCTCGCAGGCAGCCAGTCCACCCCCTGCTCCATCCTCCCCATGGCGAGCCAGGCTGCCAGCACTGCCATGCTTCGGGGACAACTTGCCCCGTCCTGCCATGCCCCGCACCAGGTGGGGGCTTGTGGTTATGGGGAGCTGTGTCAGGTTTCCCTGTGAGCTGAAATCCCGCAACACAGCAGGCCAAATCCTGGGAAGCAAGGAGGCTGCTCTTGGAACAGATAAGCCGGCATGACATTTAGCTAATGCTCCTGCTTTCCTTGTCTACTCTCAGTGCCTTGCTGGCTGTCCAAGGGGCTATCTTCTGAGGGAACCTCAGCTGTGAGCCTGTTCTTGGAGGTGGAGAAGCCAGTGCAGCACTTGCCTGCTTTCTGAGCAAGTGGAAGGCTGATGCTGCCAAGATGTCCCGTCCTCCCAGCGCTCTCCTGGCCCTGCTCTGCCCCAGTCACGAGCTCTGGAAGCCTTGTGTCAAGCAGAAAAGCAGCTTTTCTCATGGAGCAGAGCACCACTCGGGTGAATTTTGGATGAACTCCTGAAGTTTCTTTGGCCGTTTTCTTTCCCGACGATGTAGGCAGGTCAGGAACAGGGTGCTGGATTGCACAGGGACACAAGGCTGCCTTCCTCACGCACCAGCGTGCTCACCTCCTCCTCCTGCTGTGCCGCGGAGGAGGTATCTGCTGCCTGAGCAGCTGCTCTTCACCCCAGGTAGAAACACAAGCAGATGGATAGAGCTGTCCCTGGGCTACACTGGGACTGCTGCCAGAACTGCTGCTCTCCCTGGTCTTAGGGGGGATGGTGAGCACCCCACTGCAGCACGCTGAAGTCACCTGCTCAAGGTCACGCAGGTGGTCTGTGACAGAGGTAAGAGTTAAATCCCCCCACCTCATCCTGCTCCCACATTTTCCCTGGAGATAACACTTGCTAGCTTCCACACTGCTGCTCGTACCACGTTTTTGGGTCTGTCACCAGAGAAATCAGGAGTGATGAAGAGAGACCCTCTGGGCTGAGGGTTTGTTGGCACAGTAGATGGGAAGGTGTGATTGCAGCCTGAGCCAGCCCGTGTGAACATGGGGGACTAGGTGTGGATGTGCCCAGGCTAGCATGTGCCAGGACACAGTGGGCACTGAGAGGAGCTTTCCAGGTCCATGAGCATGTGTGTCCCAAGGAAGCTGTCTTGCAGTACACAGCCAGGAGAAGCAGGGTGAGGAGCATGGTAGGATGGGCAGGGTGTCTCAGGAACATAAGGGTGTCTCCATAGGCCCTGTTGGGGTCCAGAGGATGGCGAGGGAGAGGAAGGACACAGCAACACCCACTGTGTGTTGACACCACCAGCTCTGTGAGGTGTTTCACAGCCTCTTAGTGATGGAGGAGATCGAGCCATTTAGGTCCAGCTCGAAGCTTCTGCTCAGTGTACCCATGTGAACAGGCATCTCCCAAGCGCATTGAGAGATCCCAAGACTTTGAGGTGCTGTGGTTGGAGTGGCCCCTGCCACCCTTGCTCTTCCGTCCTGCAGTGAAGTCATGCTTATGTGCTGCCATGCAGGGGTGAGGAGGTCACCTCTTGCCCAGCACGTTGGTGGCAGAGAGAGCCAGCAGCCGCCTGTTGTTGAGGCTCTACAACACTTTCCAGCGGAAGTTTGTTTGCTTATACCTTTGCCAGACTTCAGCTGTTTGGGCTGAATTTTTCCATGCTTGCTCTGCCTCAAGCTGAACTTTCTCTCTTTTTTTTTTTCTTTTCTTCAAGTTTCAGCAGAAGGTTGGGGAAAAATGGTAGTTTTGCCAATTTTTTTTTTCTCCTGTCTCTTTGTTTGAGGATTTCTGGTGCCTCCATGCTTTGGAAAAGAGACTTGAAATTTGGCAGGGTTGGTGCATTCTTGGTGGAAATCAACACAGATTTGGTCAAATTGTTAGCCTCTGGAAGGCATGGTTGTGCATGCTTGGAAGAGCTCTTCAGAGGCTAGCTGCTGAAGTCCCCATCTGCAAAGAGATTCTGGCCACTGCATCTGCTGCTCCCCAGCTGCACCAAGCACCTCCCAGTCTCTTCTCTAAAGGCACCCCCTTGCCCACACGAGTCCAGGTTATGAATAGTGGCTGCAAGAAGCCTCAGCTCCTCATTAGCAAGTCTCAAAGCACTTTACAGAAGACGACATTGACTTTATCTCCATTTTCCCTGTGTGGAAACCGAGGCACTGGCTATGGGCATCACCTGCCTCTCACCCTTGTTGGTGGAGCAAGGAACACAGCTCAGCTCAAATTGGGCAGTACCTTGTCTCTAGACCAGGAGACGCTGAGGCAACACTCAGTAAGAGCAGAAAGCATTTCCTAGTGCTCTCATGTCCTGAAAGACCTTGGGAAAGGGCATTTGCCTCTCCCATGGGTATGCTTAGCAGCACTGGTCTCATCGATGCATGGATGGATGAACATTTCCTGATGGTCAGAAGTTTGACCTGGTGATTACAATGGTTTTACTCTTCCTCTTTTATATTAGGGTGGAAATCTTTTCTACTTACTGTCCTGGGGGCTCTGACAATTCCTCCACATGCTCCATTATCCTCAGCTTGAGCTTCTCCACCTGATGGTATCTCAAGGCTTTCTGAAGCTAGAGGGAGAATAAATTGACATATGAGGTGGGAAAGCTCTGGTCTGATGGAGGCAGCAGTCAAACTTGGCTGGAAGGAGGCCTGGCTGGTGGTGAGGTCTCTCCAGCTAGTGCCATTACAGGAGCGCTCAAGCAGGCACTTGTGGGTTGTTTTCTAGCAAAATGACAAAAAATGTTGGCTTCTTCTCTTGGACCCCAGTCTTTGAACCTTGACTCCTCTAGAGATTCATGGAGGGAAGGTTGGCTCTGGCATACGTGAGTGCTTTTGTAGTTGGGTGGCAGTTAACCAGTTCCTCTGGCCTTGCCCTGGGTGGTGCTGGCATGAGATTGGCACTAGGTCTACATGGTGGGGTTGGTCTCTCATGTCAGAGGAGAAGACCCCAGTGGGTACTAGGCAGGGAGCTGGTTATGGAACAAGCCGGGAGCAAATTCTGGCATGAAGCTGTGCCGAATGGGAAGCCAGCCTGGGACATGCCACCAGCAGTCCAAGATGATCCCCAACGGGGAGGTGGCTGTTCTTGGTAGCGGTGCCAAAGACACCCTGTGGGTAGCGGCCAGCATGCCCAGTGCTGCTGGTTTCCTTCCAGCGGGAAAGGGGTTTTCTGACTCCAGTAACATTTACCAGCTGGGCAGCAGCTCTGGAGCTGGGTGTGTGCATTTGTCTGTTCTTCCATTGTGTCTTGGCCGTCGTCTCCTCCTCCCCGCTGAGATCAATGTCTGTGGCCTGCCTTTTATAACCCCTTTGGGTGCAGCTCTGGAAGTCTTCAGCCAGTGGTGCTGGTTTTCGTTGTGCAGCTTCAGCATGCTTGAGTAGCTTGGCCCTTGTCTAGCTGGATGGCTTGGGTAAGATGATGGACCAGAGGTGGGTTTCCACCAGAAGGGACATCCCAGTGGTGAGCTGGGGAGGTCCCCTGGAGCGCTGTGAAGCGTAGGTTGAGTGTAGTTGGCTGGGGATGGACACCAACCACAGGTATGGGTGCATGAGCTCTGGTGACCTCCAGAAGTCCTTCTTTGGTCAATTTTCTCGAATTTTGTGATTTTGGAGAGGAGGTGGATACCAATGAAAGCCGGACCTCACTAGCGTATTCTTCCTGGTGGCAGCAGGTGGCGCAGGAGGTTAAAGGATTTGCTTGTTATCTCTGCAGTTCTGGGTTCAAATTGATTGCCTCTCACTGCTGTAATGAGTCTGTAGGCCTCAGCCCTCACAGCATGTGGCTGTGCCCCCGTGCTGAGGCAAGCTGCAGCCCCAGGGACGGGCAGGGGGGATGCAGCTCCCACGAGGCCTATTTCCAGCAGAGCTCAGAGCTGAGCCACCATTCAAACCATACCAGTGGTCCTGGGTGCATGAGTGCTGTGGAGCCCCACCATCCCAGGAGTGGGACACAGCGAGTGGAGGAGCCAGTCTCAGGAGGGAGAACCCCAGTGGGTCTCAGCAGGGTGAGGAGGAGGAGGAGAGGGTATGGGATGTTGTCCTGGTGCGAGGCTGTGCTGAAACACAGAGCATTGCCACCGCGTGTGCTTGAGCCATCATGGGGGAAGATATGTTAGTGCTTCTTCATGCTCCTGGGTGTCCCAGGTGTTTGCTGGGGTACAGTACGTGGTGGCAGCCCTTAGAGAAGCTGGAGCAATGCCGTCATGGCACCTGTGGCCCCTTCTCCCATCAGGTCAGTGCTCAGATGCAGCCACTGGCCCTATGCAGGCTGTGGTTGCCCTGGCAGCTTCTCCAAGCAGCCTGCCCCGCTCCCTTCCAAGAGTTGGGTGTCAGGGCCTGAGCGAAGCAATGGGACCAAGTTTGGATAAGCGTGGTCTTACATCCCTTCTCATTCCTCCCAGCATAGCAGCTGGGCCCCAGCCACATGGCTGAGCATCCCCACAGCGAGCACCCACCTTCTGCTCCAGCTGGGTCCAAGCTGGGGCCCTGTGACCCATAGGGATATTTTTTTTTTCCCTCCTTTTGCCTTCAGTGATCTTTAAGACCAGGCGTCGTATGACTCAGCTTCTGCATTTGATACCCCCGAGAAGAGTTTGCACACATGCATCTGTGGCACAGAGCGGTGCTCGTTCCTGGCAGGCCAAGCCGGGATAGGGTTTCTTCCTGAAAGAAGGGCAGTGAGTCCCCGCTGCTCATCCGCTTTTAATATGCGGAAGTCTGATTTAGCCGGGATGGTGCCAGCAGGTCGGGAGTATCTTCCAGAGCACTAATGACCCGCTCCAGCATCCGGGCTTGTGGGATTCTGGAAGGACGGGAGGAAGTGCTGTTCCAACGCAGAGCAGGGGCTCGGCTGGTCCCTCTGCGCTTTGGAAATCTCTCTGTCCTCCCATCTCTACCTGCAAAGGTCCAGCTGGTTGCGGGTGCCAGAAGCATCGGGCACATTTTGGGTACTGAGGCTGAACTCCTAGTCCTGGCAGTCGGCACAGGGCACGGTCAGCAGAAGTTGACACCGACGTCGATCTTGTGAAGGGCAGTTTGGGCACTGACCTTTAGGTCCTGTCCATTTCTGCTGCCTGGTCCCTGCGAGAAGCTCAGGGCTGCAGGCAGTTCCTGGCTGGAGAAGGAGCCCCCAGCCAGCACCCAGGCTGAGCTCCCTCCCTGGGGTGCTGGGGGGCACAAGGTCACAGACCCTGCAGTCCAGAGGCTTGCAGGGGCCAGGGGTTTGCAGGGGCCAGTGGTATGCAGGACGCAGGGTTTGCAGGATGCAGGGTTTGCAGGACGCAGGTTTTGCAGCGGACAGGGGGTTGCAGGACACAGGGTTTGCAGGATGCAGAGTTTGCACGACGCAGGGTTTGCAGGATGCAGGGTTTGCAGGGGACAGGGGGTTGCAGGGGACAGAGGTTTGCAGGGTGGCTGCAAGCCCCAGCTGAGCCGGGCCCCGGGGCTGTGCTTGGCTCTCAGCACCGCAGGACTGGCTCCGTCTGCCTCCTGCCTGGCAGTGGCAGGGTTTTCGGGTGGTCCCAGGGCTGTGGTCACACCCGGTGCTTCCTGTTGCTGCCGTGGGTACCTGGCGCCGGGATGGCCAAGTAGGGCTTCCCCATGAGCTTTGGTCACGGCTCGGGACAGCCCATCCTGCTCAGTCCTGTCTCCATCAGGTTCCAGTTAAAACCAAATGCGTTCTCCAGCCCAAGCTGCACTGCCGTTTAAGCCCTTCCAAAAATGAAACAAATACCCACGGACTGCAATTCGAATTGCAGCTCAATTAGGGCTCATTCCCAATGCGATCATAAAACCTCCAGTATGAAAACAAACAACCCAACCAAACCACATCCAAGCCTGACAGCATCCTCTGGAATGCCTTTAAAATAACAAGGGGGGCAGAGGAAGATGGAAGCGGCATGGCCGGTGGGAAGAGGGCTCTTTGGCCCTGAGGGGCGGCCCGGAGGTGGGCTAAGCAGGTGTGGGGCAGGGCACTTTGGGATGGGGACCGCTGTATAAGTGATGGATACGATGGGACAGGTTGGGTTGGGGACCTGTGTGGAACTGGTGGGTACAGTGGAGACAGGGTGGGATGGGGACCGGTGTGGAATTGACGGGTATGATGGAGACAGGGTGGGATGGGGGTCCATGGAGTAATGGGTGAGGCTGTGTTCCCAGGAGGATTAAGTGGGTGAGGAGGAGGAGGATGCATAGGTGTTGTGGAGCACGATGGTTGTGCTCTGAGTAGCTGTGATGGTGGGTGCTGGAGCAGGACCGGGGGGGCGCGGGGCCGGAGCAGGACTGCAGCGGCTGGAATGCGTGTCCCGCGTAACCCTGGCTTGCACCGCGTCCAGCCAGTCTGGTGCCGCAGTTCGGGTTTCACGGCGGACTTTAAACCCGGCCATATTTAGCGTGCGCTTCACTGGCCTGTCAGGGAGGGGAAGCCACAGCACAACTAATAAAAAAAGCCAAACAAAAACAATGTAATTAAAGAGACTCAGCACTGTGTGTTCCCATAGCAAGAACATTTACCCAAGACTTCCTTGCTCAGATACTTAATGTCAAGCAGCAATTAAAGGCTGGCATTGTGGGGAGCACAGCGGGGAGGGTTTACCCTGGCTAGGAGGTGCCCCAGGGACAAGTGGTGCTGGTGACAGGGGGATGCTGCACCCCAAGCAGCGGCTCCTGACCCCCTCCAGGCAGGGACACCCTTGTTCTGTAACGCACACACCCGCATAGCTCCAGCCCCACAGAAATTTGGGAGCGCAGAAGCAAAAAAGTGGATTTTCTAGGTGCAAGACTCTGGGCAGGGTGGGCCGGGAGCTCTGCTGGGATAAAGTCTTGTGAAAACAGTGAAGATGGCAGAGCCGGGCTGGGGTGCAGAGCCAAGGGACTTAAC
This sequence comes from Gallinago jamesoni, assembly GCA_025769975.1. Lineage (NCBI taxonomy): Eukaryota > Metazoa > Chordata > Aves > Charadriiformes > Scolopacidae > Gallinago > Gallinago jamesoni. Next base: position 18,302,795 of record JAOQGH010000069.1, on the reverse strand, counting down.
ATGGACGTTACTTCTCCCCTCCACCATCTCCTTCCTGACCCGGGTGTGCAGATGGAGCCTGTTTGAGCCTCAGGTTTCGTGTTTCCCCTCTCTCAAGGGATGGCTCCGGGTGCCCAGAGCCAGGCTGTGCCATCCGGTGCCCCCTGCAGAGCAGCTCGGGGCTGGCATTCATAGGCTGAAGGTAGTCAGCATCCTCTGCTGGCTACAGAGCCGTCCCTCACTGTGATCCCCAAGGAGAAGTGTCCCTGTCCCCTGGCAATGCTGGGTGAGGGATGTGTGTGTGCAGGCAGGGCAGGAGGGACATGGATGTGCAGGCATGGCCAGAACGGTGCCGCTTTGTGACTGCGGCGTGTGTCCAACAGCAGTTACCTCAGGGGATGGCCGTGGGGGACACAGGAACGGAAAGGCTGATTTTGGTCATGTTTCAATGGGGTTGAGCCACAGGCTCCTTCTGCGCTCATTTGAAAAACATAATTGGGATGCTTAATTTAAAAAAAAAAAAAAGGCAAAAATAGAGAAGCAGCAGCAGCCTTGTGTTGCAGCAGAATTTGCTTGAGTGTCTTTGCTCCCTCCCCCCCAAACGTACTGCTGGGCCTGCAGAAATGGGGTGTTTTATGGGAGGCCTCCGCAGACTGTCAGAGAGTGATCTACTGGGTTGGCTCTGAACCTCTCTTGGAGTCCTGAAGTCTCTGTCTCTCCCAAATTCAGATCCTGTGATTTAGGAGGAGGGTGAGGTGGGGGTGAGCCATGCAGGCAGGCTCTTCCCTGCTGTCCTGCACCGGGGGACATGGCTGTGCCTTGAGAAGACACCAGCAACTCACCAGCCGGCCCGTGATGTGGGACATCGCGTGTTCCCTGCTGCCATGGCCCCTCCAGCAGCTGAGCTGGTCCCAAAATCCCTGCATACTGCAGCTGCTGCACTCCCAGCACAAGCATTTCCCAAAGGATGCAAAAACCTCCAGATTCAGGGAACAGCCTGGATGGCGAGGCATGGTGCTGTACCCTCCTGCTCCCACTGGGGAAACAGCAGGGTGCTGAACGCCAGTGGAATATTCCAGATCTCACCCAGGATGTGCTTTTCTCCTCCAGCTTCTTCAGGTACCAAGCTGCTGGGAGTTGGCTTTCCAATCCAACGCCGTGCCCTGGTGATGCCTTGGGTCAGGAAGCACCTCACGTGCACTGCGGGATGCCCGGTGTGGTGGCGGCAGAGCAAACCGGTGCCTGATGCTCAGCAGACTGCACCAACCCGGGTGCTCTGCAGCAGCTCCTGGCCTCTCACCACACTGAGCTCCTCCGAGCGTTGGGCTAATAATGCTGGGCTTCTGGAGCTCAAACAAAAATGTCCTGGCAGGAGTGGGATCTATATAAGTTAGTTGTTATTGCTAAACAAAAGAGGCATGCTCATTTCGGCTCCATTCAAAACAAAACGCAGTGGGTTTGCCAAGTGGGGAAAAAAGAGAAAATCTGTAGGAAACAAACAAACAAAGCCTTGGATCTGGTTTGGTGCCTTTCCCTGGACCCAGGTTTCAATAAGCAAGTGCATTTTCCAGGCACGCAGATGTTTCCGCGGAGCAGGAGTGTTTTGCTCCATCTTTGCATAGCCAGGTCACTGCATGGTATTTTGGAGGTCCGCACACCTCAGGATGGGTGAGTGGTGTGCAGGCTGCTC
>JAOQGH010000069.1:18249188-18301026 GCA_025769975.1 Gallinago jamesoni | reverse complement strand
TTTGCATAGCCAGGTCACTGCATGGTATTTTGGAGGTCCGCACACCTCAGGATGGGTGAGTGGTGTGCAGGCTGCTCCTGGGAGTCCTACTACCTTGCAGGGATGCTGAGCACAGCGTTTTGTCCTTGTTCTGAGTGTGCCTTTTGGTGGGTTATGAAATCCCACTATTTTGGAAGTGCTCTTACTCGTGCTCCATTTTGGATCCAGTCTCTATGTCCCCAGTCCTGAAAAATTACTTATGCTCAGGCAGAAAGAGTGGAAAATGCAAATGCATCAGCACGTCCTCTTCGTGCAGGACACACAGCTTCTGGTTTGTGTCCGGGGGAGCCGAGAGGAGGTCCTTTGGGTGCCAGGAGCCTCAAGTGGTCTCTGCTGTGGAGTATTTATTGTCCCAGTGTTTGTGGCCATAACGTATGATTTTGTGCACAACCCCAGGGCCAAGTGTGCTCAAAGGAGGAAAGAGCCCTGATTCCTTTGGGAGCAGACTGTATGTTGGTCTTGCCAGCTGATCCCTTGGTCCAAGATCCCAGTCTGGGGGGAGGTTGACTGGGTTTGATTGCCTGTCCCCGATAGCTGGTTTGTAGGCTTCTTCTGTCCTGGATAGTCCTTCACTGGACAATTGTATGGACTGAATGGGACTGCAGGTCAGGAAAGCGTTCCTGGTAGCTTGTGCTGCCACTGATGCCCACAGCGCCATTATGCTACATGGAGCTCAGTCCTTCTCCTCCTTCCCACCCCAAGCCTCATCCTTTCAGAGCATTAACACCTTTCATCCTCCATCCTTTGGGCTCTCTTTCCCTCGTGCACGGAGCCCCATGGCTTCTCTCTGCTGCATCAGGCCGCAGACGTTGGGGAGCAGTGAAGTGACAGCCACCCACATGGACCCCAAGGAGGGAGCATGGTGCTGAGCTCATGTCTGCTGCCACAGGCTGGAGTCTGTCCCCTCACTGCCATGGGCAGACACCCATGAGCCAATCCTTCCCACAGCCAGCCTGCCCAGGCAGGGACTGGGCAGCCTCGGTTTTTGGCTGGAAGGCTGTTACCACCAGCAGCAACATCACTTGCAAATGAGCCTTTCACAGCCCGGAGTCCCCTGGTGGGAGGTAGGGTGGGATGGCCACCATGGTCCCCAGCAGCCACATCTCATGACCTCCAAGCAGGACGGTCATTGCCTGCCTGTCCAGATACCTCCAGCCCCTGTCCCAGTGCATGACAGTGCATGGTGACAGGGAGGACAAAGCCCCTGGTGCCCGTGGTCTGGTGCTGTAGGCACCTGGTGGGCCATCCCCGTGGGTGCCCAGGGAAGGACAGTCGGGTTCTGCTGGGCTCGGGGAATACAGGGCTCCTTCCAGTCAGCCCGGGGTCTGAGCTCCCGTCAGCAGGACAGGGCATCTCCATCTGACATGGACTGGTTCTCTGCTGGAGGCTCAGAGAGGCTACGCCCTTAAACAAAATGCACTTAAAATCATATAATTACAATTATTAGCACTGTTTACTACGCCAAGATCTGTGGCGCTGGAAACATTAAAACCCAGAATATGCAGAAACCACAACTTTATGAACTACCCAGAGGATTTGCTTGCGTGCATTGCAGGAGGGATAAAATGAAGTTGTCTTATGAACATCCATCCTCATGTCCTTTAAAAAAAGCCATTCTCATTGCATTGGTTTCATGAGATGGGTCTGGCCAGCCTCAGTGCATCCTCTAGCAGAACCTCAGCCTTTTCCGTGGTGTTTCAGATACAGGGATGAATGTCATTGCAGACCTGCTGTGCACACCACCTCCTTGATGGTTGCAAACACAGCCAGAAAGCTGAGGACAGGCAAGGCACCCATCCCCTGCTGCGGTGTTTGCAGTAGGAAGGTAAATAATTACCAACAAGACCTGATTGTGGTTGAGATAAATTTAGTTGGACTGCACTGAGACTATAAAGGCAGAGGAGGTGGGACCTCCTCCCACCTCCTCCCTGCCAGGATGGGGCTTTGCCATCAGGGTGAGCTGGTGTTGGCTGATGGTACCTCGAGGGCACGACATCTATGGGTATTGTTTTCAGCTATCAGTTGCTCCACCGCAGGCAAAGTTTAGCTCTAGATAAATCAAGACTATTTCACTGAGTCCAGATGACTCATAACCAAAGGGCAGGAAACTCTTTTATCTTTGAGGCAGCCAGTTTAATATAGATAGATGTTCACTCCTGAGCTCTGAATAATTTCTGTCTCTTTGCTTCTCATTAAAAGCAAATCAAGTGAGGGGAAAATAGTGAGAATTTTCTGTCGCCTCTGTTTCTACCATCTCTGAGAGAACTTCCTCCAAATTGTCCAGTCTGCCTGTACTCAGTCATTGGCCATATATTTTAATTGGCAGAAAAAAATGCTTTTGCTCCAAAGCACCACTCCTTTTTTAAACCTTGATTTTGCAGGCATGGATGGAGCGGGGATCTGTTGCAACAGGATCTAACCCAGCTTCCAGAGAGGTACTTCTGAAGTCTTCCTTCCTTTCCTGATATGGGAGAGGATTGTTGCCTCCTTGGATGAAGGGGAATCACAGAAGAATTGGGCATCTTGCCGATGAGCCTGCTAAAGGAGCCATGTTCACCTCCGAGCAGCAGCTAGGGTGGAGAGAGGCGGGCTGGGGCAGCAGGGAGCTCTTAAACACAAGAGAATCAGCTATTTCTCTTTCCTAAGTATGTTGGATAGCACTTAGCTTCTCAGGCTTGGTCAGTGGGTCAGCACCTGCCTTTCTGGTTGCCTGTTCCTGCCGGAGTGCCCTGTCACCACAGGTACGGGTGGCTTTTCTCTCTGAATTTCTGTCTACCAGTGACAGCAGAACCACGTAATACCTTTCTTTCCTTTGATATCCGATGTCCTGTATTTGCTGTCTGTAGAGGCTTGTATGTGCCATGTGAGGAGCCCCTTGACATGAGAAGCCTTCAGCAGTGGCTGTGCCAGGAGCTGCTCCATGTCCATGATGAAACACAATGTGCTCAGGCTGGCATGGCCGTAAGCTGAGCACTCTGTGTCCAGCACTGGGTAGGTCCCAGTGAGCCCAGAGCTGGTTCTTCAGCACTTCCCTGCATCGTGCAGGTCTCTCCTCACAGAGTGATGCCCTCCTGGTGGAGAGCCGCTCCCCTTCCTCTTCACCAGAACCAGCAGGATCCTGCTGCACAGATCTCGACCACCTCCACATGGTTGCTTAGGGGTGTCTTGCCACCTGAAGCTCCTGTGGTTGGTGTTTGCTGTCTGTCTATCTGGTCAGTGAAGCCCTACGTTCAGATAACGCCCATCCCTGGAGGAATCCAGGGCAGCAACACGATACCACAGCTTGGGCCACACTGGAGACCTCTAAATCTGTGGGCTGAAGCCAGTGAGATGAGTGATTGGCAGGAGCCAACCTCCCCACCATTTTCCGGTTTTAAATATCACAGTAATAAAAGGTAAAATCATTAAAGGGCTGCTGCAGCCCACTGTGCCTAATCTGAAATGGGAAGGATTAAGAGCACGTAGCAAGGTTGTTATTAATATCCTGCCTCCTGATGATGGCTTTGTAAACATCATCATTGCAGGCACAGCTTCGCGGTAGCATTTTGACATGACCTTCTAGACAACTGTCACGCTTTTTGTCATGCTTACCCCTTGCTTGATATTTAACCCATAAAGCGATATAGGGAAGACCTTGTTCCTAAATATCTGACCTTATATGCAGGGCTATGAGGTCAAAACTTAGAGAAACTGTGTTAAGCGTCACTTTGCTGAACGCTCTTTAGACCCGATGCTCCTTGTCTGGGCACTGTGCCACAGGCTTCAGCAAGAAGGGGATCAGATGTTTGACGCCAGTGAAAACCCTCAGAGCTGTAAGGGATGACTCATGGGCAAAAGCTCTACACAGCAGCAAGGCCACGCTTGCACTGAAACCGTGGTCGGTGGGGATGAGATCTTGGTGGGGACATGAGGGTCACAGCTGCAGGGTGAGGGGCAGTTCCCCTCTGCAAAGCTAAGGAAAGATGCCAGCTTTCCTGGTGACTTGTACATATTTAACATGGTTATGTAAAGTAGACATCAAAATCAGAGTGGAGAAAAGATTTTGCAGCTTAATCAATGTGGATGGAGAAGGTGAGGAGCAGCTTTGGAGCCCGGGTCTGCTGGTGAGCAGGAGACTGGGGGTCACTGGTCTCCATCAGGACCTGGCATTGTCTTTGTGCTGTGAGAAATGGCCTTTTGTCCATTCCTCGCTCTTGCTTCACTTCCAGAGGGTGCCCTTTGCTAGAATAAAGACCCTGGGAAAAGTAACATACCAAAGGGCTGAGGAATGGTGATAAGTGCAGGAGATGGGTTCCTGCTAGAAGAATGGATGTGGAGAGGGTGCACGAGGCCATCCCAAGCCAACTGCATGGTGGGCAGCACTCACCAAGCATGTGGCTGGGAGACTTTCAGTCCCTGCACAGCCCACTGCCAAGGGGGTCTGGGCAGCCATGGATGGGGCAAGCCATCTCTGTAGGAGCTGGTTGGCAGATACTGGGAGTAAGGAGAGGTTTCCCCGGTGTGATGGATGGGGACCAGTTGCAGAGCTGAGCTGCATGAGGTTGCTTGGGGAATCCCGGCTTGAGGGCATTGTGGGCCTGGAAGAAAATGTCTCACCCACAGCATTCATACGAGCCCCTCAGGAGCCCTGCAGGGCCAGCAGCAGTGATGGGGAGGCAGATAACAGAGGGATGAGGGCATTGCTGGCACCTTGCAGCCGATCACATTGTTGCTGCCCCGGCACAGGTTTGGCTCTCCTGGGTCATGCCTCGGCGCCTTTCTGGTACATCCTCACATGCCTTCTTTCCCCACACCTTCTTGCCCTCTCCTAGGTCATCCTCCCCTAAAATGACGCAGCAGATGCGGGACCTGCAGCTGGCGCAGGCCAGGAAGCCACCGGGCCCTTCCTCACCTAACGCAGCCAAGAGGCTCTACCGAAACCTGTCAGGGAAATTTCGCGTCAACTACACGTCCTTCGACGAGGGCAGCCTGGCAGGACGGGGCGAGAAGGAGAAGCTCCGCAAGTCCTGCCTGGTCAGTAGCACCTCCTGGCTCCATCCAGTACATCCACGGCCGGGAATGGAGGGTCCATGCATGGGCAATGTTATCACCTGGCTGGAAGCCCACGAGTGCGTTAAGTGAAGCTGCCCTAGAGGAGGTTCAGCTGGAGCTGGTCCAGGTGTTTGCTCAGCATCACCCATTTGCTCAATTCTGTCTGCAAAGAGCTGATGCTCCTGAGTTCCTGGGACCAGGGCAGCCCCTCCCCATTCGTTTTTGTGGGGTGCTGGTGAAGGGCTGGGGTGAAGAAGGGTGCCCTGTGCTCAACTGACTTGCATTTCTCCTCCCACCCAGTTCCAGAGCAATGCTGCCCTCTTTGAGGCTGTAGAGCTGCAGGACCTAGACAGGGTCCAGGAGCTGCTGAAGCAGTACAGCCCTGAGGAGCTAGACCTCAACACCCCCAACAGCGAGGGGCTGCTGCCCCTGGACATCGCCATCATGACCAACAACGTTCCCATCGCCAGGGCCCTGCTGCAGGCAGGAGCAAAGGAGAGCCCGCACTGTGAGTTGGTGTGGGGGAACCATGCCATGCCCATCACTTGGTGGAGCAGGACATCCTAGGCAATGGGGTCCGGGTGAGGAGGTAGTCACTGGGCTCTGGGAAACTAGTGCAGGCTGTAGCCGGGGCTCAAGTGGAGCCATGCACTCAAGTGGAACGTGGGAGCAGGACACAGAGGGGAAGACGGGGTCTCAGGGTGGGGACTTGGTGTCAGCAGAGCCTGGACTTGCCCTAACCGCATTCTCTTCCCTCCTTCTGGCTCCCCTCCTGGGGCCCATGGCCATGTCCACCCTCCCTGCAGTCGTGAGCCTGGAGAGCCGCTCGCTGCACCTCTCCACACTGGTTCGGGAAGCGGAGCAGCGCGTCAATGAGCTAACGGCACAGGTGGTGAACGAGGCGCCCAACGCCGACTGCTCTGAGAAGGAGAAGCAGCTCAAGGCCTGGGAGTGGCGATACCGGCTTTACAAGCGCATGAAGGCAGGGTTTGAGCATGCCCGTGAGTGCCCGCAGGAGGGCTTGGAGGGGCTTGGGGGGCAGCCCCTACACTTGGGGAAGGAGAAGAGCTGTGTGGGGTCCAGGCGTGGGACTGCACCAGCACCCATCAGAGGATTCCTGCACCCTGTAGCCAGGGTGCACGGCGGGGTGAGCACTCCAGGAACGTGTCCCTGGGTGCAGGTGGAGGCCCAGGAGGGACACTGAGGGGTTCAGAGTGACCATCCTTGCTGTAGCGGTCCCTGTGCTCTCTGTTCCCAGGAGTGCCAGATGCCCCCACCAATGTCCACCTCTCTGTGGCCAGCAGCTCCTCGGTGCAGGTGACCTTCTGGGAGCCCCTGAGTGTTAACTCAGCCATTGTCACCAAGTACAAAGGTAACTGGGGTCCCCACAGCAGTGCAGGCGGACATGCAGCCATGGCAAGCACCTCAGGTGTGCCAGGGGGACGTGCTGGAGCGGTCGCCCCATGCATGCCATTCCAGGGTGCCAGGGGCATGGGCAGTACTGCTGAGCCCCTGCCAAGCCGCCTTTGTGCCAGGGCTTCATTCTGTGATGCCACCTGGCTGCCACCCAAACAGTCTGAGCCCGGACCAAACCAGCCTCCTGCACCTGCAAACCTGCAATGTGCAACCTCCTGCAAAACTCAGGGTGCCATTCGTGTGCTCGCCACAAGCAGTGGGGCTTTTCTGTCTTGCCACTCCTGCCCCCCCTCACCCATTTACACCAGACCTTTTGGCTTCTGGGAGAATTTCCTCCATTCCCAGCTGCTGACCCATCACCTCAGGGTGCTGGCCCTGTCTGACACAGCTGGGTGAGGAGGACCACAGCTCCCCATGCTGTCCCCCCTGGTGCGGCTCCCCCTCTCCCCTGCCTTCCCTCTGGTGCTTCCCACAGTCCCTCTGCAGCTGCTGGCCCTTACACATTGCAGCCAGCCTTGGCAGCCTGTCCCTGCTCCAGGGCCACATGGCAACTTGGGGTCTCTCTCCTTTCAGTGGAGTGGAGCTGCTCCCCAACCTTTTCACCACTGCTGGGGGAAGCCATCATTGACAAGCTGAAGAACCTGCATTTCACTATCCGGGGGCTGGTGTCGGTGAGCTCTTTGGGTGCCCCACAGGGGTCTGGGCTGCGGGGGGATAGCCCATGGCCAGGAAAAGCTGCTGGCCACAGTACAGCCCATGGGGTTGTTCCCTGCAACCAATGCGGGAGGGGATGGGGCATCATCTTGAGCAGGAGGAGTAGGGTTGTGCCACAGGGGTGTTCAGCACAGCCTGTGGGCAGAGCTAAGAGCGTGGGGCCAGGAGAGGCATCTGTCTGTCCCTGCATGGCCCTGACGCCCTGGCGATGGGGAAGCCCCTTGCACAGGATGCCTGGAGACACTGGAGTGAAAGACAGAACAGGTCCCTTCACTAAGTGCCTGATTTATCCTCTGTCCCCTACCCAGCTCCCATCTCCAACCATGCTCCTCCTGCCCATAAATCAGTGGCTCCTTCCTCTGCCACCAAGCCCCTGTACCAGCCCCATCGCTCACTGGAGAGGGAGGGGACCAGCCCTGTCTCTCCACCTCCAGGAGCTCAGCAAGACCGTGGGCTGGTTGGGGCTGGGGCTTCCCACTGTTTTGTCTTCCTGAGAACCACAGGGGCCATGCTGCCTGTCAGCTGTCCCTTCCCTGGGGACTGCCATCCTGTCCCCAGCATGCGTTGGACCGGCGGGTGGAAGATGGGGTGGGATGGGGACTGTGATAGGATGGAGCTTGGGTTAGGAACACGGAGAGATGCTGGGGTGGATGGGGTCACCCTTACCAAGGATGTGCAGCCCAGAAGTTCCGGGGCAAGCAGGCAGGTACCACCGGCTCGAGGAGTGGGGAAAGCTCTGCTAGAAGGGCTTAGCCCAGGCAGTGGTGTCAGAGCCCCGGAGCCACTGTCAGGGCAAAAGGCTGCCCTGGTCCATGGCAGGACGGGGCTCAAGTGGAGCCTGGAGCAGCGCTGCTGCAAGGAGCTGGCCCAAGCCTGTCAATCACGCTTTCAGAGCTGTTTCACAGGCTCCTGTCCATCTTCATGAGTGCCTGGAGGCCCTGCAACATCTGACATCTTGAGTGGGCTTTAATCAGAGGCCTTTAATCACTGTCACCGTGCCACAAGCCCTTGGCAGCATCGGGCCAGCTCCCTGTCTCCAGGGGCTGATCCTTGGATATCCCAGCAGGAAGGCAACATCCCCACCCTCCAGGCTGCAGAAGCCCTGTGTCTTTGGGGCTGGAGCATCTCCCGGCAAAGGGCATTCACAATGTCCCCTTCCCTTTGCCTCCCCTCAAAACCACCCACCCATGCTGTGGGGTTTCTCTAGCGTCTGATAACAAGAGCTTTGTACAGCTGGGGAAGGTCAGAGCCAGTGACCCAAGCTGTGAGCCCCAGTTAAGTACTCCTCATGGTGTACTGGTGTACTGGGCTGGGTGGGTGGGGGATCTTCACTCTCAAACTGAGCCAGGAGAGGTGCTGGTGGGCTGAGCATGGCTTTCCTCCTCACAGGGCACAGCTTACTACGTCCAAGTGTCCGCGTACAACATGAAGGGCTGGGGTCCCCCGCAAGCCTCCATGCCCCCTTTCGCCATCCCTTCCAGTAAGTACCATGGGAGCCAGCGCTGGCTGTGGGATGAATGGGGGAAGGCAGCAGCTCCCTGTGCTGTCGGGGGGTCCCTCTCTGGGGGCCTTCCCTGCTGGAATGGTGTCTGGTGGACCCAAGAGCAGAGGCAGCAGGATCTTGGGCCCAGCAGAGAGGCTGCCTCCAGCCAATGGGAGCTTTGCTAAATACTAATTTTTCAACCTGAAATTCTTCTTTTTCCCTGGTAAAGGCTGAGCCGTTAGAAAAGCCACGTGGATCAGCTCATCCTAAGGAGGAATTAGGACAGAGGATGTTTTGCTTTCTTAGTTAAAAGGAAAGTAACGCAGCCATCTCCTCTGAAAGAAGGAGAACACCCCTGTGTGTTTTAGCAGAGGTTTGTAATTTAGTGCAGGGCAGCTTTTGGGAGTTTTTGTCACCCCTCAATGACATCTGCCCCAAAGCAGCCAAGCTTCTGTAAGACCAGATGCTGAGGGGTGACATGGTGGGATGTCCCAGTTCAGCCCCTGGAGGTGACCCCCAGGGCTCAGAGCCATCCTGGTCCTGGGTGGCAGTGGGCCTGGAGCCCTCCCTGTGCCACCACGTGCCCCAGCCCATCCCCAGGGACCTGCATTCCAGCATTGAGCTGGAATGAGTGGTCATGAGCCACACCAGAGTCCAGCTCTGGGTCAGCACTCGCCTCCCCACACTGGCACCAGGGCAAGCGGTGGGGAAAAGCCCTGGGTGCTGGGGGAGACAGGCCAGGAGGGCTGAATTGGAAGGAGCAGCCCCAAAGGGTGAAGTTCAGGTCTGAGCGGTGGCCACCAGTCCCCAGCCGGGCCTGGCTGTGGCCCTGCGCAGTGGTCCCATGGGATCTCTACCGGGGGCTGTGTGAGGAGCGGCCCCACGTGCCCCAGAGAGATGGAGCCTGTCTTGAGGAGCAGCAGCAGGGCGGCAGGACGCGTCCCTGCCACCGCGCGTGCAGGCAGCGAGGGACCAGGGATGCTGCGAGGGAGCAGTGAACACAGCACGAACAGCCTGAGGAGACGGGCCCAGAGACCCTGCATGGCTCTGGCTGCACATACACAGGCCCTATATAGCGCTGGATGGATAGATGCAAAAATACATTTGCATGTATATGGAGGCGTAGAGCCAGTCTACGCCTGTGCTGCGTTGCCCTGGCTTTACCCTGGCCTGGCAGCAGGTGTTGGTCATGTTTGCACCCACTTTAAAGCCCCGTTGCAACCCTGCACAAGTCACATTCCCTGGGACCAAGATCTAGTGGCATTAACACAGAGTGCGGCTGAAGCAAATCAGACATGAGTGGGTTTTATTTATTTTTATCTCCGTTAATATTTCTCCCTTCAGTAAAGATCCCTCTCTGGCCCAGCAGAATATAATCAGGCACCTCCCTGGGTGTTTTTAAAGCTCCTAAAAATAGTGGTGAACCCCAGCCAAAGTTAACAGAGCTGAACTTTCCATGGAAAACAGCAGCAGGCAGGACACAGGGTTGTTTAAAGCAATTAATGTAAAGCTAACGTAGAAGCGCCACCAGGTCCCCAGTCCCACTCCTGGTTCTGCTGCCGTCTCGCAATGGGTGGAGATGGCAGAAGAGCTTATTTATGTGTTTGCCAAGGGGAGCCCAGCTCTCAGCACTCCCATGGAGAAAGCTGCAGCTCTGGGGAAGACCTGGAGAAAGACACTGGAAAGAATTTTATTTTTTAAGGCCAGTGAAGTACAGCAGCAACAGATGGGACCTTGTTCTCCCCCTTTGCCATGCTGCAGGGTGGCTGGTGGCTATGGGGTGCTGTGCAGAGCCAGGGTGCTCCTGGAAAGAGGGGCACAAAACTGGGATCTCCCAGAGTCCAGCCCAACCAGAGGTGCCCAGCACCCATGTGTGCTGATTTGCCATGCCATGTCTGTGGGATACATAGGGGGTGCCAGGAAGTGACCTGCCATGTAGAGGAGAGGATGGGAAGTCCTGTTTCTCCCAGGCTGACAGGTAGGTGCTGGGGGTGATGCTGGTCTCTCCCTGACAGACTGGCGGGAGTATGATGGCCGGGCTCCTCGGCGAAGGGGACAAGCTGAAGCTCTGGACCATCTGCTGGGCCAGGTGAAGACCGTCCACCAGCACTGCGTTTGCCATGGTGAGTGCACGGCACAGCGCTGCGGGGAGGCTGGAGTGAAGCATCCAGTGAGCCCCCCAGGCTTATGGCATGGCTGAGGGAGGTACCAGGAGTAGGTCTGCCCCATGGATGAGCATAGCAGGGAGGCAGCTCAGGCAGAGCCTTCCCACCAGGTTGGCAATGCCATGCCATGGGCTGCTGGTGCAGCCCTTTGTCTCCTGCTGCAGCATCCTCTGTTCTCTGCCCCCCAGAGCCATGCAAGAACCAGCCCCAGAGCAGGAAGCATTCAGTCTCCAAGAGCCTCAAGCACCTCTTCCACCCTGGCAGCAAGTTTCTCAAGACACTGAAGCGGTGAGAGGCTGGTGTGCGGGAGTGCTGGAGGGCCCATTTACCAGCAGGGACATAGGGCTGCGCATCCTGGCATGGCCAGGAGCTGCGTCTCCAAGCCCAGGGCTGGGGCGTGCTCAGAGGTGGGTCCTTGCCTAGAGCAAGCTGGTGGTGTCAGTAGAGATGAGTCCCATTGCCCAGAAATCAAATGGTTCTACTTGGTGTTTCCATTTGGACTGGCCAAGCTGCCCCCATACCCAGATACCTGTGCCATCTCCAAGCCATCACCCAACACCCCACCTTCCTCTAGACCCCAGCACCCTCTCACCTTCATGATTGACCTGCAGAGACTCCAGCGTGTCTCCTGCACCTGGCTCCATCACCCTCCCTTGTGCTGGCAGGGGCATCAGCTGCGGCATTGGCCAGGCTGGCCTTGTTGGCAGTGTTGGGTTCCTCTTCCTGCTCCTCTACTGGCTGTAAGCGTCTTCTGCCATGGGCTGTTAGAGAGGAGCTGAGACCCAGGGCAAGACATCTCTTCTGCCCTTGGGAGAGTGACCTTTTGGGAAATAAAGCTGGCAGCCAGGGGTGACACTAGAGTCTGCCTTCCCTCCCATGCAGGGGCCTCTACCTGGCAGCCATCTTCTACAAGGATGACAACATCCTGGTGACCCATGAAGACCAGATCCCCGTGGTGGAGATTGATGACACCTACTCCTGCCTGCTCATGCAGGATTTTCTCTGGTTCACCAAGGTGGGTGGCCCAGGGACCCTGTGCTGTGCACTGGGGCATGGCAGCAGTGTGTCTCCTGACACACCTCTGTCTGCCTGGCCACTAGCACCTTTCCCAGTGCTGCCCATGCAGGCAGCAGTAGTTGGGTGCTGCAGGGGTCTCGCCGGGGCTGGCTGGGTCTGTCTTGGGCTGGGACCAGCATCCATTTGCACAAAGGGAGCATGAGCCAGTCCAGCTACTCTCGCCACATGACAGTTCCTGGGCTTCACAGCGTGACCCCAGCTGTGCCACTGCTGTCGCACACTCCTTGGGACAGAGCGATGGCAAGAGCAGGTCGCAGCCCTGGGAGTGCCAGGCTGAGCCAAGTAGGCATCATCCACCACCTCTGCCTTGGGCTGGTAGCTTCCCTCCACCCTGGACACTGAGGCTTGGCAGAACAGGTAGCCCACAGGCTTGCTGCTCGCTGGGGTTTGACATGGACCAACAAACCACCAGGAAATGGTGTTTCCGTCCCAGTCCTGGAAGCCCAAAGGGTGGGTGATGGGCCAGTGCTGTGCTCTGCAGGCTGCGTGCCATGATGGGTTGGAGCTGCCTCACAGGGATGCCAGCATGTTCTCAACTGTTTAACTGCTTCACTGCAGCATCATGCCGCGGCAGCTCTGCCTCTGTCATACAGAGCAGGATGTGCAGGGTGCTGCTGCCTGGTCCTCCACTGCCAGTAGTGACATGGGCAGCTCAGGGACAATATCTTTTGCTGGATGGTTCTTATCTACTGAGGGAGAAGTCTGTCTTCTCTCTCCTTCTCTTGGGTATCTTCCACAGGACAAGACGAAATGGCCTCAAGTTGTGCTAGGGGAGGTTTAGGATGGATATTAGAAAAAAATTCTTCAGCAAAAGGGTTATCAGATGTTGGAACAGGCTGCCCAGGGAAGTGGTGGAGTCACCATCCATGGAGGTATTTAAAAGCCAGGCAGACATGGTGCTGAGGACATGGGTTAGTGGTGGTTTGGACAGTGTTGAATTGATGTTTGGACTCGGTGGTCTTAAAGGTCCCTTCCAACCTGGACCATTCTATGATTCTACTCAAACTTGGGAAGGTCTCAGTCCTAGATGAAGACAGATATCTGAATGGACATGGCATGGTCCTTCCATCAGTTACAGGCTCTGGAGGTATCTCAGGGTGCCTGTGCAATAGGAAATTGCACCCCTGCTGAGAGGCAATATATGCCCATGCATATTCCAAACCCAGCGTAAACAGAAAAGGAAGCACCCCCAAAACACCTTTGTGTGAACCAGCTGCAGGCAGCAGTGGCCGGGACTGACAGATGGCCCTTTGGTGTGCTGCAGGTGTCGTGCATGTGGGACGAGATCCTGTGGCTGCGGCAGTGTGTCACTGTCTCCCAGTCATCCTGCTCCTGCATCCTGCAGACGCGCTTCAAGATGCTGCTGGCCATCTCCCAAATGCAGGTGAGGGTGGGCATGGGGGGAGAGCGAGTGCTTCTTGGGGAGCTGAGTTCCCTTGGGAGCAGCACATGGATGTGCCATGCCCAGGAAAACCCCAGTCCTGCCTGGGCTTGGTCAGCAGCAGAACTGGGTGCCCCTGCCTTGTCCTCGCTGACAGGACCCCAGTTGTGGGGCAGTGGGGTGTCAGGCTTTGTGGCAATCTCATACGGAGGGGCTGGGGTATGTCAGTGTGTGCTTTGCTGGGCAGGCTGGTTCCCAGCTGGCAGAGGGAAGACCCCCAGCCATGTCCCAGAGCACTGTGCCTTCAGGGTGTCCCCTGACCCGCTGCTTTCTCCTGTCCTCCCCTCTTATCACACAGGGGCTGCTGGGCATCCATGACCTGGGGCAGGTCTTCTTTGAGCCCGTCAAAGACAAACAGGGCAACATCCTCATTGTTACCCTGAAGGAGGTGAAGACCAACCAGACCTTTGAGAGCGTCCGCTGGGTTCCCATCTGCAAGCTGCAGACCACCCGCAAGTCCGTGTCCTCCCCGGAGGAGCCCACTGCTCTGGACATGCTGCTGATCTCCATCCAGGTGCTGCACTGGTGCCATTGGGGCAGGGGGTTGCATCACTGGTGTGCACTGGTGCCATTGGGGCATGTGCTCCATAAAGGGACCACCAGCACTCCCTGCTCCTCCTCAGGCTGCAATGGCCATGGCAGAGCTCAAGATACCAAGTGTTTTGTCCTGGCCTCAGGCAGAGGGGGAGCAGAGCCTGTCCAGCCTGCAAAATCCCTGTGGCTTTGAGGGGAGGCATCAGGCTGGTGTCGGATTCATCCCAGCTGTGTTGGGTTGTACCTGCTCTGCTGCTTCGCTTCTGCCGGCTGGGCTGGCTGCGCTATGGCACCCAACATGAGGGCAGAAGAAAGCCCTGCTGTGAGGGCTTGCCCAATCCAGCAATGCCTTTGTTCTCAGGACAAGCTGGCTTACCACCAGCGGAGCAGCCATGCCCTCTCCCCGGGCCTCTACCTGGGCTACTTGAAGCTCTGCAGCGCCGTGGATCAGATCCGAGTGCTGGTGCCCGAGCAGCTCCCCAACATCCTCTGCCATGTCAAGATCCGCTCCAACCCCAACATCTCCAGGTGAGACTTGCAGGGCAGCTCATCTGGACACACCATGTTCTTCTGTCCCATCCAGCCTGAGAGCACCCTCACGGCTGCTCTTCTGCGCTCAGGCTTCTGGCAGCAGCGTGATATTCCCTCTCAGTGCCACCGCTTGCCATAGAGCTTGGAGCTGGGGCAAACCCCTCTGCATCTGCAGCTCCCACATCCCCTGGGGTGCTGCAGCATCTCGGAGGGAACAGCTGAGCAAACACAGCTCTCGTAGTGATTGCACATTCAGGTCCACCCCGAGCAGCACGAGTCTGTCTCTGCCCTTCTCCAGGGAGGAGTGGGAATGGCTACAGAAGATGGCCAGCATGGAGGAGCCTGTTCCTTCGGAGCCAGAGGCTGAGACCTCCCGGAACCACTTGTTTCAGGAGCTCCAAGTGGCCATCAAGGAACTGATGACCCTGGTCAACATCCCATTGCCAGAGGTACAGGCAGGTGCCAAGTTCTGGGGAGGAGGAAGGGGCAGGAACTGTGCAGCACCATGCTGGTCACCGCAGCAAGCAGGGTACCACAGCCCCTGGTCCCTCTTTGGGGGCCTGAAGTATCAATTAGATTTTAGTTCCATGCAAATGGTGGACAACCAGCATCTGAAACATCTGCCTGCCCAGGGACAGCGTCCACTGGAGCTGTTTATCTTAACCTCACATACACCTTTGAAGAGAGGATGGTGAATCTGGGTTTGCATTATTGTCTGCCATGGGGTTGGTCCTGGGCTAAGCCCTTGCAGCACAAGACCAGCCCAGCTTTGCCCTTCCAAATCAGGATGGGCCCTGGCCAGCTGTGGGATGGAAATGCAGCCTCCTGGGCCAGACTGCATGGGGAGAAATCCTTCCTCCACCATACTGAGTATTCGCTGGGAGGGTGTCCATCGGCCCCAATGCCAGGCATGTGCTTCTGGCTGGGCAGCTGTGAGGGCACCTCTCTGGGCAGGGCTGAGGCCATCAGTGGTGGCACTTCTCTGGCACCAGTGACCTTGACTAATAGTTTAGAGACTTTTAGGAGAAATGGGAGAGAAAGGGTGGTGTGCAGATTGTGTCAGAAGCAAGAAGCTCCTGGCTGTGTGCTGAAACAGCAGTGTCCCACACCTGCAGGTGGTCCTGGAGGACTCCTCTATGGATGAAGAGCCCACCAGGTGATATTTGCAGCTGTTAGCAGCAATGTCTTCTTGCAGGCCAAAGATTTCCGTCTGTACAGCCAAGAGGTGCTGGACTTTGGGGGCCAGGTTTCCTTCCTGCTGCTGTTGCCTCCGTCAGACGACGTCTGCACTGCTCCGGGCCAGAACAACCCCTACACGCCTC
Source organism: Gallinago jamesoni (assembly GCA_025769975.1). Taxonomy (NCBI): domain Eukaryota; kingdom Metazoa; phylum Chordata; class Aves; order Charadriiformes; family Scolopacidae; genus Gallinago; species Gallinago jamesoni. Next base: position 18,285,273 of record JAOQGH010000069.1, on the reverse strand, counting down.
ACTCTGGCTTCCTCACACTGCCGCTGCAGATCTTTGAGCTAGGTGAGGAGGGGGAATGCCAAAAGTCATCCTTGCTGCTCTTCTTGCCATCTGATAGCTTCCAAGAGCCAGAACAGGCGGTGGGGTGGGCTGGAGCTCCTTCATTTTCCTCAGGAGAGGAGGGATGGAGAGGGATGCTGAGGGCTGTCCAGGTAGGACAGAGGAGAGTGTTGCCTCCTCCTTGTGTTGGATGAGTGGGGAGGAGCCAATAGGGCATCCACAGCAAAGGACCTGATATTTTTCATTCCTCCCTCTCTTGTTTTTCCTCCCCAGTCCATTTCTTCACGTACGACCGGGAGTTCATCACCCAGTACTGCCAGGTGTCCGCCCTCCTGGAGCTGGAGTCGCTCCTCTCTCAGCAGAGCCTCAGGGAGGCTTTCTCTGATGCTGAGCTCTCCACTGCGAAGCAGAGGCACCAGCAGGTTCAGGACTACATCCAGGTACACAGAGCGGGAGCGCACTGGGAGGGAGCCAGGCTCGAAGGTGCCCACGGGACATGGCCAGGACTGCCATGCCCTGGAGGAGCTCCAGAAGCATCTTCACCAGGGCTGTTCACTGGTGTAACCCCATGGGGTTTCTCTAACGTGGCAGATGGGCAGCAGCAGGCAGGGCTTCATCTAGAAACTTCTTACTGTGATGATTACACTAAAAATCCTGATTGGAGAGCTGAGGACTCCTGCTCTGCAGGTCCCCACCTTGCTGAAAAAGGGCCTGGAAGTGCATTTTGGGATGGGAAGAGCAGCCCATGGTACCTCCTTTCCCAGCACTCCTGCCTGCAGCAGGCAGGTCCTGCTGAACTGGCACTTGCTGGTGGTCAGAGCAGCATCTTTCCACCCCAGAGCACTTCTTTAGGTTTTCCTGACATGAGGATTCCCCTGAAGCTTTCACTTCTTGGGAAAGGTGTGTGGGGAGAGCCTCTGCTTTGCCGTGGGGCTTTTTTGTTGCGGTCGTTTTGCTTTTTAAAGGATCCTTCATTTCCTATTTTGGCAGCAAATGGAGGAGATCTGGCGTGAGATGCGCTGGATTATGGATGCCCTGCAGCATGCCCGATACAAGCAGCCCTCCTGCGGGGTGTCTCTCAGTGGCTTCCTCAGTGAGGCCAGCAGTGCGATGAAGGAGAAGACCCGATCCACCTCATCCCACCTCGACTACCTGCCCTCCCCAGCACCCTCGCCAGAGACCAGCCATAAGCTCAACTCCGGTAAGGACCTGGCGTTGCAAAGCTCCTGCCTGTTGGGCTCAGGGTCCCAGGAGAGCTGGGACCACTGCTGGGGGTGCAGGCAGGGCCAACGTCAGTCTCGGCTGCGGCCCGCTCTGCCTGTGCCTGCCCGAGTGCAGCACGAAAGGGGGTAAATGCCTGGGGGCTTCCTTGGACTCCATCTGGGGCAAACCCTCAGCTGGAGTTGCCAACAGCAAGGTTGAACCCCTCTTTCCTTCTTTTATGCCCCTTGCAGACTTGCACGGACTGTCAGATGAGGAGGGTTCCTCAGAGGTCTTCCTGGCCACTGACAGCGACTACGACTCCAGCAGGGCACAGAGCCCGAAGGAGCTCGACCTGGTGTACTCCTCCTCAGGGCCCGAGTGCTGCAGCAGGAGGGTTGCCCGCACCCTGCGGGACAGTGCCCCGGACGTCCTGCAGACCCACGAGCTCAAGACACCGCCACCACCACCACCACCAGAGGAGGAGCCCCGGCCACCCCCCGAGCTCTATGACAGTGACTTTGTGCTGCCCAGCCGGCAGATCGAGCTGCTGCGCATCACGGAGAAGCGGCAGGCATACTGCGTTCGAACCAGCAGCCTGGACTTCCCCAAACCGCTCTGCCCGGCAGCCAGAAAGTCCTGCCCTGGCTCTGTCGACAGCTCCCCGACCGAGAGCAGGACCGCGGGCCACTGCGGCCAGCTGAGGCTGGGGACTGGCTCGACACCCAGCCCCGAGCGCAGCCGGGGCAGGCAGGGCTCTGAGCCCGTCTTCCGAACACGCTCGGCCGAGTGGACTCAGGGCTTCCAGGAGCAGGTGGAGCAGGCCGGGTGCCCAGCTGACCGAGGGAAGAAGCCGGGCTCTGTCACCCTGCGGGTCTGCCCGCAGTACGAAACCGGACTCTCCAAAGAGACCAGTGTCAAGGTACCAGAGCCCGCCAAGGGCAGCGGCACGGCTCTGCCGTGCCCGGACGGAGAGGGCGGGCAGGATGGGGAGGCAGGCAGTGGTATGGCTCGTGTGACCCTCGCCTGGCACTGCCTTCTCCATCCTTCACTGTCCCAGGGAGGAGGTCCCCAGGCGACCCACAGCACTCCTGCCCTCCGTCCCTTCATCCCCGCATTAGTGATGACACTGCTGGCAACTCAGGACAGGGCACATGGCTCTGCAGTAGCAGTAGCCACTGCTGCAGAGGGTGCAAGCCAGGGCCATGGGTAGGGTATTTTTGGGGGATGGGGCAGCGAAGCCGTGGTTCGGCTCTCAGTTCAGTGGCTGACAGTAGGTTAGTGGCACCCAGCACGGGCAGGCAGCGAGCAAAAGTGACATTGATGCGTTTCCCTCACCCTGTCCTGGTGTTCAAACACAGCCACCCTTGCCAAAATCCAGCCATCCACACCCCCCCCGACCCCATCCCTGGCCTTCCCACAGCCTCCTCTCCCCGGGGTCTGTGCTCCCCTGCTATGTGCCTTTGGGGAAGGGAGAGCAGGAGCAGCTCGTCTCCAGCCTGTGGAGGGGACCAGGCAGAGCTGCCTCCTCACAGCAGGAGTTGGGGGGCACTGGAGCCGCTGTGTGACCCGGTTCCTCTCCGCAGGGGCTTTGCTGCTGAGAGCTGACCGCCAGCTCTGACCACCTTCACCTGCCCCAGGTGGGATCCCCATGGAGGAGGTCCCCCAGGGCTCGCATCTCGGGCAGGTCCTCCTCTGGCCCTACCGCCTCCTTTGCTCCTAGCCATGAAGCTCCTTCCCCTGTTGAAGTTTCCCTCCCGACATTCTTGTTGCCCCGAGCAGGGGCTGACGGAGCTGCCCGAGCCCATAAAACGGCAGAAGAAGGACAGAGCTGACGGGCTGATGGGTTTTATGGCTGGGGAGTTCTGATAGTCGGTTTCTCCCACCCAGCAGGGATATTAGAAGCGGAGAGGAATCTGACTCGCAGTATTTATTTTCTGTTTGAGAAATTACCATAGATTTCTATGCAACTGAAGCGCAGCCCTCGGGTTCCTGGCGGGCTGCCCATGTGGCTTTTGAAGTTGCAAAGCTCTGGACACGCCTGCATGAAAGCGTTTTTATGATGTTCTTCTCGAAGAAAGCCGAGTTCAAAGGAAAGGCTCCTCGGCTGGCGTAAATCAGCTGAGCCCTGCGATGATTGTTGGGAGCTGGCGGGGTTCATGTGGGCCGAGGGCTCAGACCACCCTGCCAGGGCACTGCTCGCCACGCTCCGCAGCTCCCATGGACGTGCCAAAGGAAACCGTCACTCTGTCCGGGCAAGGATGGATGTCCCACTTTGGGGCCCCTTTGAAGTCAAGTAGTGGGCTCCTGATGGTCGTTAGCAGCCAGAGCCCAGATGAGCTCATTTTCTCGGCTGTATTTGGGAGTCAGAGGGCGGTCCCCAAGGGAGCAGAGAGGGAGAGTGAGGGTGGCTGCTGTTGGTGGGAGAACCCCAAGCTTGTGGATGAGATGAAATTTAGCGCCGCTTCCCAAAGAGAGGTCAGCTCGGCACCGCTAGTTTGGCAGAGTCGCTGTGGTTCTGCTGGTCTGACGGTCTGGATCCTGCTTGCCAGAGGGACTTTGCAGAGATCCCTCCAGGGTGCCAGGAGCAGGGCTGGGACTGTCCCTCTCCAGCCACATGTAACAGGATGGTGGGACAGCCTGAGCAGAGTGGCTGAGCCGTAGGTGACATGTGCAGGAGTGGAGATGTAAGGTCTCAGAGGATGCAATGGAGGCAAGAAAGTGGTGTGTAAGTTTGGGCCCCAGTATGCTGGGCATCCCCAAGCTGCTGCCGCTTGTTCACTAGGCAGCACTGGGTTGGCTGTTCCTCCACCCAAATGATCACCACTGTAGGACATGCCATGTGCTGCCTCTGGACCCTGGTTCCTCCTGGTTCCTCCCCCTCACCATCCATCTCTCCCACCTTTCTCTTTCTGCAGCTGCACATCAGCAGCCAGACGTCCGCCGGGGAGGTGGTGAAGCTGGTGGTGCTGGAGATGAACGACGTCTCCCGCGGTGTTCTGGGTGGCTCAGCCGCCTTCTGCTATGGTGAGGAGCAGCTGGAGCACTTTGGACTGGTGTTTGCCTCTGACAAGAGCGAGCAGTGGCTTCCCGATGACTTCTTGCCTCTGTCCCTCCAAACAACCCAGCCCGAGGGACGGTTCTATGTCCGGATCAAGGAGACGTCCCCTCTGGTGCTCCAGTACGGGCCAGCGACCACTGTATGAGAGGAGGAGGGCCAGCCGGGCGGCGCAGGGACCTCAGCTTCCAGAGAGCAGACAGCTCGTCTCTGATGCTTCCTTCTTCCACAGACACCCTCTCATCAGGCATCCGCGGGGTGGAATGGGATCATACTGGGCTGTGTGTTATTTGTTTGTGTTCTTTTTTTTTTTTTTTTTTTTTTAACCAAAGAGACATCGAGACTCAGTTTTTCTGACTGCAGAGAGGAGGGTGGAGTGCGGAGACCTCAGAGGTTGGGAGGAATCTCTGCAGGAATGGAATTTTTGAAAGTAAACATTTTTAAGGGGAAAGGGGGTGAGAGAGAGAGAGGAAAAATATTACAAGAAGAAGCAGCAATACCTTTTTTTTTTTCTTTCTTCTTTTTCTGAAAAGCCTTGTTTAGGATTTACTGAAGGCAAAGTCACAGAGGATTGCTGGGGAGGGCTGTGGTGTCAATGAGGAGAGGGCACAAGTCACAAGGACAGCACTGAGTGTTTTCCTGTCTGCCCTCCTCTCACTGTACCTGGAGAAACAATTCTTGCACATAGTTCTTGGAACAAAATGATATTATTTTTTTCCTGAAAAAAAATATTATTAATAATAATTGTGCTAGAGGCACTGGAGTTGTGTAAAAGGTGAAGACTCTTTCACTTGTTTTTAAGGCAAAAGGAACCCACTCATCCAGCCCCACGCACACACAGATGTGCACACAGCTGTGTTGGTACCACCACTAGAGGTTTGCTGTAGGGCATCTACTGCAGCACCCTGCGCACCACCCTGGGATTTCCTTTCCTCCTCAGTTGCCATTTTGTTCTGGTGATTGTGCTTGGCCTCCCTTGTGTGTCCTGTAGCATGACATTTTGTTAGCCACTAGGTCTCTTGTTAACAAGGTTATTTTTCTGATCTCCTGTGGTCCATAGTAAAGATGACTGCTGCTGACTGCGTATCGCTCTTTTCCTTCTTGCGGCTTGATGTGTAGTGTTCCTTCATCCCCCACGGAATCACAGAATGGTAGGGTAGAATGAAAGGTAGAATGAAAAAAGACTAGCCCCATCCTCTTGACACCCACCCTTTAAGTATTTATAAGCATTGATCAGATCCCCCCTCAGTCTTCTCTTCTCAAGACTAAAAAGACCCAAGTCCCTCAGCCTTTCTTCATCAGAGAGATGTTCTAGTCCCCACATTATCTTGGTAGCCCTCTGCTGTACCCTCTCCAGCAGTTCCCTGTCCTTCTGGAACTGGGGAGCCCAGAACTGGGCACAGTGCTGCAGATGGGGCCTCCCCAGGGCAGAGCAGAGGGGGCAGGATGACCTCCCTCCACCTGCTGGCCATGCTTTTTTTAATGTATCCCAGGAGACCATTGGCCTTCTTGGCCACAAGGGCCCATTGCTGGCTCATGGGCATCCTGTTGTTCACCAGGACTCCCAGGAGAACAGCTCTGCAGAGCTGCTCTCCAGCAGGTCACCCCCAACCTGTACTGGGGCTTTTTCCTCCTCAGGTGCAGGACTCTACATTTGCCCTTTTTGAACTTCATCAGGTTTCTCTCCACCCAACTCTCCAGCCTGTCCAGGTCTCTCTGGATGGCAGCACGGCCTTCTGGTGTGTCAGCAATCCCTCCCAGTTTTGTATCATCAGCAAACTTGCTGAGGGTACATTCCATCCCTTCATCCAGGTCATTGATGAATATATTGAAGAGGACTGGCCCCAGTACTGACCCCTGGGGAATCCCACTAGTTAAGGACCTCCAACTAGACTCTGTGCCACTAATCATAACCCAAGTTAGCCCTGATTTCAAGGGCTGGGCTCACCTTTCCCAGGAGCCTTTAGTGCTTTCCACTCAGTGGAGGTTTACATTTACGTTAACATGCAAATTGCATGTGTGGGAGCAAAATGCAAGTTAGAAATGTTTTTCTGGTCTTTGTTGCTCTGTAAGGCAATAAAATAAGCTATGGCACGTGAAAGCAGTCACCTCCATGTCGTGTTGGAAACCCGATTGTTGTAGGGCCCAGGTATCTGCAGTTAAATGCATTGATCTGGTCCTGCAGCTTCCACCGGTGGAAAACACCAGGAGAAGAGTGTGGAAGGCAGTGAGAGCTCACAGCTGGATTGCAGCTGGTGCAAGCACTTTTGAGCAAGCAGCAGCAAGCAAGGTTCGAGGCTGGGGGTGCATGGCAAGGTGAGACCAGTGTCACTGATGCCCCTTCAGCAGCTGCCTCCATCCCCGTCTCTCTGCACAGAGGGGTGCCGGGGTGCAGGCAGGGGCTCTGCAGGACAGGATCTGCTGACCTACTCCTCTGGGGTTTGTGGTTCCTCACCGTGCTGCGGAGAGCCAGCGACAGGCTGTGTGGCGTGGGCAGGAATATATCCCAGTGTGAGCCCTTCGCCGCCTCACGTCAAAGCCACTCTGAAGGGGAGTATCGTGTGCCAGCCCCTCAGCTGCTGCAAATCAACTGCATTGATGTCAGCCCAAACACCACCATGGGACGTGGCGGCGAGTGGCAAAGGAACATTTAAAAAGTCACTTGTCCCACCTCTCTTCCCCTTCACGCATTTCCTTCCTCAGGTTAAAACCCATCCCAGTTTCTCAGGTCGAGGAAGAAGCAGGTTGGTGAGAGACTCCCATGGAGTTTGCCTTTCTTGGCCATCCACGAGCATCAATGTCCCAAAGAGACAGGAGCTGCAGGGTGACCCTTCCCTAGCCAGAGCCAGTCCACGCATGTCACCTACTGGTGCTCAGAGCCTGGGGCAGAGGAGATGGAAGGCACAACTGGTGGAAAACTATTAAGCAGCTTTCTGGAAATCACAGAGTACATTCAATGCTTGAGGAGGGCCACTTACAGAAAGCTACCTCTGTGTTCCTGATGCTCCTGAGCATGGATCCATACAACTCTTGCTGCCCTTTGATTTGACCCCGGGGGGAAAAAGCCCTCCCTTTTCCTAAAATCCCTACTCTACCAACAGAGAGGGAGTCGTGACCCAAAGCCAAATGCTGACTCCTGGGCCAAGGTGGACATGGGGCAAGCCCTGCTGGGATCCAGTCACCCACATTTCTCAGTGCAGAGCTCCAGCCCGTGGGGAGGACCTTGCTGGCCTGTAGGAGTTTCTCTGGCTATGTAGCAGGATGTATCTCTTGGCTGCAGGGAACAAAAGCAGTAGGTAGTTTCACAGGAGCTCCTCCCCTTGCCTGGAAGAGGGAAAGAGCAGGGGCCTGGGTAGAAGAGTCGGATGCAGTCAGAGTGGGAAGGGTGGGTGCTGCATAGCAGTAGTGTAGGACGCCCTCCCTACCAGGGACACTGCATGATGTCCTGATGGAAGCTTCTCTCCTCTCTCAAGCACATCTTCAGCCCCATGAGATGGACTTAGTGACACCTCTGCCCTGCGACCACTGTTCATGGCAGGACTGAAGGGCAGAGGCTCTGGGTGCAGAAGAGGGGTTTCTGGGGCAGGCTCTGCTGCACAACATTTTTTGAAGAATGACACTTGCAATGTGATTGTATCTTCTTATGTTCTCCTTCTCTCTCTGGGCAGTTTCATGGGCACCTCACAATCACTTCCCAAACAGATCTTGAAGCCTTCAAATGGTCTCCTGCCATTTCTTATGGCCAAGGAACTGGGTAGGCTTTGTATAGAGCAGTCTCTCAGACTGTAATCTCAGTGGTAAGGGCTGTGGGAGCTGATATGGTGGCTGGAACCAGCCTGCAGGTTGGTTTTTAATTTTGAAGGCTTCATACATGCTTTTAAACCAGCTTAATACTGGGGTTTAGTGGTTCAAAGCCTTAAGGGGCATTGAGGATCTGGATTAGAGCTCAATGAGATTAGAGCAGAGCTCAAGCTTTGCTCTGTCACTTCTTTACTCCCCTGTGCCTCAGCTGCTCTCTGTTCCTTTCTTTCTCCAACCCAAAGCCATGCAGTGGGCAGCAAGTGGCCTGAGCAAGGCTGGTACGGGGCTGACAGCTTCCCACCAGCTTCAGCGCCACTCTCTGGCAGCTGGCACAGGGTGGTGGGCTTCTGCTGTCAGGAGAGGAGCAGACAGGAAAGCTCACTATACAGATGTTGTTCTTCCTCTGCTGGCCTTATGCCAACAGCAGAGCCCATGGCTGGGGGGGTTTCCCTTCCACCTGGTGGCATGGAAGCACCAGGCTCTGCGGGCAGCAGCGGGCACCGCATGGGGATGCATTTCCTACCTTGCCTGGGAGGCAGAGACCGGTCGCCTCGGCTGGGACATGTGGCCTTCTCTTCCAGGTCCTGTGGAGCACGGAAAGATGACACTGCAGAACAATTTGTACTTTTCATCAGGGTTTTTTTCATCTCCTTGTGAACATCACTTCCATCATTAACAGCATTTAAATGCCAATCAGTGTATTTGTTTTTGCTGTTGGAGACAGTCAAAGCCAAACATCAGCTTGTCCAGTCCAGCAACCAGGCCTTTTGCTCCAGGTAGACTCATGACTAGAAGTTCAGCAGGAGAAAACTGGCTTATCATCGCCATGAAGGTTAATAGGAATGTATTAATTTATATCACCAAAAGAGCCATCCCTGCATGACATTTTGTATGGATTCATAGAAACAAACCTGAATTGTGACACTGAATTTCCTCCCCCAAATTAGGAGCTTGTTGGCATCAGTTCTAAAGCATCTGCATTTCTTTTCTCCTGTCCAAAGGGAGTTACTCAGTTTATCAGACACGAATCCAATTTTGTGTTTCCCAAGGTTTGGCTCTCTTAGTCTGAGACAATTTTTTGTTGGCTTGTTGTCTTTATTTTTTTCCTTTTCCTTTTTCTTTCCCCTTTCCCTCCCCCCTCCTTTTTTTTTTTTTTTTTCCCAGTGACACTTCTCCATTATGTTCCTACTTTGAAATTTCTTTCCTCAGCTCTGGTTACAGGGGAAAGCTGAAGAGCTACCATTTTCTATAAAGTAGCTGCAATGTCCACAGAGGAGAGATGCTCTGAGCCCCAGTTGTTGAAGCAGAGGAAGCCTTTCGTCTCTCAAACAGGAGGTGAGAAAGCAAGCAAGAGCCATGCCAGCATCCAAAACACAGTGGAAGTTCCAGGCCTATTCCAGCACATGCAATTATTAAGTTAATTATTGCCCTATCATCTGTAGGAACTCTGTACAATTACTGTACAGTTACATGGAATGTTTACCCACACAGCTTATAAATAGAGTTGCCATATAATTGAAGTGTGGTGTGATCAGATTTATGCTGGGTGACTCAAGGGGTTGCCCACACTTTCCATCCCCAGATGCCCACTGAGGATGAAGCTTCACCAAGCAGCCTCTGAGCAAAACACTGTTGGCCTGAGGCTCCCCATCAAGGAGCCTTTACTCGGGTGGCCCAGGTTCCTCTGAGAAACCACACGCTGGTCTGTGTATGCTGTGGGCATGTGGGCAAAGCCACTTCCCATATGGAACTGGGCCGGACAACGCAGATTTTAGACCGAGATTGCAATTTCCCAACCACAAGGACACTTGGATTGGAGGAGATGGGAGTCCTCCCGCTGACTTCAGTGTGTCTAGGATTTTTTTTGACTTGAGGTTCTTCAAACCCACCTATAGACCGGGCAAAACCAGATCTTTCTAGCCCATGAAAATTCCCAGGACACAGGAAAGTCTTCTGTTCCCAAAGCTACCTGAAAAATAAAACATCGCAAAAAAAGGAAAATACAAAAGTAAAAACTGGTGAGGAAGCATTAGTGCTTTGTTTTATTCTATTTTCCAGCTAAAGAAACTAACCAATCCCACTAACTTTTTTTTCTTTTAACCAAACTAATTTTCACTTGAAAAACCAAAACACTAGAACAGGCCAGTGTGAATATCTACAAGTTTGTTCGAACCCCAGAATTTTGGAAGATACCATTTGTTGAAACCAACAATCTATTATTCACATTTTTATTACAGCTAAAATGGCATTTTTGGTGGGAAGTAAAAAGGAAAACCCAACAGATGCTGTGTTAAAACAACTTTTCTGTATGGTTATTCCCTCAAGCTCCAGCTTAATCCGGTAGACTACAAACCACATACTTAAAGCTGAGCATGCGCTTTGCTAACTCAGACTTCAAAGAACCTCTGGAGATGTGAACACATTTATCCTGAAGGAGCTGGATTTGATCCGTAAATTAAGATAGCAATGAAAGATCAATTTTGCTCTTCTTTGACTGTTTTTGAGCTGCTGGATCGCATTCCTGAACTTGTGATGGGCAGCAGGAGCTCTTGCCCCTGGCTGAGAGCAGAGCAACACTGGGCATGCCCCACAGCTCCTTGCTGGACACCAGCCGGCCGGTCCCTGTTTTTCACCTGCCTCATGCCCCAGGAAATTCCAGGCTGGAGGTGGATGCCCAGCTTGCAGGCGATGGCAGCAGCTCTGCATTGAGGTGTGGTTTGCTGTGGCAGAAATAGCGGCAGGGGCTGTTCCTGAGCCAGCCACATTCCAGTCTTCCCCCAAAGCCCCATGTGGTGCCAGCCACATCCAAACCACAACACAGCACTCTGTGCAGGCCAATGTCACAGCCGCTGCTTGTGGTTGTGGAGAGCCCATCACCATGGGGGTATCAGTTGACCTGATTCCCAGCGTTTTCCCTTAGAGAGTTTCCAGCAATACCTCAAGGTGGAAATTAAATGCACTAGGGGCTTCCACCAAGGTCATGGAGAGGTGTCCCACCAAGCTCTCAACTGTGCTGCCTGGAGAAAGTAGAGAGGCGTGAAGTGTCCTGGGAAGGAACAGCAGCATTTGCTGTGGTTTACCGGAGCGTTGTGGTGGGGGAGCACAATGGGAGATGTAACGTCCCCAAGTGTTGGTCTATTCCCAGACCCGGCGTTGCTGTTCCTGCTCCTTCATAAGCAACACACTCAGTTAATTGATATACATTAAATAAAAACCCAGCCCAGTGTCCCACAGCACCATTCATCCATGCAAACATAAGCAGGTCACGGGGTGGAGATTTTCATAGAACAGCAACAGCTTTTGTGCAGGCTGGATTTTCACCCTGACCACAGTTCACCCTGTGATGCCAGCAGAAAACTGCAACCAGGCACCAAAGTCTGCTAAATTTATCCTAAAGGATGCGGGAAATTAACGACTAATTACAGATCCATGTATCTTAAAATAAAACATCCCTCAGGTGGCACTTGGTAGAGCAGCCACAAATACCACATGGGTCCCACTGTTGTGCGTGGGTAAAAAGTGAGTGTGGCTCACACCACCAGGCTGTGCCCAGCTGCCACCCCTCGCAGGGGCTGCCTGCTCCTGCCTCCCTGCCCATCGCAACACCCAGGGAGAAGCTGCAGGGACCAGGTGGTACCCAGCACGCTCGGACCAGGACAGAGGGTAGGAAGGGAGAGGCAGACAGCCTGCCTGCACGGTGGGACCCAGTGCTGTCAGGTCTTGCGGAGGAGTTCAGCTTTCTATTGAAGGGCTCTGCAAGAGGAAGACCCGGTGGTACGGTCTGCTGTCACCTTGCTCCAGGCTGAGCACGGATTCACCGTGCACCCACACTGCACAGGGATGTAAACCTCAGGGTTTTTTTTATTTTGACTGTAAGTGGAAATGTACCTTTTTGCACCAGGCTAGAAGCACAAATATTTGTACAAAGCCTAGGATGCATGATTGGATGCATCCTAGGATGCAGCTGGTACCATGTGCTGCTGTGGCAGGCAGAGATGGAGCCAGGCTAGCAGAAGGCCTTGGCCCCTTGCTGGTCAGGCCAGATGGCATAAAGATGTGTGTAGTGCAGATGTGCAGTTTGTATGCTGCCAGGGGTCAGGGTTCCTGGATGCCCACAGGTTAAGTGAAACAGAGGTAGAAGATACATTGGAGAGTCTCTAGGAAACACCCATCTGGACAATTTTGTGGTGGTGTTTCCTTCCAGATGACTTTCCCAGCCCTCCTGCTTTGCTAGGTTAACTCAAGGTCAAGTCTCAATGAAGTCAACAGGAGAGTTGCCCTTGGCACTGGTGGGACCAGCAATTTGGCCTGGGAGCAGGCTGCCGGGCAAGCGTTGGTGATCCACCACTGCAAGGAGTACCTTTTCCAGCAAGTGCACATGCAGCAGGTCCTTCATCCCACACGATGGCTTGGGTCTTGTTTTTTGGTCCAGAAAGAGCCAGGAAAAGATGCTCACCTCCCTCCATTGGCAGTTTTCTCCCGTTTCCATGTGTGTCTGGTACAGGACAAACCAAGCTCTTTTAGATTTGTCACCAATTGCAGGTGACTTCACTAAGCCAAGCTCTGTTGTGCCGTCATGCTCTGGCTGGAAGTGGCTTTGATCTGGGTGTTTAGTGAAGACATTAATTGATAGCACGTGGGGAGGAATTTGAGCTGCTCTGAGCTGTCTCCAAGACTTTCAGATCCCAGAGCCATCATCCCCTTCAAAACAGAACAGAAGAGTTATTACAAAACAAATCATGTTTGTATAGGCACTTAAAAAAAAAGTCCTCTCCAGCTCTGTTAAGCTCATATTACTGGCAGGACTGAGCTGGAGAGACCATGTGCACCATCGAACGCCTTCAGCAAATTAAACCACCATCAAGGAGAGGAGAAACAAGGCACTACTGTCCAGATCCTGTCCAGACTGAAGCAAGACATGACGTGACACGGGGTGGCCAGGGGTCCTGCTCTGTCTGGCAAGGTGCCCCAGGCATGGCTCCACTCCTGGAAGCACCCGTCCCCAGCAGAAGGAAGAATCCTGACCGCTGGGAGCCCACGCCTTCCGGCCGAGCATCCCTCAGCCCCAGTGCTTCGGGGAGCTGGAGACTTTTCAGCGCTTGGCTCCACACATTCTGGCAGCCATGGCTTTGCTGCAGACTCTGTCCTCCTCTGCCCAGACATGCACTAACTGCAGGCAGCACCAGGCCTGCATAGCTGGAGCTCGCATCCTTCCGGACAGGCATGTTTCTCCAAGCTGATGCTGTGTGTCCAGCTCTGGCCAGTGCTGGCAAGGTCCTCTTCCCAATGGGGTTGGGGGTTACCTACTGGCAACTAGCCGTGACCTTGTTGCTCTTCTCCATGACTTTTCAATGAAGATGCTTCTGTTCCTTGCCTGATCCAAGTTACCTGCACCCCAGCTAGCCACCCAGCACACTGCCAGGAGACTTGGGAGGACACAATATTTTGAGACCTCTCCCCCTCTGTCAGATCGGATTGGAATTGGCTGGTGGACTGAGAAGTTATTAGGAACAGACACCCCCAGACAATGTGATTGCACAAGCTTCATTTCCTTAGAAAACCAGGCCAACAGAGCAGGAGTCTGTCAGTAAACATGTTGATTCCAGGGTCTCTTCTGCGCTGCTCGCAGGAAGGAGCACACAGTGCTGGCACCCAGCCCGCACCACCAAATGCTGCCTTTTGCGTGGGGACGCGTCTGGACGCAGCTCGTCTGTCAGAGGATCAGCACCATTTGAGTGGAGGGTTGCATTGCCCATGGCTCTTGGTGACCACCAGCAGCCCAAAGTTCTCCCAAGGCAGGCAGGGTAGATGATGTGGGGTAAGCTCCCACCATGCAGAGTGGGCACCGATGGAGTTGAACTCAATCCAGCCTGGAACGCATTAGACTCCACCACTGTCCTGAGGTGGGCTGAGAGCAGGACATCATGGTGCTCAAATCCAGAGCTGTCTGTCCTCTGCACTCCGAAAGGTGCAGGAGGATGAGGTCTTCCCATGGTATATGGTTCCTGCAGACCAGCCTGTCCGATTTTCAGCTTGCCTTCCAACAGGGACTCAGAGCTGGGAATCTTGGGGAATTTTCTCCCCTTCCTTCACCAAGACACTTATCCCTGCGTTTCCCAGCCCCTGGAGTTACAGCTTCCCCGCAGCCAGGCTGCAGGAAGATCTCTTGCAACACTGGAATGCTTTGCAGTCATTACCTCCCTCCCTAGAAATTTTTGGGGTCAGAGGACAGAACTCTTCAGTAATCATCCAACAACGTCAATGGAGCTCCACTGATTTACACCAGCTGAGGATCAAACCCCTCCCTTTCCTCTCCCATATTTAAGATATTTTCCAGACTTCAGACGTATACAGAAGAGGGAGTTGATGGCTCCTTGGCTGTTGAGGAGGTTCTAGCTTCGGTCCCGGCCTGGAGTAACATGAACATGGTGGCTACCCTAGCTCTGCCTCTACGTGGAAAAGCAGCACTCCCGCAGTTTGCTGGCTGTTGGGCTGGCAGACTGACTGGGATGGGCATTAGCAAGCCCACACACATTGAAGGTCTCTTCAGTCTGAGATGTGGCTCCGTCACCATTTCTCTCACAGGCAGCAGAAGCATGCTTCTGCATAAGCCATCGCTGCTCTGTAGTGTGCTTTGGATACCACCAGCTTGGTTCTTCATTTCTCCAGCTGCAACAAAATCCAGCTCACTGAAGCTTTGCATGGTCCATCTCAAGGCTCACCACATCCCTCTTCAAGCCTTTGCCAATCAGGACCCCACTGCCACAGAGCCAGCAGAGCAGGAGCAGCACTGCTGAGTTCAGGATGCACTCACCAAGGACCAGAAAACCCATCCACCTAGACCACAGACTTATCTGTCTGCAAGAAAAAAGACACCCACAAGCATCGAGGCAAGCTCGGTTTCGATGTGTAAGAGTGAAAGTTTATTCTGAGCCCAGTGTTTTGGTCTGGGTGGCTGGGCCAGTCTTGAGGGGAAATGCAGTTAATATTGCTGATAGCTGGATCCAATTTATAAGGCGCTCAGCAGAGACAATCATCAGGGAAGGAGACAAATAATCTTCAGGC
The DNA here is from genome assembly GCA_025769975.1 of Gallinago jamesoni. Classification (NCBI taxonomy): domain Eukaryota; kingdom Metazoa; phylum Chordata; class Aves; order Charadriiformes; family Scolopacidae; genus Gallinago; species Gallinago jamesoni. The sequence continues at coordinate 18,270,110 of JAOQGH010000069.1, read as the reverse complement.
AATTAAATTTAATTGTTCCATCTGAAGATTATTTATCTCCTTTCCTGATGAATGTCTCCTCGAAGCGCCTAATAAATTGGATCCAGCTATCGCTGATAGTGGCTGCTTTCTCCTGGCAGCGGGGAAGGGTGTGGAGAGCAGAGCAGCGCTCAGCTCTGTGTGTTGCTTAAGATCTGTCACCTCGAAACATCTTTTTAGCAGACTTGAAAGTGTCCACAGGCTTTATCAATACACTGCTCTTCTACAGGGAGCTTGGCAGTGCTGGGCTAGATCGTGCAAAATCTCCCAGACCAAGGTGCGGGGTGGAATGAGATCCCATGTATTAGGTTATAATGTCAGGCACCAGTGAAAACTTGGAAATATCTGTCTGTCTGTCTGTCTGCCTGTCTCCACTTCATTAGCTTTCGACCTGTCTGTTTGTGCAAAGGGCTGAGGAGGAAGCCCTGCAGGCTGAGAGTTGATCTGCCACAGCACCGGCGTCTGGAGAAGGGTTTCCCGAGGGATTATGGAGCATGGCCCCACTTCTGTGAATGTCCCTAGGGCTCTCCATCCCTGCCAGCAAACATCTTGAGCCCCAAGGGGCAAGAGAGCTGGGGCAAGACCCCTCTCTTTTAGCACACTTCTCCCGTGGCAAATATTGGACTTGTCATTGCAGTCGGCACTTTTTCTTGCATTTGTTTGTTTGTAGTCTGGGTGCACTGGTTGGAGGGCACAACACATACCTTCCAACAGCCAAAGCAAGGTTGGATGATCTTAAAAGGTCCCTTCCAACCTAGGTGATTCTGTGGTTCTGTGATTCTGAATTAAAGTGAAGAAAGTCTTGGAAAGCAGCAAAATCAGGAGATCATCCCGGGAAGGGGGAAACAGCATTGGTGAAGAAAGCATGGAACCCTTCTCCCAAGAGAAAAAGAGTAACTGTGGAGCAAGTCATGCTCCTGGTGGCCTGATTTCCAGGAGACAAGATGCATAATCCTCATTTGAGATCATTTAACCACCCAGAGAGCGCGTTGCAGACATGCTGATGTTCCCAGAGCTCCTGACGGACAGGTCACCTACCCTGCGAATAGCCTGTGCTCTGCCTGTCCTCAGCCTGTTGTCAGAGCTGACTGCGGGTTCGGGACAGTGGTAAAAGCCTTGGGAGTCTGTGGGTGTTCTGAGGAACTGTGTGGCTTTCTAAAATTGGGTCTCTATTCACCATCCAACCGTTGAATAGTTCAGTAGTATTTAATTAGCATACAATAACTGTCCCATTGAATTTGATGGAATACATCATTTTGGAATGCTATTTACAGTGCTAGTTTTCTTACAGAAATCCATGTGTCAGAGCTTTATCCATTATTATAGTCTTTAAAATAGGCAGATGTGCCTTTCATGGCCAACTGCATGTTTTATTAATGGGCTAGAACTATCAGATGTATTGTAAATCATGGGACGTAGCCACCAGTCTGGTGCTCCTCTCCTCCAAAGCCCCAAGGCAAGTGAGCTTAATTGCTTGAAGGGCTTGTAATGAACCATGGCGCACATGCTCACTTACCCTCCCTAAGAGCAGGTTCTCCCAGCCACCAGTAGTCCTCTCTGCCCTGCCATCACTGCCTTTCCTCCTGACCATATCTGCTCCCCTTCGCCTGCTCTGGAAGGCAAACAAACCTCCAGCTGGCACATGCAAACTCTCATATTTATATCTAGATAATATAATTAACATGGGCTGTTCTGCTCCCTCCACTTCCCTCTTTTCCCTCATCTACTACCTGCCCCTCTCCCCTCCACCCTCTGTCTCCAAAGTCAAGCGCAGGAGCAAGAGACTTGGGGCCTCTCTAGGAGAACCACATTCCCCAGGTCCCTTCTTCATTCAAGCCCTCACACTTTGTACACATTGCACACAACTGGGTCCAGTCTTGCTTGAGCCAACAGAGCAGCATCTTGCTTCATTTGAATATTCATTAACAACTTAAACAAGTTCTTTTGACAGGATTGAAAATACTCCACAGGCAATCACACCATTGGAAATAACCAGGAAAGGCAGGGGAGGTACATGCCAAAAGCAAAAGCCGACATCAAGCTGAAGATTTTATTGAAAAGCATTTGGCAAAGCTGCGCTGCGCACAGTCAGAGCCTGCCCAGCGATCTTCAGGCACATGGCAGGGCTAGAAAAGGCCCGTCTGGGACTTCTGGCCTCTGTGTGAGTGCCTGGTCTGTGCCCAAGGACATCCCAACCAGAGGCTCAGCTCTGCATCGCTGTCTTCCCGATACAACCAAGTTTTGGCAGGAGCAGCCTCCTCCCATCCCGCACCCTCGCTCCAGCACAGGAGCTCCATCGGGATGCTCCCAGCAGTAGTTCCTCAGTGAGTGGCTCTGATGCTCCACACCAGCAGAGGCACCAACAGAATGCCCAAACCCTCTCCTGCCCACAAGTTTAGCAGGTTTTACGCCTGGCTGATGACAGAAATGCCCCATTCCTGCTATCAGGGAGCACAGCCAGTGACCAGGCTCGCTATAGAGGGGTCAAAAGGTTTTTAAAGAGTGTCTGTGACTAGCACCTTGATAGTACTTTGACTATCTGCAATGACATCTTATCTGGATGAAGAATGAGTCTGCAATCTCTGAGGGCTGCTCCTGAAAGAGGCTGGGAGACCCCGTGGCTGCAAAGGGAGATGTTCTCCATGGTTGGCTTCATAAAGATGTGAAGGACCAGCTTTTGACCCAGGCAGTGGCATGCTCCTGACTGCTGCTCAGGTCCCGCTCCCCAGCAGCATCAATATGCAGGAAAAGGGATAGGGGAAGGCTGGGAGGAGAACGTTGTGGTAGGAAAGCACTCAAAGGTCTGGACTAGCAGGAGTAATCCATGGGCAAGGGGAGCCATGATGGATTGCAAATGAGGAAGACAGCAAGGAGGAGGGAGTACAGGGTTGCACATGACCATCTCCACTCTCTGCATCTGTAATGATAGCACTGGACATGAGTGCAATACTAAAATCCTAGATCTGTGCGTAATACTCCACTGGGGACAGATGTCCTCTCTTGTTTTGTACACTGTAAATGCAATATCGGTCCCAAACTCAAATGATTCCCCCCGTCCAGCACTGTCCCTGCTCCCATCAGCTGCAAATGGCACAGATGGTTGGAAAAAAAGAATAGCCATTTAAAAAAAAAAACCAACAACAACAAAAAAAAATCACCCAACCCTGTTATTTCTGCATTTTTTCTGTGTGAGGACACTTCCTTCCTTCCAGGAGAAATCAATCCAGTACCAAAGTGTTAACTGCTTCCCAGCCGTCTCCTCCATACGAGGTAAAGTTTGCTGGCCCCTGGCAAGCACCTCATTTCACTGCGCTCCCAGGCTGCCCCTGCTGGCCCTGTGAATCGCCCCTTGTTCCCCGGGCAGAGGGACAGAGGTGGCTGGCGACCCTGGGCAAAATCATGGCGAGCCTTGAGGAGGGTTATGTGGGTTGCAGGAGATGATGGACAGAGAAGGCTCCAGTGGCACAGCAGAGCAGGAGAGGGTGAAGGAGTTCAGCCTGGCTGTCTGCGCAGTTGACTTCCCGTTGGATCAGGAGCAGGATGAGTCCTTGGCAGGGACAGACCCTGCTAACAGCTCAGAGGGGCTGGATGGGCTTGCCAGCAGCCCGTGTTTTCATGCAGAGGGCTGGCAGGACATTCCTCCCAGCAGTGCCAGGGACTGGCTGAGTGTTACCTGCTCCTGCACAGGGCTCCTCATGTGTATTCCTCCCTCAGCTCAGCAGATCCTGCCAGAGGCTTTGGGATCACCTCTTGGAGGTGTTTAGGAGCCTGAGAAGAGGAGTGGGGTGTGGAGATGGCTTGGATGCTTTGGAGAGCCTCTCTGTTCTTGCTGGTGCAAGTCTGCTGGCAGGATTTGTTTCTCACCATGAGTGAGCTCCTGGTGGGATATGGAGCTTCTCTAGCCATGCCCCAGACCTCTGAAGGGCATTGAATTCACCACCTGGAGAAGAGCCACCAACAAGAATCTGCTTTCCCCTTGCCTCGGAGAACGATGTTTCCATGCAGCCAGCATGGAGGAAGATCAGTGGTCTAGAGCTGCACTGGATCTTCTGCAGGACCCAGCCCCGGGCAGTGAAAGGAGCTGGAGCTACCCAGACACTGCTCGAGGTAAGAGCAGACGTGACTCCAGGTGTAAGCAAGGCCAGAGGCAGGCAGTGGGACCTGGATGTTGTGGTGATCAGGGACAAGGGACACAGAGGGGTGCGTGGGTGACAGCCAGCAGCGTTGTGCTGAGGGGTGTCCTGCAGGAAGGAACAGAGAGGCACCGCTGAAGATGTGTCAAAACAAAAATCAAAGCATCAGGTTCGAACACCTCCATTTAAAGAGCAGCTGTGAAAAACAGATGCTCCTCCAGGCTTTTAGACCCATCTAAAGATATTGAGGAGGAAAAGGGAATCCCCTTGTGATCTTAGAGCTGTGGGGAAGCGGAGAGAGGCTTTCAGCCCTTGGGTCCCTTGGACTGCCATGGCAGGGCCGCTTGAGAACCAAATGACAAGTCGTTGCTTCCACAGGACTCTAGAGGTGATGCTGCTTGGTGAGCATAAGCTCTGATTGCTCTCCAGTGACGGAGAGGTTTGCAACCCACCCACCCCCCCCTCCCCCAGAGCGTTGCACCTGGTGGCAAGACCCCACATACAAGAGCGAAACTGGCCCAGCTTTGCAGGGTATGTGCTCCTCCCGATGTTCTCCAGGCACCATTTCACAAGGAACTCCAGGAAAAGTTTCAAATACTTGGATTTTGCAGGTGGAAGAGCAGTTGGCAGAAGGGTGCTTCCTGCAGATGTCCTCAGGCCCCTGGCTGCAGGGGGCTGTGCTCAGAGACCCCATGGTGGCACAGACCTGGGTGGATGAAACCACCAATCTCCCAAGTGTCCACTGATGCCCAGAGGAAGCCAAGGGATGCTGAAGAGGGGAGGAACAGGGTAGAGGGGGTGGGAGTGGAGAGTGCTGCAGGTTCCTCCAGCATGGCCAACCCACTTGGCACCCCCATGTGCAGCTCCCCTGGAGAGATGTCCATGCAAAGGGAGCTACCTGACTGGAATACGCCATCCAACCAGAGCTACCTTACTGGGATCCTCCATCCAAGGAGAGCTATCTCATGGGATCTTCCTTCCAAGGAGGGCCTTACTGGGATTGAAGAAGAGTCCTCAGCAGGACTCCGTTGTGCCCCTCTTCAGGATCCAGCTGCCCTTGGGGCAGCGCCTTGGTCAAAGAGATGGTACCTCTGGCTGGCTGTCCCTGTCTTGGGAGGGTACAGGAAATGGGAGAGGATGGGGAGCTTGGGAGGAGCAGCATGGGTGTGGGGACGGATGGGGATCAGGAAGGATTAAGCCAGGCTGATGGGATGAGGAGGGCTGGGAGGAACAGGGCTGGGGGGGCTGTGTGATTTGAGCTGGGACTTAGGGCCAGGGGCCAGAGCCAAGGGGGTTGGGAGCTGGACCAGCCAGAGGGCTGCGAGGGGGCTGGGGAGGACAGACCGAGATGCACTTGGGGCCTTTGTGTGCACAGCCCGCACAACAGCTGCCGGCAGTATGGTTGGCTCCAAAGCTGGTGTTGACAGTCCTTCACTTTTATGGGAACTAAATTTACCCAGACACACGCAAAATCAAAAAAAAAAAAAAAAAGAAAGAAAATGATGGGGGGGTTGGAATTAAAATAAATTGCAGCAGCGCCAGCATCTGCTCCTTTGTGGTGCAGTCTGGGTTACGGAGAGGGGAGGAGAAGTCCCCAAAAGGGAGTAGCACTGCTGTTTACTGCAGCTCTGAAACATCCCGTGTTTGCGAGCCGAGTGTGTTTTCACCGTGTTGCCTCAGGAATGCTTGACATCCAAGATGCCAAAGAAATGTACCCGCTCGGTGGAAAATGAAAGCCCAACCATTTTCCATGGGCTGGTCAGCGGGCATGTTTGCAAGCGTATAGGGGCAATAATGTGCTGCGTTGTTAAGGGAGAGGAGATCTGCTGGGAGCAAAGAGGTTCCAACAGCAGAAGGACACGATACTTAAGCTTTTCCCTGCTTCCTTTTAAGATGATCGAGACTGCTTAAAAGTTTGGTTAATTTTTCATTTCTTTTCTCTTCCCTCCCATCGCCCCAAGCCAAAGGCATGCACTGTGGGGATGGTGTTTTCCTTTGGTTGGCTTCTTGGATTTGCATGCCTTGTCTCCTCCAAGAGCAAGGCAGCAGACCTGAAGCAAAGGCCCGAGGCAGGACTGTCCATTCGGTTGGCTACAAAGATTTCCAGGTCGAGCTTCCAAGGTGGTCCTTTTAAAGGCGGGGATGTTCTGGAAGATGCTCTACCGATTAAAAACATGCTGCGCCTGGTGCCACGTGGGCACATCTGCCAGCACAGTGAGTTCTGTGAGAAAGAGCCATGCACCCCGGGCATTGCACACTCATGTCCCCATCGGCAAGCACTGCAGCGTGGGCATGCCCTGCCAGCTGCACATGCAGGCTGCAGGCATCAGCAAACCTTTGTTCCCAAGGTGTGCACAGCCCAGCCAGTACCTAAAGCTAAAAGAAAAAAAAAAAAGATTAAAAAGAAAAACACCTAAAGACCTAAAAGAGGCTATCTCCTTGTCCAGGGTGGCCTGGAAGAGCAGAGATGGTGGGAGGTCACAGTGTGTCCAGTGCTGGCTCAGGCACAGAGGCAACCGGGAGAGAGTCCTGGCACGAGCATCCCTCCTCCTTGCTGTGGGAACCCACTGCAGTATCCTGTTCCCTCTGCAACAACACAGGGAAGACCCAGACTTCCATTCAGAAAATGAAAAAAACATCCTTATTTTTAAATATCGCCACCACTTTCATGGGCATTTAACACTGTAAACAAACTTTGCAGCCATGGTTTACAGAGAGCCTACTTGTCAGCAGGGTTTGTCTGCTGCGCCCCCGGGCAGCTGCAGATGCACACTGTTCCCTGGGCTCTTTGATTAAACTGGTGCCCAAACAGAGGAGCAGAGGAAAAGGGTTTGATGGTTTCACGTGCGGTGAGAGTGGAAGAAAACCAAGGCAAGTGGGCACAGTTTTCAGAAGTTCAGGAGATCTCTATTTTTAGCTGCCTGCCGCCTGATTTTTCCAGATGACAATGTGCTGCTCTTTCTAAAAATTTAATTCTTCTTGGGTGTTTTTGGTTTGATCCCTAATTTTTTAATTAAAAGGGAGATGCTGAAAACAATTAGTCACTTTTTAAAAATTGTAGCCAACAGTTTCTTTTGCTTCCTTCATCTGTGATGTGACTGGGGCCTGAAGTTATGCTCTGGGCGGAGGTGGGAAACCAGGGTGGCTGGCACCGATTTGGCATTTAGCGGGTGTGTAAAATGAGTGAAAATTATACCAGTCTGGGAGTTATTCTCCAAGGACTAAGTGCAGCCTCCGAGATGAACTCTGAAGTGAATCGGAAATGCTCCCAGTCCCACCAGGACCAGGCTGAGCTGGGGATGCGGTTCGCGATGCCACAGCCTGTGCCAAAGCGTGTGCATATTTGAAGTGCGAGGACGAGAGCTCTTCCCATCCAGCAGTTACTGGTCCTGCTCCGTTGCCCACATGAGTGGCTGCTCACCACTTTTCCACCCTTTCCTGGGTGCTTTCCTGCACCACGCAGCTCGTCTCACTGGCTTGCGGCACTAAGAGGGTTGGCCTGGGCTATCCCATGGGGCTTGTATGCAGTTACTTCTTGTGGTAGCCAGCTGGCTACCAGTAATGCCACCACTGAAGTGAGAGCAAGATGGATGTGGTAAGAGCGATGGGTGCCTCACGCTCCTTTTGTGGATGGGAACCATTGCTGTGCACAGCAAAGGAGAAAATCCAATGGTAAATCCAGTTGCTGGTGCATATAGTCTGCAGCATCTAAACAAGCCTGTATCTTTTCTGCTTTACAAGGAGCTGAAGGCTGGTCACCCACCTGGTGACAGCAAAGGTGTTGCTAACGTGTGCTGGTGCTTTCCCATTGAAGCCCCAGCTCCTGGAGTCATGGGATGCAGCAAGGGTTTCCATTTTTGCTGACTAATGTTCCAGGCCTCCCAGCTGTGGCAAAAAACCCATCAGGAAAGAAATGCAGAGATTCCAAACGTGTTTAATTAGCTCCTGTAATCAGAGCTCTGGTTCTGGGTGGCCAAGTGAATCCCTGTCAATGCCGGCTGCAACTCCTCAAAACCCATTTAGGGTGGTGTGGGTAACACAGAGGTCCATGAACATCTCTCTGGTCACGGAAAGGCTGGGAAGGCTGGAAGGCTGCTGCGCTGCCTGGGCTAGGGGAGGGCTCAGGAGTGGATTGGGCTGCTGTAGGCGTAGGAAACCAAAGCTTCCATAGCCTTTGCATCCCGAGGGGGCAGCGGATGCTTACGGGCTCCAGCCCTCCCATCCAGCCACTGCAGGCACCCACCCACCCCTCCATGCCTGTGTGCCCCGTCCCCATGCACACCCACCCGCCGCCCGAGCGCTGGGAGGTACGGGCAGCCCAGAGGCAGCAGGCACACTCCTTCGCAGGACTTCAAAGCGGGTTCCTTTGTGTGCTTTCGTGTTTGTTCCCCTCCCCTCGGTACGGCTGTTCTGATCGATGTGACATCACCTAGAGACAACGCGGGGGGACCAGACCCTGCCATTGTCCCCAGGCTGGGAGGCTATGTCCGTCTCCTAGGAGGTGGGAGCTGGGGCTCACAGGCATGCTTTCATCTCCCTGACCTGCCCCGCTGGCGAGAGGGCTCTTCCCAAGGCACCGGCCCGGGGAGAGGCGTCCCCACGGCACAGCAGAAGGGACACGAGTGAGAGACAGACACGTTCCCAGTGTTTAAAGACATCATTAAGCGCCCCCACCCTAGAAGCCTGCACTTGCCAGTTACACCCATCTGTTGCTTTTCATTAAAGAGAGGCGGCTACTTTCGGAGGTGTGTGCACGCGTGTGTGTGTGTGTGTGTGTGCACATGCAAGTGTGTGTGTGCCCGGCCCTCCCTCAGCACCCTGCATCTCCGCACCCGAGGAGAAGGAGGGTGGGAGGCAGCCTGCAGCCTCCTGCTTGCTGGGAGATGCTGGGTCAGGGCTGGGAGACGTCCCAGACACACAGGGACCGGGACGTGGGAGCCACCAAGATGCTCAAGGGCAGCGGGGAGGAGGTGGTAGTCCTGCCTGGATCCCACAGAAAGCAGACCAGTGTCTTCCCAGACTGGGAGAGAGAAGGCATCCCAAGAGATGGCAGGGGAAAAAGACTCTATCTGGGTGGTTTGGAGGAAGGCTGAGGAACCTGCTTCTTTCTGCAAGGGCCAAAATTTTGTAGCTGGTCTTTTTTTAGCTTTATAGAGGCAGAGGGCCTATGGCCCCCCGGCAGTAGCCAGGAACCCTCAGACTTTCCTGTGCTGTAGTAGGAGCAGAAGGGTCAGCAAAGGGCTGACCCTGCACAGCCTCGAGTCCTTTCCTGCCTGCCATGGAGGAAATCCCCCAAATTAGCTGACAGGGTGAGTTCCCCCTACCTTCCACTTTTAGTGAGGCAGGAGGAAGGGTGGGACTGGGGAGAGAAGAGAACTTTCTCTTTCAGAAGTTGGCTGGGAGAGCCAGGAAGTTCCTGCCCCATGGGATACAGACGTGGTGCATCCACCTTGTCCACGGCCAAGGGTGAGTTGCCAGACATCACAATGGAGGCAACATGGCATTTTGATAACTGGCCATTGACTCGGATGGCCACCACAGACAGCTCTCTGGGAGAAGTATAGGCTACCGAACTGGCCAGGATGGCCGGTCTGCCCCATCATCTCCCAGTTGAAAGGAAAGATGCCAACACCCCTGTGCAGTGCCTGGCTCACCCCAGGGGTGTTGGTACGCGGTCATAGATATATGGGACATGCTATAGAATCATAGAATCGTATGAGGTTGGAAGGGACCTCTGGAGATCATCTAGTCCAACCCCCCCGCCAGAGCAGGTCTACCTAGAGCAGGTCCCACAGGAACTTGTCCAGGTGGGTTTGAATATCTCCAGAGAAGGAGACTCCACCACCTCTCTGGGCAGCCTGTTCCAGGGCTCCACCACTCTCACAGTAAAGAAGTTCCTCCTCATGTTTAGGTGGAACTTCTTATACTCAAGTTTGTGCCCATTTCCTCTTGTCCTCATCTTTGTGGCCCTTTGTTGTACCCTTTCCAGCAGTTCCCTCCTCCATAGAGCAGGACACCCAATGGTAGCAACCAGCCCTGATTTTGGGCAAAATGGGTGAGGAGGTGATAGCGCTGGTCTTTCTGGTGTCCTCATGGGCTCCCACCTGGGTCCGGGCTGCTGCATCAGCCCAGGCTCCCTGCAAAGACCAAACATGGCTGAAGAGAAGCCCGTGGGTTTTATCCACCAGCAGCAGCCAAGCGGGCAGGGATCCTGCTCCATTGTTAAAGCCCTTCACGTCTTCTGTGCTTCAGTTCCAGGGCCACCACATCAGCAAGAGGGTAACACTGGCAGGGAAAACAGGCAGAAACCGGTCTTGAACCACTCCATTCTACACCTCAGGGCTCTGCACAGCACATCCCTGGCCCTACAGCAGGAGTCTCTCCTGTGCCCACCCTGTCTGACACAGCTTTGGAAAGTGTCTCAGGAAGGACGGTTGTCACCTAGGCTGGAGCCAGGCACATGTGACTCATGCTGTCTTCCTCCGGGCAGTGACAGGTCCCCACTGACAGGGCAGACTGGCAGAGCTGAATCCACCTTGAACCCACCAAGGCCCTGCTAGCTTTGGGGCTGTGCTGTGGAGGGGAGCATCCCCTAGAAGGTGGCATCCACATGTAGCAGGCTCAGAGGGCTTGGCTCTAGCAGTGTCCCCATCCACCCAGAGCAAGGAACAGGACAGGAGAGTTGGCATCACGTCTGGGGGAAATGCTGCCAATACTATGGGTACACATCAGGGGGAAGATGGAAAGGTGGAGAGCAGGACAGTCATTTGAAATCTCAAATGCAAAGGGATTCCTGTTTCTGCCATGGTTATCTGGGACCACCCATAAAGAGCTGCTGCCACTGCTGGTCCCATTCCCCATTTCCCCACCAAGAGCACCACTGACTTCCCCCAGCAGGAAGGTCAGGAAGATGGGTTCTGGGCATTAACAATCTGTGAGACAAAGATCCCCTTGATTCTAACCATAAACATGTGATGCTCTCAACATAATGATGGGCTTAATGATAATGACTGAGACCATCTCCTGGGAGCATAAAGTCCTGAGCTGAAGAGACCACTTCAATCTTCCACCCCATGGTCTCTCTCAGAAACTCATGCCAAGGACAGGCAGCTGCTGGCAGCAGATGGGGGCAAGGCACAGCAGGACTCTTCAGGCTCACACCAGAAGTCGGAAGCTCTTCACCATCAGCTGGAAAGTTTTCCACGTCATCCCAACAGGAGATCTAACAAGCCTTGCCATGTGGGCAGTCTCCCCCAGGAGTGCTTCATAAAGCAGCCCCATTTTGCAGTGAGTTGGAGCAGTGTGGGTTTTGCCCCACTTGCTGAAGCAGTTTACCTGCAGGGCTGTGCAGGGAGAAGGGCCAGGGGAAGGAGAGGTGAGCTCTGGCCAAGTGCCCACATCCCCTGTACTCCCATGTGTCCTGCAGCCCTATAGCCAGCATATCTCAGTGCTGCTCTCTGCCTGACATGTGAGTGTGGAAACAGTGGTGAGATGTCCATGCTGAGCAGGGATCAGGGCTCTTCCACACAGAGGCAAGTCCAGAGGAGGCCATGGAGATGCTGGGAGGGCTGGAGCCCCTCTGCTGTGAAGACAGGCTGATTGGTGTCACTGGGACGTTCCAGGAGGTTCTAGAGTCTCTTCCATGATCCAGAGGAGAAAGGTCTGGAGAGCTAGAGGGAGGTCTCTAACCACGACAGCATGTGCAGCAGCTCCAGGATGCAGTCAACACGCAGGGGGAGTTTTTATCTAGATCTGAACTTGGCAATCCAGACCGGAATGTCACACTGCCTGGCACATACCTGCCTGGCAGACAAGCATGAAAATGCCCATCACTTGGCTCTTCTAGCCCCATGGTAGAGTGGTGCTCACGTGCAGAAGGAGCAGGGAAGGGTGGCAAGAGCTAAATTGCTCCTCCAGCCAGACTGTCCTCCTGGGTGCGTGCAGTCCTAGCAAGCCCAGGCTACCCCATGGGGAGTGGGACACAATCTGGGGGCTCTCTGATCTTCCTTATTGCACCCTGGGCCTACCTTCCTGAACCACCATGATGCACTCCCACTTCACACCCACATGGCGAGCCGGGGCTGTCCCCACACCCACCAGCTTGTGAAGGGGTGGCCAAATCCCCAGCTGAGCTTGCACCTCACCGAGGCATTTTGCACCTTCTCCTCACCCAGCCAACCCTCGAGGTGCAGTGGGGACCAGTCCATGCTGGAGAGCGGAGAGCTCTTGGGATAGAGGTGTGATGGCCAGTCCTGCATTTACAGACCAAGACAAAGTCAATCTACATTATTTGCTGTTGGGATTAGCTGGTAGAGGAAGCTCTTCTAGGAAAAGACTGGACTTAATTATCATCACATTGTTAACTAGCAAGCTATCTCCTAAGCTGGGAAGCTCTGAGCTGATGCCATCAGTCACTTCTAACGAGGTGGACTGTAGTTTACCAGGAAGATTTACAGTTTCTGATGGGTAGTGGGTGTAATTCTTCATGGCATGAAGGAACAGAGCAATTGCTGCTATGTAATACCATCTGCATCTGGCAAGAAAAAGAGAACCAATGCCTGAACTTGGTACTGGAGAGGTTGCTGCACATGCGGAGTGGAGAAGTTGCTGATCCAGCCATAATGTGCATGATATATAGCCAGAGTATGCTTAGAGGAACATCTCATGTCCAACCTAGCACTCAAAAGAGTGGGATGTGTGAACATTGTTTTATGCTGATGGCTTCAGCTTCCACTCTGCACACTTCAACCGGGATGGCATGGGCCAGCAGTGAGCCCATGTATGTTGTCATCGTCTGAGGGCAGGGCACAAAGGTCTCAGAAGCTTTGAACTATTGCCCTGGGGTCCACTGATGTCCTCCCACCTGGTTCTGCTCTGTCCTGACATGCATGGGATGAAGTCTGCTCCCAGGTACAAGTGCCTGGGACACGGTCAAGCAGCTCCCATGCATGCCGTACAACTGAGCTTTGTGTTGGGCTCATGGAGAACGGACACCTTTCATGAGTCACTTTGAGAAAGGAAGCATTGTGGTACAGTTTATATGTCCATCATGAAGGAAGCATTTGGTTACCAAGGTGCAGGAAGCCGCGCTTCAGCAACACGAACACAAGAGGAAGCCTGAGCTCAGTGGCAGAGAGTTGGACTCTGTGGTACAGGCATATGGGAGAGCTGCCAACCCCATCTCCCACAGCAGCAGCAAGCAACAAACTCTGAAGATTCGGTCTGGAATGGGGCAGGCATGACCCTAACCAGCCTGGATGAACTTGACTGAGCCAGCACAAGCAAAGCCAACATTTGTAGGTCATTGAACTCCAGAGTCTCAGCAGGTGATGCAAACTGATACCTCAGGACCATGGGATCTTCCCACCTGGCCAGAGAAGCCAGGTTAAAACCAGGTCTTCCATCATGTACCTCCAGAGCTGGGCAACTGGCATGGTTATTTGATGTTGTAAACAGTTCAAAATAATGAGCTTCATCCTTATGAGTTTGTCCAGAGTGATTGATGCTTCTGACACAGCTTCTGTGACAAAACTATGACTGAATTGTCAGGATTTTCTTTTCTTTTTTTCAATCCAAAAGAACCTAAGAGACACTCAGGCTCCAGGCAGCACCTCAGCTCCCCAGGACCCTGACACCCCTGCTCCCTGAGCCCAGCAGGGTTTCACAGGATTCACTGCTGCAGGAACATGTGCTGGCATCTGTCATTCATTCTCCTCTTTCTGTGCATCAGAAGGATGTCAGAGGGGCAGGGATTGGGAAAGGCCCCATGTTTTTCTTGGCTTGAAGGAGGAACCCTTGTAGTGAGGGAAATCGGGGCAGTAAAAATAACTGCTTGGGTAGAGAGGGAGGCGCAGGGGCCTAGGAGCTGATGTCAAGGCACTGGGGGCCATGGGAGTCTTCCCCCAGCTTGGCTGGGCTTTGCCGGAGGAGGAGACAGGCGGTGGTGGCGGTGGCAGAACCCAGGAGACCGCGCTGGCAGCGCCCGAGCTGCTGCCCTTGGAGGTGATGATGTCTCTGGTTTGTGATTCCCAGTAGGATCCCCAGCCCTGGCCCTGCCTGCAGCAGCGTGCTCCTCTCCTCCCCTCCTCTCCTCTCCATCTGGTCTCTCCTGAGCTTCTGTTTTGGCCCCCGTTGCCTTCCCCCCCCCCCCCCCCCCTCCCAGCCCTGCGCCTGCCCTCCCGGGACAGGGGCTGCGGGGGCAGCGGCAGGCAGCCATGGGGGGGTTAACTGCAACGCGGTCCTAATGCAATCCAGTGCCTCTATCTAGAGCTCTGGTATTACTGGCTGCTGTTACCATCCTAAATTGTATCTGTGTTTCACGAAAAAAAAAATAAAAAAAATCCCATGCTGTCTCTAGAACTGGCTTTAAAAAGGATTACACATCAATACCCAGCCACCCTGCTCACCCCCACCCTCCGCCACCATTGTTCTTTCTGAGGCGCTCCTCTCGCTTTGATGATGATCACTGGCAGAGTTTCAAAACGATGTATTATAAAATCTTCAAAAAAAAAAAAAATCCAGTTGCCATAACGTAATGCAGATTTTTGTCACCGCTCCACGGCTTCTGCTTTCAATTTCCAGTGAGGGGGAGAGACTCGGTCGCAGTCAGATGGAGACCAGCTCGCATCCCCACTCCCTGGGCCCCCAGGCAAAATCCCTGGAATTTGTTCCTTACTGTTTGAAGGCAAAGCCGAGGGAGGATAGTGCAGAGGGGAGAGAGCTGAGAGAAAAGGAGGTGCCAGTCCCTGGGCAGATGGGCAGAGTCCCAAGCTATGCCCAGGTGGCAGTGGCTGTGCACCTCTGGAGCTCACTCCAGCTCAGCACACCTGAGCAGGGATGGGAGAACTCGCAGAGAAGCAGTTTTTTCATGGAGAGGTTGGGATTATCATTCTGCAGGGTTTTGAGTGGTGGTGTGGGGTGTCAGTCTGGCTTTAGGCTTTTGATGTAACCCGTCTTTCTGGCTGGCCTGGCTCAAACCAAGCATCCTACCAAGGGGCTGTCTTTTGCTCCCATTGAGCACCTGCTGCTGGGAGCAGCCGAACATCAGCCTGGTTACGGCCCTTCAGTTTGGGGACTGGGAGGTCTCCAAGGGCTGCAAACAGGACAGGATGGGGGGATCCGGTGGGACTGGACTTTGCAACAGAGACTTCTGCCCTGAGACACCCTTGTCCTGAGCTGGGTGCCAGGGCTTGGGCTATCTGCAAGAACCCCAGCCTGCCCAGGCAACAGTGCATGGCCCAGCTGCAGGTGGGCGAGAAGGGCCAAAGCAACCTCTGCCAGATGAACCTCCAGCCCTGGCAGCTGAATTGAACTGTTTGCCAAATCTCCCATGGGCTGGCACTGCACTGCTGTCACAAGCCAGTGTGCTGCTGCGATCAATGAGAAGGGCAAACCAGGTGCTCCAGTGCATGACATTCCTATATTGGTTGCCCAGCTTGCTCCCTGTTTGCTTTCTCAGAAGAAGGTTTTGCAGCTGTAGAGGTTTGGGAAGGTTCTGGGATAGAATTCCTGAGCATAAAAAGACCTAGGACACTTCTGGAAGAGCAGTGACACTGGGGTTATAGCACCCCCTCAGTCAGTCACCCCCTCAGAGCTAGAAAATCAGGTGGGCTTTCCCCAGGCTTGCAGCCCAAGTATGAGGTTGCCACACACTGTCACTGCTGTGGTGGGAGGGACGGTATGCAGCTCTCCAAGTGAGACATGCCTCGAATTTTTGGAGAAAAGGAGCTGTTTCTGAATAGTTGAGAAGATTCCAGGATTCATATCAAAGTACTGTGTGAGCAGGGCTCACTTTGAACCAGGCAGCCAGGGTCAGCCTTTGTCATAGAGCAAGGGGTCCATGGCTTGCGTGCACCTTCTGCCATAACCAGGTGGATGGATAACCTGCCAGGAACCAGGAGCTTCTTGGGCTACAAAGTTTTCCTGAACACTAAAAGCGATGTACAGCTTCTGTGACTTTTCTTTCCCTGGTGGCACCCTGCACCTGAAGGGACTGCACCTGGTAAATGGGAAACTCCCTGAAGTTTAAGGGAGTCCTGAGGGACCCTCACTTCTCTTGCCTCCAGAACAGACGTCACTGGACTTGGCAGCTTCCCAAGTGGGAACTCCATCCAGTAACTGGAAAACTCAATCGGACTGGGGAGAATGGGCAAACATTTTGGCTTCTCTCTTGGAGAACATCCATGAGTTTTTGCAGAGGCTTTTGTTTTGGAAGGGTTAACCATCTTCCACTGAGAAACAGTTGCCCAACCTGTAGTGTGCGAATGCAGATAAAAATCACCTCCAAGCATCCCCATATGTGGATGCCTTCCACAGATTTTACAGGGGACAACGGCACAGCTGGGTATCAGTGCTCATGAATAGCTTCAGCATAGAGTACTTGGTCATCCCATGATTGATTAAGCTATGAATTTGGCTGGTAGGCAGCCAAACACATTTAAAAAACACAAAATGACCCCTCCATCCATTGCAGGTGTCAAGCAAGTCCTGACTGGAGCTGTCACTGCTCCTTGTGGCCCAGGAGTGTCCCTAACTGGTCTTCTATGGCGGCCACCTCTTGGCTGATGGCTGAAATCTCCAAATGGTAGTTATCTGGAAGGTCAGTCTGCCCTCTTGTTTCCTGGATCTCTTCCAAGGACCACAGAAAACCACCCAACTGGACCATAGATGGTCTTCTCCCCCTGACCTAGTGCTCCTCCATCCCTCAGCTCCCTGCATGTCCTCCACCTGGCCCCCTCCCCAGTGCAGATCTGGTGGGTGGGAGAAAAAAGTATGGCTGGGATGTGACTTGGTGGAAAGCATCAGTTTCATGGCACTAGCTCTTAGAGCCATCCCTGCCATCTGATCCTAGAAGGGAGCATTTTTCGGAGAGTTATGAGCCTCTGCAAACAGGGCTTTATAAGGCAGCATCACTAATATGGAGCATAACCTTCCTGCCCACAAACATCCTGATACCTTTTCTGGTGTGAGTTTGGCTTTGTGAGCCAAGCCAATCTGATCAGGAAAATCCTGGGGAGAAAACAAACAAGGAGCCCTGGGAGGAGGCTGGAAATCGCTTTCCAATGTTAGAGCAGATGTTGTTTAATAGACAATGATGCTACAGATGTGCCTTGGCTGGCTGATCCGTAAGGACGGGGCAGAATGGCCACAGGGCGGAGAGGGCTTTGTTCCTGTGCTCCGGCCTGCCTCAGCCCCGCTGCAGCCCCTCTTCCCTCAGCAGCCCCTGTGACAGGCTTTGGGAGCATCAAGAAGGTGGAGAGCCCTCCGTGTCACCCTCGGTCACCCCTCCTTCCCTCTCCCCAAGCCATAAGATGGCATTTCAGGGTCAGCTGCTTTTGTCCTGGTGCTGGTGCCAAAGGTTGTGGAAACCTCTTTTTCCTGACTCGGCAATGCCCTGCTCCTCCCAGCCCCGACGTCTGCGGCTCCAGGCAGGGGGGAGAGGCCGAAGCCCCAGGGAAAAGACTCCTTTTTTAAAATTTTTATTTCCCTTCCCCTTCTCAGCACTGCCGTAGCCGTGTCCGTCCCGTCCCCCCCCACCCCGATAATGAGCTGTTGTCTTGTGCAGCATTGAGAGCTAAGTAAGCATGAAAAATTGGAACAATAAAGAAGTAGTTCTGGGACAGCAAAGCCCCTTGTTTGACAAGGCTAATTCCACACCCCCCAGACTCATTTTCTTTCAGCCACCTTCCCCCTCCTCACTCGTTCTTTATTAAATGAACTGGCTTTTATTGGGGTGGAAGCTGGGTTTCCTTTTCCCCTCTCGCCTCCCCCTCTGTTCACATGTAATTTGGAGAGTTAATCTCCTCAGGCAGGAAATGTTGTTTCTTTCACTCTTTTTCTCTAGCCCCTTCCATTTGGCTCTTTTAATTGGGGCCCAGACCAAGGAAATGGCCACACTACGGAGCCCGAGCAGGAAGAGGGCTGTTTCTGCTGAGGGGCCCCAAGCATCCCTTCCCACTGCCCCAGCTCGCATCATCCCCTTCAGCAGATGCATCCTTCAGCCAGGAATGGGGGAACCCAGCTCCCCTTGGCCAGCTGGACACCTCAGCTGGCCTGAAGAAAACTGGGCTGGAGGTGTTGGTTGGCATTTCTGCTTCTTTTCCAAATTCCTCTTCCTGCTTCAGGTCAAGTCACCCAAAGGTTTCAAGACATGACATCACCCCAGCTCTCCAGCAACATGAAGACACTTGGCTGCTAATATTTTCTGCAGAATGTCTTTGAAAGTCATGACGTCGTAAAACCTCATGGAAGTTCTCCAGATTTTTTCATGATGCTTTTCCCCCAGTTTCTTTTAAGGAAAATAATAATTCAGTTTTAATGACAAATAGAGAGTTGGGTTTCTCTCCTCCCCCCACCCACCCCCTCCATCTATCTTGTCTCTTTAGGCTGAAGGAGATTTACAGCAGCCCCTCTTACTGGCTGTCCTTATGTGTGGCATGTGTCCCAGTGTGGACATTATCTGGGGTGGTGCCAGTGAACACAACTTGTAGTACAAGAAACCATGATTGATAGCACTATGAGACCTGATTGCTCAACACTCACTAGATGAGGGCTTCCTCCAGAAAAGACAAGTAAAATTGCAATCCATGCTTCACTTAAAGGCAAGACCATGCTGAACTTTTTTTCAGTAGAGAATTCCAGAGAGCTACTGGAAACTCATGGGAGAATCCCTTCCTAGACCAAAGCATGTGGTGGGAAGCATGAGGAGGTTTGAAAGGCTTGTGATGAGAACAGCCACTGGAACCTGCTCTGCTGCTCAGAGCAGAGTCCTGCTTCCACCATGGCCTTCAGATGGTGAGGTGCACTGGGGACAAGGCTCTGGGACACCCTTCGCATGTCTTGCATCAGCCTTTGGCCACTTCCAGCTCTTCTGGAGATCCAGCCAGGGAGGCTGAAGTGTGGCTGCTCCTGAGGAAGGAGAGTCTGGTCAGCTGCTGACGGGCTGGGAAGATCTAGAGATTCCAGTCTCCTCCTAACCACAGTTTGGCCAGAATATCCCCAGCTCTCTGGCAGCCAAAAGCTTTTGGATGGCTCTTTGGCATCGATCATCACTCCCAATAGGGCAGTGATTCATGCCAGGAGACTAATTATCATTGAATTCACCCATCCCTCTATAGACAACCTCTGGAGGAGGTGATGGGCTGGGGCTGCATGTTTGTCATCTCTCATGACCCATGGGACTCAGTGCCAATGCAGATGGCATCAGTGTCCTGCGTCAGTAGGGACACAAAGGACCCTGTCTGTGCTCTCTGGCTCCAGGTGCTACCTAGGAAGGAGAGATGTGGCAGGCATCAGACAGCCCTGCTGCAGGAGACACATCACCCTTCTGCAACACGCACCATGCATGGGCTGACGGCCATGGTGTGTCCTGCTTAAATGAGCTACTGAGTGTGCCCCACACAGCAGAGGAGAGTGGGCTCCAAGAAAAACAGATGGATTTTAGGACTAGACAACCAGATCCTCAGCATGAATTGATATTGAATTGATGGGGTTGTTCAGTCTGGGGAAGAGGAGACTGAGGGGAGACCTTATCACTCTCTCCAGCTCCCTGAAAGGAGGCTGTAGAGAGGCGGGGGTCGGACTCTTCTCCCAGGTCACAGATGACAGGACAAGGGGTAATGGCTTCAAGTTGCACCAGGGGAGGTTCAGGTTAGATATTAGGAAATATTTCTTTACTGAAAGGGTTGTCAGACATTGGAATGGGCTGCCCAGGGAGGTGGTTGAGGCACCATCCCTGGAGGTGTTCAAGAGACGAGTTGACACGGTGCTCAGGGATATGGATTAGTAGTGGATTGGTGTTGGTTTTGGGTGTGGTGTGGGGGGGTGTGGGTTTTTTGTTCGTTTGTGGTTTGGCTTTGTTGTTTGGGGTTTTTTGCTTGGTTGGTTTTTTTTCTTCATTGGTTGGACTAGATGATCTTAAAAGGTCTCTTCCAACCTAGGTGATTCTGTGATTCTGTCTTGGAGTGAGCAAGGCTCTGCTGACCCATACTGGGTCCAGCCCCTGGAGTAGGTGGATGGGTGGCTGAGGCCAGGGGTACCTGGAACCTGGATATTCTCACTTGAATCTGAACCCAGATGTTTCAGGCAGGAGCTGGAGGTAGGGAGAGATGTCACGCCAGGCAGAAGTAGCTGTGACCCACAGCCTATCTGCCATCTCCTCTCTCGCCTATTTGGGGACACTCTTAGTGCAGTGAGGACCTCAGTCTCCAGGAAGCTCAGGTCCCACAGAGTGCAGGAACCAAAGGGACAGACTCTTGCTGGAAGACTTCCAGCAGTGTGGGCAATCCTGCTCCTCCCTGGGTCCCTGTGTCCTCTGCACGGGAACTCGGGAGCGGTGCCCAGGCTTTGCCCAGTGCTGGCTGTGGAACAGACACGGGCCGTGCAGGGGTCACGGTCACTGACCCAGCCCCAGGGCCACACGGGAAGCTGCTTGGCAGAAAGAGTTGATCTGTGCACTGCTGCCTGCAGTGACCCTCCTGTGATGCCTGGCAGAGGTGCTGAGGAGTGCTTCACCTCTCTGTGTGCACCTTGGTGTGGTTCGGATGGGTGTGGTTTCTTTTGTTAAAAACGAAGCAAATTATAGCAGCCTTCCAGTACTTAAAGTGGGCCTACAGGAGAGCTAGGGGGGACTCTTGATCAGAGTGAAGTGATAGGATGAGGGGGAACAATTTTAAACTGGAAGAGGGGAGATTTAGATTTGGTGTGAGGGTGGTGAGAGCCTGGCCCAGGTTGCCCAGAGAAGCTGTGGCTGCCCCATCCCTGGAGGGGTTCA
>JAOQGH010000069.1:18236201-18246955 GCA_025769975.1 Gallinago jamesoni | reverse complement strand
AGAAAAGAAAAGAAAAGAAAAGAAAAGAAAAGAAAAGAAAAGAAAAGAAAAGAAAAGAAAAGAAAAGAAAAGAAAACCACAAAAAAACCAAACCAACCAAAAGTGAGCAACTGAAGGGTGGAAGGGAAAGAGAACAGCAAAACACACATTAGCCACTTTCCATGATTTCCATCTGATAACTCAACCAAGGCTGCCCTTGCTGTCCTCACGTGTTCCACCAACACCCAGCCTGAGATGCTCCTGCACTGCAAACATCACGTGTGCATGGCCCTGATCCTGTCTTTGGCACTGCTCTCCTGCCCCTTGGGTGCCGGACACTTACCTCTCCCACTTCCAACTAACACCTGCAAGTCTTGCCCAAAAGAGGAGAGCAGGGAAAACCGTTCCCAGGAAGGGCCATACGGCTTTTGCCATCGCTCATGGTCATGGGTCAATGACTGCTCTCCTCTGCTCCTACTAAGCTAAATTTGGCTAAATTCTCGCTAGCTATTTCAGCTAAAGGTTTTCCAAAGCTCAGGTTGCCCATGACACCAGGATAGGGTGGGGAGGTGCCAGCCAATGTGCTAAGCTGTGTTCAGCTCAGTCCCCATGGCTTTGTCACCCACCTGGAATGTGCAAGCCAGGTTTGTGGTGTTAGGACCAGTCCCAGGTCTCTTGCATCTTGCCAGTGCTGCTCCTCTTCTTAACCACTTACACCCTCCCTTTTTTAAACACCTTTGCACAGTGGCTGAAGCCCCCCCCGGTGCTCAGGCTGACTGTTTGCAGGCAGTGTCGTGGGGCAGGAGTGGAGGATGAGCCTGTGAGCAGTGCAAGCATGTGCAGGCCATCTGATTGCTTGTATCTTTTAGCACGGTTTCTTCAGTGCTGGATGTTTTCTCCAATACTCACAAACCACACTTTTCTAACTGCCCTCTGTTTGACTTGGGAACACCTCATGTCTCCAGAATGCTGTACATGAACCAGGGTTCTGCGTGTGCATGGTTCCTCTCCTGGGTTTTATATAAAGAAACAGCATTCTCCCCATACTTCCTTCAGCAGCTCCTCCAAGCTTTGGGCCTTATTTCTTAAAACAGGAGGAATTTCTCATCTTATTTTTCCTGACGATCTATCAAAAAAGCAAAACAAAACCCCAAAGTCAAGGTCTTTACCAGAATTTAATTCCGTCTCCTTCTGTGAGGGATTGACCTTCACACTCGCGCAAGGGAGGGCAAAGGAAACACCCCAGCAAGGCTGGGTGCACACCATGGCTCTGCCCCATCCCACACATCAGCCTGCCCACACTCATGGCGCCGTGGCCATCCCAGCAGCAGGATGGCAGCTGGGCAAACTGGTTTGAGCCACGAGCACCAGTGCCCTGTAATCACCAGCAGCAAAGTCTAGTCCACTCAGAGTCTGCTCCTGCACTCCCTGCCCAGCATCCTAAACCAGACCAAAGGGACAATAACAAGTGCCAGATGGGAGGCTGCAACTAGATAAGCAGGAAAGATGGAGGCATCAGAGTAGCCCCGGCTTGTGGAGCGATGGATATGCTGACAAGGCATTACTGCCTGACACAGCATGGAACTAAACTCCTCGTGAACTCCTTGCCAGGGGATGCTGTAGAGGTGCTGAGTAAACAGGGTCAAGAGCAAAGACTGCAGCCAAAGCACCTCAGGGCAGAGAGAGAGAGACTCCTGAAACTGAGCCCACCATGGTCCAGTGGATGTGAAAAACCTCCAGGGTGTAGGAAACAGGACAGAGCGCTGGGGAAGAAGAGGGACAGGAGAGCCTGTAGAAAGCCCTGGGGTGTGCAGGGCCTGAGCCTGGTGGGGATGGAGGCAGGCAGTGGTGTGAACAGCGGGGCACACAGTGCGGTGCAAGGTGGCTGCCCACTGCTGTGACCATGGCACAGCTGGGTGGGCTGCCCTGGGAGCCTACCAGGCTGCACAATGGTCTCAGCCCGGGCACTGACAGAGCACCAGGCATCAGTTCTGCAACAGGAGCACCACGGAGCAGGTGGTAACATGCCTGCAGAGCTGGAGAAGTTATTGCTGGGAGTTGGGAAGAGTAGAGGCTCAGCAGTAGCACTTGTGGCTGGGCAGGCAGGGAGAGCAAGCCAGGGATTAGGCTTGATGCCCATCCAGCCCAGGAGGGCCCACTGTGCAAGAGCTCATGGGCTTGTGAATGCCTCCGGGCATAGAGGGCCAGAAACTGCTAACCTTGGAGCAGTTGCATCTCTGGGTGGTCATGTGCAATGAGGAGGATTTCGAGCTGTGGTTTCAGAGGGTTGGTTTGGGAGAGGCTTCTTGGAGGGTGAGGTGAGGCAGGAGAGCACATGGCTGAGACATGGCAGGGTCCTGGGGTCCCCAAAACTCTGACAGCTCTGCAGGGTGCCATCTTTTGCACAAGACAGTTGTGAATGCAACTGCAGAGAGCAGCAGAGCAGCTCTGCAGTGGGTCAGCTGAGGTAGCTCTATCCCAGGCAGTGATGATGACAAATTGCAGGCAGATAGAGGCAGGCGAACTGCCCTTGCAATACCCTTCCATTTTCTAGCAATTGATGCCTTAGTGACTTCCTGAGCCAGGAGCGGTATGCACGCCATCCCATGTAACAGCCACCGCAGAGTCTGCCCTCCGTGAATTTGTCTAATCTCATTTCAAAGCCATGTGTATTTTTGGCCTGCGCGGCATCCTGTGGCAATGAGGTCCACAATTTAATTACACGTCGCGTAGGATAGTAATGCCTCTGGTCTGCGTGGAACCCAGGGCCGGCTTGTTTCATTCATAGCTTTTTGTTGTAATCTCAGCTTCCTGATTCCAGTGGAAATTAGTCAGCGAAATGTTGGGACTCCCGTTTTTAGCTGGAGGAGTCTTTGGAGACAGGCAGCCAGAGCTGACCTTGGTGGAAACCACGGGGAGTTTAAGAGGAGTAGCATGTTTGTGCCCAGCAGGGATGGAGGGGCTGGACCGGTTGATGTTCCTCACCAGAGTGCTGCAGCAGGGAGAGGATCTGAGGGACCCACACGGGGCCAAGGAGAGCAACCTCAAAGGTTTTGTGGTCACTGGAGTTCCTCAGGCAGCTTGTGCCACCGGTTGGAGGCATGAAGCTTGGGGCAAGGGGGTTGGTGGGTGTATGACACAGAAGTGAGGGCATGGAGCAAAGCAGGGTCACAAGAGAAGCAGAAGGGCTGCAGCAAGTGCTGGAGCCTGCACCTGAGCTGAGCAGGGCTGTAGTGAGGGAAACCTGGAGCATCTCCTGCCACATTGCCCTGGAGCGGGTCTGCCTTGAAGATTCTAGCAATGGGGACCCTCAGTGGTTGATGAGCCCTGATGTAGATACTCCTCTTTAACATTGCTACACAGAATACCTGATTTAAATCTCTGGTGAGTACAGGGGGCATGCCAACATATGAAGAGTGAGGCTTAGAATAAACAGTGTCCAAATCTTTCCAGTCAACCTGAAGAGTTACAAAACACGGCAGACAGATGATGAACTATGGGATAAGATATTGGATTTTAGTAGATTATCCCATTCAGCTTGGCTCCAGCAAGACTCCAGCAGGTCCCAGTCAGTGCTACACTCCTCCTGGCACAGGTGCAAGAGTCGGGCTCATGTTCCCTCCTATTGGGTCTATTACTGCTTCTGGCTTTGTGCAGGAGTCAGGAGTATAAGAACACAGCAGGAGCCCTGGTGGTGACCAGGAGGTGATGAGACAAGGACTGTGGATGTCTGAAGGCACTGAGAAGCACAACTGTAAGTTGAGTTGGATAATTCAACTTGATTTGAACAATGAGGAATGCCCTTTGGTGCAGAAGGTCAATAAATCACTTTCTTACTGGGCAAAAACTGCCAAGCCCCTGCTGTGATCTGGAGCAGCTTCAGGTCTGGGCTTCACATTAGGGCAGGATGCTCTCATGGAGCAAGTGCTGCCTTTCTCACTGTTCTCCAGCCAGGAGCTCGTGCCCTCCCTGTCCACACCACCCCCCCTTCAGATGCCTGCCCTGCCAGCGCAAGCCCCAGATGAAATGCTGTAAGAGGTCACCTCCTCGCACCCCTTTCTTACCTTCACTGGCCAAAACAGCCAGGTGCTGGAGCAGGAAGGTCTGGATGGTGCTGAATGAATTTTTTTAGATTAATAGTTTATTGCTTTTTTCATTAAAGGTAGATTCAGAGCAATCAAGACTTTTCCTGAATTTCGATCAAATTAAGCAAACCGTTTCCTCTGGAGAAAAGTCTGGAAAAGTTTCATTTAGACATGGAAAAATGAAATAATTCTTGTGGACATTTCTGCCCAGTTGGTGAGACAGAGCTGGGCGTCCCGTGCAGAAGCCGAGGCAAAGTCCAGTTATGAGGATGCATCAACAGTTGTCCCTTCCCCAGTGCACTCCCAGCCTCCTGCAACTGGTGCTTGTGTTCCCTCTCCTGTGGCACCTGGCCTGGCCCCCATGCCACCCTGCAGCTGCCAGCTCCATGGGCAGGGGCTGCACCATAGTCCCCTCCGCTGCCCACTGAAGCCCAGGGTGCAGGAGAAACCCTGCCTGCCGAGGAACACCGGCAGGAACCCGCAAGGTGCGGGGGCTTGCTCCCCTCCTTGGACGCTGCCCAGGCAGGTGCTGCCCTCTCTGCCTGCCAGCTTCTGTCCCCAAATGAGACCCCCTGTTTGGAGGGCTCTGAGGGTGATGATCCAAGTCTTCGGGTTTATTTACCAATTTTTGATGAAGAAATCATTGTTTCTCCTGGTGGGGCCCATTGCCCATGGAGTGCCCAGCCCGGATGGCACGAACAGGAGGGATTTATCACCTGGGAGAAAAGGCACTGAAGAGCCCATCCTCACTCTGGAGCAGACATTTCACAGCGCTCCCTGGCTCAATATTATTCCTTCCCTCTGCTTCTTCTTTACTGCTGCCCTCTGAAAGGTCCATCAGGACAAAGGACACGTCAAAGTGTCAGCTGAACCAAGAGCGTTTCTCTCACTCCCTTTGTGGTCCCCTCTGGAGCTGATAAAAGACCCAGAAGCTTCTGGATGGGAATCCTAGTTGCGCTGCATCTTTTGCAAGCATTTGCATGGGGCAGGAGGGGGAGTGACACGCACCAGGTCAGGGCAGCAGCTCCTTGCGCCCACAAAGGGCTGCACAGGATGGGAAGGAGAGTGGGAGCCAGGCTCAGCCCCACCGCGCCTGCATTTGAACTCCTTTGCCGCTAACGTTCCGGCCGGAGGGAATGACTGACAGAGACTGATGGTGTCTCTGCCTGTGTGTAATCCTAGAGCTGGCTGGATTTGGGAAATCTCTTTCATTGCTTTAAAAAAAATAAGCAAGCGACTAGACTGAAGGGTCCCGATTAACCAGGAAAATCTGGGCAAAATGCAAATGCCTTCTCAGGTTCTCGCCCCTGCAAACCATGCGGTGCCTCCCCAGGGAGGGCGGTGAAGCCCAGCTCAGGCTGCGGCACAGGAGGCACGCACCGAGACCCGGGAAGGGACGAATCCTGACCGTGTCTCAGCCCTGTGAAACAGGTCCTGAACGCAGAACTGAAGCCCCTCTCCAAGCCACCCGAAGCTGGAGAGGGCTTTGGATGACGACTACTTCATAGGACCATTGGTCCTACAAGCCCTCCCCTGCCTGCCCTCAATGGGCCATGCTCCAGGATGTGCAAACCCTCCACTCTGCAACAGCTGCCTTCCTCCTGGGCTTCACACTCCCAGGATCTGAAGGGAGAGTGACAACCGGTCAGAAATGACGTTATTATGTTGAATTATTTATTCACAGACAGGCTTTTTCAAACAGGAATGCAGGGAGGATTTGGCACCCACCCCCTGGCTCCCTGCTCCCTTCCCACGGGGTCCCTGAGTCACCCAGCCAGTGTTTGTCTCCCTGCATCTCCACAGCATCTTAGGGACAAGCAAGGCTGGAACTGAATCAAGAGAAAACAAACACACTGGTAGGACACAGCTGAGGGAAAGCTGCAGAGGTGCAATGTAAACTCCCCCAGGGGTCGACCAAAGCCTACAGAAAGCTGGAAAGCTATAGCTCCTGTAGGTTTTGAACCAAGTAGCAGGGATTCCAGCCTGCACTCGGGAAAGCTGGGATGCTGCTGTGCGTCTTCTGTGGCTGAAAGAAATTGAATTTGCAGACTGGAGTGAGAAATGGCACGTGGAGCGTCTGCAGCAGCACGTTTCCCAGCTGCCCAGTAATAGGGGTGTGGAAGACAAGGGGAGGCTGGAGGCAGCTGGCTGAGGAGCTACAGCTCAGAGCTGGGGCAGCCCCCAGGATGCTCGGAGCCAGCATTGTGGTCCCCTCTTAGATCGTGTGTGAAGTGTTCCAGGGTGAAAAGAAATCTCTCCCATGAGGAGAATCACCTGGACACAAGCACCTCTGCTCTGCCCCTCCTGGCTTTGGGACAGGCTATGTCACTGCACAAGGTGGCTCAGTGCTAATCACTCTCAATGCTAATCACTCTCAGTGCTAGTCACCCTCGGAGAGAAGGGGGGGGGGAGGGGGGGGGAGGGGGGGGAGGCTAAGCTCAGCCCAGTCCCTGGGTTCCCTGTGCTTTAAAGATAAAAGGAATTTGTCCTGAAGCCAGTGTGGAGCTGGTGCAGAGGTAAGGATTGGAGGCAGAAGTAGATGGGAGAGGTCCAGAACAAAACTGTCTTCCTCAAGGTAAACACAAGGCCACATGCTGACACATGATTTTCCCTCCTGTGTCAGCCCGTGCCTTCTGCTGCCTTCCATTACCTTCTCTTGGGCTGGGACCCATGTCACTGCAGTGAGAAATGCCCCTCCTGGAGCTACATGAAACAGGAGGAGGCAAACCCGTGGACCTTCTCTCTGACTGACCCTTGCCCCTTGTTGCACAGGAGAAGCGCCAAGCAGCAGCAGCAGCATTAAACCTCACCCACAAGCTCCTGGGATTCTTCTGGCCTCCACAGACTTCTACTTAGTGGGAAATGGGCCCAGCTCCTCAAAGACACTGAGGTTCCCTAACTCCTGGTGATTTAAGCTGTCTGACCCTCCTATGCCTGCTCTTCTCTGATGCCCATGATAGGGGTGGACAGATGCCTCTTCTTGAGTGACTCTCTGGGATGTAACTCCTCAAAGCAGGTGACCAGGTTGGAGTGGCTCTTTGAAGAACAACCCAGCAATGGCTGTGCTGGTGCATGAGCCTAGAGCAAGGTGCTCCAAGACCCTGCAACATGCTGGAGAGAGGGCCACAAGCCACCCTCTGAGTCCCATGGGCATGGCAGCATCACAGCAATGTTATGGGAGCAAGTCTCTGCCTCCTGAGGCCACCCACCTGAGCAACTCTTGAAGTTGAAAAAATCAAAGAAGATAAAATAATCCTTGAAGACATGAAAAAAACCCCTGAAGATGAAAAAAAACAAAGAGGATGAAAAAAATTTGTCCCTGCACCTTTTCCTTCAGTGCAACTCCCATGACACAGCCCCTTTGCCAGGAGGGGGGGGGGGGGAGGGGGTGTGCCAGGCTTGGGAGCAGACCTGAGCTGCAGATGCAGTGTGGCAAGTCACCCAGGTCCCCTGGAGCCTCAGCACAGAGGTGTCCTGGGGTAGCAGTACATTAGCTGGCACAGCAGCACTTCAATCTCTGTGGGGCTGAGGGCAGGTGACTGAACCGCTCAAGTTCTCTGTATGCACCCCAGGGAGATTGGCAGCCGGTGCTGAGCCCTGTCCTGGCTGCCACCTAAGCTGGATGTCCCTTGGGTCCCTCCATCACATGTCAGCTACAGCCACAAATCAGTGTCCCAGCGAGCATCATCACTGTGGTGCTCCCTTTGGCCTCAAATTCACCCTGGTGGGACATGGGCTTGCACCTGGGTGAGAGCTTGGAGCATGTTGGCCTGGGGAGGGGGTCAGGCTGGGAACTGACCTGCCTGGGCTGTATGGTAAGGACAGCCTGGGGCAGGCCAGAAGAGGCAGTGTCTCCAGTGGTGTTTGCTGTGGGATGGATGTTTGCAAGAAGAGGGGCATGGGAAGTAGACTGGGGATGGGCTGTAGCTGGATCTTTGGTCTGACTGCAGCTGGATGAGATTTCTCATGGCTGGGCACATTGCACAGGGCTGCGACTCTTCATCTGTGTGGCAAGAGTTCCCATGTCAGAAGCTGTTGGGCTTCCTGCATTTGAGAGTGGCACGGGGAAAAAGGCAGGGCTTGGCAGAGAGGAGAGGAAAGGAAGGGGTGGCAAATTTGGCAAGGTCTTGTGTCTCCAGGTTGGCTTGGGGCTGGTCATTTGGGTTTGGTTTACACTGGCAGCAACATGTTGTCCCTGGAGAGTGTCTTGTGAGTTCCTGCACCGGAGCTGCTCCCTGGCGTGGCCACCCTTAGTGGTGGGCCATGTCCCCAGGGCATGCTCTAACCCTTTTTATTCAGGACATTTTCAAAAAATAGCTGCCCTGAGCAGTTCTCTCTGCCTTGGACTAGTGTTGACAGCGACTGCCACGTACAACATGACGTGGCAGCATTGTTCCGTGTCAACACATGTGGTGACAGATGTATGCCAAGCGGGTAGAAATCTCTGAGCTCCATGTTGTTGTTTTTTGATGTTGGCGGGTGTCCAGAGATCATTCCTGATCTCTGCTGAGGAGCATTCCTCTGGGTCCCCTGGGAGTGGAGAGCTCACCCTGGCTCTCCTGGAGTTTTTGAGGACTCCATCCTGACATCCCAGCTTCTGCCAAGCCCCCAGGCTGTGCAATGGGTGCTTCAGGCTGGAGAAGGGTCAGGAAGATCAAACTGCTCCTCTGGGGACTTTCCCTCTGCAAATTCCCTTGTTGGAGGGTGAGATCTCTTGCTTGCCAGTGCTGGGACACAACAACTAATGCATGTGGATATTTATAGGGCAAACAACAACAAAACTGCTGCTGCGTGCATTGAAACTACTCTCCTTCTTCCTCCCTGCAATGCCAACACCTGGCCAGAAGGAGCTGTGCAGAGGACACCAGCCTAGTCAATGCGGTCCATCAGGCGGCAAATGTGACACTCACTATGAATGGACTGAGAGCAACCAAACCTTCTGTGAGTGCAGTCTTCTCCACCACCCTGGGCATCACCTGTCCCCATTGTCTGGGCTATAGGCCACAGCAAATTGGATGGAATCAGCCCCAGGCTGTAAGGGAAGAGGGAGAAACCCCCCTCCTTGGACTTCTTCACATGTAACAGCAATAGGATAGTTTTTTCTGAAGCATTTAAGACGTCTGGCACTACTAGAAAAGTGCCAGGATTTGGGCAGACTGTTAACTGGAACCAGTAGAGCTATTGCTGGGCTCTCAGGGACAGTGGGGAAATGGGGGGCTGCAGTGAGTGGTGTCAGGTGCAGAAGACCAAGGAGGCCAAGACAGGCGTGGGCACCTGCAGCGCAAATGTCAAAGGACAAGCTCCAGGCAGCTGATGGGGACTGTCAGGTATGGCTGCACAGAAAACAAGGAGCTCCAGGGCCAGGCACACAGCAGGAAACCAGTTTGGATCATAAATGGGTGAGGCAGCAAGGAACAAGGCACAACACCACAGTGCCAAAAGGCAGAATGTCACAAGGAGCCTGAAAAGCAGAAAATACCTTATGATAAGGACAAAAAAGGATACCACAAAGCTCAGAATACCAAAACCATCCTACCTGGTATAGAGAAAAACTATTTCTGAGGCACAAGTAATCCCCTCCCTGGGGCTTCAGGGGTGTTTTTACTTTCCCGTCAGCTCTGAACTTGGTGCAGAGTAAGTGCCAGGGCGTCACTGAGCTCCCAGGAGCTTCAGGGTCTCTCTGGGGGGCTGTTAGCCTCTTAGCTTGGCTTCTCAGAGGAGACCTTTCCCAGATGCTTCTCCACAGCCCCTTTGGAGAAGGGCAGCCAAAGGGGTTTTGTTGTGGCCTGTGGCCTGTGGCACATGGCTGTGGGAGCTGGGGGGCAACAGGGCAGGTACCAGACCTGCACGGAGTCAAGCCCCTAAAGCAGAAGGTGGCTGGGGCCACTTTTCTTACCATCCCATTTCTCTTCCCATTCCACTCCTGATAGGATGGGAAGAGAAACCTGTAAGCTGGTGACTAACTTCATTAATATCGGGACTACTGAACCTCTTAAAGAAATTAGCAGCTCTCTGATGAAAATGAGAAATGCTATGTGTGTTTGTCTGACCCCACGTCCTGTTCATTTGACGGTTACAGTGACATCTTTGCCGCAGGGGGATCCGGCCGAGTGGGGACCCTTGGGTCCTGTTCCTGAGCTCCACCGTGCAGGGATGCGTGCCGAGCCACAGCCAGCCCCAGGCGGTCGCATGGGCTTCACTCTCTCCCTTCCCCTTCCCCAGGTTTTGGGGACAGCCAACTGCTCTCAGCCTCTGAATTCCTCCTGCTTGCAGCAGACCGCAGGGAACCGGCGAGCCCGTGAGCTGCTGCGGGAGGCTGCGCCGTGGAGCCCTGCCAACCACTTGCCATGGCATACTTTGGGAACCACTCCTTTAGACACACTGACGAGAGTGGAGTAATGTATTTCTACTGGAAAATAAACATATGTCTAATGAAAACCTGGTGCACCGTCATTTAGTCAGTTTTTTTCTTTCGTTCCTTAAGTGAAAATTAGGGCTTTTGTCTTGTCAGACCCAAGCCTTTCCCCATACTTGCCATGCCAGCCCATCAGCATTATTTCTCAAGCATAAAGAGAGCCTGGAAAACTTAAACAAGCAACAGAAAGCGACAGAACAACTCTTCTCTTCTCTTCTCTTCTCTTCTCTTCTCTTCTCTTCTCTTCTCTTCTCTTCTCTTCTCTTCTCTTCTCT
>JAOQGH010000069.1:18209098-18236101 GCA_025769975.1 Gallinago jamesoni | reverse complement strand
TTCCCTTCCCTTCCCTTCCCTTCCCGTCCCTTCCCTTCCCTTCCCTTCCCTTCCCTTCCCTTCCCTTCCCTTCCCTTTTCTTCTCTCCCCTCCTCTTCATCCACTTTTTAAGTTTTCAAGCTTGGTCTTCCAGCTTTCCTGGATTGGGGAAGAGGCTTTTTCATGGTTTAAGATGTGGATTTCAAGCTTTTGTGCATACAGCTGAAGGAGTAGGGATGACTTTGCAACAAAGATAATTTTGTTCTGTATCCTTATCTCTGGCTTTGACTTAAATTAGTGTTGCCCAAAACAAGCTAAAGGATAAAAAACCTTGTCAGCTGAGTAACAGTGATGGTAAAACAGTATCACTCATGTTTTTCTGCTACTTAGAATTTACTTGCTCTTGAAGCCTTCAAGTGAAAACAGAGTAGGCACTGCCTATGTTTCAAATGTGAAATAAAAATGCCCTTTTTCTTTTGTCGCAATTTTTTTCAGGTTTTTCAGGCAAAAGGATGCCAGATAAGGGAAAGAAGGAAAAGCAGTTTGCAACCATTTTAGCCTTCAGAAGGTGCCTTTAACATCACGTCTTTCTTATTACACAGAATTATTTTGATAAGGCTTTTCTGTATGTGATATGTACCCTTTCCAACTTCAAATCCTTTAATTAAGGGCTAGATGCTGTGTTGGGCTGCATGCCCGTGGAGAGCGGTGAGAGGGAGGTATATGAATGCACAGCACTACTCAGCCTCCTAGTCCATGCACACAGCCATAAATAGGATTTTGCCCCAGTGCCTCTGGTCCTGAAGAGAAGAGAATGGGAAGGGGCTGGAGAAGGAGCCTTTGGCCGGTGGACCCTGCAGGCAGAATTAAGCCTTAAATTTCCTACCCAGGAGCTTGTCTTTACAGAAGAACGCCAAATGAAATGCTTCGTGCTGGGTAGCAAAAGAGCATGGCAGTTAGCACACTGTGGGCTGCCTGCTAGAAAGGCTGGTAGGGTCTTCCAAGCCCCCTGCAGACCTTGATGCCTTTCCCCTCTGCCCCAGGGATATGTCAAGCACCACTTTCCAGTGATCTTACCTCCACAAGGGGAAACCTCCTCCAGCCCATCCTGGAGAGCCTCTCCCCTCCCACGGGGGACCTGTCCAAGTGACGTGAGTGTGCCCAGAGCAAAGCCATCTTCGGCTGGTGCAGGATGATTAAGAAGCATGTTTATAAAGTCCAGGAGACAGCTGAAGGAATTAAGTTACTTGAGTGCTTTGGGATCCTTCAGGATGAAAAATGCTGTATACATGTCAGATTTTATTATTACAATTACAGTCAGATGTTAATCCCCTCACCGGGATTTACTAAGGCAGCAGTGCCAACAGCAGTACATCTCGCTGAGTAATTGCCCCGTTCCTGACTCTTCGGTGTCTCTGCCCTGAGCTGCTTCTCGTTACTGTTTGCTTTAATTCTGACACTGCTGAGAGACCCGCGTTTTCCCACCCAGCAGAGAGCGAAGGCAGAGGCCATGTCTGCCTCTGCATGTAGGCTGACTTCAGCTCAAGCATGGCATGTGTACCAGGGTCAGGAATTCAGTATTGAGGAGAATATCGAGGGGTAATGAGACGCATCTCTTTTGCAAATTGTTTCGAGAGCTAATGATAAAAGAGCTGGGGAGCAGCAGTGTTGTATGACTCTAATTGCAGAGTAGGTGTGAGCCAAAGGAGTGAAGGAAGGCTCAGGGTTCAGCAAACGAAGCCGGGATGATGACAGCAAAAATCCACAGCAAGGAAAGAAAGGCTGGATACGTTCAAACGTGCACTTTAATCTTGCACACTGTAAATAACAAGGACACACTGTGACCGGCTCCTGAGCAGCAGCAGTTTTGTCTCCCAGAAGAAGATGTTCTGACTTTATGCAGACTCAGGGCTGGATCTCTGACATCTCTGTTCTGGGGGGAGAGGGGTGGGGGGTGTTTTTGTTTCCTGTCTAAACCCAACATTTGGCATTTCTGGGATAAGGAGACAAAAAACTGGGGGAAATGCTCCATTCGTTAGTCTGCTGAGCGAAGCCAGCTTCTCACATGCCCATCATTCACCAGTGGGGTGCTCCCAGCTGCCCCGCTGCTGCAGCCCCATGCTTGGCTTGGTGGGTCATAAGCACAATGCGGTGAGAAACCAGTCCCACGATCTGCCCGGTTCCCTCCGCGCCCTGCCTTGGCCCCAGTGGGTAGCTGGTTATCTCATGCTTTTGGGAGGGAGTGACTGGCATGGGCAGGAATGTTCTTACACACTGTCAGCCTGGAGGAACCAGCTGTGTGTCCAATTTCTGGACATGGTTCAAGTGTGAGCTCAGTGCCGAGCAATGTGGAGGTAAAGGAGGTGAGAAGGGTTTGGGTTTTCGCTTTGTTGACACACACCAGGCTCCCACCCTCTGTGCCTCAAAGGTTGTGGGTCCAGCTCTCCGCCAAAAGATTTAGCCCCACACTCCTGAGAAGGGGGTGAAGAAAGGCCCACGGATTTAACCCTCCTTGCCATCACACCATGTGGTGCTGAGGGATGCAGGGACACTTTCTCTCAAGTGAGAGTGATGCTCCTTGAAGGCTGTAGCCTCCTTTGCTGAAGGTGCCGAGATGCTGATGCCCAAGTGCATCCATCTGGCGGTTACACCCCGACGTGCTGCCCCGGGGTCCTGCCCGGGAGGGCAGGGCTGTCGGGACGTAGTGCCCTACTCATCCTTTAGCTCTGCGGGAACCTGGGAGAGGGTTTTCAAAGTTGGCGCGGGCTCTGGCGGAGGAGCAGACACGGTGGGGCAGCAGCAGGCTGGCGGTGGAAAGCTCGGCTGCCCGGGAGCTCGGCGCCGGTGTCCGGACCGCCCCGCGGCAGGCAGGGGGTGAGAGGATGCCGAGGGCAGGCGAGGGCTCCTTCTGCCTCGGGGGCCGACGCAGCGAGCCCAGCGCTGGGGTGGTGTGCCCGGCGTCTCCCCGCGCCCGGCCCCGCCGCACCCGCGCCCCGGCCCGGGCCAGCGCCCCGCGGCCCCCGCTCCTCCCGGCGCTGAGCGGCGCCGGCCGCTCCCGGCGGCGGCGGCAGGACCCGGCGGCGGCCGCGTGTGGTGGTGGTGGTGGTATTGGGGGGGGTCGGACGGGACGGGGGTTGGGACGAGGCTGTCACTCAGCGCGCGGCGAAAGTGACAGCGGGGGCGGGGCGGCCGTGCGCCGGGCGCGTATTTAACTTGGGCGGCGAGCGGCGGCGCGGCAGTGCGCGGCGGGCGGGCGGCGGGCGCGAACGGGAGGGGGACGCGGCCGGACCACGCCGAACCGAGCCGAACCGGGCCGAACCGAGCCCCTCCGAGCCGGGCCGCACCGCGCCGAGCCGGCGGCGGCAGCAGCGCAAGGCGCGGAAGAGGCGAGGCGCGGAGCTGCGGCTGGATGCGCTGAGCGCGGCGGGGCCGAGCGGGCCCCCGGAGCGGCGGCAGCATGGGTCGCCGGGGCTGCTGAACGGCGGCCGAGCCCGCCCCTGCCCGCCGCCGAGGAAGCCGTGCGGAGAGGCGGGCGACGCCGGAGACCGCGCCGGGAGCCGGTGCCGGGGACGCCCCACCCCCCACCCCGCTTCCACTTCCCCCAGCTCCGAGCCGAGGATGCCCCGGGGGCCCGCGGGCCGCCCCAGCCGCTCGCCATGAGGAGGAGCCCGGCCGGGCCGCGGGCGCTGCCGCCTCCGCTCGCCGCCGCCTGAGCCTCGCGTCCCGGCGGTGGCCGCGCAGGGGCCGCCCGAGCGGGCCGCGGCGCCGTGACCCTCCTCCCCGCCCCCTCGCCCGGCTCGCCCGGCTATAAAGGAGGGTTTTATTCTCGGGCTCCGGTCTCACGCCAAACCCTGTCACACCGTCTAGACAAGCTGTCGTGGGGCTCGGCCCAGCTGTCACCATGGCGATGGAGACGAGTCCGCTGTGAATTTGGGGGGGGGGGGGGGGGAAGCGAGCGAGAGCGGCGGCGGAGGAGGAGGAGAAGGAGGAGGAAGGCTCGGCCGCCGCCGTGCCCTGCCCTGCCCTGCCGCCCGCCCGCGGGGGAGGCACGGACCCCCCGGCGCTCTCGGCCGCGGCTGGAGCCGGCCCGGCGGGGAGCCCCGGGGAGCCAGCGGCCGCGGAGCGAGCCTCAGATGCGTCTGTCACACAACCCCGGCCGAGCTATTTAAAGTAACGGGCCTCGCCGGACTTTTGTCTCTGCCTATTTATGAGTCCCCGGGAGCTGGCAGGCGCCGCCGGGCAGCGCTAGGAGCCGAGCCCGCAGCGCCGAGCCGGGGCCGGCGGGTCCCGCCCGGAGCATGACGGCGATCCGGGCGCTCCCGCTCTGCTCCTGCCTGGGGCTGCTGCTGCTGCTGCGCCCGGGGGGCGGGCAGCCCTTCCTGCGGCTGCGACCCTCGCCCAGCGACAACCTGCCCGTCAAAGACATTGTGGAGCATCCGGATCCCGAGTACGACCCCAAGGAGCAGGACCTGGACGAGAGGACTCTGAGGAAGAAGCTGGGAAGCCATTTCGACCCCGGTTTCATGGCCGTGGCCGTGCCGGGGCCGGCCAACGCCTCGGGCGCCGAGACGGCGGCGGCGGGGCGGGGGCGGGCGGCGCTGCCCGCCGAGCTGCGGCGGCTGGAGCTGGGCCCCCCCCAGGGCCCGCGCCTCAAGGTGGGCAAGAAGGCGCGGAGGAAGGTGCTGCAGTGGCTCTGGGCGTACACCTACTGCCCCGTCCTCTACACCTGGAAGGACCTGGGCGTCCGCTTCTGGCCCCGCTACATCAAGGAGGGCAACTGCTTCGCCGAGAAGTCCTGCTCGCTGCCCGAGGGCATGTTCTGCAAGCCCGTCAAGTCGGTCACCAAGACCTTCCTGCGCTGGCACTGCCAGGGCTGGTCCAGCCAGAAGTACTGCACCTGGATCCCCGTGCAGTACCCGCTCATCTCCGAGTGCAAGTGCTCCTGCTAGCCGCCCCGGCCCCCCCGCGCTGCCGCCTCCTCGCCTGCCGATCACTCGGAGGGGCTTGGTTTTTTTTTTTTTTTTTTTCCACCACCCCCCCCAGCGCGGGGGGGGGGGCGGACCCGGGAATTTGGTGGGGGTTTTTTTTTTTTTTTTTGCTTGTTGTTTTTGTTTTGTTGTTTTGGGGTTTTTTGATATTTTTTGGGGGGGGGGAGGACACGGACTTATTTTAACATTATTTTATTTGAAAGGGGAAAAGCGCACCCAGGAACTGCAGGGCAGGCCAAAGGCACAGTAAAGCACTACAATCAGATGTCTATTTTTATACATATATAGCCTTCTAACAAAAGGAAAATAAAAAACTAAAAAATACAAAAAAAAAGAAAAAAAAACCACAACAAAAAATTACCAGCCATGTAAATAGAGAGATTTTAAAGGAAAGGGGGGAAATCGCAGCTGTTTTTTTATTATTATTATAATTATTATTGTAATTATTATTATTATTTTAAAAAGATAGGACCACGTTTTAAGCCCGTGCCCACAGAATCTGAGCACTTCCCTGCTGAAGGGAAGGGCAGAAATTTCCTGTAAAGATGATTTTATCAAAAAGAGAAGGGGGGGTGGGGAGGGTGGTAAAAAAAAAAACCACAAACAGAACGGCAGCATCCCCGAAGATGGTTGTTTCTCTGTATTTTTTTTTGTCTTCTTCAAACCTTGTCACTGATGTTTGAACTAATTTGCCAAGACCTAGGTTGGTTTTTTTTTTAAGTGTATAACGATTAATTAAGGAGGAAATTTTAAAGAAAAGTACAAATCTCTGAAAGAATGGAATCGTTTTGTTGTGTGGGAATACATATAGTCGTGTAGAGATGTTAAAGGAAATTTTCTGTGTACAGTTTATTTATTTTTAACATTTGTGTATAGGAAAAAAAGCTAGAGATTATGCCAGAAACTATTGGAAATGTTTACTTGAATATTCCTTTAAAAACATATCAATGTAAATATGAGCTATCACTGATCAAAACATTTTTAGCAATAAACTCTATCTTTGAAGAAAAATCCTGCGCTGCACCCCAGCTCCCTGGGAGACCAGCGGAGACTCAAATTCTTGCTCAGAGCAGGTGATGAGTTAAGGGCTCTGGCTGGGCCACACCGGTGTAAATCGCGAGACACCCCGAAGGTTGGTAGAGCTCCACCACTTTATGCCTCTTCTGGACCCCGCTCTGGGTTTTCTTTGCGTATATAGCCTGTTGGGGAGGGAAAAAAAAAAAGAAAAGAAAAGAAAAAAACCCTAGCAAAAAGAGATGGGAGAGAATTGGCTCATAACGCACAAAAAACCTGATGTCCCGGACAGGAGGTGTCATCTGAAGTCCTTGGAAGATTCCTGCTTCATGTTGCCCATCCTGGGCTCCTGCATGCTCTGTGGCTCTTGGATTCGGCTCTACCGCTGGCAGAGGAAGCGGTCGAGGTTACCGCCCCGGCCATCAAAGCGCCTGACACAGCTTGGCAGCCTCCTGTGTGTCAGAACAAATGTTTTTTCTCAGCTGCCGCCACTAGCACAGGAGGGAAGGATGGAGACGAGAGCCCCGTGCCCAGCCCTGCTGCCATGATGGAGCCCTGGGGCTGGCACCGCTGCCTGGTGCGTGCTGGGGTCAGGAGGAAGCGCCCGTCCTGCAATGGTGCTGCGTGCCCTCAGCGTGCACCTCTCCTGTGCCGGGGCCAGCGGGACCCCCGGCCCTCCCGCTGGAGCTGGTGGATCCAGGGCAGGGAGTGACGGGCCAGCTCTGCACGGGCAGGCTGCCGGCGGCCGGGGAGGAGCCCAGCGCTGGTGAGCAGGGGCACCGGCAGTGCAAGCCCGCTCCCGATGGAGATCCGTCTGTCTGTCTGTCTGTCTGTCTGTCTTGTCACAGGGCTTGGAGCCAGACCCTGACAGGCTGCCAGGCCATCCCCCTGCGTGCTCCGCGTGGGCTGCCGGTGCTGGAGGGGAAGGTTTGGCCGTTCCCTCCGGTGTCTGAAATGCGCCCGGCATCCCCGAGGAACAAACTGCTGCCGAATGGCCTTGCCAGCGAGGAGCTGTGCGCCGCCAAGCTGTCTGCGGGGAGGCAGGGACACCCCATCTCCCTCCAGCTCGGCAGGCAGCAGCATGGCACCAAGCCCCTGGGAAGGCGCCGGGACCCTCCGAGGGGTCTAGCTCTCATCCCTCCATCTTCCTCCGAGGGGACCATGCTCTGGTGAGACCCCGGAGCAGGCCAGCAGAGCTTGGAGGTCATGCACAGATTGAAGGCAAAACAGGGAAAGGGTTTTTTTTAGTGGGCATGGTGGGGACACGGCAAGAGGGACAGTGATACTGGGCAACCGATGGCCCTGCAGAACCCTGCAGCCATCCGTTTGGCCCCGCACGAGGAAGCTGGTTGGCCTGTCCCCTCGTCAGCAAGGGACCGGGAAGGGGGAGACACGGAGGGCAGGGTGGAAGGGAGACCTCGGTGAAGGCAATGTGCAAAACATCAGGGGCATTTGGGAGAGGAAGGGGAAAGCTCATTTTGCAAGAGGAACAACATCTGTGGTGTGGGGGCCGAACATCTGTAGGAGGGAGCATGGGGGGAGGGCATTCTGGGAAAATATTTCTGACATAATCCCAACAGTATCTGGTGTGTTGGGATTTGGTTACAAATGGCCCTCTAACGTCTTTGTGCGTTTTGTTCTGCTGGTTCCAGGGGCACACAGAGACCCCTGCTTTGTGCTAACCTGGGAAATAAACCATTCGCTGGGCTCAATGGCTGAGTTCAGTTGTGCGGGGAAGGGGGGGGTGGGAACGGGGAAGGCGAGATTTGTGTGAACTCCAGCAAAAAACAGCCTAAAAGCCTCTGTGCCATGTGCTGGAGGGAGGAAGGGGGGTTGCCTCCGTCTCTGGGGAGAACTCAGTGGTCCCGCTCGAGATGACGGCTTGTCTGGAGGCAAAAGCGAAAGAGCCGAGCGGTGCTCGGGTGCGGCAGGGGCTGGGAAGCAGAGGGCAGCCCCACGGGGTGCATGCCGGCTCGCCGGGCCCTGCCTCGCCAACCTGCCACGGCGCCGGCGTGCTGTCACCTCGTGCCAATGCTCGGTCACCTCATGCCGAGGCATCTCCTGCTCTGCTGCCCTGGGAGGCGATGAGTCGGACGTGTGACAGCCGGGCCGTGGGCACGATGGCTCGCCTCGTCTGCTGATCCTCAAAGGAGCCAAAGACAAAGAGGAACAAGCCTGGTTCTTTGGTGCGGTTATTTCATTGTCTCCCCAAGCTGCTTGTGATTAAGGGACGAGCTGGAGGGGTGGGGGAGAGAAGGGGGAAGAACCCCGAGATGTGGTGGGTGCCAGCTTCTGAAGACGTGGGTCTTTCCCCTTGTGCTCTGGGGTGATGGCCTCGGAGATGGGCCCAGAGCACTGAGGGTGGGTGGCATCCTCTAGATTGGGTCCCGCTTGTCATCACATTGGCAAGAGACATGCACAGCCCTGGCCAGACACTGACAGGCACATGCACACCCGCTCCTGGGCACCCAGACAGTCCCTCTGCTCACCCGGTATTTGCAGGGGGACCATGTCCATGCCCTGGGAAGCCACAATGAGCCACATGCTTTGCAGTTTCCCTTCTCTGCACTGAGGCTTCTCTGCACTTAAGCAGAAGGTGGTTAGTGGGAGAATCAGTGCTTTATCCCCTTCTTCCTTCAGGCAGGGTGGAGCGTACGTGGCAGAGGAGGCTCCATGGGTCCTGATGGCTGCCCCATGTCCTGGGGGCACACATCCAGTGGCACCATGAGGAAGCGAAAGTGGCTTTCCTCTCCACAGCCAGCGCTGGCCAGAGCTTGTCTGCTCTGACACCATGTGCAGAGGCAGCTCCCTCGGCTGGATCACGTCCGTATCTCTTCCTTGCAGTCCCTACAAAGCCTGTCTTGGAGCAGAGAGTCCCTCTCTTGGGTGCAGAGATCTTCATGTCTTCCTTCTCTATGTCAAGGCCCTTCTGACACCTGGTGAATTGCTCTCCCATGGATGAACCCCAGATTTAGATGATCAAGTTTGTTTTGGGAGAGAGCGTGAGCTCAGGATGGCTTCTGACATTTGACTGAGTGGTGTGGAGGTACTTTCCCATTTGTCTTTCACATCCCAGTTTGGCTGGGACACCAGCGGCATGTTAACTCTTTTGTCTCCATTGCCAAAGGGTATTTCATCCCCATTTTCCCATGCTACCTCGCCCCGTTTAGCTCAGGTCCCCTCAGCGAAGGCCAGTCTCCAGGAATGCAGTTTCTGTCGGCACGCTGGCTCTGCCAGGGTGACCCAGATTCACAGGGCCAGAGCTCGCAGATGTCTGATGCCAGCTCTTGAGATATCTGACTCAGGCCCGGGTGATGATCTAAGCCGGGTGACGATCATCACTCATCGTTCCTAGAAAGGCAGACGAATGGTCTGGAGGCAGTGATTGGCTTCCTCAAACTTTCAAGCCAAGGCTAAACTAGGTCTTTTCTCAAAGTGCAAAATTGTGCACATCTCCTCTGGCATGGGCATTTGCTGTCACTCACCTTCACAGCCCAGCATGGCCACCAGGAGCTGTCGGGGAAAGCCAGTCTCCCTGCTTGGTCCACCAGCAGGTCCCTGGTGAGTCCATCCTGCTGACCGCTGCTGGTCAGGAGCTCCAGCTGAGCTGGACCTGCTCCCTCCAGGCACCCCCAGCTCCTTGTTCGTCACCACAATGAAAAAAATGCACAATGCTCAGGGTTAATGGTGTACAGGCCAGGGTGGACCGTGCTGACCCAAGGTGTGCCCCATGGGCTGGAGAGAGGTGGGCTCTTGCCTTGCTATCCTCTCAGGGCTGCTGAGTGTGTGGGTGGGGGAGCCTTCTTCCTCTGAGCAAGACCTGCCTCAGGCTGCCTTTCTCTCCATCCCTTTGCAGTTCTCCTTCGCTGCCTCTGTCTCCGTGTAGAGTAAGCCCAACCATGTGCCCAGTTGCTGCTCGGTGGAGCTGGGCCCTGACCCCTCGCCAGCATGAGGGGATGCAGGGAGTATCTCGTGCTTTACTCACTGTCACTCCGAAGGTGTCAGACAGACTGCTGGTTCATCTGCAAAAAACGTGCATGAGACTCCTTTTCCCCTCGGGGATTAAAAACAAACATTAACAGCAGCACCATCCAGGAGACATGGTTGCTCTTCGGTGTTAGCTGTTTGGTATTCTGCTTAAAAATGTCAGACACCCTGTCAAGGAGAAGGGACCACATCATGTGGCGCCTGGGAGCCCAATCAGAGAGACAGAGCCACAAAGAGCAAATCACAACTAGCTGGGAGGCAGCACTTGCAAGCTGACCATTGGCTAAAATGGCTCTTTCAAGCGTCCAGTGAATGAATCCATTCACAAAAAAGCAGGGCTAGTTTGCAAACAGCCAAACGGTCTACATATTTTTTTTTTTTGCTCTGGATGAGTCTGCCAGGGAGACACCCAAACACTGAAGCAGATGTGTGGGACGTGGCTGGTGTAGTCGTGCCCTAGCCTAGAGTATGTGCAGTGAATTCAGGAGGACCGATTCTGCGTATGTCAGTTCGCAGGCACTGCCATTCCTCCCGAGGAGGCTCAATGGCCTGCTCAGAGAAAGTCAGCATCCTGCCAAACCCCATGGAGTGGGGCACGGACCACCAAGGGCCCACAGACCACATTTGGGCGTGGTAGGAGACCCTGCTCTCCTGCATCGCACAGATCTCCTGGAAAGGGAGAGGAGCCCTCACAGAAGCCCACACTCCCAGAGAGCTGATGGAGCATATGATGAAAAAGGCTCCTCCTTGGATCTAGAAGCTGGGGGTGAAGGGCATTTCTTTGGGTGACTGCCAGATCTGGGGCATGTTTGCTCACAGAGGGTCTGACTAGGTCAGCCATGTCATGTGCCTTCTTACCTGGTCCTTGGAAAGCAGTTATCTCCCAATACTGCAGACCAGAAAGCAAGGTGACCAGCCAACCTCACTGGCTGACCCCATTAATTACCATCTGGACCTTTCCCTGGAGGGAAGTCTTACAAGCCACAAGAGCAGGGGCTTTGAAGCCAGTGCTGCCAGAGCTGCTGGGGTGAGGACCCTGGAGCTCCCAGGATGGTGACTCCACCAGCCGAGCAGCAGCACGCCCAGTGCGCACCATGTTGCAGCTTCTCTGTCTCAGCAGTGGCTGCTGTGGAAGCTGCCAGAGGGGAGGTAACAGGAGGCAGAGCTGAGCAGCAGGAACACTGGGAAGGGAAGTAAAGGCTGCATATCTGGGCAGGACAGCATTTGTGGAGCAGGCTCTTCAGTCTGAGGTGGGAAAAGAAAATGGAGAAGCCCTTCTCATGAATGCTGACTCAGTCTGGCGAATCACATACAGGTGGTCAGGTCTACAGGCTCCTCAGAGGGTTGTGCAAGAGCCATCAGACCCCCTCTGAGGCTGGCTGTGTCCTCAAGCGCTGTCTCGTCTGCTTCCATTCCATTTACTGCCAAAAGACACTTTCTCTCCAGGACATGGTACTAACAAAAGACTGGGCCTCCAGCCTTGGCTCAGTTTATCTACATTATTGGGACAGGGACGATATTTCATGCTGGAGCTGAGATTAAGCACTGAGCTGGACTCG
This sequence comes from Gallinago jamesoni, assembly GCA_025769975.1. Taxonomy (NCBI): domain Eukaryota; kingdom Metazoa; phylum Chordata; class Aves; order Charadriiformes; family Scolopacidae; genus Gallinago; species Gallinago jamesoni. The sequence continues at coordinate 18,224,574 of JAOQGH010000069.1, read as the reverse complement.
GCGTTCCGCTCTTTGACCGTATTTTAGGAAAGAACCTACTTTTGCCTCTTCCCTTCCCACCAGGAACTGCAGCCAACAGTCTCCCTGGATACCACTTGGAGCCGGAGAAGGCGGCATGCAGGTCAATGCATAGCCACGGAGATGGACTCTGCTGCTAACAACGGAGGACGTGGGTGAAGCATGTCGTGCTGTGGCACTCGACGGGAGGGAGCCCTCGGCCGAGCCGGACTGGGTGGTGCCCTCAGCCACGGCTGCCCGCCGGCTGCCCTGTGGCTTCTCACTGGGAACACAGAGGCTCTCCCTGCGCCCAGGCACTGCCCGGAGATGTGCCCAGCACTGGGCAGGCGGGGGGCACGACCGGCGGTGCCGAGGCCAAGGTCCCACTGCCGGGCCCTGCCCGCGGGCCTGAGGCGGGGCGCTCCCTCCCTCGCTGGGAAGGCCGGGGGGGAACCTGGGCCGCTCTGCGGCAGAAAGGCTGGAGGCGCTGGCCTGCTTCGTCCCCGCGGCCTCCCGTCCCCCTGCCCCGTGCCCGGCGCCGGGCAGGGGCAGGGCCGGGCAGGGCAGGGCAGACCGCACCCGGGGCCGCCTCCAACGCCGCCGCCGCCGCGGGCGCCGTGACCCGGGAGGAGGGCGCCACCTGGCGGCCGCGAGGGGCTGCGCCGGCTGCGCCCGCCACGCTCCTCCGACCCAGGCCGCCGGCGGAGTCGCTCCCGCCTGGGCCCGCGCACCGGCCGGGGCCCGCACACCGGCCTTGGCCCGCCGCCGCCCCACCGAGCCCCGCAGGCCTATACCGGGCCGGCGCCACGCCGGCCAGCCTCGCCGCGGCTTCCCCGGGACTGTGTCTGTATGCCTTCGGCAAGGCCTCCCAGGCCTTCCTGCGCCCGGTGGCCACGGTAGGCAACTGGCAGAGCCTTGGCACCCGCCACAGGGCTCAGGGCCGGGAGGAGCAGGGTGAGGGCACAGCGCAGCCTTTGCCGGGTGGTGTGGCAGTGGCGGAGAGGAGCTGGTCCTGCCAAGGGAGCCCTGCCTTCCCGTGGAGCGGCCTGGGCTCCTCCAGGCCAAACCTTGGAGCCCAGGTTGGATGGCACGTGTTGGAGACGTGACACCTCTCTGGGAAGTCCAGCTTCTCACCAGCCACCGTCAACCCTGGAGGTCCCATTGGGCCACCCATTGCAGGAGATGCCTTTTCCTCTGGCCGTTGCAGCATCAGTGGCAGCCACAGGCCAGCAAACAAACCCAAGAAGTCTGAAAGCCCTCCACGACTTTCCTCTGGGCTGAAGTGAATTTGTTCTTCATGAGGAACTTCAGCTTGCCTTGAATATAAAGGCTTCGTATGGGGACTGACTAAGCAGCCCCCCATCCTCCCGAAGAGAGTGGTGGAAGAGGCAGAACCAAAGCTACCCTGCGTAGAAGAAAGGTGATAGCTTCCATGAATGCTCTGAGTGAAGTGGGATTTATCTGGGCCCTTCCATCTCTCTTTTGCCTACATGCTGAGTGTCTGTACACAGTTGGTTGTCCTGGTCCAGGTCCAGCCCTGTTGTCCAGCTCAGTTACTTCAGTAAGCCTTCAAATTGCTTAACAAATACCACACAAATGTTTCAACCCTGAGAATTTGTACTCTGGGCTCAAAATGTGATTTATCTTCATCTATGCCTGCAAGATTTATCAGCCCCAATTTAGGCAATGGCTGAGCTCTTTAAAGTGTGGTTCTAGTCGGAAAAACCAACTGGAGTCTTCTCTCAGTGAGTAGGACACATGGCCAAACCAGAAGGGAAAAATTGAGAAACGTTTTTCTAAAAAAATCCTTGTGTTTTTTGGTCAAAAGTTTTGAAGTGTGGCTGAATTTAGAAACATTAGACCAACTCTGTAGCGAGCCAGGAATCAGGAAGGGAATCGTGAAAATCCAGTCAGGTTTTTTCCCCTGTTCTTCATCAAAATTTCATATTCTGATGCCATTTTGCATCAAAAAGTGCTGGCAAGCGCGATGCAGCACATCTGCCTAAGAAAGGCCATCTGCAGACCTCCACCCCTTTGTAATGTGGATGGGAGATGTCTCTGTGAACGCACACACATGAGAGAATAAGAGCACTTGTTCATGTGCTCTGGGCAAGCCTGCTAAAGCATGGGACATGTGAACTTAATCCTGGGCATAGGGGAGTGCACTGGTAAATATGGCAGTAATTTCTACTAACGAACCCTGCAGACTTGCAGCTCCAGTCATTGCTACTGTGTTTCTTCCTTTCTTCTTGCTGTGACACTGAGGAGGAGGCTGGCTCTGCTATGCCTTGAGAGCCGTTGGAGCAAGGCCAGGAAATCCTAATGCCGTGGACAGTTTTGGAGAACATGGAGTCAGTTCTCCCCTCTTAAAAGCTCTACAATTCAATCTCTGAGGTGCAGGCCATGCTCAGAAGGACAGGTTCAAATAAAACTGCAGCCTCCAACAGGGTAAAACCTCAAACCAGGCAGAGCAGATCAAGAAATACAAGATGACAGGCCATTAAATAGTTGTCACTGGGATCTAGAGAGACCAGTGTTGGAACCAGATGACATTAAGTCAGAGCCATACTGTTAAATGCACCTCGTCTGGAGGTGGGAAGGCTCAGAAGATTCTTGCAGAGCCCTGTGCCAGAAAGGAATAGCCACAGGAACTGGACTGGCTGTTGGCCAGAAACTTTTTGAGACCAAACTTATCTTGAAACTCTATTATTTGTCTGTCTGTGCAATTTCCCAACAAATTAAATTGTAGCAAAAAAGTCATGATGGGGCATTCTAGGAGTTTCCTTTGGACACCATCAGAGCCTTTTGACCGTGTTTGAACCCTCAGACTCTGTACATTCAGATTATGGTGCTGGTGTGGTTGCAGTGACGCAAGGCAAAAAAAGAACCAAAAGGTCCTTTCAGGCTGGATGGTGGATGTGATCCTTTCCCAGTAAGTGCAAGGAGAATGTTTTATTGCTCATCAACTTGCCTGGGTTTATATATTTTTCTCCCCCAAAGAAAATCCTTTGTAATTAAGCCTTTTCTGTGCAATATTTCATGGAGCATAACAAAAAGGATTTTCCTGCCTGGAAGCAGTGGGCTGTTGGACATTTCTAGCTATAGCTCTCGGGTTGGAGGTACAGAACAAAAATCTGACCTTTTATACCCACCGTCTTTGAAGCTGGGACGGTCCCAGTTTCAATCTCAGCAACAAAGGGCACACGTAAGTCTTGATTTAAAAGGTCTGAAACGACTCTCATCATCTCCTCTGGCTGCTTGTCTCAACCAGCCAGTCTCACATCATCCCGCCTCACCTGGAGTCAGAGACAGGCAGCTGGATCCCATCCACGCCACCATCCTGGCCAGCCTGTGGGTGAGATCATGGGGACCAGATGTCCTGAGGTGGGGGCTCGAGGGGCATTATCCCCCTGTTTGTACCCATGTCACATAGCACAGCCATGCAGCTGTGTGGTTCCCCAGGCCTCACCCAGCCTGGTTGTTGTCCTTCCCAGCTGTGCAAGAAGCCATACAGGGGCAGGAAGAAGCCCCGGGACTGACTCTTTCCCGAGGCTGAGCCAGTCCCATGATGAGAGAAGCCCAGGAGACGCCCTTGTTTCCCCTACCACTGTCAGCAGTACATTCTACAGCCGAAGACCTGAGAGCACCTCTGGCCCACTCTCTATGGTCCCCATGTCTCACCAGTGACACCTGGTACCAGCCCTGCCTGTACTCATCCCCGTGGCTACCTCAGGGAGGATGCAGCAGCTGGCATCCTGCTGTCTCTGTCTCACACACCGTTTGGCATCCAGACAGCAAAGGGCTGGGATGATGAGCAGTGACTACTCTGGGGGGGTTAGCTTGCCATCACCTTTCCAAACAATTTTAACTAAAAAGACAACAAGCCGCTGACCGGCAGGTGTCTGCCAGTGAGCAGAGTCCCTGCACAGTGGTTCTGGCACTTGAAGTGCAGCCCGCAATATGCTCTCCACCAAAGAGCATTAGCTGAAGGTGCATGCATTTTTTTCCCCAGCTGGGGGGGCGGGGGGGGGGGGGTAGATCACAAGTGCAAAAAGTGCTCCTGATGTGGCCCAGTGCCTCTGAGACACCAGGTGAAATAAAAGCAGGGCCACGTTATCTGTTATCTCAGGATCTCTCCTGTGCAGGTGGGCATGCCTGGGCAGATATGAATAATTTAAATCACACCAGCAAACAAGATTTCCTCCTTACAGGATGCATCAGCTTGGCTACTGCTCAACGTGCTCTGAGAATTGCATTTCAGCATCGTAGCCCTGTGCCTTCCATTGATCATTTAAAACTGTTAAGAACTGTAGCCAGGACTGCATGGGCACCTCCCCAGGACTCTCTGGGCTTGTCATAGGGCTGTCCCTAGGGTGGCTTTTTGCCCTGGGCTTTGTTTTGCATCCCCAGGCCATTCCTATGACAGCAACTGCTGGAAGTGTGAATTTCCATGCCTCCAGATTGCCTGCCGGAGCACATGCACTTCAATAACCAGTGGAGAAAAGCACAAGGTCCTATCCCTTGCTGTCCCAACCCGCCTCCTTCTCATTGCAGGGTGTCCTACTGTGGGAATCTGCAGCTCTCCCATGCCTCCTGGTAAGGAATAGAGCTGTGGAGGCTGTGAGGACCCCTTCGCTTTCATCTGCACATGCACAGGCAGGTTTCGCTCCTATATGTCCTAGTTCTGCTTTTGGACAAGCCAGGGGACTGTCTGATGAACTGTTTAGGTGTTTGAGTCCAAAGCCTGGTCTTGGGCTACAGCTCCCCCAGGTCTGAGCTGCTTTTGACACATCTGCCGCCCAGGGCTGAGAAGAGGTTCCCAGTCCTCCTCAGAAGAAAATCGTTGCTGCTTGCTTGGCACCGGAGCTTGGACGGGAATTCTCTTGTTTTTCATGAGCAGGCTGAGCGGTCAGCACATACCACGAGCAACAGTCAGAGGAGCAATAAATAGCCTACCCAGACCAGAAGGAGACAACCTGTTCAGACTGGACCGCTCATCCCCTGCGCCAGGCAGAATGACTATTGCTCTGCGTCAAGGTCCTGTGCATGCTGGGGAAAGAAAGCCTCCGGCCTGGCCCATACTGCATCCAGTGCACCCTCCGAGAAGAGCCATGGTCGCTGCTTCGATCTGCATGTCTCAAGAATGTCGTAGGCAGCCTTCAGGGTTGTCTTTGCTCCAATGGGACACCTCCCTCCTGCTCCCAAAGCTGTGCCAAGAGGCAGATGCCATCGCTGTAGGCTGACTGTGGATTGCTCCTCCAGGGGTGGTTCCTGTTTGGGTTCACACCCAACCGTATTCCTACATCCCAATGAAAGGCCCAGTTTCGCTTGTTCTCCAGGAAAACCAGGAAAAAGAGCACTTTGAAAATGTTAAATTTCTGTAACGCACCCCAGGAAAACCCTGTTTTCCCAGATTTTGGTGTTTTTGTGGTCTTACACCACCATAAGGGAAAAGGAGAGGTCCCAAGCAGCCAGTGTAGGCCCATCACTTAGTGTTTTCCTTTCTCTCCTTTAAGGTCTACAACAGAAATAGGCGTAAAGGGTGTTCTTACTGCCACAGGCCAACATTTCCTCCTAGTCACCTCCTGCTGAGCATCAAATCTGGAATAACCAGGGGTTGTAAAGTGCTCTGAACCTGAAAAGTGCTAACTAAGAAAATAAAGCACAACACGAGTGTTATTAATAAATGCCAGCCGCTGTTATATAACTCCTAATCATGAGCCGCGTCTTTCGGTCCCCATTGTTCCATTGTCAGGCCCCATTATCTGGGAACTCTTACCCACCGACCACAAGAAATAGCCTGGGCTCTGCGGGTTTGCAAACTTTGTTGTTGGAAAGCTTTTCATGCAATTGTTTTTGCTTTGCGCTGTTGCCTGCCTTATTGTACAGATGTGGGTGTGTATCACAGCCCACACCCTCTGTCTTTTGCCCCAGGATAACTTTGAAAACGAGCTGATCATCTCAGCGAGTGTTTTTCCTAAGAATTCTTTTTAAAAACAACAACATTCAAACAAACAAAAAAAACCCCTCGTTTTCCTGAAGTGAAGCTTGTGCTGGGGTAGGATGCAGGCCTGCAGTCCCAGCAGAATAGACACTGCACTTTATCCTCAGAAGAGACTCCCCACAGGACTGGCAGCACCTTAGCCCAGGCCTGAAGGAAGAAGGGAGCGTGGAGCAGCCGGGTCTCTGGGACTCATTCGGAGCAGGGCATCTCCGTGGTTGCAGAGCTGGGCTATCAGGCTGGCCAGCCCCCCACCAATGACCTTTCAGCAATGCCCCTTCGGCGCTTCTTGTTCTGTTTGTCACAAGCCCACCTCAAGGCTTTTCTACCTGGGAGGCAACATGAAGTTCACCTGGCACTGGCACAAGCTCGTTAATGAGTCTCAGCTCTCCTTACGAGCTCATCCAGACATCTGCAAAAATTTCTGCACCCTGACAAGGAGGGTGTGTGGATCTTGGTGGCACCTTTGCGCTGGTCAGTGTAAGCTACACCCATGTGGGAAGCTCTGCAGGCTGGGTCATGGCTGCTCAAGTTAGAAGAGCTGTCTTTTCCCAGGGCTCAGGCTAGAACCGAGCACACTGAAAAACAGCTTTCTGCTCAAAATGAAAAATTTTACTGAACTTTGGGTTTGGAAGAGAAATTATAAATCAAAACCAGAAAATGCTGGGCAAAAAGCTTTTGGTGTTCAGTTTCTGAGGCCTGTATTTTCTCTACCAACAACATGTTTTAAAAATCAGTGCATTTTTTTCCCTCCTTTCGCTGGAAAACCTGAAATGACACAGGAAGCTAAAAATAGTAACATACCCAACCAAGTCATTGGTGTTTTTCAATCAGCTCCAATGCAAACTTCAGTGTTTGGGCAAGATTAGTTATTTTTCTGACCAGGGTGTATATTAGGTTCTTGAATATATCCAACCAAAATGGTCTAGGAAAGCCACCAACCCGTTCCTGAATGGTTTTCCCTGGAGCTCATCCAGAGCCTCTCACCTTCAGGCAGCACAAACTCATAAGCTCAGTGATGCTCTCAGGATGGGGACAGAGGTGAGGAGCACCCACAGCATCACTGGAGTTTGACCATGACATGGTCCCCAAGCCTTGAGCTGTGGTCACATGGGGTCACCCGTCTCCCTCACCCTCAGGAGGGATGGGCTCTGGAACACTATTCTCATAGGACCATCCTTGGTGGCATCTCCTCCCCAGATGAGTCCCAGCTCTCCCAGGTGGCCATCCTCTGGCCTGTCCTGTGTTTTGCAGCAAAGAGTGGGTACAGAACATGCATGGCCACCACCGGCCATCTTCTTGCCTCCTTCTGCCCGGCCAATGCTTTCCCTTTAAGAGGAAGGGAGATGGCAAAGCTCAGAGGTTGTGTGTGCTGTTCGGGGAGCTGGGGCAGCCCAGGAGACCACTCTCCTGGGACCTCTGCATGGCACAGAGACGTCTACCTAACAATTGAGGGAATATTTTCCACCCAAAGAATCCATCTCGTGGTCCCCTCTTCATTTGTGACACAAGGGAAAATGTGAAGCAGCCAGGACGTGTGAATCACTGTCCCAAACAACATATAATGAACTCATAAAATCAAAGGCAGGGTTTGTTTCAACCCGTGCTGCCAGGGTTCCTTGGACATTGTCTGGAATGAATTTAAGTTGTTACAAAACTCTCTGTGTCTCTGTGTGTCTCTCTTCCCCCCAACCCCCCAGCCCGCCTTTCTTCTCTTCCTCCTTCATGCTCTGCTTCCCTATGAGCCTTTTCCCACTCCTTTGCCTCCCACCTTTCCTCTCTCCCTTTCCTGCCTCCTTTCTTTCTCCCTTTGCTCTGATCCCTCCTTCCCAACCCTTCCCTTCCCAGCCATATCCTGCTCCCTCCAGCTCCCCCCATGGCTGGGGGCTGAGTAACCCCACCACTTTCCAGCCAGGTTCATTTCCAGGACAGCTTCAGACAAAGATCTTTAATCGATTGAACAGGGTCCATAGTGCCTGCTCAATGAGACACGGCCATAGCAAGGGGTCCCCTGGGCTCCCCCCAAGCAGGAGCTCACCCCACCACCAGCAGAGGCTGGGTGGAGAGGTGACCTTCCCAAGGAGTACCTGAGGCTGGAGGACCGTGGCTGCGGAGAACCAGCATGAACCCAGCTGTGAGTGCTCTGGCTGTCTGTAGACCCAGCAAATGCTACACTGGAGGCTGAGAGTGGGGGACACTGGCCCATGTAGGGTGTCGCAATGAGGGGCTTGGGCTTTGGCAACACAGCAGTAGCCATGCTTGGAAAATGCCTGTGCATCCTGCTTGCACGCGCTGGCTTCAGGAGAGTGTGCTGTCCCACTGTGTCGCTGCTGGGAGTGGGGACATGCTCCATGATCTCCGCTGGGCACGATGACACTGGCAGCAGCACAGATGGCTGGCCCTGCCGGCACATCAATTTTACCAAGTTCTCACACTCCTTCTAGGAATTACCTTCATGCCTACGGGCCTGCCCATGCGCCTGAGGCAGCACTGGGGCAGGGGCAGGCCCTGCTGCTTTGGGGACCGGGGCTGGCATCTCCATGCTGGACTTGTGGTCCCATCAGCAGGCTGTAAGACCAACGGACCCCATGCCATTCCCAACTGAGCTGCAGAGGCATGGCCCAGGCTGCTGAGGCTTTCTGGAATCCCAGCTCTCCAAACACTAAAAGCTGAATTGCTTTGGAGCAAACAAGACAGAAGACAAACCTCAACCCAGCCATGCCACAGCCAGCCTAGTAAGCTGCGCTCACACAGGACAGCCTCCATCTGCCCAGCATGTTTGTGGACCTCTTCCCTGGGTGTCTCCCTGGGAACACTCCTTGCAGCACCAGGAGTGGGCTGTGCTCCGATGGCAACATCAGGAGCTGCTTTCTGTGGTGAATGCCTGCTTCTCCAGCACTGCAGACAAGGTGTTATCCACCAGCCCAGACATCTCAGATTCCTCCAGAGCACAAGGACATTGCCCAGCTCCTCCAGATCCCTGGGAGTGACAGCAGACAGGACTAGGGTCCCCAGCACCTGAAGATGCTGAGGTACATGATGAGGCTTATTAAAAGAGCTCCTTGTGCTACAGGAAAGCTTTGCTGAGGAATTCAGGCCCGTGCTCAGCGTTTGAGTCCCTGAACAGCAGTGCTCGGAGGCCAGATGAGATGTTTTCCAGAAGAAATCCTTGCTCTGCATCCACATTACCCCACTCAGCAGAGACACTGCTGGCAGACGGCTGTGCCTCCCTGATGGACCCTGCCACGTGTGGAGTGTGCCACCGGGGCCCGTAGTCACACGCACAGGCGTGTAAGACACCGCACAGCGTCCCCCGGCTGATGAAAACACAAATTGAGCTGCGGGCGCCCCGGGGGACGGGATTTTCACGAATGCACCCTCCCGATGCACCCGCTCCCGGGCTGCCGGAGCCTCTCTCCGCCCAAACCCCGCATTGTCGGGGCTGCTCCGGGGCCGCGGGACCGCAGCGGCGGGGAAACGGCACCACCTCGTGGCTGCCCGGCCGGGGCCGTGCCGGGTCAGGCCTCGCACCGACCGGGGACACCTTTGGGGACGGCTCGGGACAGGGGAGTCCCTTTGCTAGCCGTGGGGCAGGCAACGCCCGTGGTGAAACGCTCGAGCGATCGGCAGACGCTGCCCCGGCCGTGGGGCGGCACTGGGAACAGTGACAAAAGGAACCGCAGCATGGCTGGAAAGGGCCAGGCTCAGGGCTTGCAGCTCAGAAAGCTGCCAAGAGAGGGAAAGAAGTGCAGAATCTATTCCTGACCCCACCGAACTGTCAGCTGCCGGTCTGGGGTCCTGTGGTTAAGGACATGCTCATCACATCCAACATTGCCCGGGGTGTTTCTTCACCATAGCGGTCAGCATGAGCAGGGACATGGCGGTCCCTTCGTCGTGGGGTGAGGGCAGCCACAGGGGGATAACACGGAGCTGGAGACATGCTGGAAAAGCAGGACCTGAGGTTCCTGACGAGTGGCAGCTTGCTGGGGCCACAAAGGCTGTTTGGAGAGGTTGTTGCACATCTTAACCGGCCTCCACGACTTCCTCCTGCAGCATCTCCCCTGGCCCATGGCTGGGAAGGGCGATGGCAGCAGCACAGACTGCTGCAGGTTCAGCACCCCTCCAGCCTCCACCTCACTGGAGAAGCTGCAGGGCAGGCTGGCCTTTGATCTTACCCAGCTTGGTCTTGTGCTGTCAGCTAAAGCTCCAGTTTCATGCCTGACCTGTGTGGGATGGGCAGGGTCAGGACAGAGGAAAATCTGTGGAACATCACTCTGCAGTGGTGTTTTATTCTGGATATTACAGTGATGGTACACCGTGTTTCTTTTTCTTTTTCACGTTCATTGAGCACCTTTCAACCAACAATCCCCGTCCCTGCTGGGGCCTGGCTCTCATGCCTGCTTATGCTTAGAAACAGGAATTTATGTCAGTGATGAAGTGACTTGGGTATAAATGAGACTCAAGCCCCAGATGCTCAGCTTTCCCCTGGCAGACGGCAAAGCTCTGTGTCTGTCTGTGGTTGTGCCTGTGGCAATGATGTCATGCCCATTTTACACAGGCTCATAGGGGCACAGAGACCTGAAAACCTCACCTTGAGCTGTCCCCGTTGACCCTCCCACATGGCAAAGAAGAGTCATTATGGCGCAGAGCAGTACTACCAGTCCCCAGTACCCCCATGGTACTCAGACCCCAGGCACTGCCTCTACCTGGACCCCAGGGTGGGCAGAGAGCCTGGGAGGTCTTGGTTCTCCAGCCATGCAGAGGAAGGGCCAAAACACACCATGTGTCTGCTGGGCCTGCAGGAAGGCTGGTGGTGAGTGGGAGGCTGAGGGCTGTAGGGGACAGTCCCCATGGGCTGGTGAGTCACAGGCAAGTCCCATGCCAGTGATGGAGCAGTGGCAGGATGGTTTGTGCAAAACACACCTGATGAGGCGGGGCGTTCATGCTTCTCTGTATGCCCTGGGAAGACCACATTTCAGTTCATGGGGACAGCTGGGGTGACCTGCACTCCAGAAGAAACCGGGTGGGGGGACAGGCTCTGAACACAGTGTGGGAAGGGGGATGTGTCTGTTCAGGAGACTGGAAGCCCATCAAAGGAAGCAGGGGAGGTGCCCTTTGAAGAGTAAATGGCACAATAAGAAGGGAAACATGAGAATTACGGAATCACCAAGAAGATGAACCAGTGGTTAAAATGCACTGGGGCAGGGACCTGCTGGAACCAGCCAAAGGAAAAAGGCCTCCCTTCTAAAAGCAAACCTCTTCCTTCACCAGTGAAGAGATTAAAGAAGGACTCGGGGAAGATGGTAAATGGGGTTTCTTCCCTGCCTGCCCAGCAAGGTGGCAGAGGCCTGCCTGGGAACATGAGTCATAGAATAGTTTGGGTTGGAAGGGATCTTTGAGAGCCATTTAGTCTAACCACCCTGCCATGAGCAGGGACACCCTTCAGTAGACCAGGTTGCTCAGAGTCCTGTCCAGCCTGGCCTAGAATGTTTCCAGGGATGGGACATCCACCACCTCCCTGGGCAACCTGGGCCAGGGTTTTGCCACCTTCAGCATAAAAATTTCTTCCTTATATCTAGTCTAAATCTTCCCTCTTTTAGTTTAAAGCCATTACCCTTTGTCCTATCATAACAGGCCCTGCTAAAAAGTCTGTCCCCATTTTTCCTGTAGGCCCCCTTTAGGTACTTTAAAGGCCTCAGTAAGTCTCCCTGGATCCTTCTCCTCTCCAGGCTGAACAACCCCAGCTCTCTCAGCCTGTCCTCATAGGAGAGGTGCCCCAGCCCTCTGATTTTTGTGGCCCTCCTCTGGACTACCTCCCCCTCTCACAGCCTTTCCTACCCTGGGAGGTGGAGGCAGAGAGGGGGAAGGTGCTGCCCAATGCCAACACATTCTTCTTCCTCCAGTGAGGCAAGGGGCTGTGGCCATCCTGCTGCAGGTCTGGCAAGTGGCACAGCCATGGGGTGCCTGGTCCTTGCAGAATCACAGAATCACATGGGGTTGGAAGGGACCTCTGGAGATCATCCAGTCCAACCCCCTGCCAGAGCAGGGCCACCCAGAGCAGATCCCACAGGAACGTGTCATGTTTAGGTGGAACTTCTTTTGTTCAAGTTTGTGCCCATTTCCTCTTGTCCTGTCCCTGGGCACCACTGAAAAAAGACCAGCCCCGTCCTCTTGACACCCACCCTGGAAGTATTTGTAAGCATTGATCAGATCCCCCCTCAGCCTTCTCTCCTCCAGACTAAAAAGACCCAAGTCCCTCAGCCTCCCTCGTAAGGGCTCCAGGCCCCTCATCATCTCTGTAGCCCCATGCACCGCGGGGTCCCCAGCTCCAGTCGCCCCTTGCCCTGCAGCCGCGCAGGAGGGCAGGAGTGTACGGGTAAGATGTGCCCTATCAGCCGGGCTGGACCAGGGACCGAATCCGGCCCGTCACCTGCAGCGGGCCGGGTTTTGCCGAGCCGGTTCCCAGCTCGGGAGCCAGGGCGGGCCGGTGCGGGGCCAGCCCGGTAGAGGGCAAGCGAGGGCCGCGCATCGCCCCGCAACTGCCGGCGGGGCTCGGGGAAGCTCGTGCTGCCGGCGGTCCAGACCTCTCCACGGGTCAAAAGCAAAGGCCGAGCAAGTCCTCTGCAGGACGGGACCGGCCGTGAGTGCGTGTTGCGGGGAGAAGGTGAGATGCTGGCGGCAGAGAGGGGGTGAGAGTTGGGGTTGTTCAGCCTGGAAGAGAGAAAGCTGCGGGGACACCTTACTGCAGCCTTTCAATGTATACATCTTATAACAAAGATGGAGTGAGGCTTTTTACCAAGGCCTGTAGTGACAAGACAAGGGGCAACAGTTTTAAACTGACAGAGGGTAGGACTGGACATAGAGGGTAAGTTTAGATTGGACATAAGGAAGAAATTCTTTACTATGACGGTGGTGAGACACTAGAACAGGTTGCCCAGAGAAGTTATGGATGTCCCATCAGTGGAAATATGCAAGGTCAGGTTGAACGGGGCTTTGAGCAACCTCATCTAGTAAAAGGTGTCCCTGCAGCAGGGTTGAACTAGATGATCTTTAAAAGTCCCTTCAACCCAAACCGTTCTGTGATTCTGTATCTTCCCCCGCTGACTTGGTACTGGAGCCACAGCTTTTGCTCCAACAGCTCATGGATGTCTGTGTCCTTCCAGCAATCTATCATTAAATGAGAAGCCTGGCTGGCACCGGGCGTTGTTCCTTCACATGGCATGAGGAGCAGGAACGGATGCATACACAGGACAGGAACTTGCAGGGAGCAGAGCTTCCTGCAGAGACCAGGGTGACAGAAACCACATGGTGCATCCACCCTCTCCTCCTGCCAGCCCTCATGAATCTGTCCAGGAGTTAGTACGACATGGTGAGCATTGGGTAGCCAGTTCATGGTAATGCTGGTATGCTGAGTGACACCCTGTGGGATCTCAGTGGTCCGATTCCTACCACAGACCCATCCCTGCTGATGTCCTCAGCATCTTTCTGTTTGCAAAACCCAGATTTAGATTTTTCTCTCAGGCTGTCCATCCTTTGAAAAGGGAACTTGCAGGGAACAGTGGAAATGGGGAACCAGGAAACAGTTTCTGCCCTTCTCAGCTGGGCTTTCACTGACGCGAGGCTCATGGACACCAGTCCCAGGACTTGTCTGTATGGTGGCCAGCACCTTTAGTGTCACATTTAGGTTCCAGGACAGGGGGTCTGACAGCATCCCCTGAGTATGGAAACAGCAGCACTGAGGTTCAACATGGAGCAGCCAAGCCAGGCCAGCTCAGCATCACATCATGGCTCACATCCATGGTAATCTTTGTGCTTTTTGGTGAGGAAAACACCTTCAGATCCATCCCTGGGACAACTCCTGCTTTGTGTTACCTCAGGATAGTGGAGCCATACCCCCTTTTTTCCCCTTGCCTTGGTGATCCCAGCCTGTTCTCAGCCCCATGCACAAAGTCCCATGCTTTCCCAGCAATCACTGGCCTCACTCTTCCCCACAGTCCCATCTGGCCCGATGCAAGGCAAATGCTGGCCCTGCACTTGCTTCCCCTCTGGGATCTGCATCTGAACTGCTGGTGCTTTGTGGCTTGTGGCTTGGCCTCCTGGCTCTCCAAATGCATGACTGTCTCTGAGAGAGGCAGCCAGGCTGCAGGACACCCACAGCATCGGACTTATAGACCCTTGAAGTTCCTCTGTCCGTGGCCTGGGTCTCCTTTGCTCTGTCACCTGGTACCTTTGCCCTTGTTTATCCACATCCCTGCTGCTGGAGCAGGGGGAAAATGCATTTTATGCAACAAGGCTGAGAGCAGCAAACAGCATTTCCCCTGGGACCCGTGGCCAGCTGGGGTCTCCTTCATCAAGCATCTGCCAGCCAGCAGTCTCCTTCGACCTGCTGCCCTGGAGCAACAGGATGTGGGTAACCAGGGGTTCTCCAGACACAGGGTGGTGCAGGGTGGGGGCCTTGAATGTACCATGTGAGCCCCATACCAGCACCTTGCCCTTCTCTCCACCTCCTCAGTCCTCACATCCATTGCAAGGGCATCTGTCAGAAGGTTGTTCCCCAGGCCAAGCTGGAAGATGTGGGGGCTGCAGCGCTGTGAACACGACCCTAGTGAGTAATGGGATCCAGATCCAGGTTTTCTGCTCTCCCCCACTGCCTCACACAAATACTGATTAAATTAGTTTCACTTTTTTTCCTGCCCCTCTCACAGGTGGCATGGGGCAGACCCTCCCGGGGAAGCCTGCAGGCAGCCTCTCCCAGTGGAAATGCCCTCGTTTCGCTTCCCCCATGACCAAAAATCAGAGAGCAAGGCCGGTCCTGGCGCAGCGGGACCTCAAAAGCCCCCGCAACACGGGATAGAGCAGAGACTCCATCCTCCCGCCTAAGAGGAGGCTGCTCCCCACTTGGTAAATCCCTCATTTCTTCTGCTTTGGGAAGCAGGGGGAGGATTATCGGCTGCCTTCCTCGCGGCACCGACCGAGCCCTCGGCATGCTGGGCTGCCGTTCCGGAGCCACCAGCGCGCCCGGGAGGACGGACCCGCTTCGTCAACACCGAGCCCCGGGGTGGCGGTGGGGCTGGCCGGGCGGCAGGTGGGAGTCCGCCGCCACCGGGGACCCCCGCGACGGTTCCCCCGACAGGGAGGGCTGTCGGCCCGTGGGGCGGCCCCTTCCTCCCCTCCCGGCCCGCTCCGCCGCCGGCCCCTTCCCGCTGGGCTCCCGGCGGGGCGGCCGCGGCGGCGGGAGGGCGGAGGCAGGGCTGGCAGCGCCGCGGCGGGCGGCGCACACACGCACACACACCTCCCTGCATGTGATTAAATGGCTCGAAATCTGCTTCTGATTTCCTCGGGGAGGTGACTTTTCCCTTCTTTTCAACCCGGGATTTATTGGAGCCTTTTTACTCCGCTTCCAGGCAGCGGTCGGGGCTCAGTTTCTCCACTTCTTGCGTTTCTTTTTTTTTTTTTTTTTTTTTTTTAGTATATATAT
>JAOQGH010000069.1:18164279-18194792 GCA_025769975.1 Gallinago jamesoni | reverse complement strand
CCCCCCCCCCCCCCCCCCCCCCCCCCCCCCCCCCCCCCCCCCCCCCCCCCCCCCCCCCCCCCCCCCCCCCCACTGCCGATCGATCCACGATGCCATTGCCTGAAAACACCCATCCCTGGAGCCGTGATGGGATTTAGAGGATCCCATGTGCTTTGCCTGTGTCCTCTGCCCCTTCCTGGACGTGTTTGCTTTCTTTTTCTGTCTCGGTGCTTTCCATGCAAAAAGGCTCTTGGAAATCCCCCAGTGAGCCGGCCTGGGCTGTTTTGTCCCACAGAGCAGGATCCATGCTGCTTGTTGGCAGTCACGTCTGCAGCCCCTTCCCTGTCCACATCCTGCGCCCTGGGGTGCTCCTCTCCCTCTCCTCAGCGGATGTGCTGGAAACCGGCAGGTTCCCAGGAGCAGCAGCCACGGTCTTTCCCCAGGGAGAGCAGGGGACAGGGTTTGTGGTAGGTGATGACTTTTGGAGGTAGGCCAGCAGGCGCATCCCACTGCCAGCCATGCCTGGGCATCCCCGACCCCATGGGGTGCAGCATCCCAGGGATCTGGGGTGCAGGGGGGAGACAACCACCACGGTGGAGGGGATTGACACTTGTCTGACCATCCTGAGTCCTACTCCTCCTGAGATGGAGCTGGAGGGACTCAGCCTTGTCCCCCATGTCCCTGTTCAGCTTGCAGCCCCTCGAGGAGGACTCTCTGCTTCTGCTTCTCCTCCTGTTCCTTGGAGGAGGAGAAAGGAGGTGTGAGCAGAGGTGTGAGCCCCAGCCCCCCTCCCTCTGAACGCCTTCCCCATGATGGAGGGGCAGTGCAGATGGGAGGGAAGGGGCTTTTCTGGTCTCTGTCCCGTCCCTGGGGTGGGGGTGCAGCCCCGTCCTGCCCCGCCACCCGACCTGGGCTCTGATCCAGCCAAAGCAGGGGCGTAGCTCGAATCCACTGTGGGTTGGCAGCAGCAGCCAGTCTAGGGTTTCGCTGAGCCGGCTGCCTTCCCTAATTATTCCCAGGGAACTTGTAGGGGCAGCAAGCCCTGCTTCTGCACTGCAGGCTCCATCACGGGCCACGCGTGTGCCCCAGTGCACGGCGCTGCCTCTTCCCTGCTGGGACCCCCAAAGCCCCTTGTACCATTGTTCCAGGCTCCTCTGTCGCAGCAGCCTGGAGGAGAAGATGTTGTGGGGCAGCCAGGGCCTGGGCAAGGGTTCAGACACTGTCAAAAGGGGGACAGAAGGTTGCTCCATTGCAAGGTGTCAACGTTTAATTAGTCTATTATTGCAAATTATTAGATCTTGTGATTGTTTAATTGATCATATGATTGTTTAATTGGGCATACTGTACAAGGGCGGAAGCGAACTACCACGTAATTAGCCCCAAACCGTGCAATTAAATTCTTATTAATACCCCAAACAGCAGGGAACATTCAAGCCTTTAATTAGTGATTAACGGGAGACAGACAGAGCTTGCAACCGAGTCAGCCCTAAGGAACAGTGCAAGTATTTAGCTGGGTAAGAGGGGGGACCTGTCTGCCCCGATTAGTGCTGGATGGCTGCGCCGGGGGGGTGAGGAGACGGTCACGCATGCTGGTGTGACCCCATCCCACCAGCCAAGGGTGGGACAGCCACCCATCCCAGCCTGGCCAAGCCCAGCCAGGTCTCCCATGTTGGGATGGCCAGGATCGTGCCAAAATCCTGCCTGGGCTCCCACTAAGGTGGGGGCGCTTTGCTGACACCCAGCCTGGGCTGGGAGCGACAATCTGGAGCGGGCAGCATCCCTGCCTCCAGGTGGAGGGGACAATGCTGGCCAGCAAGAGGTGGTTTCTCACCAAAAGCTGTCTCCTGCGAGGATTTGCGGCAGGCTCCCAGGAAAAGGGCTGATGGGGATGTGCCAGCTGGGAGGGTCCCCAGCCAGCGGCAGGGTCAGTGTTGCCATGAAAAGTCCATGGCCAGTTACTCTCTCACCAATTAAACTGGAGGCCTGCGCCGAGGGCAGCGAATCATTTACCTGACCTTTCTCCTCCACTGCCCATCATGTCCCCTCCGGGCTGGCATCCCCTCTCCTTCCTGGAGGATGCCAGGGGGCTCATGGGGGCAGCCCTGAGCATTCCCAGTGGGATGGCAAAACTGCCTTGTGGGGTAGTTGCCCTTTCAGGGATGCAAGAAAATAACTCCCCCAAAATCGCTCTTTTGCTGCAGTTACGTGCCTCTGTTCAGCGGCATGAACCACCCCAGCTTGTCCCTGTCCTGTTGTCTGGTGAGGGCAAGAGCAGCCTGGATGTCGGGGTACTTCACCGCGTCTCTCCTGGCCCTGGCGAAGCCTGGCTGAGCTTCGGCATGCCCGGCACGGCAGCGTCTCTGGCACCGCAGCATCCTAGGCTGCCTGGGACCACGGGCAGTATGTGCTGTTCTCCCTCCAGGAGCTGCATCCCATTGCCTAGCCCCGTGTCAGAATTTGCCTCAAAAGTCCCTGTTTCTCACCAGCACCTCGGAAAAAAAATAAGTTCAGAAGGCACAAGCCCCCAAAGGCACCTACCGCCACGCCAGGCTGTTATTTTGATGCCTGCCATGTGATTTTTACACTAATCTCATAACTCGGGGGAGCTCCGGGGGGGAGCTGAGGTTTGAGCGTGTGGTGCTAGCAGCACCGAGGCCGGCACCAACCTCTCGCTTAACTCCTTTAAGCCTTCAAAAAGGCTCTCTTTTTTTAGGGCTGGGGTTTGTTCCAGCTTTCTTCCTTCCCCCAGCGTCTCCGAGGCCGGAGCGACGAGGCAGCGTTTGATCTGCGCGGGCTGAAGCTCCCACCAGTGCTGCCGGCCGGGGGGGAGGCGACTTCACACGACTGCCAAGCCAGGCCCCAGCAGTTAAATCTGGGCTGACACATTAATGAATTTCACAGTACGCCTGGAAAAACTCTCACCCAACCTCAATTTACCGGTGCGGGGAGGGGGCCGGGGCTGGGGGAGGAGGGCGCCACGTTTTGCCAAAGGAAATCTTGTTCCCATTATCTTTTTGTGAGAGCGTTAAGCAGGAGCGGGCAGTGCTCTGCCTTTTTATCTCGCACACGTGGACTTGGGCCAGGGGGGCTGCACAGTTCCTGTGGCTAATGAAAGAATAGTGTGCGTGTGTGTTTGCAGGAGCGTGCACGTGTGTGCAGGCATTTGTGCACGCATACTCTTGCATGTGTATGAATGTGTGTGTGCTTGTGTATATAATAGTGTGTGCCCACGTATTTCTGGATATTTCTGTGCACATCTGTGTGCATGCATGTGTGTGCATGTATGTGTGCACATCATACGTGGATATTTAGGTGCACATTTGTGTACGGGCATGTTAATGTGTCCATGTTTGTGTGTACGTGAGCTTGTGTGTGTGAGTGTGCACGTATGTGTGTGTGTGTGTGCACGCATGGCTTGCTCTGTGGGTTTCTTTGTGTGTGTGCTCATGCACACAGGGTAAAGCCTTAAAGATAAGGAGTTTGGGGGCTCCCTTGCTGGCACCCCGTGAGGCAGCACGGGCAATGCTGTTGCAGCCCCTGGCACGAGGTGGGTGGTCCCTCCTGGAGCCAGCCGGGCTCTGTCACTGGAGCCAGCTGCCGGGGAAGGGGCAAGGGGACAGCGGGGCTGCAGGTGCCTGGTTGGTGCTGCTGGACCTCCCGGCTGCATCGCTCCATCCCGCGCATCTCTGCCTTTAGCCGAGCACTGCCCCATCCCTACACGTGCTCCTCCTCTGCCCTGACCTCCCGGCACCAGCACCACGGGGCGGCGGATGCTGCACATCTGGACAGCACATTGGGGCCAGCTGTGTCGTGCCGTGCCCGTCCTGCTCCCCTGGCACGGGCAGCCCTGGCCCCCAGCAGCAGCAGCAGGGGTGCAGCGGGGCAGCTCTAGCCCACCCAGGGGGTCTGCCAGGTGACTCCTCCAGCCCTCACCCTCTCCCCTTCCCTCGCAGCCTGCAACTGCAACCTGCACGCCCGGCGCTGCCGCTTCAACATGGAGCTCTACAAGCTCTCCGGCAGGAAGAGCGGTGGCGTCTGCCTCAACTGCCGGCACAACACTGCAGGGCGGCACTGCCACTACTGCAAGGAGGGCTTCTACCGGGACCTCAGCAAGTCCATCACAGACCGCAAGGCCTGCAAAGGTAAGCTGGAGGTTCTTCGTGTGGGAAGCATGGATGGTATAATCTCTCTCGGTCTCCTTGCTCTTCCCTCCCATCCTTGGGACATCCCTCTGCTCTGCTCAGAGCCTAGCTGCTCCCTCGGATAGCCATTGGTCATGTCCAGCCTCCATCACTCTGGTCATCGGAATGACCCCGAGGGCACCAGGCAGGGACATCACTTTGAAACCAGCATCTTCCCAAGGAATGGGGAGGACGACAGGCAGGGAGTGATCAGGCTCCAGAAGCCCTGTCCATCCCTGGAAGGTCCAGGTGTGGCCACAGTTATGGTCTCTGCAGTTGGTGTTTGGAGAGATGCTGGGCAGATGCTGGAGAAGGTGCATGACGAAATGCGCTGGAAACCTGTCTGTGACACTGATGTTGTCTAGGCTATAGGCAGGCTTGGAAGCATTCAAGCTGTTTCACAAAATGACCCGTGGTGGCCTCCCTGCCTGGAAGGGCTGAGGACGCCGACGGAGGTTTCCGTCTCCCTGCTGGGCTGCAGGGAGAAATGCACCCCACAGAGTGCATTTCAGCTATGGGATGGCTCTTGGGATCTGTTTTGGGGGGAATGCTGAGCACCGTGGCTCCCAGTGCCTGTGAGCAGGGTGACTTATCCCAGAGCTGGCCAAGAGCCCCACTGGCTCCAAGCCACAAAGCTGCAGTTTGACTTTAGAAGGTCCCCAGCCTGCCAAAGGACATGGGACCTGCACCTCTCCTCTTCCTCCTCTACTTCCTAGCCAAGCACGTCTGGTTTCTCTTATCTCTCCCAGCTCAGCCCTCTCTGTGGAGCCTTTTTCTTCTGTGAAGCTTCAAAATAGTAACTTCACCAAAGAAACTGAGATAAGAAAACACCTTGCCCATCCCCAGGGACTGGCAGGATCCAGGCTGAAATGCTGGAGCAGGCGGGAGGTTGGCAATGGCTGCTCTGAGGCCAGGAATTCATCCCTTTTTTCCAGCTTAGATTACAAATCCCTCACAGAAGGGACTGTGGCATCCCCTCCAGTGCGTAGTGCAGCTGCGTGGGCTGCACCTTTGCTGCTGTGAGGACATGATGCTGTAGCTTGTTTATGTAGGGCCTAGGTTCCTACATGTAGGAACCGCTGGAGCTGGTTTTGGACTGTTAATGTTGTGGCCGCAGACCTGAATTGGAGGATTTGTCCTTTGGGATTCCCTTTTCAGGTGCATTCATGTTTTTTGTAGGTATGGCTCATTTGGGTCCAGGATGTAATGGGTAAAATCCTGCCATTGTCCGTGCTGCGTGAGCCGCCCCTGCCTCTCCCCATCCTTGTTCCCATGGAGCGGTGGAGAGGACGGAGCAAAGGGAGAAACTTCCCACGTTTGACCGACGCTGTGGTGGCAGTGGGAGCATGGCTGGGCAGGCACTGGCAGGGGAAGCCCTGCCCTCAGCCAGCTCATTAGCAAACGCCGAGCTAATAATTTTTAATTAGCGGAGCAGCTGACTTGGCCGGTCCCACCTCGGCAGCCCATGTCCCCAGGGGAACACGTGCTACTTCCCAGCTCCATGGCCTTGGCCAAGCCACGTCACAGCTACAGCTATGGCTAGGGGCTACAGCAGCCCCTCGACTGCAGCAAGGGTTTCCCATTGGTGGGACTTGTGCCAGGTCCCAAAGCTGTGCCAGGTGCCAGCATCCTTGGAGTGACACTGGGAGGCACTGGGAGAGAGGAAGAGGAGGAGGAGAACGTTCCCAAGGTCGATAGGTTGGCATCCCAGGACATGTTCCATTCCTGCAAGGAGTCCTGGCTCTGACTGAGGCCACGGAGGAGTGGCAGCAGCCCCCAGTTCTTGCTGTGGCATCACTGGACTGGGGCAGCTGCAGCAAAATTCCTTTTTCCATGAGGATTTTCCTTGAGTGCTGGGGGCTCATGGGCAGCCCTGGCTCACGCCGACTGGCACTGGGGCTCGAGGGGTGCTGGGGTGGCTGTGCTGCCTCCACCTCACTTCACATCCTCTGCAAGCAGCACCCAACCTCCCCATGCCTCCCTGAATGAGGAGTTTCTGTTCCTTGTTGGTCCACCAGCTCTCTCTACTTTTGCCACCAAAATTATTTGATAAAATCCCAAGCAAAGTGGAAGCCTCGTTAAGAGAAGCCTTAACTCCCTGTGGGACCTGGGGTCCCTAGTGCTGCCTCTGGGCTGGGCGTTGAGGTCTCAATTTCTGCTCTAGCCAGGGAAAAGAGCTCATGGCAAAAAAATAATAGTAAGTAAAACAAGCAGGATTTGTCTCTGCTGGAATCAGGGAGGAGAGTAATGGAATATGGCCCAGCTCGTCATGAGGATAGGTGTTTGTGGGAGCGGGGACACAGTGGGTACAGTGATTCCTGCCCGGGCTGTGGCTCAGGTCCCTCCGTTTTCAGGGCTGAGGATGGAGGAAGCAGAGGGGCCCTGGCTGCCTCCGTCTGCCTGCTCCTGCCTCATGCAGGTCTGCCAGGGCAAGTCCTGCCCCACCGTCCTGGCCTGGCAGCAATGGTGGAGCGTGAAGGTGCTGGAAAGATTCAAGGTGGCTCCTCTGGAGGCTGGCAGAGCATCCCAGGGTGCTCAGGAGCTGGTGGGACAGAGCGAGGGCTGACCCTCCCACACAGGAGAAATGCCAGCGGGCGATGCCTGGGCTGCAGAGGGGCGGGGAGCTGCAGCAGGTCCCCCCAGGCAGACAAACCTCCCTCCCCTGCCTGTCCCCAGGCCGAGCCACCGGCAGGTCTCTGCCAGCCCGGCCCGGGGGTGCTGCTTTCGGAGGGCTGGCAGGGTCTGCCGGCGGCCTGGAAATGCTGCGCAGGCTCAGCCCCGCCAGATGAACATGTGCAAAGGGCCGTTCCCCGCCACGGTGCATATGTTGAGGAGGATCTGGCAGCAAAGGCGGTTCCCTGGGTCTTGGGGGCCAGTTCCTGGCTCGGCCTCGGGGACCTGAGTTAATAATAAAATCCCTGATGCTTCTGCTTATTTGGCTGCCCTTCCTTCAGAAAAGCAGGAGCGTTTCCACCCCTTTCTTGTACTTAGCCAGTGGCAGGGACTGTCCCAGTTTGGGACTGGGAGCTCCTTGGAGCTGGGAGCCTGCCTGGTGCCATGAATGGGAGCTGGTGCTGCCAGAGAGATATATAAATACAGAGATGTGACGAGAGTTTGGGCTTGGTTTTTCCAAAGATGCATCCTGTACCTACAGCTCAGATACCTAAAATCCTGCAAGAAAAAAGAAAGAAAAGGGAAAACAAGGCTCAATACAGCAGATCTTAAAAGCAGGCATGGAGCGAGCTGCTGTGAACTGACATGTGCAGCTTCGAATAAAGGTCTTTGTACCCACCGCAGTGCTGGGCCAGGGCAGAGGCTGAGCATCCCAGCAAAGGCAGATTTTGCAGGCACTAGGAATGAAGTTCAGTTCATATTCAGAAGGCAAAATGCTAGCCCAGAGGCCAGGAACTATTAAACAAACCCCAAAGCATGTTATTAAATAATTACCCAACCATGGTTTGTCTCTGCTGGGAGGCAAAGTCTTTGAAATAAATATCAAAAAATACCAAAATATCAACTGCAGATTGCACAAGCCCCCATCTCCTGCTGGCAACTGAGCAGAGCCCTCGGCCACCAGCTGGCAAGTAGGGAGGCAAACTCTTCCATCCAGCTGCTGGTCCGCCAGCAGCCGGCGTCACCGCTGGACACTGTGGGATGGAAAAGCTGGGAGGATGGAAAAGGCAGAACAACCTACAGGATTAATTCAATGGTGGTAATTGAAAAGTCAAATAAAGAATGGCTGTGCATTAATCCCTGTAATTTAAACAAAGCTGTAAACCGTGAGCTTTCTCCAATGAAAACTGGTGAAGCAGTAGCAGCTAAGCCTTAAGACGCAAAAATACTCTCAATATTAGGTGCAAGACATGCTTTCTGGCAAGAGCAGCTCAATGAGTTAAGCTCCAAACTAGTGACTTAATCCACCATTCAAGTACCGTGGGCCAGATCCTGGCAACCGGCGGGGCTGTGAGCCGCAGGGCTCAGTGTGTGGGCATCAGGCAGGGAGCTGTGCTGTGCCTGTCCTGCCTTCCTCGCTGCCAGGATGGGGTCCCGGGATGGGACCCCCCTTGCTGGGTCATGGCAGGACCAGGAGGGCTGCAGGTGCTCCGGCAGGAGTGATGGGATGTGGCCATGCTGGGATGTGGGACTTGTTGGGTAAGCACTGAGTGCTGCCTGAGATGCTCTTCCCATTGGAGTGATGGAATTTTCATGGGACTGCAGGAAATCCCACCACGGCAGGGTGAGGGGCCAGAGGTTGGTCTGGCAGAGACCAAGCTCATCTGTTGTGGACATAAGATGAGCAAAACTGCCTTAATTGCTGATCCAGGTAAAGTATTAGAAGATATTGCAAGTTGCCTTCTCCTTCATGAAGAGGTATCTGCTTAGATGAATTGGATCCTGATTGTGCTGAGACTTATGTCCATCCTTTGACTTTACACCAGGAATACACCGCTGAGGCCCAAGAGATTATCCACAACGTGTGAAGCTAAGCACTTATGTAAATCTTTGCTGGAAGTGTGCCTTTGGCCATAAATCTTTTCACGCACAGACTGTCTGTCGCTGCGTGGAGAGCAGGTGTGATGGCTGCAAGGACCTCTGAGCTCTTCTTGTGCGGTTATGTCTCTCGGACAAGTGAGAGTTTGGCCGTGCTCATGCCCAGCTGCTCCGGGGTGGGTTGTACTTCAATGGCTGGGGATGGGTGTTGTGGCCCTGGGAGCACTGCAAGCACCAGTGGTGGGGTGAGAGGCCCTCGTTCAGGGCAGCACCAGGGTGATGCCGGTGGCACTGGGCTGCCCTTTCCAGCATGGGTGCTGATGAGGATGGGTGATGCTCATGCCCAGCTCCACTAACAGAAACCCAAGCCTTTGTTAGAGGAAAAGAGACAAAGCAGTAGATGGTTTCCAGGAGGTCTATCTGCCAGCTCGTCAAAGGCACCTGCTTCCTCCAAGTGCCACAAGATCCAGCCAAGCCCATACAGAAGAGCCCTAAGCAGTAGACATAGAGAGACCATGCAGATGCACCTGAAGCAGCTGAAATGTCCCGGAGCACAGTGGTTCAAGAGAGGGTGGTTAGCTCATTGTTCTCTTCCAGGCAAAGCAGTAGTGCTGTTCCCATGAGTCATCCAGGGCTGGTCAAGCACCATCCCTGCCAACTTTGCTCCTTACCTCCCAGGGCAGGACCACACCTTGATCTCAGGACCTTTGGGGGGTCCCCAGTGATCCGACAGTGGGTGTTTGCAGGACAGCAGGGGGACGCAGCCACCCTGGCGGGCGACAAAGTTGTTGTGGCTGAAGAAAGATCCTGTGTTTCTGACGGCCTCACATCATGCCAAGACTCCCTTGCTCGCTGCCATTTGTTATCACAGCTGAGCCCCCAAAAATATCCTTGTCAGAAAGACGTCCGCTTCCAGTCTCAGCCAAGATCTGATAAGGATGAAGCATCTGGTCCCCATTAGAGGCTGCTTGCTCTGGTTTCTGGCCGTGCAGGAGGGGGCCCGAAGAGCAGCACCGTGGTGCTCCCACCAGTCCCATCTGGTGAAAATTAGGGAAATGATAACATCGGGGGGCTGCGAGGGCAGGCGGGGCGGGGTGGGGGGGAGATGTTTTGTTTTGCTTTGGAATCACGTTCAACTCTTACACTGATGGAGTCTGAGATAACCTTCTCTAGACCAGGGCAGGCAGATGGGAAGATTCTCTTCTGAGTGAGCTTCTCCTTCCCTTATAGGCAACCCCTGGTGGGTCCCATCATCCAGTGCTTTGTGATGGAGAGTCACTTTGGGTCTGTTCTGAGATTGGAGACCCAACTTTCACCCACCTTAGGTGTGGCTTTTTCCCTGGGGAAGCTGTGGTGGAAAGCCATGAGGATATACTTTGGCTGAGATCACCAGGAGGCAGGATGGGCATTGAGCCTCATGAACTTGGGAAGCATCAAGAAAATCTTCTTCAGACCATCCTAAAACCAAAACAAGGCTGAATTTTGTGTAAGAGCTCAGTGTTGGTTCAGCTCTTTGGACTGGAAAGCTCAGAAGTGGGAGAACAAGTGGAGAAAATGCCTTTTAGTGCTGTGACAGGAGCATTGTCCCAGGGTTGAGTTGGGGGAGCAGACCTGGACATGTATCTGTCCACTTTCTGCCCCTGCAGTGCCTTCAGTCCCACCCTGGCCATAAACAAGGGTTTGCATGGCCTCATGTGAGCCCCATTCCCATTGCTTGCACAGAACAAGGCTGGCAGAAGGTGTGGGGCTGCCTGTGGAAATCCTTCCTCCTGCCTCACACCTGCTGGGCTGTCCCTGGAGCCCAGAAATCAGGCAGGAAGAAGCTGTTCTACTGGTGTCCAGACCTTAAATGCCAGCTGGCAGCCGCAAGTGCCTGTGTGAGCTGTGGGGTCTCCAGGGGCATCCCCATCAGCAGAGGCCATGCCTTTGCCAAACCCCTCATGTGCTCTCCCATGCTGCTCGCAGCACACATGAGGCCACAGTCTGGACCCATGGGTCTTGGCTGTGCTGACCCCAGTGGCTGCTTTCCACCAGTGCACTGGAAGGAGCCATGTCATCCTCACTTCTCCAGGGATAGCATCTTGCATCCAGTTTGGGATTTGCCTTGTGCATCACCTTTCATGTGACCTCTTCTCTCTCTCCCACCAGCCTGCGACTGCCACCCTGTCGGCGCTGCTGGCAAGACCTGCAACCAGACGACAGGGCAGTGCCCGTGCAAGGACGGTGTAACCGGCCTCACCTGCAACCGCTGTGCCAAGGGCTACCAGCAGAGCCGCTCACCTGTGGCCCCCTGCATCAGTGAGTGCCACCATGCCCTGCCTGTGCTCAGGGACCCTTGCCAGCACCGGGAGATGCTCTCCTTGAGATCCCTTGTGATGGGTGGGAGGAGAGCTCATCCACCTGGTTGTGCTCCAGGAGGTGGTCAAGGCAGGATGGTTGGGTCACTTTCTGGGGGCACCCATGTTTTTTTCCCCCAGCCCAGGAGGCTCTGAAAGACCCCTTTAGTTAGTGCTTCAGCCAGCTGACTCAGCTCTGCTGGGACATGTCTTCAGCTGCAGCTGAGCCCTGAGCATGGCAGGTCTGGGGCAAGGCCAGATCCTGTGGTCAGTATAAAACCATGTTTATTGTTGCAGTGGTTTTGAATTTGATCCAAGCAGCAGAAGCACAATTACTCACCCTGCAGCATCTGCTGGCACTGCTGGAGCGGTAGCGATGGGGGTGAGCTGGCAGGACTGGCTCCTCTCCCTCTGTTGTTCTTGGGGACAGAATTAGGACAGAACTTCTCCCAGGTTTTGTTGCCAGGAGTCCTGAGACAGTGTGATCTTTACCCACACTTACCCCTGTGCTGTGCAGCCTGGAGCACGCTCAGGTCAGCCGAGCATCCATCCATCAGGTGAACTGAGCATCCAGGGATCATCCATCCCTGGAGCATGTGTCCTCCGCAGCAGTGACTTAGGGCTCTTGGGGGTTGCAGCATCTCAGCCCGTCCCAATTTCCTGAGCTTAGTTTGGGCATCTCTGTGTCTATTTAATGGCCTGTGATATTGAGGTCAGACTCATCCCATCCCTCTTAGCAAACTGCTGGAGGTGACCCACAAAATCCCCTCTGTACCCCACTTGCAGAAGAAAGCCTTCTGCAAGGTGACATGTCCAGGTGTCACCCCCAGAGCTGGGGACACCTTTCCTTAAGACATCTCTCCCTTTCTCTTCCAGAGATCCCTGCCATCAACCCTACCTCCCTGGTCACCAGCACAGAGGCGCCTGCAGGTGAGTGCTCCACGTCCTGGGCCAAGCCCACAGGGGAAAGGATTTCTCCATCCCTTCTGAGCAGAAGAGCAGGGATGCAGCCTGCCAGGACCTTGCCACCCGACAGCAGGTTGTGGCAGGGGCTGTGGCGTATGGCACCTGTGGCTCAGTGGGTACTTGGGGGCTGGCTTTTTTTAATCTCTTTTTATTGGTGCCAGTGAGGGAGGTTTCTCTTCAGTGCCTTTTACCTCTTCGGGGCAGTGGCGCTTTGAGCAGTGCTGGGGCTGCCAGGTCTCCCTGGGACACAGGTGACATGGGGCTCACCCCACCCAGGTCTGGAGGAGTGAAGTGTTTGAGTCTTGTTGCTTGTCCTGGCTCTGACATTTGATGGGACCACGGGACGATCAATGTCACTGCTGCTGTCACTCAGCAGAAGAGGGGAGCAGCTCTGGTGGCAGGCTGCAGGCTGTGCAGGAGTGAGGGAGGCATTTCTGCTGCTCTCCTTGGAGCTCCTCAAGTGCCACTTTCCCCAGGCTGGAGCAGCAAGGTTCACATCTCCACACATGCTGCAGGTTTACCTGTGCTCCTGCAGAGGCGTGGCTGGGGCTGGACACTGGTGGGTGAATGGATGCTGCCTGCAGCAGTAGGTCAGGGTCCCTCTTCCAGCCCAGCCACGGCTGGTGGTGCCCTCAGCTCTCACCCTGACACAGCACATGCTGATAGCACCTCATGGGGCTGCACCGGCTTCTGGACTCTGTGCCACCGCTGCCACGCTCAGCCTTCCCTGGCGCTGCAGGATGTGGCCTGGCAGATACCATGGTAGAGAGGTAAAGCACCCGTTCTGCATCTCCTCCCTGACTGCCACCCCCTGCCATTTCATCTGTCTTCCTGGCACGTCCGTGCCCTACATGGTGGTCACAGCAGCGGGAGCGCATGGTCTGTGCTGATGCCAGTCCAGTTCTTCAGAGACACCCATACCCCTGCATCAGATGGGGCCATAACAGAGCTTTTCTCTCCCTCTTCTCCTTCTGCAGTCCTGTTGGCGCCATAGCGTGGCTGTTCCCAGCCATGCCAGTGTCTGTGCCTCTGCAGGGATCCCAAGCCATGTTGAGGGGAAGAGCCTAGGGAAAGAAGGAAGCCTTTTTGCTCCTTGGGTCACCCTTCACCCTGCAGTCACTGAGCCCTTGCTCTTCTCCCTCATGCTAGTGTGGGGGAACTGACATCCTGCACCATTCTGCAGTCCATGCCATGGCACATGGTCCTGGGAGGAGAGCAGGGGCACTTCCAGCTCCCCATGCCCATATTTAATGAGGAGATTCCTCATGCCCTGTTCGGGGTATGTCCATCCCAGGAGAGCCAGCACGCTCCTTGGAGACCTGGTGCCCTGCGTGCATCCTTCTCCCCAGTTCTCCTTTCCACAGCCACCCTGCCTTGGGGTTGAAAAATGCCAATAGCCCCTTCGCAGGCTGGTGACTGCCTGTGTTGTGCTCCTCAACCTTTTGGGGTATCTTCTAGCATGGTCCTTGAAGCCACATGCAGGCACTTGGTGGCCACAGGAGAGGAACTGGAACAAGGGGCTGTAAAAGGTACAGAGTAAAGGGTGCGGATGGGGATGGAGGAGTGACACGTGTGGGAGGAGGCTGATAGCTCAGCTCCTCATGGAGCAGTGCTGGCCCCTGTAGACACACAGATATTGATGCCAAGGCTGGGAGTGCTGCACAGCCCGGCGCTGGCCCTGCGCCCACGTGCACATTTCAACCCTCCCAGCCCTGCTCTGCAGAGGCTCCAGGAGACGGGAGGTGTTACTGGGAGGTGAGTGGAGCAGCCCTGCGTGGATCCAGCAGAGGTTTTCCTCCACACTGAGGCAGTGGAGGGGACCTGGTCCTCGGTGGGATGTGCATCTTGCGCGATGGGTTGACCATAAGAGCTGAGCTGTCTGTGATGGCAACACTGCTGGGGGGGCTGTGTGGGACAGGGCAGAGCACCAGCACCTCTGCTTCTGCCTGTCCTGCCTGTCCTCCCCGCTGCAAGGGAGGGAGCTGGGAATACCAGGCTTTGTGAAAAGGAAAAAAAAAAAAAAAAAGAGAGAGAGAGAGAAAAGGGGGATTTTGATGTGTTTATTGCAAACAGAGAGTGAAACATGGAGTGGAGTTAATCAAGGTGACTCCCCTCCAGTGCTTTATAAATAGGAACAGTCTTAGAGTGATGTCTTGTATTTTCAGCGTAAAAATGAATGGCACTTGCTGGAGACCCGGGTGTTTACTTTGTTTTAGCAGAGCAGGTCTGCCTTAAACCACTTCTAGTTTTATCTGTGGGTTAGTTGTTTTAAGATTTCTGGCTTCTAGCTTGAATATCTTTAATACAAAGTAGCTCTCCTCTACCCAGAGTCTGTGACGGGGCAGCAAGGGACCTGGCTGGGGTCCTTCTGCCCTCTTTGCTGGGGGGAATCAGAGATGGGGCAGGTGATGCTGCCCTGCCCACCCTGCCTCCAGCGTGCTTGTGTTGTGGGCAGGCTGGCCCCACTGGTGCGCCCTGCCTGCTGCCTGTGCCCTGCCTGCACCCCACTCCCCCAGGAACCTCCAGGCTCTTCCAGAAGCAGAACACATGCCAAGGGGGCTCTCAGCCCCCCTGGGCCTCATGGTCCTCCCACCCCAGGCAGCCTCCAAGCCTTTTCTCCCCCCATTTCCTCACCTCCCTCCCCACCTCTGGCAGCAGGTGCTGGCCTGCCCGAACAGGGGGATATTGTTTGGGGCTGCTGTGCTCAGGTGCTGGGCTTCCCCCATCTCCCCATCCTCCTCCCTGCTGGCGTCCTGTCCCTGGCTGCATCTGGGCTTTTCGCTGATGTTGCCATCCTCTGCATCGCTCTTCCCAGCTTTCTTCTGCCTTTCTGACCCTCCCGAGCCTTTAAGGTCCAGCTTTGATCTCTCTGCCCAAGCAGCCAACTGGCTCAGCAGAGAAACGTCCTGGGTCCACTTCTCGTAATTTTTATTATTATTATTTTAAAATATTTTCCACTAAGTGGGGAAAAAAAAAATCCTTGTTCCCCGTTAGCAGAATTAACAAAACTTGTGGAGTGCAAAACAGGGCTTTAAAGGAATTCAAAGTCAGCAGTAAAAGATTTGCAGCCATAACACCTAATTAAGTTACATCTCTCTTAAAACAAAATATTCCTTCTTTTTTCAAGTTCAGGAGAAGTAAACCAGATGTGCAAACTTGCCGTCTCTCACACATGCTCTCCCCATGGAGACGGGAGATGCCTGTGCTGGGCTCGCCGGGCACCATCTGCCCCCTCCCGCCTCCAGCAGTGGGGGCACTGCAAACCCGGACGGGTCCTGCATCTTCACCCGAGGCTTGCACAGGGCTGGGACCCAGGCTGGACCCTGCAGCAAGCACCCCTGCACCCAGTCCCAAAAAGTCCCCACTCCATGCCAGGGCAGTTGCTTGGGCACACAGACAGGCTCCTCTGCTCTACTTGGGGAGGAAGATGGCACCTGTCCTGCCAGGCACTTCCCCAAATTAGAGGGAGCTCACTTTTGAAGTCCCCTTAAGGTAGCAAGAAAAGATGGAGCATTGTGTCAGGGCTGGGGCTGTAGCACATCCCAGGGGACGCAGTGGATGGGGGCATCTTCAGCACCGCAGCTGAGCACTTCAGTGCACTCACTCAGCAGCCAACCCCCAGGGAGGGACCCTGCGTCCCCTCCACAGCCACCACCGCTGTCCCAGGGGATGCAGCGGGGCCGGGGCAGCACTGCCAGCCCAGGCAGAGGGGCAGCGTGCCAGCACAGGGGGGTGCTGAGCCCAGAATCGGGGCTAACACTCCTCTACCAAGAATTAGCTTTGTGCTGCGCTGCTTCTATCGATTACAAATTTGGAACAGGCGGTACAAAGTGCCTGATAAAAAGGAGCTGGGCAGAAGGGAGAGCAGCAGAGCCCAGGGCAGGTTCATGCTCCTGGGCTTCTCTCTCTCCTCTTTTTTCCTCCTCCCCTTGGCACAGGACACTGTTATTCCCCATCTTCCCCGACCCTCGACTCCATCCCCAGTGATCTCTGTGGCAACGCGCAAACAAAGACAACTTCAGGGACTGCTGGCTCTGTCCTGGGACACGGGGCCAAGCTGGAGAGAGGACCTGTGAGAGGGAGAGAAAAGAAGAATGATGGGCTTAGAAAAAACATGCCATTTGGAAAGAGACAAATTGAGATGTTCAAAGGAAGATGGCAGGGGGAAAGAAAGGAGGAGAACCAGGCTGCTTCAGGCAATTGTTGGGATCAAAGCCTTTGAGGAGAAGGAAAGAGGCATTCCCTGCCCTCCCTCTGCTTGAGATGCAAATCTGGGGTCTTTAGAAGTGTGAAGAAAAAAGCCTCCTTGAGGACATGAGTTTCTCCGGAGATCTGGGGGACTGCAGGGAGGGATGCTGCATGGGGTGGAGGACAGGTTGGTGACCTACCCAGCCATGCTGGAGCAGCTTGAGCAGGGGATGCTCAGGGCATAGAAGCAACTCAACAGAGCAGACCCGTTTTCCTTACACCCTTGCTTCTCCTAACCTGAGTCCCCTACTTTTAGGACACCATCGAGGCACAGGTCTCTGGAGTGGCTGCCCCATGAGGGTGCTTCCCACAACCCCTGAGGATCACGACCTCCTTGGCCTGGGGTTGGACCTTCCTTTGGGTCCCCTCCCTGTGGCGCCAGTGGTGGAGGTGGTGCCAAGTCCTCTCTTGCCCACGTTGCCCAGGTTTGCGGAGACACAGTTGTCCTGATTGACTGACTTTGACATGGTCCCTGCCTGGTCTCTATGGTGGCCACCATCACCTCTACTGCATTTCTCCCATCCACCCCC
This sequence comes from Gallinago jamesoni, assembly GCA_025769975.1. Classification (NCBI taxonomy): domain Eukaryota; kingdom Metazoa; phylum Chordata; class Aves; order Charadriiformes; family Scolopacidae; genus Gallinago; species Gallinago jamesoni. The sequence goes on along the minus strand of JAOQGH010000069.1, from coordinate 18,178,061 downwards.
TTCTGAGTCCTGGAGGAGAGTCCCCAGGCTCCCTCCACTGCCCCTGTGCTGATCTATCCTACTGGACACCATCACCATGAGCACAGGAGGTGACCTGGTTTGCTCTGTGGGTGCAAAGCCACTTGATTTCTCTTCCCAGCTGATGTGGTGTCAGTGTTCATGTTGGGATTTAAAGGCCCAGCCCCTGTGAGCTGCAGGGGGCAGCTGGGCTTGCCGGACCCCCATCCCCAGCAGCAGCCCAGCCCCTGGCTCAGGAGCCTTCTGGAGAATGCTGGCATGTGAAGCACCCCCAGTCTCTGCCAGGCTGGGGCTTGCTGCTGTCCCCTCCACCCTGTTCCCTCTTCCCTTGCGGTGGGACGGGACCCCACATGCTTCAAGCCCTTCAGTGCTCAACTCTCTGTTCTTCCTCTGCAGACTGTGACTCCTACTGCAAGCCAGCCAAGGGCAACTACAAGATTAACATGAAAAAGTACTGCAAGAAGGATTATGGTAAGGACCTCCTCCTTCCCTGGGCCACGCTGGGCTTTGCCACAGAGGCAGCCAAGGGCCAGCCACAGGATGTCCATGGGTGAGAGAGATGCAGACATCCCAGGGGATGGGGAGGACCCAGCATGGAGAGGGGTTCCCAAATCAACCCTCTCAAAGGTGCGATGGGTGGGGCTGCTGGGAACGAGCAGTTCCCATTGTCAAGCTTCCTTTGGGGACAAAGGCAAAGCATCCTCCCGTCACCTTACCTCCTCCTCTTTTCCCTCAGTGGTCCAGGTGAACATCCTGGAAATGGAGACAGTGGCCAACTGGGCCAAGTTCACCATCAACATCCTCTCTGTCTACAAGTGCCGTGACGAGCGGGTCAAGCGTGGTGACAACTTCTTGTGGATCCACCTGAAAGACCTGTCCTGCAAGTGCCCCAAGATCCAGATCAGCAAGAAGTACTTGGTCATGGGGATCAGTGAAAACTCCACTGACCGGCCAGGACTGATGGCTGACAAGAACAGCCTGGTCATTCAGTGGCGGGATGCCTGGACACGCCGCCTTCGGAAACTGCAGCGGCGGGAGAAGAAGGGGAAATGTGTGAAGCCCTGAGGAGTTTCCATCCACCCCATCCCACCCCGTGCTCAGCCCCAGCCTGGTTGTCCGCTGCCAGACTGCGCCCAGAAACTCTGTACATATATATAGTCTGAACAGACTCTTCTGTCTATAGTGTATATTTTGGCAATGGTTTCCCTTTGTGTGTGCACGCATGGATGTGCGTGTGGGTCTTTTTCTCTAAGTGTGTATTAAAAATAACACAGTAATGACAAACCTTTCATGAGGAGCAAAGCTGAGGAAGATCCTGTAGGTGCCTGAGGGAGCTTGAAGGGGATTGGTGTCCTGCTCCGGGCATGCTGTTCATAGGACTTGTTTTCTAGGCTTTTCTTTTCCTTTCAACAAAGTCTTCTGCCTGGTGTTGACATCTGAGTTGACAGTTCTCACTTCTCCAGTGTCCAAAGCCTCCCACTTCCTTGCTCTCTGAGAATGTGCTGCTGTCAAACCTCCCTCTGCCCTTTTCCTTGCCCAGTAGGAACAGGAGGTCAGAGACTTCTGTCCCTCATCCCAATGTGCATACAGGCAGACTGAGTGGAAACCCTTCAATGCTACAGAGGTACCAGCCCCAGGATGTCCACCAGGAAGAACAAATTAACTTTTGCAAGGCTTCTTTCTCTGGTGACCTCAGGTTTACACAGACCAGCACTGCCACCTGGAGCAGGACCCATGGGATGCTGCAGTGCCACGGGGAGGAATCAGGCCCTGGAAGTGGGTTAGTGTCCACCAGGGAGAAAGGGATACACTGTGCAACCCCCTGGCCATTACATGTTCAGGACATGAACTGTGTTCTGGTGCATGGTTCAGGTGGCCTATTTTCCCCTCCCATGTCCATCAAGGCCTGCCCTGCCAGCAGGACCTGGAGTGGAGTTGACAGACTCATCAGAGCCACTATATACCATCATCCATCCTAACAAAGTCTAGATCCCTGTATTCTCAGCTGGTACCAACTGACATAATTCCACCTATTTCTGTTGAGTGGACACCAAGTGAACGTCTGCCTTGGTATCCTTCAGCATTGGCCTGACTGCGTGTTCTTCTAGAAAGCATTGCTGTGGCCAAGGTTGTCCAAGGAGATGCACAAAGCAGAGGTGGCAAGAAGAGAGAAGAGCTTTCATTGATCCACCTCTAGTCTTTTATATCTTCTTCACCATGTATTAGTCTCCAGTTCAAACAGACATCAGTATCTTCCCATGTTGAGATTGTAGCGATCTTGGCATAATAAATATGAGTAGAAATAGTAGGTGCTCCGACAACAGATATTCCTTTCCCTACAAACCTTGCCTTGCTTATTGAATGGCTCAGTGAGGTATTGTAGCCTACATCTCAGTCTTCCAGTGCTTTAAGATGATGCTTTGCCCTTTTGAGCTCAAGGCAGCTTCCCTATCCCATGGGTGACCCAGTGCTTCTGGACTCCAGCATCCCAGGGTGGTGCTGGAGCTTGGAGCTGAAGAGACTGGGGGAGCACTGTCAGGGTGCAGGACAAGGGAGTTTTGGGGAGTGAAGATGTAGGCACTGAGGGATGTCTGTGTGGACATGCAAGTGCCATAGTTGGGGAGTTCCGTGCATTGGTAAAGTTGCTGGAGATACTGGAATTGGCTTTTCAGTGATGCGGAGGGCATGCAGTGCCATCTTTCAGGTCCCACAGATGCTGTGGTGCCTACACAGGTTACAGGCAGAGGTGGGGGGAAGCCAGAAGCTGAGGGCCAAAGGGTATGTGGGACCATCTGGGCTTGGATGAGCTGGTCCTATGCCACACTCCTGACATGGACCTCCCCTTCCCTCCTCCAGCTCAGCTGTGGGGATGCTCCTATGCCTGGTTCCTCTTCTTCTGGTTGTCACGGGCTGTTAGCCACTGCAATGAGATGGCCCTTGAAGTTAGTGGGCCACCCCAGCCTCCTCTTCCTCCCAGGACTGCTTGCACCCAGGAATCCAAGAAGCGGAGCTGCTCCAGGTTCCCTCTGACACCACACACCCAACAGTCCTCACACAAGAGTCAGTAGTGGAACATCCTTTGGTTGTGCATGGCCAGAACTCCCCACAGCCCAAGGGGCTGCTTGGCATCATCAGGGTGCGGAGGCTCACTGGCCCCTCTTCTCAGCAGCTGCAGCCCACAGAACAGCAGGGGGACAGCACTGCTCCATAGGCATGGATGCTCATCAGGGCAGGGCTACAGTAGGCACATGCTTTCTCCAAGCAAGTACGGCCTTCAGGCGAGGCATAGTGTAACTGTGTTCCCCAAAAAAAGCATTCTGCACAGCCTGCTGGGGCAGGAGGCTCCAGAGTTTCCTTTGGCACCTGATTTCTCCTCCGTGGAAGCAGGGCATCTAAAACTCTTTGAGGACTTCGGTGTGGATGCTTGAAGTTCTTGATTTACCCTCCAAGTTGGCTCTTCCCTCTTGTTTCAGCTCTGCCATCCAAGACTGCTGTCGAGGAGGGGTGACTCGCAGCTGAAGGGGTGTACTGCTGGGGCAGATCAGATCCACCTCATAGCCCATGGGCTACTGCTGAGAAGAGGAGCTCTCCCACTTTGGCTGAGGGATGTCCTAAAATCCTGGTTGAAGGGCTGGAGCAGGCTACTCTGCACCTTCACTAAGGTTGCTGCCTAGAAGACATTTTCCTGATTTGCCCTGCTTGTGTCCCCCCAAAGTCCAAAGCAAGAATTCATCTTTCCTCTTCCTCTCCCTCTACCTGGTATGGCTGGCTGGAAACCCCTGCATGCTGGTTCGGCTACCCCCGGGACATCAGGGCTGGGTCACCTGGAGCTGGTGCCAGGGTGCCAACGACGGTGGTGGAGGCACCACAGAGTTGCATGGAGCTGCTGCTTGTCCTGCCCCACAGCTGGGGGCAGGTCTTGGTGCAGACACCATTACAGGCACCACTGGAGGAAGGGTCTGCAAAACCAACCGAGCTGCTGTGCCATCCTCAGGGGGTACTGCTGAGTTGGCTCTGCTGGCTGTTCCTTTCCATGCCCCGCTTGCCACACGGGAGGTGGCTGGGAAAAGGGGCCCTTTGCAGAGAGGGCTGGTGACACCCTGTCCAGCCTGGGTGCCAGCCTTGTGCAGACACTGTGCTGCACAACCCTGCACTGCTGTAACTCTTCTGGCCACTTTTCATCAAAGCTGGCTACTAAATGCAGCTGGGGGCATCCCTGGGTGCAAGGGGGACCCCTCTGGATGGGGAACCCAGCCTGCCGAGCCATGCCTGATGGCTGCTGCAGGAGGTTTTTTTGAAGAAGTGATGCTGCCCAGAGGATTTAGACGCAGAGCTGCTCCCAGCTGCCTATTTAACTCCCCACACATATCCACGTGCCTTTTCATCTTCTTTTTCTGTTTGCTTTATAGTTTAAATGTATGACTGGACAGGGCAGATCCAGTATGCTGGTGGGATCCTCCGCAAGTCACCCCGTGCAGATTTGGGGGTGTACTCTGCTGTGCTTCTTGGGGTGCCCTGGGCCTGGCTGCTGGGATATGTGTCGTGTAAATACCATCTCCAGCGTGTCTGTGCAGGGGGACCCTGGCCTGGCAATGTGGTGGCACCTGTGAAATATGTAAAAAGAAAAGCCAGCAAACATTATGGACCATAGTGTAGCATACATGAGATATGTGCATTTGTGGAGTTTATTGTTATTTTATTATTATTATTTTTAATAACACAAGTCTAATAAGTACTGACCACCTGATTCTGGGTCTTCTTTGTGTGCACAGGCAGTTTGCCTGTGGGCTGTGAAGCCGGGGGGACTTTGCCAAGGGGTTTTTCTCTCCTATCACCCCCACCTCTGCCAGTCGAGGCTGTGCTGACCCACAGGGTTTCATGAGCACTGCAGGAATTTCCCCACAGCTTTGTATCTGGACTTGTGTGGGCTCAGGGCGTGCCATGGGGCTGGCTCCGACCATCCCCAGGTGCACCAGGGACCAATTGTTAATGGCCCATCGTGGCGCCCAGGCTTGGCTCTGCGGTCGTCTACCCAACGGTAGAACAGGGACAGCAGACCCCAGAGAGCTTTTCCACCTCACCAAAACCAGTTTGCCAGCCTCCATCCAGCTTCTTCGTACTCATTGGGCCCATCAGGCAAGTGGGGGGCTCTCCCCAAGCCCCCACCCACCTCTGCTTCTCTGGCAGCTCAAGCATCTGGAGTCGCCCAAACCTGGAGGGCTTCACAGCCACGGGGGTTAAATAGCTGGAAAAACTCTTCCACCTTCCCATCATCACTTTCCAGGAGCAGTAACTCAAAAAACCCCAGGAACATTAATGATATTACTTGCTGTTTATTTAATTTAGATATTGTCTTTATATACTCATTAATGGCTTATGTAATTATTTCATTGCTGTTCATAACACTAACATTTAAACAAAGCCACAGTTAAAAGAAAGAGCAATCAAGCCAAATTAGGCTTAACTGCTTTCAAAACCAATTTAAGGGGGGAAAAAAGGGATAATTAGCAGTCAAGCAAGGAATTGCCTTCCCGCCCACACTGACGCAATGGGAGGCTGGTTGGTGCGAGCTCTGTCAGGCTGAAGCTGGTCTGGGGCACCTCCAGGGCAGGACTGTGGGGTGCGGAGTCAGACCACCCCCTTGGTTGGTGGGGAGTGCTTGTGACTGCAGGGTGCTGCCAGAGCCCACGGGTGACATCAGGGTGGGGGGACTTGGGTGGCAACAGGGGATGCCATGTGGTCTCAGTGGCCATGGCAAGCAGCCATAAGCTTTGCAAGGGCAAGAGATGCTGCAGAGCAAACTGACCTTGCCAGAATGAAGGCACACATTTTCCTAAACAGCTTTTCAAGGAAAAACATATTAATTCAGCAAAGGATCTGAAAAGACTTTGGCATACTCCGGTGCACTGCCGTTTCCTAGAGCGCAGGTCCTACCCGCCCGCTGCAGCAGCTGAGCTCAGGCACGTGCCAAGAGACGCTGTGCCCGGACTGGCTGCCCCAGGCGGTGGATGCCTCGTCCCCACACAGGAAGGACCAAAGCAACCACGCACATTTGCATCAGTGGGGGTTTTTTTAACAGACCTTTTCCTGATGTTCAGCTGGGGCAAAATATTTGAGATTCAAAGGCAGCTGAAAGAGAGGCCAAGTTTGCAAGTTCCCCCCTGGTTTGGGACTGAATTTTGCAGCTGGTTGAAATTTTTCTCATTTCAAAATGCTGAAGGACATTTTTCATGGAAACCCAGAATTTTGTCAAGGAAAGAAGCAAAATAATAGAATACTATGGAAAACTCAATGCTCTTTTTCTGGTTTATCCAGTCAGCTCCATTCATTAGTTATCACAGGAGCTTGGACAGTGGAACCTCAACCTTAGTGGACAGACAGATGGATGCCTACACAGATTATTTCCCGTCATTGTGCTTTTGGTAACCATAAGTCCATATTTTTATTTAAAGTGGACCTGAATCCCACAGGAAAATGCCTCCCTTAGGCGCAGGGGAGTCAAGTAAAGAGCATTTTGCTTGGCCAATGGGGCAATGCTCTGTGGTGAGCTCTGGGAACATGCTTCCTGGTGAGGAGCTGTGTATCTAAGTAGGGGAAGGACCTACTTGCTTGGTCACTTGTCATGGCCTGATGTGCTCTCCTTGTTTTCATTGCTCCCTCGCTGCTCTCTGGTACTCAGCGACTTCTCTCCATTCCATGATGCAGACCTGCATGGGTACTAAGATAGTAGTGGCTCCAGCTGTTGCAGAGCAGCGATGGGTGGCCCCATCAGCCCGTCCTTTTCATGCTTCTGTGGTTAATAACAAAAAAAGTACTACTTTGTCTCCTGTGGGCATGGTGTAGTAGGGAATGGTGGCTTGCTACCATCCCTCAGGTGTAGTGACCTGTCCAACCACCCCACTCAGTGCCATGTCCTCCATCCTGGCTCTGCCATGCCCGCGGTACTGCAGGATGCTGCCTGTCACCCCTTATCCAAGCATGGTGTTTTACTCGGTGCTTTACAACGCTCACAAGCCTCAATAACTTCCCATATTTTGCTTCTTAAGCAAACCTCAGCCTCTACATTTCCCAGCCTTCCTCCTTCCTTCCCAACCCAAACCAAGGCTCTTCCACCCACCCACACTCCTGCCAGAGTAGGACAACCAGGATAGGATGGGTTTTTCCCATGTCAGCCATGTGTGCAGGGGGTTTCTCTGCTCCAGCCACTCTTGTCCTTGCAAACTGGTGCAGAATGTGCTGTTCTTCAAAATGCCAAGTGTATGATTAACGTGTATTAATAATGTATTAATATACAAACGTCAGGGGTATTTATTACATCAGAGTTAATCACCACATCATCGGTTCATGTTTTTCTTCATCCAGTCTTTCTATCTCCCCGTTTGTCTTCAGTAGGGCACAACTCACTGGTCCCACATGCTCTCTGTGTGCGCAGGATACTCGCCCCCCATGTGGGGCATGGGGAGGCAGGGGCTCAGTTCAGCAGAGCTTGGGAAGTGGGGAGGCAGCTTCCCATGTCGGCCACGTGGGGGGAACATGAGGAAACCATTAATTGATGGGCTGGTCTGTGCCATGTTTTCCTAAGGAAGAGCTGAAGACGGGGAACAGCTGGGGTTAGTGGGGCACCATCTGGAGAAACCTGTTGACTCCCTCCTGACGGGGTTTTCCCACCTCAGCAGCAATGGAGAAGAAAAAGACAAGAGTGGTCCCCACAGTGCCCTGGGGATGGGGGGACCCTGCTGCACCCCATGACCTGCATCTGCACTTACATTGGCCGTAAGGCTTCTCTGCAGTGTTCCACCATGATGTTTGCCAATGGCACAAAAAAACCCATCCCACCCAGGGATGCTGCTGCTCCAGCAGAGCCGTGCTGGTCCCTCTGTGACTTGGGCTCAGTGTCGCTGCGCCTACTTCCAGGCTTTCATCACTCAGCTGCCACCACAACCTCATCCCCCCCATTTCATCCTCTGCCATCCATGTCCCCAGCCTGTGAGGCATGGGACCTGGGTGAGATGGCTTGTTCAGGGGGATGCTACATCTCCATTGAGTCAAAGACAGGCTGGGGGCCTCCACACGGGGCAGGATCAGGCCCTCACTGCCAAGCCACCAGCCGGCACCTACTGAAGCAAGTCCTCTATTTACACAGCCCCCACAAGACTCCAATGTTTTCATACTGGACAAGATACACTACCTTGAAAGCTTGGAGAACGGGCCTCTCCACTGTCAAGATAAACACCACCCACCACTTCCCCCTCAGCGCACCCACGCAATGGGAAATCATCATCCTGCATTTGCTGGGAAGAACAGAGAGACGTGGCACTTCCAGAAATGTCTGGTTCTGGGGGAGTTTGGAGGAGGGACTGCCTGTCAGAAAGCCAGCAGCAGCCACTCTGGGTGCAGGCAGCCACCAGCTGAACCACGGGTTTGTCAAGCTCTGGGGACCACAGTTCTGCTCACAGCCCAGGGAGAGAGGGGATGGAGACAGGGCAGAGCAGACTCAGTTTAGCACATCTAAGGGATCTGGAGGCACCTGGTTCTGGTCTCTCCCCAGCACCGGCATCCCCACAGAGACCTCTGAAGCAGGATTGTAAAGCTGGGTGCTGTGTCCTGCCTGCGCCCTGCTGGACAGAAGACATCGAGAGAAATGTTCTCCAATGCTTGCAGCTCTGGGGCTGTGCGATGGGTCACTAACCCGACCTTGTGGCCCTTTGAGGCTTTTGGTATGTGGTGACTCTTAAGTGTCCCTTCCCAGTGCTGCTGGCTGCCCACGCTGTGATCCCTGTGGCCCCAGAGCCCAGCCAGGACGGGGTCGGTGCTGCTCAAGTCGGTGCCCTCGGAGTCTTTGGTGCTCCCCATGGCGTGACAGTGAGGGTTTGCTGGTCTATCGGGAAGCCCAGCAGGCTCTGGTTCATGCTTTGAGCCAGAAATCAAGGTGTCTTTGGTCTGCACATCTATACGGAACTTCACACTGTCAGTTTTCCAGCAAAGCCAGACAATGCCTGGAGGTGGGAACCAGCAGGGTGGCAGAAGGGGGCCGGTGGGGTGGTCAGGCAGTGCTGTCCCCATCACCTGCAAAACTCCTGCCCCTCCTGGGTCTGAGCTTCACAGCAGCAGCCCCATGGGTGCTGGTCCCCACCTCCATCCCCATCCCTCACTCCAGCACTCAGCTCCTTGCCTTCAGGAGTGACCCCTTTCCAGCAACCTGCCAGCTCACCTGGGGAAATTCCCGATCTGGTTCATCATGCAAGATTAGCTCTCAGGGAGCGCCTGGTGAAATCGCAGAGCATTCGTCTGCTCTGGGCCCTTTCAGACTTTTCCCTGGCATCCAGCAGGACGGCCATAAATCTCCGCTACTGCCTCCGAGTCGAACATTTCCTCCGAGCCCCATTATTAATTTTCTGAAAGATCCCATAAACCCCCAGATGGAAAAATACGGAGATATTTGCACATGTGCCGTAAAACACACTGCCCATCTATTTCAGATGGATGTGGCAATATATAAAACATACTTAAGGCATGAGCCAGGTTTCACGGTATTTAAACAAGGCGGCATGATGTAATTGGAATTTACAGTATAGGAGCAGATTGAAGCTGGGACTTGGTTGCGTACCATATATCTTCAATCTCCTGAAGATTTGGCCTGCTTTATAATGCCAAATGCCTTTTGTACTTGTCACCTATATTTTAAGTGGATGAACAGCTCCTTTCATGAAATAGAATGGTTGGAAAATATATATTTTTTCCATCTGAATTTTGCAGCCTCTCTGGAGAGAAGTCTACTCTGTCCCCCTTGCAAACAGCGCATACTCCCAGGGAGGCGGGTGTCTCAGAGCTTCTCTTCCCTCATCCTTCTGCCCAGATGGGTCCTGTGCCTGAACAGCAAGATATGCCACAGCCTCTCCTCTGCCATGGCCCCAAGCCATGGATGCTCTCTGGGGTGGGGTGGAGGTGAGGACCTGCTGCCCACAGCCACTGTTCCCTGGGGCAGGAGAGGGTGGTGACCCCCTGGTACTGGTCCCTGGTTCTGGGAGGCACAGCCAGTGTTCCAGGCACTGCTCACAGGAGGTGGTCCAGGCAGAGAGCAGCCCTGGGAAGAGGTGTCACCACCAGGTCCCCCAAAAAGACGATCTGATATCCAGATGTGCCCCCACTTCCCTGCAGCCCCTTCAATCCAGCATTGGGGGGAGTAGGGGATGATGGGAGGGTGATAGGAGAGACGTGGATGCTCAGAGGCCACCAACGTCAGGGCTGTGCCCATCACCAGTGCAAGCACCTCTTTGCCATCCCTTCCCAGGGCAGGGCAGGCAGACGGGTGCAGCAAAGCCAGGAATTTTTTGACTCTGGCAGCCCAGTTCCTCCCAGCAAGGTCCTGATTTATCATGTCCTCTCCATGCTGCTCCCCGTTCTGCTCACCAATGTAGGGGATCTCCAGGGAGGTGGGTGATCCAGAGGGGTCTGTGGCCAAGACAGTCCCTACCTGCTGCACCCCCCGTGCCTCACCCGCACCCTTCCCATGGCACCTGCCCAGCCCGAGGGGACCTGCCATCACAGATTGGGGTCTGCATCTCAGCGTGGAAAGACAGTGCGGCCCTGTGTTTGGGAGAGGGAGATGATTATGTGCCCTGTCTGAGACCTAGAAACCTTTCCCCCAGCTGAAGAGAAAGGCAAAAAAAAGGGAAAGGCAAAAGATATGAAAGCCTAAAAATTGAAATTTTTCTCACAGATAAGCTGGTGGCTCCATCCCAGCCAGGCTATGAATTCCAGGATGCTGGGGGGACTCTGAGGTGTCTGGGGGCACTCAGACTGGGGCTACAGAGCCCCACCTGCAAGCCCCGGGGTGGAGAGGAGGTGCCAGGGGCCAGAGGCCCCCATGCCTGCCAGCTTTAGCAGGGCTGCTGGACCTCATCTGGCCAAACTCACTAGCCCTCTCCCCATGCTCCTCTGAGCATCCAGGGGGTTTGTATAAGGAATTTTTTAAAAATGAATCAATCAAGTCATTCCCTTTCAGCAGAAGGAAAAGCCCTCCAAAAATGTCAGTTAGAAAAAATCCAAGTGATTTGTTTGGAAAATTCTGAAGCGCAGGTCCTCTAGAGAGCCAGGATGGCCTCTCAGCCTTGCTCTCCAGAGCCAGGAACCAAGAGCCAAGACCCCAGCTCCAGGGCAGGAAGCCTAGAAACTCTCATAGCCACAGCTCGAGCTAGAGCCCAACAGAGCTGCAGGTCACCTGCAGCTGAGCCAGGACCAGCACCCCATGAGCCCACCTGGAGCCAGGGCTGAGCCTCCCCGGGGCTCTCCAGACACAGGGGTCCAGCCCCCTGGGGGCTGGGCTGGATGCTGAGGAAGGGGCCAGTCAGCTGGCTCAGTTCGGACAAACTGCTTTTCCACAGAGTAAAATCAGTTTGATTGGAAGTTTTCTAACTAGCCCTGGCTCTTGACCATCAAGCATGGTGCTGGCCACAGCTGGATGAGACACGGGGGCTGGTGGATGCTACCTGCTGGTGCAGAAACTGGGTTATTTGCCCTTGGCAGCCCCTGCACATGCCATGCCAGTAGCAGACCCCGAGTTGCCATCCTGCAGGACATTTTCCTGCTCCACAACTCCAGACTTAATTCCTATTCATGAATGAGCTGAACTGCTCAGCAGAATTTTGTTAGAAACCATCTGTTAGCTGGACAGTACTTGTTGTTTCTCTAGACCTCAAGAGACCTCTATCATTTTCTGAAGGGCTCTTACTGCCAGACAGAAGGTCTCTGAGGGTTTCTCGTGAGGTCCAAGTATGTACAGCACAGAGAAAACTCCTCAACAAGGTGGTGTGTGTGTGCACTTCCAGCCCTCATACCTCTTGGAGACCTGGCTATCAGATGATGTTGAGCATCAGCTCTTTGAAAGCCAGGAACCTCTCCATCATTGCCACAAGGGAGGTTAAATAGGCAGGCATCTGGAATCACTTCCCATGCTTGAGAGTTTGGCCTTCATCATGCCAAAGGATCAGCCTCACCTAATGCTGAATTTCTGGCATTCAGCTAACTCTCATGGGATGTGTCCTACAGAGGTGTTGGCATGATCAGGTTGGCACAACACACTGAGCACTACATTAGAAGAGCTGGTGGAGGTGCTTGGCTCCTCGGTTGCTCTGGGACCAGTGACAGGTATCTGATGTGGGTTAAATGATGTAGAGCTGCATTCTGTCATCCTCACTGCCTCTTAATGGCATGTTTCTCTGATACGAGCTCTCCAGGCTTGCTGATAGTCATCCACAGGATGTCATCAGGTTGCTTCTCTAGGCTGACTGCAGTGGTCATCCAATATTTTAGCTCATTAATTCTAAGGGGAAGGCAACAAAATGAGCTTTTCTTGCACTTCCCCCATGGCACTACTTATCAGGGTACCTTTACAGATCTAAGAAGAGAAGAAAGCAGATAGTTTAAGCCCCGTGGCTTTATCTAAGGAGTCTACCAAACCCCACAGGGAAGGGATGAGATTGCCAGAGGCTAGGAGCATTCAAATCAAGGCAAAGCAGCTCTAACAAATGGATGCAGCTGAAGGGGATAGCGTAGATAATGGGAGACAGGCACCGAGCTAGTGATTCTCTGCCTGAAGAGATTGCAGATGGAGCACCTCTAGGACATCAGAGACATGCAAGGCCTTTGTCTACATGGCACACAGCAGGGACCGATACTGCAGAGCTGACCGGCACAAAACAGATCTTCAGCAGGAGTCAAGAAACATGACCAAGAAACCACATTTCTGTATCTCTTGTTCTTCCTTTCACTTTCTCACCACCTCCTCCATCTTTCTCTTATTCACCTCTCTCGCCTTTGACCTCTCCCCTCCTTCCACCAAACTTTCTCTTTTCCCAAGTTTCTTGCTGTTTGGCTGCTCATTTTCCCTTTCCTGTCAGGGATGATGAATCACCTCTTCGGATGAGCGTCATCAACATAACAGACTCATCCTTCTTTTGACCTCCTCAGCTCTGAGCCACTTCCAGGAGGTAAGAACTGGACCCAATTACGCTGGAGAGGAGATCACCAGTTGACCTGGGGAAACAGGAACTAGTCTGTTCCCCCTTTTAAATCCAGTCACAAGTCCTGTGCTCACCAGTCCTGCATGTTCACTGGAGACCGCACATCCCTCCCGCCATCCTGCTGTGCATCCAGCTGGGGCACCTCATGCTAAAGAGATGGCCATGTACACGTGCTCCTGTCTTTCTCTTGATCTCCCATACCTTGCCCCACCTTTTCCTCCCCCAACACACATCTGCTCACACAGTTCCAGAGAATTCGTTTCATCTTGCCATTGAGCCGTTTATTTCTTTCCAGAGAGTTAAAAGCCTGTCTCCCTTGATTTAGTGAGTCAAGAGTGGCTGGGAGGGAGGGGAGAGAAGAAAAGAATGAAAGAAAGAAAGAAAATAATGAAAAAAAGGTCTTGGGAACATCTGGAGTTGCTCTTAAGCAAGATGCAATATTCTCAGCCAGGTGCTGAGTGACTAGCTTCTACTTGGGAAATGTCAATGTGTCAGAGGTTGAAATCCCACCCAACACCACCTTGCTTTCCCCTCTTTGCTGCCTCCTTGCCCTGCTTTAGTTGTGCTGCCCACAGCACCTCCCTCAGGTGGCACCAAGAGGAAGGGGCAGTTTGTCTGGGACCTTGCTGGATGTCACTGGAAAGCATCAACGGGCTGAGCTTGTCACTTGAAACCAGCGGGTTCACCAAGCAGAGGGATATGGAGAGGCTGGGTGAGATCATGACAGTGCTGTCTGTGACGG
>JAOQGH010000069.1:18126752-18164179 GCA_025769975.1 Gallinago jamesoni | reverse complement strand
ACTTGAAACCAGCGGGTTCACCAAGCAGAGGGATATGGAGAGGCTGGGTGAGATCATGACAGTGCTGTCTGTGACGGATGAGGCAAAGCCAGGCAACTGAGGAGGCATCTGCAAGTGGTTTCAAAGAGCCGGGAATAGGGCTGCAGCAGGACAATCTGGGTGGTGAAGATATCTGAGATCTCTGGCAGCAACATTTTCCAGCAAGGCAAAGCAAAGACCTTTCTCAATGCCTGGGTGAACTCATCTGAGCAACTAGCTGCCAGCAAGGCAGGAAGGGCACAGGGATGCTGGTGGGCCTGGGGCTACTTCCCAAAGAAAGGAGCTCTTGGACAGACCACTCATACTGAATCATTGTTGTCAGTGCAAATGGACTATGAGGATTTATACCAGCTCCAGAGCATGTCCAGGTGAGCAGGGAAAGCACATCAGTGAAAGCTGTTGTAGCTGAGGAGGTGACAGCCATCCTGAGCTGGACATGCTCCATGTACTGCGACCCACTGATGCAGCAGCCAGAGGCAGCCACTGGAGGTGTCATTCCTCATGGGCTTGACATGGCACATCAGTCAGCTGCCCAGGATGACACCACGGAGCCCTCTGGCTCTTGGGGGGTGCCCCTCTGCAGGGCCCTGGATGCAGTCCATCACCCCCTGCCCCATAGTGCCCGTCCATCATTGAGCCAGTACATCCAGCAGAGCCACACAGGGTTGCTCAGGAGTGAAATATTCCTTCTTCCCACTGTAGTTTATAAATTATGAGCCATAACATGAAAAAGCAGAATTGGGAGTTAATTGGAGGAAAATTCCAACAGGCTGCTTGGGAGGAGGACTGGCACCACTGCCAGGTGGCACCTGCCCCGCCGGGCCAACTCCTTCCCCATGCTGGATGCCCTGCAGAGGCTGAAGTCCGTCCATTTGAGCCTGACCACCTCTTCTACACATCTGGCCTCAGCTCCCAGTGTGGTTACTCCAGGGCGAAGACATGGCTTCCTCTAACCTGCTGCTCTTCAGCTTCCTACAACCAAAGGTGTGCATTTGGCTGGTCCAGGGGAGAGACCATGGCCAGGGCCATCCACCTGTCTTCATTCACACCATCCTGAGGATCAATAAGGAAAAGGACCAGTACTGCTGCCAGTCAAATCCAAGCACTGTCTAGGGCCTTGTAGGCGGCTTTCATGTCCCACATCTCATTATGGTGGGTGCCAGATACCCAGGGTTTATGGCCAACCATATGTTTTTTCAGGAGTTGGAATCTATCCTCATGCCTCAGCAGTGTCCAAGTATCAGGACAAGCTCCTCAAGGCTCACCCAGGGCCTCCCACCCTCTGGGCACACAAAGTACCAGTAATGTCTTTCCACGTCACTGAACTAGACCAGGTTAAGCAGAGACCTCCCTCCTCAGTGATGGTGGGATATGAAGGGTGGAGAAGTAAAGGACAGCAGAGCCATCCCTTTCATCACCAAACCTGCATGCATGTGTGGTGTCACAGGGCTGCGATGGCCCACAAGAGGCTCCAAGTCAAACCAGCAGTGCCCGTGTTTAGGCCAACCCTCCTGCTCAGAGAGGGGTCCCTTTGGGTGCTGCTTTCCCCTCCTCTCTGCTAGCTGAAGGGTCCCAAAGCCCACATACCCTTTGGTTGTTGCCTGAAGAAGCTGAGGAACAACAGAGCAGAGCAGAGACAGAGATCCTCTTAGCCAGTGTGTGGAGGAAAGATGCGGGACCAAGGCATAAGTCTGGGGCTGCCTGCAGCCTTCCCTGCACTTCTTTCCTTTTCCTGGACCAAAAAAATAATATCTGAAAGGCACCTGCCAAGAGCACAAGAGCAACCCAACCTTTCCATCTCCCCATGGTCCAATAGCCTCCTCTCCCCTGGCATAGGCAGCACTGCAGAAGGACACAGGGTCCTCCCATCTCTGCTGATCCCAGCCCTGCATGTCCCAGGACATGAGGACATGAAGAGGTGTCAGCTGTGCTCAGCGGCTGTCTGTAGCAGGAGAGCTTGGTCGCTACTGTGACCCAGTGCACTGGCAGGGAAAGTCTGGGGGACAAGGGACTACCACTGCTCAGGGCATGACCTTCTCTGGCTGCCCAGAGCCTTCATCCCCATGTGGCATCAAAGCTGTGTGCTCCCTCCTGCTATGAGGGGGGAATTCTACAGTCCCTAATCCAGGGGAGGGTCACCAGGACACAGTCCCTACAGAGACAGAAGCATCTCTGAGCAGCGAATCAAGCTCTGGTCCCCTTTCCGGAGGAGCATCCTTCCCCACGCTGGCTGGGGAAGCCTTCACAGAGGTGGGATTAGCAGGGCCCAATCCCACATTGTGTGGGGTCCCTCTCCCTCAGAGCAAGCTGCTCTCCAGAGATGGATGTGGGGTGGTGCAGGATGAAAGTGCCAAGCGTGGGCACTGGTTGCTCCATGAGACCCCCATGGGGCGTCCCCCCTCGTGCGCCCCCACCCCAATGCAGTGGGGCAGAATACCCAGTGGGAGTGGGGGGCCAGAGCACGGGCAGGGGTGGTGAGGCTCAGGTGGCCACGACAGGGGCGTGGGGCCAGGGACGTCTGCAGTAATGACAACCAGGTGAGCGGGCGGCGATAAGCCCCCAGGAATGCGGCAGCAGCAGCTGCTGGCCCGCGGCTTGCTCAGACCTTGGATGGGCCAATTAAGTAAATAGAAAATTTGGAGCATGGGATCAAAGCCGGAGCGCGCAGGCTTTATTTATTTGGGAAAGGTCAGATTATATTGGCAGATGTGTTAAAGGAGAGAGAAGGAAAAAACCTTTCAAAAACATTGGCCTTGATTTGAGGTTTCCCGACGGGCGGGACGGGGTTTTTTTCTTCCTTTTCGGACCACGGGTGGGTAGGAGTGCTGGCAGCACTTGGGGGGCGGCAGGGAGGGGCATGTCCAGCAGCCTTGCCCATGCTGGGCTTGCCGCTCCTGCCCACCCACCTCCAGGCCCCCTCTGCCAAGAGCACCAGCCCCAGAAATGGGGGTCCCTCTGGCTCAGAGCCCATGCCCCATCACATCACTCTGGCCTCAGTCCTCTGCAGCTGGTCCTGCGCTGTGGTCCCCAGCCGGCCAGGGAGGTGGTCTCCAAGGTGGACCTGATGGACTCTCCCCACCACATCCCTTCCTGCCCTCTCCCCATCAGTGCTGGGCTCAGCATTGCTGTTCCCCCAGTGCCACCCTGGCTGTCCACAGCCATCCTGGGTCACCATCCCACCACTGCTCTGCTGCCCTTTTGATTTTCCCAGCTTGTAGAGAGGGAAAGCCCACCTGAGCGGTGCCCCCAAGCAGGGGCAGGAGAGCGGTCAACATCGTCCCACTCTGCCCATCCTGCTCGCAGGCTCATTCTTCTGGGTGGCAGGGGAACCCCAGGATTGGCTCTCATCAATGAGCCTGGGGACATCCCCAGTGCCATCAGCACTGCCAGCTGATGCCTATCCTGGGGCTGGACAGATCCCCCAACTCCCACTCCAGATCAATCGCCACCTCCCCACGGGTCCTCAGCCAGCCCCCCAACACTCAAAGGGGGACAGACATCACCTTCTTTAGCACCCTAAAACCATGGGAGGGTCACTCAACATCCCACATCCCAAGGCTTTGCTATATTTCCCAGCTGGGGAAAGCGATGGCGGGGGGGTGGGGTTGGAGGTGGGGGTGTGGGGGGCATAGGGAAAAGGAGGGATACAGCATGGGCGGCAGCATCCAGCACCAAGATGGGATGGTGGCTGGAGGGACCTGTGATGGAGGAGAGGAATGTGTTCACCCAGGCAGGAAATGGTTGGGCTCAGCGAGCGCGGGACCCGCCTGCTAAGAAAACAAGCAGAGGCCAAAAGGCAGCGGGGGCACAGCGCCTGGCAGGGGGCAGGGAGGAAGGGGGATCCGGGGGCAGGAATGCCAGCTATGTCCCCACTCCGGGCAGGTGTGCCAGACTCGCTGCTGGTCCCGCTGCTGGTCCGGCTGCTGGCCCGTGCCAAAGCTGCCGCTCAGCCGTGGGAGCCCCGTTTCCTCCACACAGGCAGGCATGGAGCTGAGCAGCAGCTCGAAAGGTGCAGGCAGGTCCCCGTCTAGCTCTGCCGCAGTTTTCCCAGCCTGGTGGTGCCGAAACAGGCATGAGCTGTCAGCGGGGCTAAGAGCTGTGCACAGCCCGGGATCACTTACTCAGAGCCATGACCAACAGAGTTTCTGGTCTCCCATGTCCACAGTTATGAAGAAAGCAACCCCTGAATCAACACCAGTCATTCTTCCAGGTCTTCTCCAGCTGCACGCCAGGTACCATAGGGGTGATGGGGTGTAGAGCGGGGATGGGAGTGGGTCAGACCAGGAGCAGAGGGAGCAGCCAGGGATGGTCCTGATGGAAAGGGCTGGTGTTCAGGGCTGCGGTCACAGTGGTGGCCAGAGGCAAGACATCTCTCATGCTGGCTGCCCACTGCGTGGTCCCCCACAGGATTGCCACCGTGTCACCTTGTCCACACCAAGGGATGCCCGGTGCAGTCCTAGGATCCATCTGCAGCCACAGGGACATTTCTGGGTCCTTTCTGGTCCCTCTATGGGACAGCACAGCATGAAATGCCGCCTGGATCACAGTGCTGTTTGGAAACTCCTCTGGCATGTAATACAATATCTGGCAGGGGCGTCTACGACTTTATCTGCAATAGATCAGGTTGGAGCAAAACCTTCTGAGACAGCATCTGGAAGTGGTTTAACCTTCGCCAAGTTTTGCATGAAATACCAATTTTCCACCCCTTTCATTTAGTTTATTGAAATTAGGAGGGGAAACTCCCCCTCCTCCCTTCTACCACCACCCCCCCCCCGCCCCCAGGTTCTCTTCTGGGGCAGCTCAGCTTCTCACAGCTCTTCTGGAAAAGCTGAAGACGTCATGGAGCTGCATCTCAGGCCCGAGAGCACTCCCCTGTGCTGTTACAGGCAGCAGGGCTGTGCCTGCCTGGCTCCATCACAGGTGGGATGAAGGCAGTGGAGCCAGCTTGTACAGCAGGAGCAGGATGGCGGTGAGGAAGCCCATGGTGGCCACCACTGAACAGCAGAGCAGGGATAGGTGCAGCACCCTGGGGTTGTGACCTGGGGAAAGTCCCACCGTGCTGAGTAGTGATACAATTCATCACACGGGACCCAAGCAGGAGCTGTGCGGAGTAGCCGGTGGCATCACAAGCTGGATGTGCCAAACTGTTACCAATGCTGAGGTTTCAGAGGACAGATGTTTTAACCAAACCTGGTATTTTCACCGCAAGCTCCATCACCCTGAGCTGCCAAGCAGGGAGACGCGAGTGGCTGAGCAGACCATTGTACATCGGAGAACCTGGCCAAATTCTGTACTCAGCTTCGAACTGCTCCAGCAGCTGCCAGGCTCCACACCTTTCCCTGAAATTTTCCTATAAAATTTATCACCTGAGGCAAAGGGACAGAAAGGGACAGCTTTAGGAAGGGCAGTACTGGCAAAGCAAGTGACTCTGCTTGCCGGGATCCACCAGTTGGGTCCCAGACAGTGCCAGGGGCCAGCTCACACATATGCCATGTTTGTAGGATCAGAGCAGGTGTTTTTAGGATGGACCTGGCACGCCAACTTTTGGGACAGATTTGCATGTGTTTGCCCATGCAAGGCTAGGACTCACGATGGGACCATGTTGTTCCTGGCACAGGACAGCAGCAGCATGTTGTCCCACAGGAGAGCTGGCAGGGGACAGGAAACTGAGTCTCCTCTTGCCGTTGGGACAAGAGTCAGGGGACAGGGGCATGCAAATGCCACTGGCCAGGGGAGACGTGCTAGAGAGCTGTGAGCTACAGTGTCTCAGCAAGAAACTTGGGTATTAAAATAACTTCCATCTTCCACGTTGGAAACACATCCCAGATCTTGCCCGGTGGGAGGCAGTGTGGGCAGATGCTCGGCTCCCTGCGGCTACCACCAGCACTCGTCCATCACACCATGGGGACAGTGCTTGCAAGCTCTTCCCTGGACATCTGAAGAGCACAGAGAGGTGGTACCAACCCAAGCAGTGCTAGAAAAACTGGGAACGCCCCTCAGAGTGATGCCTCACTGGCCTTGGGGACCTGGCTAGGAGCAGCCTGACAGCTCTGTGAACCAGACCAGGGTGCAGGGTTCAATCCTGCAGAGGCCCATCACCACCATGGTCCTGGCCCACCAAAGCTGGGGCTCTGTGCTGGCCCCTCCTCGCTGCGCGGCTCCATCCCCAGCCATGCTGCAGCTCCCTGCTGGGCTGCGGCATGGCCAGGACCATATGTCCCTGTGATGCCGCCATGGCGCTGGTGCCAGGGCTGAGGATTGCTTCCCGCCTCTCCGCTCCTGCAAAAGGGGGATGGAAGGAGAGGGGCCCCCACGTGTACATCTTCAGGGTGCAGCAGGGCTGGAGGGGGGATCTTTAGCTCCCCCATGGCCAGGGTTGTGCTTCCACCCTGACCAGGGACCTGCTGCAGCAGAGGTGGAGTCCTCTCCTGCCCCATGGTGGGGGCCTCCTCTCCTGCATAGCCCCCCAGCCCCTGCTCCTTTGCGCTCCCGTCCTGTCTTCCCACCATGAGGGGCTGGAAGGGCATTTGTTTTCCGCTGGCATGGATCCACACGGAGTCCGGCTGCCAGGCAGGGAGGGGATGTGATGCTAAGCCAAGAAAGGCGTGTGAAGTTGAAGGTATTGCTGTCCTCATCCCTGTCCTTCTCCTCCCACCCCCACCCCAGAGGACTGTGCCTTTCCCGTGTGCTGGCAGCGCCAGGCTGGCCAGGAGCAGAGCCAGAGAGGAGCAGCGGATGCACCCGGCTGCAGCATTCTTGGGCTTGGGGGGCTGTGCCAAGGCCCCACTGCTCTGGGGAGAAAGGGGGTGCTGCTGGGAGCCCCAGGATGCTTTCCAAATCCAGACACTCCCTAACACAATCTGCTGCTTCAGCATCCAGCCCATGTCCCCATCACCCAGCCCAGGCCCTGCCCTGTGGGCACAGGCTGGGGCTGTACCACGGTGCAGGATGTGACCCACAGGGATGAGACACCCCCCCCAGATATTCATCCTGGAAACTGTGCTGGGTGCTGTGACTGGCAGAACACATCTGTCATGGCTGTAGGCATCAGCGGGACAGCACCCAGCCCCATGGCCAACATCTTTGTGGGGTGCAGGGTAGCAGAACCATTAGGAACCTCCCAGAAAACCCAAACTCCATTTTGGGGTATGTGGGGGGAGGTTTTTAAGAGGACCCAAAACACCATCCAGCTGAATTTCGGCTGTCACTCATATTGTCCACCTGAATTCTCCTTCTGCCACCTCCCCAGGCCTCCTTGGGGGTCCCAGCCTGTGCTCCACAGCTGGAGAAACTGAGGTTCAGCAGGTGGGATCACACCCCAGCCTGGCCTCTGAGAGGTGCCACAAGCATTCCCCTGGGATCTGGGGATCCCCTGTCTTCATGGGCAGATGTCCATTCCATCTCTGTGGCATGCCAGTGGGGAGCTGGGAAGTGATGGTCCCCCCTAGAGTCTCTTCCACATGCTTGGTGATGGCTCCATCCCTTTCCCCAGAGCTGGAGCCAGCCAGCATGGCTGCAGCAACCAGCCTTGCTCCCCCATCCCCAGGCTCCTGCAAACCCCCAGGGTCTCCCATTGCCCACAGCCTCCTCCCTGCACAGAATTGCACCTATTTAATTAAAGGTGTGAAATGATCTCATTAAATCAGTGCTGGGCTCTTTGTCCAAACTGCTCCTACAGCTTATGAATGGCTCGTTTCCACTATGTTTCATCTTTTTTTTTTTTCTTTCCTTTCTTTTTTTGGCTTGGTTTCTAAAGCAAACGAGGTTTCTGCAGTCATGGTAAGTGCGGGTATGTCTGTCTGTCCAGCTCTGTGACTTTCAAAGCCACCAGCCAATTTCAGAGTCAATGGAGGGATGGAGAGTTCAGAGATGTGCCATCCCCCCATATCTTGTGGGAAGGGTGGGAGATGCCCTGCTTTCACTGGACCCCAGGTGGGAAAACAGCTCACCCCCACCAGTCCCAAGAATGATTTGCTCTTTCCTAGTGGAAATTTTGCCGGCATTGATGCTGCTGAGGTTCACTCACTGCAGGAGACATTTCCCAATTTTAAAACACTCTTCCCTTTTAATAACAATAACTGAGGAAGAGGAAAGAAAGAGCAAGAGTAGAGCCGTGCAAAACTTGGCCAGGGCACTGCTGAGGGGCTGCGATGGCGCATACAGCTCACGCTAGCCTACCCAACTAGGATGCATCCCTATGGATTAATATGAAACACTGCTAATAAATCAACCGTGGAGGTGGTTTCTAGCCTGTGCCTCTCCCTTGGGGCCTGGCAGACAGAGGGATGCCATTACACGGGGATGAAGATGACCCTACCACAGCCTCTCCCCTGCACCCATCAAGCAGGGGCTACCTGCCACAATGGGTTGGTGGCAGAGGTGCCACAGGGTCCCAGAGGTGCTGGCCTGTCCCAGTCCTTGTTCTTCTGCCACTGCCCTCCATCATGATCCCTTCACCCCCTCCCCGCTCCTGCTCCTAGCTCAGTCCCTCGCTTCCCCCATTCTTGGCTGGGTGTTTGCCAGCGCAGGTGCACACTGGTCCCCCCCTGCCACTGCCCTTTTTTTAATTAGCTGATAAAGAAAGCGTCCTTTTGAAGCAGGTAGGGGATTCCTCACATCCCTGGCATTGCTGGGCTGCCTGGCTGTAACCCTATTCCAGTTAAAAGCTTTCTGCACCCGTCCACGGCCCGTCGGGCCTCCGGCTCGCCCCACACCTGCAGGCAAGTCCTCGCAGGCTGCCCGCACGGCCACTTGTGCAATTACCCAACGTGATGATTAATTGAGGGAGTGCAGGAAGGACAGGGACTTTGCCCTGTCAGCAGCAACTGCCTTCACCCCCGATGTGGGGCAGCTGGGTCCCCCGCACCCTGGGCAGCCCAGCACCCAGTGCTGCCTCTGCAGCAATCCCCAAAGCCAGGGCTGCAGGTGGTTGTTGGGAGACCTGGGTCGCAGCATGAATGTCCCGTCCCTGGCATTCCCATACCCATCTCAGAAACTGGGTGCTGTGGGGCATAGGGCTGTTTTCTGCAAAGCCCAAAGCTGGTTTCTCCACTCCTTCCAGCCCTCAGGCAATGGGTTGGTGACATGGGGAGAGAAAAACAGGAGACAGGCCTTGGAGTCCCCTTGTGAGCACGGTCTCTGCTCCATCACAGAATCATAGAATGACATAGGGTTGGAAAGGACCTCTGGAGATCATCCAGTCCAACACCCTGCCAGAGCAGGTCCACCCAGAGCAGGTCCCACAGGAACATGTCCAGGGGGGTTTGAATGTCTCCAGAGAAGGAGACTCCATCACCTCTCTGGGCAGCCTCTTCCAAGGCTCTGCCACCCTCAAAGTGAAGAAGTTCCTCCTCATGTTTAGATGGAACTTCTTATGTTCAAGTTTGTGCCCTTTTCCTCTTGTCCTGTCACTGGGCACCACTGAAAAAAGACTGGCCCATCCTCCTGATATCCACCCTTGAAGTATTTATAAGCGTTGATCAGATTCCCCCTCGGTCTGCTCTTCTCCAGACTAAAAGAGACCCAAGTCCCTCAGCCTTTCCTCATCAGAGAGACATTCTAGTCCTCTCATTATCTTCGTAGCCCTCTGCTGTACCCTCTCCAGCACTTCCCTGTTCTTCTTGAATGGGGGAGCCCAGAACTGTTCCATTGCCTCCAGCAGCCTGGAAGCATTTAGTCAGACAGAAGACGAGGCTGCAAAGCCCAATGCATGTCCTCCTGCAGCCGGACATGTCTTCCCCATTGCACACCCCCCTGATGCTCGTTCCCCCCTGCATCCCAGCACATCCACAGCCCCATGGCGAGCTGGCGTGCTGAGGCAGCCAGTCAGCGCAGCACGGCTCCCAGCCCCATGTGCTGCCCGTTATATTGCAGAACCAGTAAAAATTATGTCGGCATGTGCCTGTGTGGTCTGCAGCAATGTTCCAGCCTGAGATAACCTAAGCAGAGGAAGCCCCAGGCTGAGCTTTAAATCTTCCTGTCCTTTGCCAGCGTCCCCCAAGTGTCTGACCCCTCATCCCATGGCCAGCATCTCTCCGTACCAGAGAGACGGCTTGGGGACTCCAGCAGCAAGCCCCGGCGGGGTGAGCCCTGCACCCCATGGCAGTGACGGCATTCAGATCCCGCTTTTAATCAATTGCTGCACCCTGGCAGCTCTATTTCCACGGTCCCATGTTATTCTTTCAATCAGTCATGGGGAGAATGACTCTGTTTTCCTTCCGCAGTTTTGGTCCTTTTGGTTCGTTCTTTCTTTCTTTCTTTCTTTCTTTCTTTCTTTCTTTCTTTCTTTCTTTCTTTCTTTCTTTCTTTCTTTCTTTCTTCCTTTCTTTCTGTCTGTCTGTCTGTCTGTCTTTCTTTTCTCAGGGCAAAGGATGGGGTCAGAGCGAATATTCATTTCCACGGTTCCAGCTCATTGAGAACAATAAGGGCAGTAAACAGAGGGCAGCATTGCTCAGGAATGCAAAGCATTTGCCTGTGGTTTAAAATTACTAATTTTTTTACAAGCAAGAATATATATATTTTTAAAGACCTTTAAGGACAGGCCAAATTCTGCTCCCCCACATTGCTGGCCCCCCCCACCCCGAACGCCCAAATCTCCCCCCTCATCGAGATTGTTGCAGGCTGACACTAAGCATAAGAGATGATGGGGGGGCTCAGCAAGCTGGGGTCCCAGGGAAGCCCAGCCATGGAGCTGGAGCAGGGACAGGACACCTGAAGTCACCAGTGAAGCTGCAGAAGCTGGATCTGGAGCCTGAAGGTTTCAGGAACAGATACCAAAAAAAGTGCTGCTGCATGTGCCTCTTGCTGCAGAAAAGAAAATGAAATGTGGCTGGGGGTGTGACAGCACAGGGTGGCGCTGGGGAGTGGATGCTGCTGTGGGCATCGCTGGCAGGGGTCCAGTCTGTGGAGCAGGGGCACCTGCCAGGTCACACAGGTACTTCCTGGGGTGCTGCAGGGCAAGGCTGGGCTGTCCCTGCACAGGAGTCACACGCTGCTCGTGGGGCTGCTGCGGTCCATCAGAAGTCAGGGCAAGCGGACTGGGGGGCCATGGGCTGCAGTGAGGGCGCAGCAACACCCCCGGGTGCCCCCAGGACACCCTACCTGGCACCCAGGCCCTTCCCAGTCCATCTTGGACAATTCCAACCTCCAGGAGCAGAGCAGGCACTCAGAGGGGCCCACCACTGTCGTACCCCAGCCTGGAGGCGCTGCCCATCAGATGCTGGTACCATCCTATCCCTGCATCCACAACAGCTGAGAGCATCCCCTCCACCCTCACTGCCATGCAAGCCCTATTGCTGCTTCTCCTGCAATGAGAGCTGGTCTGGGAAGACTGAAGGGATGCAGAAAGACAGGGATGGCCAATTTCCAATCCAAATGTCCCCAGCGTTAGACCCGCTCAGCTTCCCAGTTCCACAGCCAGCACCTGGCACAGGAGGCAGAGCCCTGGCGCTTGGCCTGGGGGCACTGGGTGATGCGAAAGCAGGCGGGCTCCCGCCCAGCTGCACTGATCCCCACATCTTCATCAATTCCTCCCTCTCAGAGGAGGCAGGAGGACCAGGCGAGTCAGCTGAGGACGTTCGGGCTCACAGCTTCACTTCCGAATGAAACGGAGGAGGGAAGCATTGTTTTACTGAGAGCAATTTGTTTCATAGCCCTGCCCCAATAGACACTCACGCATCCTGTCTCAGGGCTGATTAGCTCCAGATCTGCACACGCTGGCTGGGTGGGGATGGCTGCCTCCCACTCCCAACTCCCGCAGCCCCCCCAGCCCTAGGGCTGCCCCCCGCTGACCTTCCACCCCACTTCCCTGAAGACATCCAGGCTCCGCTCACAGGGAGCAGCTGCGGTTCCCTCCATCTGGATCCTCTTTGCCAGTGCCCAAACTTTTTGCCGCTCACCCAGAGGCTGAATGGAAACATTTGGGCCCTCTCTCCTTGCTTGCTTCTTCCTCTTCGCAGCCGTGACACCCTCCCTGTGCCTTCTGCAGTGACATGGGTACTGCCCCTGGAATTGGGGCTCACCCCAAGATCCTCTGCCTTGCAGGACATCAAGCAACGCCCATCGCAGACCCCAAGCTGGACCCTGCAGCAGGACCAGTCCTGAGGGCTGGATATGTAGACTAGACAAGCCCATGGCCAGTGCAATTTGCTTCCATGGGCCTTTTATGACAGTTGAACATCTTGACGAGCCACAAACCATGATGGAATATAGCAAAAACCCCATAAATCAAATAAAAAGGCATAGACATAAAGCTGGGAAGAAATTTGCCTTTTATTGTCTCTTTGGACAGGCTTAGCATTTAAAAGCTTTTATCTTCTTTTTATGGCTTTTTGGGTGGGCTCCAAGCCAATAGGTACCTTGTGTCCTTGCTCTGAGATAAATTACATCAGGAAGACAGGAGGCTGGGGAGCTGATCGCAAGGAGGATGCAGCCACTGTATCCTTACCCGCTACCCCAGGGGACTCACCTCTGCCAGGGCTGCCCTCCCTGTGACTGGAGGGCAGATTTCCTGCTGTGAAGCCCTCACCCTTCTGCCCAGCTGGTGGGAGGAACTGTCTCTATGTAGGTCTTAGGTGCTGCTTTGCAACAAGCCAAAGGGACCACAACCCCTCTGGTTTTTGGTCTGGACCAGAGCCATGCCTGCACTAAAAGCCTGGACCCCAGCTCTCAGATGATGGAGAGGGGTCCCAAAAACTCAAGGGCTTGTGCAAACTACTGTGGAAGTCCCATCCTCCTTCTTAACAGATCCTTAGTGCATCCTCCCAGCTCCCAGGTGCCAGCAGAGGCCCCAGAGCTGCCCTCCCCCAGGCAGCACCTGGCTGCAGACAGCCAGAAGCACCCAGCTGGAGACCATGGGAGCCCCAGCCATCCCAGGACCCCGACCCATGAGGGTGTTCAGGCGGAGGGATGCTGCCATGAAGACGTGGCTGAAGAGGAGGAGGGTTTTTTTTTGCAGGGGCAGATCACCTCCACAAGGTGGGTAGGAGGCAGGAGCTTGTGGTGAGCTCACGGAGAGCTCACAGCAGAGGCGAGGACGGCGATGGAGAGGGTGCACAACCTCCCCGACCCCGACCCCACAGGCAGACCCCTCGGCAGAGTGACTGGCCCGGCTGTGGTGACCCGCAGTTTCAGGACAGGCTGTTCGTGCCACAAAGCTGGATTTGCTTAATAGCAGGCATTGAATTGAATGTGCTTTTTGTGCAGTTCCCTGCTGACACCAGACATCAGCTGTGTGATGAAAGACCTCTGCTCCCCCCAGCCCTGCAGACCTTCCTCTGGAAAGGTTCCTGTCCCCCCCACAGAAGCTCCTGAGGGGACTCAGGACACAGGCAGAGCAAAGGTGGTTTGTGGACCCCCATCTCATCCATCTCTGCAAGAGTTCTCCCCAAAATGGGGTCATGATCCCCAGAGGGTCATGGCACTGTGGTTGGGGTCATGAATGGGCTGTGTGGCGGGGGGTCACTGTGCCAGGAGCGGGGCCATGGGCACACCGTGAGTTCTGTCCCAGCAGCTTCCTGCTCCTGCGTCCCCTGGGGCAGGGATCTCTGCATCTGCAGATGGCTGCTCCCTGAAGAGCCACCTGCATCTGCATCCTGCCACTCTCTGCTCCCCCAGCGCTACATCGCCCAGGATCTCTCCCGTCCCAGCCAAGAGCCCTGGGGATGGGCTGTCTGGGGAACAAAGCTCCTTCTTCTGCAGGACTCCAATTCTGGGTGCCAGGGCCCACCAAGGGGCCAACCATCCCCCTGAGACACAGGGGACAAAAGCCTGTGGCAAGTATCTCTGGCGCTGTCTTGCTCAGCCTCCTGGCCTGGCCCCAGAAATAACTGGGTGCCCTGGTTTCCCCCCGTGGGGCTGCAACCTCTGCTGAAACCCAGAGGCTGCTGGGGCTGCGAGACACTCAGTTGCCCAAGCAGGTGGTTTTCTTCCCAAAGTTTGTCTTGTGCTTGTAGCAGCAGGGATGGAGGGGTCCGGGCATGGCTGCAGGCAGCGAGTCAGGACGGGGAGGTCCCAGCAGAGCTCTGCTCCTGGTACCCCCAGAGCAAGGACCTTGCTCTGTGGAAGTAAAGTGGAAGAGCATTCCTTCTGGCCAGACATCAGGCCAGAGGGACAGCCATGGACCCCAGGGGAGATGCCGCAGGACGAATTTCCATAGAGAGGAGGCGAGGGGAAGGGACGTGGCATACTAAGAGTTAAAGGTGTCCTTCCCACCCAGCAAACGCTGTGTGCCAATCCTCCCAGCCATGTGTTTGAAATCCTTTCTGCTATCTCCTGAAAATATTTACAGTACACGCAGATAAATTAGCTGTAGTGCTTATTACGTCTCCCTGGAAATATATACAGCAGTTAAAGATGTTTAAAAAAAATAGCCAAAAGCCGTCTCTTTACTATATCTGGAAGATATTTCAGTGCGGGGAATTTACAGGGCTGGGTGGCAGGGAAATCACATTTATTTTCACTCGAGTAGAGAAAGTTAAAGGACCCTTCACTTGAGTTTATTTTCATCTCTACTTGTGAGACAAGGAGCCAAGGTTGGCTTGGAGCGAGGCAGTGCGCTGGGGCGGGGGTACAGGGCAGGTTGGGGTAGAGGGGGTAGAGGGGGATGGAGATTGGTGGCACCATGAGCTCCCGGACACACATGGGCATGGACCAGCAGTGTGGATGCAGGCTCCTCACACCACTGCTGCAGGGCATGCTGCCTGGTGGACCTCTGGCTATGCCTCCAGGAAAAAGTGATGATGTGGAGGTCGGGGACACCATCAACAGGTAACCATGGAGGTTCAGAGGATGGTATGCCTTTGGTTGTCTGGAGTGCCTGGTCCAGGGTGGAGAGAGTGCTGTCCTACAAGGGGGCTCTCAGTTGATCCCACTCCTCACAGATGTTCTCTAACAAAAGACATGACTGGTCCTTCTCCCACACCAAGCACAGATTTCTGAGGGCACTGAAAGAGTCCAGAGCCCACGTGGTGGTATGCAATGTCCTCCACGCAGCATCTCCTCAGCCAAAGCATGTTTCTCCCATTCCCAGTGCTGGCCCAAGTCAAGAAGTTCTGCCAGGACAAGGTGATAGGACAGCGTCACACCTGATGGCTGCTTTCTCGGTTCTTGTCCACCAAAGAACAGCAAAAGCTGTTCTCCATGCACAACTTCCTTAATAGCTTCCAGGTGAAAATCAAGATGACATTTAAACCCACAGCAGAGGCACCAGCTGTCACAGACTCTTCCCATCTCCAGACTTCAAGGCTGACCCTCCTCAAATGTCCTTTCCAGAAGTCCCCAGATCTTCATGCCGGGGCCTGTGAAAGGGCCGTGGTGGAATACCTCTGCTTCTCAGCTCCTGCAGCTGATGTCATGGTGTCCAGTGAAAGCTCATTGATTGAAGCGTTCTCTTCCCATCTTTTCTGGTTTCTCTCTTGCCTGAGGTTTCTTATGGTGAAGGCACCTGCCAGCTTGAAGTCAAAGATGAAGATCTTCAAATGCACTCATTAACTCATGGTCACTGACCCAACATTAGATGACAAAGTCTTCTAGGCCACTGGCATCAAGATCTGGAATTGAGCTGCTGGCCTTGACGTAAAAGGTTTTGGGAAGCCATTTGCTAATTCCCCTGAGTCACCCGCTCCCTCTGGCTGTTTTGAAATTCATATCTAATGAGTGGTTTGGGTGAAGGAATTCTGCAAAGATGCAAACAATTCCTTTGCCAAAATAAATGGAGCCAGAGCTGGGCTTATAAACATATAAATCATTTCTAGTTTTTAGCTTGCAAACAAGATACTTGTTTCTTCATATTGATTTGGGGGAGAGCAGGAGGCAGGAGGAGGAATGGGGGGAGCCAATTGAAGCTCCCCTCCAAAGACAGCCCATACCTTCCTTGGAGCAGAGTATGGGAGATGAGCCACTCTCCTGAAAGCCTCCAGGAGGAACTAGCTCCAAAAAGGCTCCAGGAACCTCCAGGAGGCAGAAAAGTTGGGCTCTCCACCAGTTTTTTTGGTTATTGGCTCCTCAAATAATAATCTGCAGCGAATTAACTCAACAAATTCTTAATTTTCTCTCCAAGTGAGGGATGCCACGTCCTGGGCCAGGCAGGGAGGAGAAATATCCTTGGGGTTGAAGGACACTGCATAGAGTAAAACATAACCATGCTGCCAAGGGCTTGCTAGCGTGCATTCTTTGTTATTCATGTGCTTCACATAAGATTGCTATGGGGCAGGAGAAAAACAGTGCAAATCACCCAAAATAAAGCAAAGCATAGCATGGCCCTGGCAGGGCTAGCAGAGGATGGAGCTCACCTGGCTGCAGGTTCCCTCGTATCACTCCTCTGACCCCCATGCGGGGGTGTTCGGTACCCCTGGGACACAGGTGGCCCTTTGCTTCAGTGGGCACTCTGGCAGGAGCTGGGATGTGGTGAAACTGTGCCCTGGGACAGGAGCTGCTCCCATGGAAGAGGTTTGCACTGAGCTTGTGCTAACCACATTTTTTTTCCAAATAAAGTGTTCTAGCTTGGTCAAATTTGAGCATTTTCCAGGGACTGAAGACAAATCTCAGCCTCTCTCTTCTTTCCCTACTTGCCAAATTGCTTCAAAGGCAGAATTTTAAAACAAAATAAGGACAAATGCTTTATTTTCCCTTATTCCCATTCCTGGCAAGAACCATGCTTTTTAGCTGGAATTCCCCCCCCCCCCCCGAATTTAACTGGAGGCTGCAGCCCACCCTGCAAAAAATTGCCACCAAGCCTGGGATGGTCTGGCAAAGCTGGCAGCGACTGCAGGCAGGATTTCAGAGGGAAGCACCAAGCATCCTTAAAAGTAGGGGGTACCTCTGGCTCCCCACCCCGAGCACATAGAGTCCGTCTGTGGCACGCTCAGAGCGCAGTCACTTTATTTATAGGATGCCGAGGATGTTACTCGGTCTTCCAGGAGCTCTTCCCCCCCCCCCTTTTTTTTTTCCCAAGTCTGTGGAAGCCAGCCAGATAACCAAAGCCGTTCCTCACTTTCACAGCAGATAAGCTAATTGTCGGACGTGCCCTTTGAGATAAGCAGAGCCTGGGTTTACGAGGGAACATGTGTTCTTGGGAAATGCCGTCACCCAGCCACGATGCGTGTGATAGTCCAAGGACGGTGCAGGCTCCCTCCCTGGGGAACTGGGGTGTCCCTCGGCCTCAGGGGCTCAGGGGGAGCTATCTTAGGCTGCAGCAGCATGTTTTTTTTTTTTGGGGGGGTGTTCCCCTACTTCCCTGCTCCATTGCTGCTGAGCAAGGAAATGTTGTAGTGCAGAGCACCACCGGGTCCTCCCGGAGACAGACTCAGCTCTTCAGATGCTTTGCAATTCAGCAAAAAGTTTAATGCTTATTGAAACTCACAAAAAAAAAATTGTAGTGAGTTTAGGATGGGTTGGGCCAGGCTGGTGGTGATGAGGAGGATTCTCCAGCAGCACCAGAAGGAAAACACGAATACAGGCAGGATGGTACTTCCCTGCCCAAAGCACAAACACAGGCAGGATGGTACTTCCCTCCAGTCCCTGCGGACGTATCTGTCTCCATCAGTGGTGTGGCAACAACTGAGCACTGGTCTGCGCTGGGGGAAGCCAAGGTACTGGGGGCTGAGCCATAGAGCGGAAAGCCATGGGTGACCCCGCAGATGGGTTACTAATGGGTTTCTCTCATCCAGCCAAAAGTTTCTGGAGAGGGCTCATCGCCCACACATAGCCTCCAGACCACAGCTGGGACCAGGTTTCCCAAATTGCACAGAAATGTGAAAGCCATTTCACCTACTGCAGCCTGCCCTGACTGCAACCAGCCTGTCTGGGAGCAGTCAGGTCCTCGATTCTCTGCTGGTGGGGTTACCGCACGGCAAGGCTCACCCCCGGTGTGCAAGCCATGCTGTGCTGGCAGGAGTGCACGCTGCCCAAGGGGTTTGCACCAAAACCCCTCCTATGCAGTGTCCCCACTCTTCCCTGGCATGAGGTGAGAGCAGCCGTGCCCCTCCACAGCCGCGCTGGCATGCCAGGAGTAATAGGCAGGCAGAGCTGGGACATCAGAGTGCTCTGAGCCAGTGTGTCTCCAGCCTCGGTGAGGAAGCTCAGAGGATGGGCAGGAGAGGGCTGAAGGAGGAGATCTGCTTATCTGCCCTGCAGGGAGACCACCTTTGCTGTGACCTTGCCCTCCTGCCTGTTCCCTGCTCAGACACCAGCCCTGCTTTCCCACCAGGACCCCCCATCCTAACCGTGAGGAAGCCACACGGGGGTTGCTCTGTCCCACCTGGCTCCTAGCACTAGAGATGCTCCATCCAGTCCCGTATCACCCTCCGCCACACCTGCAGGAGCTGCACAGCAAAGGCACCCACAGCCTGTGATCCCACCATCCCCATCTGAGCAGCTCTCCAGGGCTGTGCTCCCTCGCCCCCCCAGCAGGCGAGCCACCCTCACTCAGCTGTCCCTTCCCTCTCTCTCCCCCGAATCAGCCATCACTCACCAGGCTTTGATTACAGCCACAAAGGAGCCTTGGAGGAACCATGGGGAAGCTGGAGGGAGGCAGGCAGATGATGAAAGAGCTGTCAAATGGGATTAAACAGTAAGCATCTCCCCTACTGCTGGGCAGCGGGAAGGGGGACAGATTGTACTGGATTGTAATGCGGGAGCCCTCCCGCTGCTGGAGCCTGCCAGGTTCCTTCTCCCACAGGCTGCCGGCCGGCCGTGCCCCGCAGCGGGCAGCGGGACAGCCGGGCAGCGGCCCCTGGCCGGGAAGTGGCAGTGGGCGATGCACGGCAGCTCTTCACATGAGCACCCACATCCCACAGCATCAGCCTCAAGCCCTGGGTGAGACCCCTCCATCCTCCTGTGGGCTAAGGAAGCCATCCCCCAAGTTCGCAGGTGCTGAGAGCCCCCAAGGGTTTGAATGGAGTCCCTGTCCACCCCTAGTCTGCAGCTGGTGATGTCCCCTTGTCCCTCCTGCTGCCAGCATGGCCCTCACCTCCCTTGCCAGCTGGTCCCCAAGGGAAGATGGTCTGGCAAGGAACACCTCACTCGCAGCATCCTTCTTGCCAGCCCTTGGGTATAAACTTCCTTTTTCCTTGTGTGTCCTCTAGGCAGAGGATCACAGAAGTGGGGAAGGGGTAGATATGCTTTCTCATAGCAGAGTGCCAAAGCTGCCCGGGGACTTTCTGCAGCTCCCCAGGGACGTGGGTGCTGCTTGTCCCACCAGGCAGAGCCCTGAGGGCAGGATGAGCATCGGAGGCTCTGCCTCTCCATGAACCCTCCTGCTGACCCCCCGAGCAGCACAGCGAGTGGGACCCAGGGTGCACAACCTGTGGAGCCATCCCATGCATGGCATGGTTGTGTGCAGGCATCAGCGTCTCAGACCATAGCTGATTAAACGCCTGGGTGCTGACGTGTCCCCTGGGATGCTGAGCCACACTGCCACCGGTGCCCCGGGGCTCCCTCCCCTCCCTACTGCTGCTCTGCCTCTGCCTTCACCCCTTCCTCGACCCCCTGGGACGAAGTGGCGTGTGTGGGTGTAGGGGCTTTGGGAGCCCCTTGGGGATGCTGTGGTCCAAGATCCCCAAAAGCAGGGGTAAAGACCAGGACATAAAGACCAGCATTACTGGGGCCATCCTGGGGAGGGAGCCGGTCAGGAATCTAGCAAACCACCGCCAAGGGACCCTCCACCAAAACAGGGGCTGCCTTGGCATGGTTGGGCATCTCCATATTCCTTCAGCATCTCCCAGTTTTCAGGTGCTCTGACATCCCCACCCAGGACTGCGTTTCACCACAGTGAGTCATAGGGTGGGGTAGGCCTTTCCCAAATGGAGGAGCGTTGGGATGGGTACCAGCAGTGCTGGCTCCCTGCAGACAGGGGGACAGGCAGGGGGGCCCCATCCATGGCTTTCCAAGCACCCGGGCAGTGAGGCCCTTGGGGACTCATACTAGCCCACTGCCTCCCCGTCCCAGCACCACACAGGAGCCCCCCAGCTGGGCACTCACAGGCAGAACCCCCCGACCCCCCCGAGAGCCAAGTCCTCACCACCCACTCCGCCAGCAGCAGCTCCAATTTCTCACAGCACCCTCTTTTCTGAGCCATTCGTCACGGCCCCCAGCACAAAAGCCAGGGAGAGAAAGAAACAAGGAGTAGGAAAAGGAAGGAAGATAAAAAAAAATAAAAAATAGAGAAAGGGAGCAAGAAGGAAAGAAAGAGGGAGGACAAGGCGTGAAAAGAGCCAGGTCCGTCGCCGAGAGGGGAGGAGGGGAAATTATGAAATAAATGAAGCACCTCAGCGGTTCGGAGGGCACTGGAAGACAGCCCGACCACGGCTGAATTTTAAATGCCTGCCACACAATCGGTCCCATTTTGCGAAGAGAGGAAGCTGTGTCCAAAGACCCTCATGTTTATTCATAAGGAGCCTTGCTGGCCCCTCCCACCCTATTGTCTGGGGGTATTTATTTGGGGGCATCTGTCTGGCCCGATGAATGGCAGAGGGGTAATAAATGGGATGGTGGGGCCAGGGAGGGGAGACAGCGCAGTCGAGCTGGGTAATGGGCTTCCCTGTCTCCCGACCCCCTTCCCATTCCTCCTCTCCGCCCCATTCTGCCCGGGGGATGCTTCTGCCCACCATGCTGCCCCCAGCCCCAAGGGACCGCAGGCAGGGCTCCCCACAGACCCACGGCAGCCCAGGGGTGGCAAGGCGAGGGGAGCGGGGACAGGTCTGAAGGGGCAAAGCTGGGTAGAGCAGAGGCTGTGGGCTGCTGGAGGGCAGGAGAATGAAAGGTGGGTGTCCCCAGGGTGCCAGCAGCAGCAAAGCCAGGAGAGGGTGCAGAGCATGGCGAGCCACCAAGAGCGGTGTCATGGGATGGGGCTTGCTTTCCCTGTCCGGGAGCAGCAACCAGCCCTTCCATGGGCAGCAAGGAAGGGCAAGCGGCCCCCAAGGCACAAGAAGGGCTGCTTCAGGAAAATGAGGACCCAATTCATCCACACAGAAGGGCAGGAGGCTCATCAGAAACAGGTTGGGCAGCCTGCAGTGGGTAGAGCTTTCCCACCGCTCTCCTGCCTCTCCTGCTGGAAAGGAGCAGCTTCCTCAGGTGGAAACTCCTTCTCATCCTCCCTTGGTGGGACATGGCCCTCATGAGGAGCAAGGGGAGCTCACATCAAAGCTTGGTCATGTGAAGGGACTCAGGCTCTTCACAGCCCAGAAGCAAGACACTGAGGGGACGTGGGGACGTGGGGACCCACAGGGCACAGCAGATGCTGGCCAACCTGGCTCTGTGGGAAGCACATTGCACCAGAGAAACTCAGCAGCTCTCCTGCCAGTGGGGCTGCTGGAGGCGTGGGGAAAGAGTGGCTCAGCTGGTGCAGGCAGCTCGACTTTCTCCATCCCAGCCTTTCCTTCAACTTGTGCTCAAGACAGCTGGTGTCCAGCCCAACCCTTGCCCAGGGAACACCTGCAGGACGCAGGAGCGATGCTCATTTGCAGACAAAGTCATTACAAGATCACCCAGCTGGAAGCTGGAACTCATCAGATTTAACCTTGAAACAGAAGCTACAGCCTTGCAGCTGCCAAGAAGAAGAGCAAAGAAAGGAGGTGGCTCTCAATGGCACAGCCACAAGAGCCACTTCCCCAAGTGCACGCTGTCACCTGGCAGAGGTGGCATGATGCAGGTAAGGGAGCAGGGCTGCCTAGGGGCCACCACCACCATGGCCGCTGAACCTAGACGGATGGTCCTGCCCAAGCACTGGGCATTTGAGGCGGGTTTGGAGGTGCTGGACAGGGCGAGCAGCTGGAAAGAGCCATCCTGGCCAGCAGCTCAGGGAACAGATGGTGCAGGTGGCAGGGGAGCGCAGACACCTCCCCACACG
This sequence comes from Gallinago jamesoni, assembly GCA_025769975.1. Taxonomy (NCBI): domain Eukaryota; kingdom Metazoa; phylum Chordata; class Aves; order Charadriiformes; family Scolopacidae; genus Gallinago; species Gallinago jamesoni. Next base: position 18,142,296 of record JAOQGH010000069.1, on the reverse strand, counting down.
GGCCAGGAGCCAGGGCGATGGCGCGGCTTCCTGCCGGCACCCATGGGCTCTGCCGTGCTGGGGAGCAGCCAGGCCAGCAGGCTCCCCACACCCCATCTCCCCCCTTCAAAACACAGCGTCCTTGCTCCAGCGTGGGAGCAAGTGTTGCATCGGGCAGCGTCTCCACCCTGAGTGCAGCGGCGGTAGGAAGATGCCGGAGCCATGTCTCCGCCTCAGTCGCTGGCAGAAGCTGGCTCAGCAGTTTGCTTGCGAGCTCTACACAGGAAAGTATTTTTGGAAGGGCATTAGGTTATTGGCATAAAAGTCACCTCGTAGCCATGTAAGCCCAAACACAGCTGCCAGCTGCACTTCCCTGACCTCTACTATTCCAAAACCTCAGCAGAAAACCCCTCTGCAGTCACAGCTGGTGGTCCCCAGCTCTCTTCTCCCTCTACCCCTGCATTGGATGGTTCCTGCCTCGGCCCCTCCCACATCCTGGCCCCTGTTGCCAGTTTGTGTCCCGCCTGAGACATCATCTCCAGCAAGTTTTGTGACCATGGGGGTTCCACACAGGTCCCTCTGGGATGAGTCCCTCTGGGAGAGCCACGTCTCCAGGAGGGCAAGTGAGGGATCAGCCTCTTGGGACAACAGAGTTGAGATGGACCAGCCCAGCAGCGCTGCTGAGGATCCTGCTTTCAGCAAAGTTATTAAACACTTGTAACTGCTGCCCTTAGGACCCTGCCACTAGACCTTCACCTTCTCCTGGTCTGGATGACACCACACACCCTGGGAGAAAGGGTAGGAGGAGGTGGTGGGGAAAGAAGTTGGTGAGAAAACCAGTCTACATTTCAGCCAAGCAAAATCAAATACCTCCTGAGCCAAAGAGGGAATGGGGAAGTGATGTGAGGAGCTAGCAGCCTCCAAAATCCTACCTCCTCTCTGCTCAGGTGCCATGGGTGTGCATGGGGAAGATCATCATGGGCAAGAGACGTTGGTGACCAGATAAGTTCCTCACACTCTTGCACGCTGGCCAGCCCGCAGCCCTACACCACTGGCAGAATGCTTTCCGTGCCCTCTGTGTTTTGGAGACCTCATTTCCCACTAATGAGATGCTTCCTAGGTTGTAATTCGGACAAGTTGGCTTTGGTTGAGAGAAAACCAGAAGGAAAATCCTCCCAGTCCTTCCGGCTTCTGTAATTGAATGCAAATTGCTCGGTAAATATCTGGAGCCAAACACCCCTGCGGCCACAGCGCGGAGGAGGGAGTGCCGTGCTCCAGCGGGGTTGGTTTCTACCATGGGGTGATTTTTCCGGCATGCATGCTTGGCTCTTCATGACAAAGGGAGAGAGCTGGGGGGCACATCTCCAGCCAGCATCAGCTTTGCTTCACGGAGGTGACGACAGGGTGGACAGCACATGTGCAGAAGGCTGTGATCCTCCTGCTGCCTGTTGTTGCCGGCCCTCCCTGCCTGCCGGCCCGTGCCCCGTGAGGTCTAGGGGGAGGATGGTGTGGTGAGGAAGGGCAATGCCCCAGCCAGGAGGTATGCTCCTCAGGATGGGAAACGAGCTGGGTGGATGCAGGGAGGGCGGGAGGGAAGAGATGTGGGAACAGAGACTGCCACACGGGTGTTGGCTTATCTGTGATGGGCTGTTTGGGCAAGGAGGGGGCCTGTTTAACCCCAGATCCACTTGGGATTAAGGAGTTCAGAGCACTGCTTGCCCAGGGCCACAGCAGCTCCTACCTGCTCCTCGCAGGGGCACCTCACTGCAACTGGGGGGTCATCTTGGATACTGCATCCAAGACTCAGGGATGCTCTTGTACCCCCATCTGTGGCCACGGATTGCAGGACAGTACCCAGGCTGGGCTCCACCTGCCCTGGGGAACAGGGACCGGCCCCAGAGCAGCACCAGTCCTCACTCTCACCCACCACCCATGGGTAAACCCACCCCGACCTGCAGTTTCACCCAGCCCTTGGCCTCAGGCCGGCCACCCACCTGTCCTCCATCACTCAGCACATCCTGACAATGGAAGAAGCATCTTCAACAGCCCGGAGTGACCCACTGGTGCTGTGCAAATACCATACGCATGCAAAGCTGTGAACACCTCTGTGTGCAGACGCAGATACATGCGATAAGATCCACAGCTACACAAACATGCTCCCGGGGAGATATTAAATCAGGCAAGGGGAATGGCCCCAGATGCCCAAACTCGCTAACAGACAGATACAAACATTGAGCAAGACACCCGGAGCCCGCGACATGTGCATACACACAGTCAGACACATCCGTACACAATACCTCATTAAACATGGGCAGTGTACAGTCCCAGATTAGGTCTGGCTGGGCTGTGGGCACCCAGCCAGGCTGGGATCAGGGTTCAACTTCAGCTTTGACAAGTCCTGAAGTCTCACGAGCTGTTCTCGTGGGATTCCTGTCATGCTGGACCGTCAAGTGGGCACAGAGGGGCAGGGGACAAAAATGCTAAAGCTCATCCAGTCCTCAAAGCAGGTTTAAATCCCCTGAACCCGTTGTGGTTGTCCCTGTGGATGCTCCATCACTGGAAGTGTTCCAGGTCGGGTTGGACAGGGCTTTGAGCAACCTCATCTAGTGAAGGGTCCAGGGAGGATGGGCTAGACGACCTTGAGAGGGCTCTTCCGACCTAAGCCATTCTCTGATTTCAGGATTTCGGGATGGGTTTGGCTTCAGCCCGAGGGCTCCGCTCACGGGACCCCCGCGGGACCGGGAGCCGGGGTAGGGGGACGTGCATCCCCTCCCGGGCCGGGACCCGGCATCTCCCGGCTGCCACCGGCCCGTCCGTCCCAGGGCCTTTGCTGCCACCTCTCCGCGCCGCGGGGAAGCACAGCCCGTGCCCCGGCCCCGGCCCCTGTCCCGGGGGGCAGCGGCCCCGGCTCCCGCAGCCCCGCGGGGGTGTCCCGGGGCCGGGGAGGGCGGCTGCAGGCCAGCCGGTGCTCCCTCCCCCTGCGGGAGCCGGGCACCGGGAGGGTACAGCCTCTGCTGCCGGCTCGAGGTATTTTGCCATTTGTTATAAACGCATCGTGTCAAGAAATAACAAATATTCTACGTTGTTGTTGCTCCTAGGAGATGCCTGGGATGGAGCAGTGATCAGGGCTCTTGGCTTCTCCCACTCCGAGCTTGCTGCTTGGGTGGCAAGTTGCCCATCAGTAACTAAATGCTTTCCAAATCCTCCTGCTTTCCAAGGTCTCTCCTCTCCTCTCCCTCACTTCCAGACTGCTCCGTATCAGTGACATAGCCTTGTGGGCTCCAGCTTGGTGCCACCTGCAGCCTTGCTTGTCCCTCTCCTGCTCCCAATCCCTATGTGTCCCTCTTGCCCCATGCCAGCAGCACTCCTTGTCCCACTCCAAGCCCTGCTCCGGCAATATGCCCAAGAACCCCGTGTTTGGATCTTCTTCCTGGCGCGATGTAGTGGCCCACCTCAAATTGGGAAAACTTCTGCACCACCTGAAGCCCAGCCACCTCGGAGAGGATGGACTCACTGTGCCATGCTTCCACCTCCAAGGGCTGAGGGGTCCTGCAGGGAGCGGCGGGTCCCCACGGAGGACAGGGCAGGGAAGGTCAGGCATGGGCGATTCACCAAAGCCTCTGCCCACAACGCAGCTCTCCGCACTCCAGCGTGGGCCACCACGACTGTCTGAGAGCAGCCTAGTCAGCAGCCAGATTTGGGACAGGGCATTAAGTGGTTGGTTGGGGTCTGGAGGCCAACAGGCCCAGTAGAACATTGAAGCATAGGTGAACATGGACAGAGGCCAAGTCATCCTTCGCGTACATGGGTAACTGTCCCCCCCTTCCTGTTGGGACAGGCAATGGACTTGAGCAAGTGATCCTCAGATGTACTGCAGGCACAAAGCAGTGGTTTCTTCTCCACATCACTTCTGAGCGTGACCATCAGCTCTAAGCAATGTTTCTCCCTTCAAATGCCAGATGGACTTCAAACCCTGTATGGGCATCCTGGAGAGAGGGGAGGCCACAATGTCCCCCTAAACCAAACCCCCAGAGCCAGGCCTGGGAAAGAGGAACGCTTCACATCTTCATTGTGTCACCAAGTCCTCAGTGGTACATAGCAACAGGGAAACACAATTATTGAGACAAATGCAGCTGCCTCCCACATGAAGGAAACAGAACTGGTCAAAGCCGGGAAGCTCAGGAGGGGAGAAGGAGAAAATTTTCATAAAATACTCTTTTTTAATGACAACGGGGCTAAATACGCATTGCACACACGCACACACACACACAAAACAAACAAACAAAAGCCCTAACACACACTGAGGTCCTCCAGTGATGCCTTGAACTGGTTTGTGGGAGACCCTCCCTACAATGCCACCATCTCAATGGCCGCCCCTCTCCTGCGTTGACAAAAGGCAGCATCACACATGCCAGAAGAAGCCAGTCCCAGAGCCCGACTGCTGTTCTTTCCATTGTTTCACTTTAATGAGTTGCTAGCGAGGGATGACCTTTTCCTCTCCCTCCTCAACAAAGAAATGAATACATTTCTCAAAATCATGGGGGAAAAGAAAACATGTCAGAAAGCACGATGGCCACAGAGCTACCGAACGTGCCATTGACAAAGACCAAGAGAACTGCAGCGAGCCAGCACAGCCGCAGAGCCGTGGTGACCAGGGGGGCATCAGGGGGTCTTTGGATGGAGGGGATGCTCCTGAGAACCCAGGGCTGCAGGTGCAAAGAGCTCTAGGGGCTCAGGCTTTCACCAAGACCTGCACAAAGGAGGTCCTGAAGATCTCCTCTGAGGTGGGTCTCCATCTGCCAGCCAGCAAGGAGACTCATGCCTACCCTGAAGAGCTGGCACCCCAGGAAGGAGCAAGACCTGCCCGTACTCATACGCCAGAGCTGAAGCTGATGGGCTCCAAGTTCACAGAGACCTCACACCTCCCATGTCCCCACCAGCGCAACACCTCCCTTAGGCACAGCAACAAAGGGCTTGGACCTCGCTGCACCCAGCACAGGGAAGCTCCAGCAGCATGGTCAGGTCCATGCTCATCCCTGTGCCGGGGATAAGGCAAAATCATTAAATGGTGAGGTCACCGCAGGCCCAAATGTGCACTTCAGCCTGGATTTATCCTGCTTACCTTTAATTCCTCCACATGGGGGAAAGCAGGTGACTCCTGGGGAGTGCCTGGACCCGAGTCTGACAACATGGCACTCTGAAGATGCCTTCTTCACTACAGAGATGCTGCTCCTCATTTTGGCACAGCATGCGCTGCTATTTCAGCTCTGAGACAGCGGAACCAGCTGTTCCTCTGACCAGAGAGACCAAAACACACATGTGACCCCTCCTGGCATCAACTAGCCAGGCCATCACTTCACCAAGCAGTTGTCTCCATGGCTCAGTTGTCCTAGACCTGCCCAGATGGCTGCTTCTGGGGCTCCAACAAAGGGCCACAGCAGCAGTAAGACCCAGCAGAGGTTGATCTATTTTGAAGGGCCCCGCTATCCCTTTTCCATGGCATCTCTGAGCTTCAGGAGGAGACACTCCCAGCCAAGCACACATCCGAGACATCTGCCCTGGGGAGGTCTCCCTCCAGCAGCCAGTACTGATGGGTGTTACAGAAGGGGCAGGCTTTCCCCAGCACTTCCCACCCTTCAGCATATTGCAAATCATGTTGTCTATCAGGAGCTCCACCAAAATCCCTGACAACCTCCAAACATCTGCAACACCTTAGTATGCAGCATTCCCTTTCTTTATTTCATTGGTGTTGCTGGAGTTAACCTTCCCGCTCCCCGGCTACGGCCTCGCATCCACCACCCAGCACCTCGACTGTTTAAGCTGCTGCTGCTCAGAAGCACAACCTCCTTCAAAAACTGGTGGAAGGGGTCAGAGGACCTTCTCCCTGCCTTCTGTGCTCCTGATGGCAGCAGTCAGCTCCTTCTCCCCATCTTCTGTGTTCCCGGTGGCAGCAACCAGCTCTTCCTCTCCCTCCCATCTTGCTGAGGCCCACCCACCGAGGAGGTGGACATCCCCCTGCAGAAATACAGTTGCTGACCCTGCCATACCTGCACGAAAGCACCTTTCCTTGGCCCCACACATCATGCCATGCCATATCCCACTAACCCCCCCACTCTCTCCTCTCTCACCACTTTTCTTCCACTAGGCAAGTTCTCCTTAAAAACACCTTTTGCCCTCTTGCCCCCTGTGCTGGCTCAGGGAATGTGCCACTGCAGGTCACCCAGGCTGCCCCAGCTGGAGCATGGCCAAGGACAGGGACCAGCACCCGCCCTCCCCAGCCGCACAGCAAGAGCACGGAGTTGGAAAAAATGACGTGGGAGGTCTTCCGTTGGAGGACACTCCTTCCCTGCTCAGTGTTTGGGGCTGGATAGCTCTCGGAAAAGTGAAAGGGCTTGACACTTTTGCTGGCAGCAGAGTTCAGCAGGGGTCAGGGCTAATCCAAGCAGAGCCGACAGGAGGGGAGGGAGGTGGCAGGGGGAGTCAAGCGTTGACGAGCCGAGAGGTAAAAGCTGTGTCAGACACTCCCAGGAGGGAGGAAACAAATGTATAATCAAAACAAAACCAGCTGGGGCTTGCGTGGTTGATGGTGGGGGCTCGAATTTTATGTTCAGCTGCCGCAAAGGGCACGGGGAGAGAGCAGGGCTTGGGGTGTTGCTGTTTGGGCCATGGTTGACTCTCCCACCTTGCAGGCAGCCAGGCCTCAAACACATCAGGACACCCAATAGTACCGGTGAGCCTGCGGACACTCAAGGTTCGTCTTAGGTCCCATCTTCAAGGGATGGTTGGGCGGGAGCTCAGTCTGACAGATACCCTGGGAATCGGGTTAGGATTGCTGTGACACCCCAGAAACACTCCTGTTCCCCCACCCTGTGTGCGCAGAAACCTCCAGGCCCTGGAAACGCAGCCACCAAGCACAGCTGACCACCCCAGCAGGAACAGAGACCAGGAACAACTCAACAAAACCCAAGCTGTCCCTCTCTGGGGAGCTCTCACCCTGCCAGCCACGCTACCATCCTGGCTGAGGACGGCTTTGGAGCCTCCTGGGGTCCTGGAGGTCCCAGGGGAATCACGCTGCTCCGTGCTTGGGTCAACACAGGGTCTAGGGCACCGCATGTGTGCAGCACCAGTTCACAGCCAGAGCAGAGAGCAGCTCTTTGCCTGCCAGTACAGGATTGACTCAACACGGGGTCTTAGGCACAGCTCCAAGCCATGTGATGATACTAAGCAGTGTCTGATAATAAAATCAGCACCAGACAGCAGAGCCCATTTGTTTCAGATCAAGGGGATTACCAAGATTTTTACAGGTTTGCTAACAAACAGTGGGGTATTTGTGTGGAGTTGTCTGGGCCAAATCCATCTTTCATCCAGAAGTTTCCCCACAGCTCTGACACAGGGAGCTGGGGGAGCTGAGCATCTTCTTTTTTCAGGCATGCCTTTTGTTCATCTAAACAGGATGCAGGACTGAAAAACCATCAAAATCTCTCATCAAAAGCTAGCCAAAATGTATGTTCTTTCTAGTGCTTTAGAACAAGATTGGTTTGGTGGGTTTTTTAACTCAGGGGATTGAACTCTTTTTCAAAAAAAACCCGAGAATTGCATAGGCAACATGATGTTAGGGGCATGCAGGTACAGAAGGACATGTGCGTGTCCTGTTCCTCCAGCCAGGCAGGTCGCAGCGCTGGACAGTCCCCTGGGACAGGGTCTGCATCTGCGTTGTTGGAATGGATGTTCCTCACTGAGTTCCAAGCCCTGACCCATCCATTATGCTGGTCCCCAGCCTGTCTTTTAATTTATCTTAAAGTTTCTGAGTCTTCAGGCCATGCTAGTATCATGTCTTCTCCATGGTGGTGACAGCCCAAGCCTTCCTTTTCCTCACCAACCCCCCTCCCCAACCAAGCAAAGTGGAAGTCCCCCAAGCACTCTGACTCGAAGAGCTTGGCCCTTAGGAGAAACATCCCATCGCACACAACTCGGGGAAGACAATTAGGCAGGGCTGCAGTACAAAGTCATGGCATTCCGCTCTCTGATGGATCCATTGGAGAAGACATGGGATGCACCAAGGGCTATCTGAGTCGCATCACCATCCTTTAAATTACTCCCTCCCCCAGTATCCTCAGAATCATTGATAAATCCAGGAGGAGATGTGCTGTTGGTGGGACTGAGCCTGGCAGGGACCTTTGCCTGCTCAACGGCAGGATGTGGTGGGACAGTGTGGTGGGACTGCAGGTGCCTCAGTGGAGTGGGGTCCAGCTGAGGACCGAATGCAGGAGCAGCCACCTCCAGGAGGGCTCCAAGATGGAGGTGGAGGGGTCTGAAGCAGAGGAGGATGTGACAAGGGGGCTGTTTGAGTGCCAACCTGCTGACAAGTTGCCTCACCAGGGCTTGACACCCCTCCGGGGACTCTTCCCATGGGGAGCAGTGCAGCGTCTCCCACTTGCCCCATAGATTTCTTGCATGGGATGCGTGGTGTCCCTGACCCCCCCATGCCCAAACTGGCAGAGGCCCCTCCCATCAGAGCCCTTGGGGAGCCCCCCAGCCAGCACAAGCCTGTTCTCCCCCAAGAGCATGGCAGAGCCAAGGCTACCAAAACTGCACGGCATCTGAAGGGTTAAGAAAACTGGACCTGCCACAAGAGATTTGAGCAGAAACTCCACTAGAGACCTTGAAATCCTGTTAATTGATGCCACACATGTGCTGCATTTAACCTCTGCCCTTTGCTGTAATAGTTTACACAAGTGGCACGAAGGCCGATGTCTCCCGATACACGGGGGCGGTCTGCGCAAGCCCAAACCTGCTGTGATCGCACTGGGCATCCTCAGAGAGAGGGTGCCCCTCCTCAGTGCCAATCTCCTCCATCCCAAAGGGGCTCACGAGCTCTCTGACGGGCGTTTCATCTCACAAGCCCTTGCACAGGAATCAGCCGCTCTTTGCGGGCCAGTCCCCAGCAAAGAAAGAGTTCATATGTAATTATTGAGTTATTTGCAATGGTCTCCAGGGTGAGCGCCATCCTTCCAGCTGGTGCCTGGGCAGATGCATCCCCAGGGTAGGAGAGAGGAGCTACTGCTGCTGCTGCTTCTGGTTAACACCAAGAGTGTGGGACCAGTGTCTTCCCAGTTGTGCTGATGTGAGGTTTGTTCTTTATTGCTCAGGAAAGAAACTGTGGAGTCAAGATTGAAAAAAAAAAAAGAAAAGATGAGAAGAGTTATGGCCATGTTAACCCCTACTATTGCCAGGCAAAAGACAGAGTAAATGAGTCTTCCCAGGTTTATCCATCATAAAAACATCCGAGTAGGTGAAAAATTAAAAAAGAAGAACTTTGTAACTCCTACCCAATATGGGTCATGCTTCAAATCAACTTGTTTCCTGCTTGTTGCCTGTGGTGCCCAGGCTCTGGGGTTGGGCACAAGAGAGGTTTGCTCTGGCAGCGAGGCACCAGGAGGAATGAAGAGAAAGTCCCCAGGGCAAGACAGGAGACACCAGGACTTGCTGCCGCTGGGGAAAGTCCCAGGGCCATGGGGACTTCCAGAGCTCTGCAACATGCCCTGCGTGCTTGTTCCTCAGCCTCAGGAGCTGATACCTCGCCCAGGACAACAGTGCCCAGACAACACAGGAGCCGTTGCAGTGGGACAGAAAGCCCAGCTGACACATTAGCAGGTACCAGGTGAATCCACCAGACTCCCCAGACTGGGTCGGTCAAGACACAGCACTCTTGGGTCACCAGGGCTGTGCCAGCACCAAGAGCAGCCCAAGAGCCTTTCAGCCATGAAGTATACTTATTATACTTATTATACTCTTACTGCAGTATAGTTAACCATGAAATAAGTGATCTGCTCTTGGACAGGGGGATTTATACCATGTCTTTTTTTTTCACCACTGTTATTACCATCCTGTCTTCACCAATCAAGTGATTCAGAGCTGTGACCAAGGTCTCAGATGAAGAAGGAACTGACACTGCTCCCTATATTCAAGTGCAATAGCAGCTCTCAATGTTGAGTGCTGTGGAGGTAAGAGCTTCTGGACACAGGAGAGCAAGTGGTATCTACTCCCATTCCTACTTGTCCAACAGCTCCCAGGAAAACGCCTTCTGCCATAGGGCAAGGAGAAGCTTCCACAATGAGCATCCATCTGCCAGAGCTGAGATTCACCCCAACCCACGACCACCTTTCCCTCACAAACTGCTCCAACAAAGACAATTCCTAAAGGTTGCCCTTCAAATTCACACCAGAAGATGCAGATGAAAACATCAGTTCAAAAGCGTTCATTTTTCTTCCTCTTGGAAGGATTAAAAAGAGATGTCAAATTTCCTTTCACTGTTTCTGCTTTCCCTCTACAGACCACGGGGGACTGGCATGGAGAACCCCGACACCGGTGGAAAGCTGCGCTCTGGAAGACAACCGACCCCTCCATGTTCATCCAACCAGCTGTAATTTTAAATCCTGAAGAGTCTGCTGTATTTCAGAATATTTGTGATCACTAAGGCACCTGGCAACCAAAACATTTGTGGGGACAGGGAGGGCTGTCCCCGGTGAAGCGGTGGATGCGAGGTAAGGTGTGATAGCATGAGTGACTTCTCAGAGGTGCTTTTGGCCAGGTTCTCACCAGTCCATCACCTCTGACAAAGCCAGACCTCCCAAGGGCCCAGCACCCATCAGATTAGAGGCTGGATCTTCAGTGGCTCCTGCTTGGAGTTGTGTGACCAGAGTTCTGTGCAAGTGGCAGCGCAGGAGGCACAGACCCCTTGTGGGTGCCGCCTCCGCGTGGGAAACCATCTGAGAGTGGCTGCCAGCACCGCTCGCCTCAGACATCGTGAGAGGCAGATGAAGCAGAAAACCTTACCCCCTGCTAATCAGCCAGGCCCTTGTTTTATCTTCAAATGTTCCTGCATGCAGCCATTAAAACTGCCCAGCCAACATCCAGAGATGATTCTCTTTGAACGGCCACTTTGTCTGGTAACTTTATTTACACTTTTGATGCCAATGTTTATCCACTCTTTAAAAAGCTATTCAGAGCGTCTCCCAAATTAACTTCAGATGTGAGAGCAATGGGAACATTCCCTACATCATATTTCATACACTTTTGTGTTATTTAATTCTTGGAAACTCTTTTTTTAAAATATAAAAATATTTTTTAAAAAATCTCCAAGGTTTTGGAGAGTGTAACCTCTCCCTGTGTGGTCTGCAAAATCTGGCTGTAAAGCTCTTTTCTAAAGTTCACAAACTCCATTACAAATGGTCTCCTTATCTTGCTTATTGGGTTTCTGTTTTCACTGACATACATCCTGGATAAGAAAACGCTCCAAGCGGCCTCCACCACCACCAGGCCTGCTCCACTGGCAAGAGGAGTCTGTCTGGAGGTGTCCGGCACAGATGCCCAGAGAATATGGGATATAGGGTGGGATGGGATGACTGGAATGGGTGGGATAGGATAGGGTAGGATGGGATTAAATTATGAGATGAGATGAGACAAGATGAGATGGGACAAGACAAGAGCACTTGCTTTTCCCCATTTCACCACAAACCTTCCCTCAGATTTCAGTCTTTTTCCTCAAAGTGCCTTAGAAAAAGGAAACTGTCTTTCTGTGCAAGTAAGAGAAGCCCAGAGCGGCCTGGTACTTGCAGGGCTCACTGGAGTCCCACAAAGTCCCTGAAGGGTTGGGGTGGGCCACCACATCTGCTCCACATGGAAGGAGCTGCAGTGGCCCAGCAGACTTGAGCCCCACGAGGTGGCTGCACCATCAGCGCCTGGAGCCAACCCATGTGCCCATGAAGGTTTGTACATTAGCACTTCCAGTGGTGACCAGGTGGAGCTGGAAGAGGGCATCACCTACAGCCAGGATTAGTCTTCCCTTTTCCCATCCCCATCCCGCTGGTCTGCTACAGATCAGGCCATAGGCAAGCAGGTTCCTCCACTCACCGGTGAAGACACTTCATAGCCACCATTGTGTGGACTGTGAGGGTTTCCCAGGACGCTGGGCAGAGCTGGCAACACCACCACCTCCCAGGCAGAAGGCGTCACTGCCTCCGGTCAGACCTTGGGCTGTGCCTTTGCAGCTGTGAGAAAAGCTAAAAGACCTCTTCCCAGGGGGCCAATTTTCAGAAAAAAAAAAAATCCAGTAGGCAGCTGGAGACAGCCTCTAAAATCAGCTGGCAGAGCCGAAAATCCTGCCTGGATGCAGGTATTTCATCAGCGGCCAGGCGACAGTCCCTGTGGCCGAGGGGCTCCCCCCTGCCTGCAGCCCGGCGTGTCCGGCTGAGGAAGCCGACGGACGCGGCGTGGGTCCGGAAAGGCAGACTGTTCCCGCTGCCAGGCCAAGCCAGAGCAGTGTCCGATGAAAACCACTGTATCTCCTGGGACACTGCAGCTGTGAACAAACCTCTGGACAGGACTAAGAAGGACCTGATGACAGCAAAGGGCTTGGACAGGGAAGAGGGAATTCGAGATGCTGTATTATTTGGACTCATTAGCAAGCAAGACTTCCATGTGGTTAACACCCGCCCTGCTCCAGCGCCAGGACCTAGTGTGCCAGACAAATCCATTCCTGACTGAAATAAAAAAAGGAGTCTGGGAAAATGGAGGGTGGCTTTATCACCGTCCCCACAGGCCAGGGACAGGTTACAGATTGGTGCCACCCATCCCTGAGCTCCTCGTCCCCAGCACCCTGCAGGGACAGAGATGTCCCCCCGGGGCGTCTCAGGTGGGAAGAGAGCCAAGGGGCATGCAGGGGAGGCTGCCACGCTAATCCCGGCATGGATGGGCATCCAGGTGAGACTGCGGGAAGGGTTTATCACCCTGCCGGGGTGGCAGGGGCGCGGAAGGGGTGGTACTGCATCCTTCTGGCAGGCTCAGAGACATCCGTTATTTATAGAGCACTTGGGGATGCTCAGAAGCGAGGCGCCACACAAGCACGAAATGTCATTACAAAGGATATGATTTAAGGCCAGGCAGGGCCGGGAGGGGAGGGGGATCCAGTTTGTGTGGAAGACTATACAAAATAAATCCTGTCCAAAAGGCTTCCCGCCTCCGCAGCAGAAAGTGGAGCTGTATCAGCCGGCCTGTCTCTGCCGCGCTCTTCTTCTTCCTTTTACAGGCATGAAGAGATTTTTTTTTCACTCATCTTTACTGCAAGAGTTGCTGGGTCCTGCCAGCTGAGCCATGGCCAAGGGGAACACCAAGGGAGGGGGGAAAACAAAGGGACCTAGCTCTCCTCCAAGGTGGGACCTCCACAGCCATGTCTGCCCTCAACCAGACGACCTGCAGGGTCACCAGAGGGATGCAGGCTTTCGAGGGACATGGCACGGGCACCACCAGCCATGTGCACTGCCCAGGAGAGGCTGCAGGAGAAGGAAAGCTGGTGAGCCAGAAGCCATGTCTCCAGCGTGCCACCGCTCCGCTCCCCCCAGCACAACCAGGCCCTGGGCTCCTCTCACCCCAGGTCCTCATGGCCACACATCTACTCCTGCTGCTGCCCTCAGCCCAGACCTCTGCTCAGAGAGCAATTCCACCAGCTTTCCCCTTCCTATCTCCAGTGACAACACCCGGCCATGCTACCAGCACCATCGTGATGCACAGTGTAACCACACACAGCTGCCAGCTGACACCACCGCCACTGGAGGAGAGCTCTAGAGAAGGTACAGGGAGAGCATCGCTCAAGCCTTCATGGATGTACAGACATGGGCAGGATCCAGCCATCAGAGAGCAGCCTCTGAGCCACCATCAGAAGGGAGGCGATGGGGAGACTCAGGCAGGTGCCTCACTCCTCTGCCCCTGGCGATGGCTCGGGCAGACCTCACCTGGGCACCCATCCTGCCAGGGCCCAGGAGTCCCAACATGCCATGGACTGTGTCCATCCCTTGCCAGAGCTCCATGGTGGGGAGTCTCGGGGTGGCAGCAGGGTGCTCAGGGCTCACCAGCCCCACCAGAGGCTGGAGATGCCCTGGGTCAGGGCTTGGCCCCACACAGCCACCAGAGCAGGAATCCCACCCCCAAGACTTCTCTCCTTGGCTGGAAAAGGGACAAAGGGACGAAAGGAAATTGTGGCCAGAAGGGTTTGCCAAAAGTGTTAGTTTTTAATTTTAGGGGTAATTTCAAAATGCAAATTCCTCATTTTCATCTTTCCTGTGAGTTCTTCCCTCTCTCCCCACCCAGGGCAGGTAAGCAGCCAACTGCGTTTCCACAGGAAAGAAAATCTCCCTCTATTCTCTTTCCCTTGCATTTTCCAGGAAGGAGAAGAAACTCAAGATAAAGCTAGAGGAAGGGGAAGCCCCTTGAAATATATCAGCCCGCAGCAAAGTAATTGGGAAATGCTAAATGAACCAGCAATAGTTTGCTGCTCTACTTAAATTTCAAACCGAACCGGCTCGGCAGAGGTTGGGGATCTCTATCCCCACTGAAGTCCAGGCAGAAGAAGAGGATGTCCTCTTCAGTTTGTCTTGGTGATGCTTAAAGCCAATCGCGGCCCCCTCCCACAGCTGCCTGGTCTCCACCCTTCACAGTGGAGAAGGGGAACCCTTTTCCTGGGAGAGGTGCCCTGAGGTCGGGATCATTTTATTTCCCCACTGGCTCTGAAGGAGGGTGAGGAGATACGGCTCCAAGCCTAGATACCTCTGTGATTTGGCCTTAAGTCAAGCAAGACAAACCCTGGCCCGCAGACAGCTTTAACAAGGAATTTGTGACCCTAATTAGAAAAATAAGGCAACATTCATACAACATGTAAATATAAAACAAAGGTTGAGATTAAAGAGTCAGGGTCTAGAGAGAAGCAAAACCAAAGAGGCCCCAAAGTTTCCGAGTTCCTGTTGGCTTTGGAGGCAGGTCCACGCCTGGGGAAGTTCAAGCTTCTCCAGATCTCCAGGGTCTGCAAAACCTGTGCTGAGGCTCTCCAGTGAGCAGGTTTGCTCCCACGGTTTCCGGCATTTCCTAGTGCTGGAAGGTCTGGGAAACACTGCAAGAGCAGCCTTTCATGAAGTATTTTGGCACCTTTGCTTCCAACGGGGATGCAGAAAGTACAAAGGCTGCAAAACCTTAAAAAAAAACGGGGGGGGGGGGCCGGGGGGGGGGTGGTAAACAAGGTTTTCAAGCGTTAGCAAGTTTGACTTGAGGATAGTTCAAGCTGGAGGTGAAAGTTTGGCGAGGTGCTCATTCTCCATGAATCAGAGCATCCATTTTTATTCTAATGATCACAGGATGGAGCTGCAGGAAGCTGAGGATCAAGAGCCAGCTGTAGAGGGTCAGGGACTCACACCAGAGCCAGCCCCCCGGGCTGGGGCTGCACACTCGCTCCAGCTGGGGCAGCCCAAGGCTGGGAGCTGAGCTCAGCCCCATGTGAGATGTCGGTGCACAGACAGAGGGTGACAGCCCAGGCAGCATGTGCCAAACACCCAGATGTGGGCAAGGAGGTCAGGCACTTCCATGAGAGCGCTGCTTCTCTGGGTCAGCAGCCGGAGATGGCTCCAGGATGACCTGGATATGGTCCTAGTATGACCCGGAGAAGGTCCCAGGACTACTCGGTTTCCCTCTGAACCCCTAACAACTTGCCTCCACCCACTGTGGAGCTGGACACGTCCAC
>JAOQGH010000069.1:18092235-18126298 GCA_025769975.1 Gallinago jamesoni | reverse complement strand
AGGTCCCAGGACTACTCGGTTTCCCTCTGAACCCCTAACAACTTGCCTCCACCCACTGTGGAGCTGGACACGTCCACTGAGATGTGGCATCAGGTGGCTGATGCTCCTGCACAACCCCACAGTGTTGGCTGGTCAAGCTGGTGGAGGCACCTGACCCCTGCGCGTGGTGCTCAGACTCACCAGAGAGCAGGGCAGCAGAGCAGGGTAAAGGATGGGGAACCAGGTGTTGCACTCACAGCTGGCACGGTCCCACTCTAAGCAGCTCTGGGGAGTTTGAAATTCTACAACAATGGAAAATTCCTTCCTCTTTCCCTCAACAACAACAAAAAATCCCCAAAAAACAAACATAAAAACCCAAAGCAACCAAAAATTTGCTTTGGGCAAACTGAAGCACTTTTGCTGCACTTCCAGCTTTCCTTGATTTTGACTCTTCCATTTGGCCTTGGACAACATGATGTAACAGCAAATTAAAATGAAGCATAATTTTTTCCCGAACCTGCACTGGGAATGGCCTGTCCTGAATCTGCTGAATGGAGGTGTGCTGCCAGTGCTAGGGAGGAAAAAAAAAAAAAGGAAAATAGGTCCCAAACCAAAATCTATGCAGCTTCCCAGAGCTCAGCCACACCACCCTGCTCAACACCGCGTCCTCCCATCAACATTCTGCTGACTGGCTGCGCTGGCAGCGCTTCTTTTCTACTGAACCACCACATCAGCATGCCCTCTTCTGCTGTTCAGGTAGAAGCCATCCTCTGACCTCCCCCACGTCCCCTAGTTATTATATTGGGTGTCCTCACAAGGCTTTAAGAAAGAGCCTTGCATACTCATAACAGATGCTTGACAGAGCTCAGAGCCACTGCAAAGGCAGACCTGGTGTCCCTGTTTCGCACACAAGCCAAGCCAAGGGTGGTTGGTGTGGCTGCCCCAGCACCACCATCACGCCTTGCTGGAAATAGCTCGAAACAAGACTGGAGGGTTTCTCAGGTCCCCAGTGGAAGCTGCAGCTGAGCCTAGTAAAGGACTTGCCCCCACGCCTCAATATGGCCCCAGAACCTCCAGGATGGTTCCAGCCTGAGGCCCAGCCTGAAGCCATGGTTTCCACCAGCGCCAAGATGCCACAGCTGGAACCTGATGCAAACAGGGGATGCAGGAGCATCCCTAAAAAGACCTGTAGACTAGAAAGAGCCTCTCCCAGCCTGCTCTGCCCAGCAAACCCAGTGCCGGTCCCTCCCTGTACAGTAGCACCCAGTTCAGACTTTGAAGAGGGAAGAAAACAACATACGCAATCCAAATTAGAAAAACAAAGCCCAAACAAAGGCCATAAAATCTAATAATTAACAGAGCAAATAAGCTGAACACCCATTAGGTCGCACATATTAGGTAATGACAAGTAGTTCGCAATAACCACTTCTGAATGGACTTCACCCAATATGCATTTAATTAGGGTTTAATAAAGCAACAGCATGTTCTTAAAGGCCAATTAGAAACATATTCACTGAGGTTTAGAAGCTATGTAATAGATGCCTGTAGGAACCAGATACGTGCTGATTACATAGCTATTAATCCTCAATAAAGGGTTTAATAATCATTTTGTGCTTCAGGAATAGGCAGCTGCTTTATTAAATCTTAATGAAATGCATATTTGGAAGCTTTCCTTCAAAGCCAGCCCGTGCTAGGAAGATGGGCTTAGAAGTGGCAGTCTGCTGAGAGAAAAGACCCCCTCCTTGTCACCACCTCTGCCACCACTGCGGCGGGTTTGAGGCCGACTCCATCCCCAGTGCAGCTGGGATGGTGGTGGTTGATTCCTGCTCTGATGGGAGCAAGAGATCTCTGGGTGTGGGAGTACCCCAAGACATTTCACCCCGCGCTGAACATCTGCTCACGCAGGGAAACGTCTCCATGAATCACAGCATCCACACGATTCACGGCTCTGTGTCCAGAGCATCCCTGCACAGCTCACACCAGCACTCCGGGCAGGAGAGGAGTAAAGCCCTGGGCTTAGTAAGGTGCTGCCACATGCTATGAGGAGCAGCTCAGCCACTTCTCCAGGAATTTACCTCCTGCCTGGATTCATGGCTTTCTGAAAAGGAATCAGACTGAAGCGAGCGAGCTTCTACCATCACCCAAAGAGGACCTGTTCTGATCCAGGGTCTGGGCCAGCCAGGTGGTGGCTTCTTGCCATGTAACCTGTAGGACTGAAGGTTGGTCTAAAACCTGCCAAGCCATTCCCAAGTCCCCATGGACACTCCCGGACATGCCATGCCCACGCCTTTCCACCACAACTCTGTCGGAATGGCGTGGCAGGCTTCAAAACTGTCAGATTGCAAAAACTTTTAATAAACGCCCATCTGTTTCTTCACCTTCTGGTTTCCCAGCCCTCTGACTCAGGGGGTTGGGTTTTCAGTGGCTGGAAACTTCAGCAACTGCAGTTGCAACGCAGCCATACTTCATCCCTCCACTGCCCCGAGATGAAGAAAGGCAGGAGGATGAAAGAGGCTGCCCAGGGAGGTGGTCAAACACATCCCTGAATGTGTTTAAGAGTCGTTTGGATGTGGTGTATGGGGATATGGTGTAGGGGAGAACATTGTAGAGTGGAGTTGAGGGTTGGACTCGATGATCCCAAGGGTCTTTTCCAACCTGAATGATTCTATGATTCTATGAAGGCACAGCAAGCCAGAGGTGGTGTGATGGGGCCAGATCCAGCAGGCAGCACCCAGGGACGGATCCAAGCCCCACGGCCATAAGTGGCACTCTCTGGCAGCATGAGACTCTTGCACAGCACTGCCCACCAGGTCAGACTGGGGCTGGAAGGTGCAGGTCACAGAGGGGTCCTGTCTCAGGCCCAGTCTGGCTCCTAATTAGCAGCCCTTGTTAACCTTTCAGGATTTCAGCAGTGCTAGGGCCAGCAGCCTTGCCCCAGGTATGCCCTGAAACAGGGCACTGTGGGGGCCCATCCACTCCCCCCTGCTGCACCACGCTGGGTGAGGGTCCAAGCCCAGGCAGTGGGTGCCCAGTGTTGAATTTCTCAGGAGAGCATCCAAAAAGCAGCCATGGGAAGACCAGCAGGAGCCACAGGCACAAGCAGCCCAGAGGCTGAGGCAATGGAGACCAGCGAGGGTGGGCCTTGGGGTGGCCTCTTTGGCACCAAGCTTCAGAACTCTCCTGGGCTCCACTGGCAGCAGGGATGAATAAAGCAGGGAAAACACCCAGGATGCTCCCATGACATTCCAAATATGCTGCCCATTGAAAGCTCTCTGTGGTGTTACACTCTAATTAGTCCAATTGAGCAGAGCTTTGCCCTGCAGGTCTGGCTGCTCGCTGGCTCCCATGCTGGGCAGGGGACCTGGCTCGCCTGGGCAGGGCCTCCAAGTCCTCCTCCTGGCCAGAGGGCAACGTAGGGAGCAGTGGCCCATGGCTGTGGGGATGAGGAGGGCATCCTCGGGCCCCAGTTCTGTTATGGGGTTACCTCCATCTGCCTCTCCTGCCCCTGAGCATCACTCCTTCCCCCATGCCGGTTTGTGCACAGCACCCACTACTCCAGGGCACCAGTGTCCCTGCTTCACTTGGACCTTATCCCACCATCCCAGCCCCAAGCAGGCATCACTTTTGTTGCCCACATGCAGCCAGAGCAGGTACCCCACGGGGACCAACACCCAAGCATCTTATCACCATGCACACCCTCATGGGTGCCTGAACCCCTAGGATCCACGTTCCCCAAAACATTGAGATCATCCCCTCCCACACCAACAGCTTCACTGGCCAAAATTCCCCAAAAAAGGGAGTCACAATGGGCCATAAGCAGGGTTGCCGGTGGTTGCCCGTGGGCAGCTCCAATCCAGGGAGCAGCTGTTTTGCGTTAGGTGGTGTTGGGTCTCGCCTCGCCACAGATGGAGAAAATCATAACATCTCCTGTGTTATTAATTAATGTGCTTTCACAGAAAATGGAAACTTTTTTCCAACCTTGTGGAGGAGTGAATCTGCTCCACAAACTGGCCCTATCAACAGCCAGAGCAGGGGCAGCTGCCCGCAGCGACAGCAGGTTCTGGGGGAATAATCACAGAATCTTAGTGGTTGGAAGGGAATGGACCAAGGCATTCTGTTGCTAGTGTTTCTGCCAGTGAAGAAAAGCTGGGGTGCAGATCGTTCCCACCGCCCCACCTGCGCCTCTGCGGGCCCTCCCAGCTCAGCATCCCACTGCCTCCTGGGGATGGAAGGCCTCAGCAGTGGTCCCTGGTGAGACACCACGCATGAGATGAAAAGCTGGGAGCTCCCCTCTTCTCAGTAAAATACCAACTTAACCACAGACATCCACTTTTAAGCATCTTTTCTGCACTGGGGAACTGGGCTGGAGAAAAATACTCCATGTGACCATCACGGACTCTGGTTACCTCCATTAGCAGTCTTCGGGTGGTCCTTCCCATTCAACTCCAATTCCAAGCTGCTCTGGCCATGAGCAGAGCAGAGACCCCTTGGCTGGGCAGAGGTGCCCATGGCTGGCACAGCCTCTCCCCATTTTCAGGACATCACGCTCTTGTCATTCACCCAAGCCTGGTTTGCCCACTGCGTTGCTGGTCAGCAGTTTTCTAGTGGAAAACACAGCTTCTGTAAAAGTAATGTTTTCCCTGCAAGAAAGTTCTGGTTTTCTCCCAAAGGCCAAGCCTCGTGCTCGTTTAGCCGAACTGGAACGGTTTGAGGTCAGCTTGCCATGAAACCTCCCATGACATATCACAGTTTGCTGTCATGCACCCCGAGAGCTCAGGCCACTGTGAAGCTCGGTCCACGGAGAAGAGCAGGGACTGGTAATGCTCTGCCAGCTTGGGAGGATACGGGCAGGCAAGCAGCAAATGAAGTTTGCTGAACTGAGTGGTTTTGCCCTCATTTGTTTTTTTTAATTTTTGGAACTTTCCATCCCACAGAAGATTTTAACTAGTTGATTTTTCCACCCTCTTGAGGACAAAAGCAAATTCTGAAATATCACGATTTCCACAAGGGCAAAACTTGTCATTTTCAGCCACTTTCTCCTAAGACCTTACCCCAGCAGCACTGCCAGGAGGCCCCAGCCACCCACACAGAAGATACTGACAGGTATGTATGTCAGATTTGTAGCCACTTCCCCAAGAGGGGCTCTTAGGTGTTTGATAAAGTATGAGCCCACAGCAGGGCCATCACATGGTCCCCTCTCCCAGCCTGGCCACAGCATTGGAACCAAACACTGATGCCATCCCCACCAGCTTTTGCTGAGCCACAGAGGAGGGAGACCCATGGGAAACACCAAAAGGCCCATCTGACTGGGGTTGTGTGTCCAGCACTGGTTGATAGTGGATGTTTAGAAGAACTCAAGAGAGACCTTCCCAGGAGCTACTCTGGGACATCCAAATCACTCCAACAGCCACCAACACACCAAAATTTCTCTGACCCCTTTCTGAATCACAGTCAGCTGGTGGTGTAAAACAAGCCTGTGTGTTGGCTGGCTCTGCACAAAAGCTGCAGCTGAGGAACTGTCACAAGCTGGTCCCTGTCCCGTGGGGTCTGCTTGCAAAGACGAGATGAGTTTGTCATACGGCTATTAGTTGCAAGGAATCCCCCAAAGCCTCCAAAGCTGCTGCTCACTGCCTCTGGCCCTTGCAATAAACTTACTGCCGCTCTCCCATTTCAGATGGCCAGCTGTTCCTTATTTCTAGACCTGTTTCCTTTCTACTAATTAATCAGCTCCAAATGTCTCTTCACGTGGCCTTCCTGAACATGAGGCCAGAAACACGATGTCAGGACACACATGCCCAGACCCCTTCATGCCGCAGGTGAGGTGCCGGGAGTGCCAGCAGCAGGGCTGGGATGATCCTGCGTGGCCACCCTTGTGGCCACCATGCTGCTCCACGTAGCCAGATCCTGCATTGCTGTGGGTCCAGGGCACAGGCAGTGCTCCCTTTTTGGCGGCGGATGGTGGATGGAGTATATTGATGCTGCTCAGCCCATTGTACTCACTCCCACTGAAGGAGGCAAGCATTGGCCCCATTGTCATGTACGACTGCAACTCACCTCCAGCTGAGCTGGGGCTGAAGTCTCGGGGTAAAAAAAATGGGTTCACGAGATAAAAGAAAAGCAAAGGGTGGATGAAGCACTCTGCAGAGCAGGCCACACCAAGGTCAGCTGGACTTAACCACAGCTGACATATCCTTGGCAGAGCTGCCTGCGCACAGAGCCAGCAGTGGGGAAACACATACAGGGACTTGTGCCCAGGGGAGCCGGAGGCTGCCCCAGCCCCGAGCGGAGGAGCTGGGACTGGAGTCGCCGCCAGCACGGCCGGGCTCTGCTGCTTCAGCTCCTGGTCAGACACCCTTCCCCTTGGAAAAGTTGGAAGGAACCACATTTTTCTTTTATTATCTTGGATCTGACTCACACAGAGAAGGTGCTCCAAGGCTGCCTGTGCCAGGACATTCACAAAGTTTCCCAGCAGAAGAATGAAGCAAAACAAGGGGAAGCTCTTTGATCTTTATGGGTCTGACGCTTTGAGCCAACATAGTGGCGAGAATGAAGCTGCGCTTCCCGTCCAGGTTTGTGATCGCTCCTCCAGGCCATGGCCTCAGACGGCAGCACTGAAGCATTTTCCCTACCTCAGAGAGGTCCCATTGCAGCAGGACTAACCACAGAGGGGTGCTGGGGACCAAAGCTCTGACCTCAACTGTGCTGCTCACCTAGGGTAAGGAAACGTGTCTCGGTGCTTTGTTTTCATGAGAGAGAAAGGACATCTCCTGCTAAGCCCCTTCCAGATCTCAGGGTGGAAGCACATTTGGGTGTGTGGTTCCCCATGTGTACAGTACGTCTGTCACAGACAGCACAGGCTGCCCCACCACCACAGAGCTCGGCAGATGGAGGATAACGACTGAACAACAGGCTTGTTTGCCATTTAGTGCCTTCTGAATCAGAAGGGTCACTTGAGAAATTCAAATTGAAATCTGCATTTTGAAGAGTTCATAGTACCAAGGAGGATTTTGGTAGTGCATTCATCCAACTCTCCTTCAAAACCTCATCTCCCCCAACGGTCAGTAGTGGCCAACCTCCAGAAAGGAAAAGGCTGCAATATCCAGTCTGATGGCCTGTTCCAGACATGGGGGGTCTCCTCAGTACAAGGCTGTAAAATGTACCATCTCTTGGGTTTCTGCAAGTGAAAGGACCGTGCAGAGGCAGGACCGTCACCATGGTAGGAATTCAGGTCCTTCTTTAGGGTCTCAGATCTCCTGTTGCAGGTGTCTCAGGCCTGCAGTGCTACCATACAAATGGAGGGGTAAGTAGACTTGAGTGAGACTCACGGTGCCCCTGCCCCGGGCACGCTGGGGACATGAGGGTCTTTCTGGAAGAGCAGAGGCAGCGGCAAGCCAGGGCCAAAGTAACATCCAGAGCAACACAGGCAGGCCTGAGCTGGCTGGGTTGGCCAACTCCTGAGAGCCTGGATATGGTTTTGTTAGGACAGTGGTGATTCCCACCCCACCTCGTGACTGAAGCCACAGGGCTGTAGTCCCCTGAGCAAAATGTACCTTCTTATTCAGCTCCCAGAGGTTACATTAGACCACCCAAAGTAAGCAAGGGCTCCAGTCCAGCCAGCCAGGTCTTCATGTAGCAGACATGCCCAAAGATCCTGCACCTTGGCAAATCATATGACAGGGGGACTGCAAGCCTCAGAGCCTCTCGAGAAACCATCCCACATGGAGAGGGGGGCTCTGCCAAATGGAGAGGACTCAGCAGCTGCAGCACCAGGGCAAACACTTGCTGGAGCCATCACACACAGCCTCTGGTTTCTCCTCTTGCCCATGGCACAGCCCTGCTGAGACACACTTCAGCAGTGGGCTGTACCCACCAGCATCAACCCCTCCAGGCTGGAGCGTTACCTGGTCATGTGCCCCATGCCACCCTGCACCATGGCCCTGCTGCCAGCTTCGCTCCAGCTCTGGCTGCACGTAGGGTTTCAGGACCTCCTCCCACAGATGGATTTGTTTGTGCCAGCTGAATTGCTCAACAGGATATTAGCTGCCTGGGTGGCAGATGCCCAGCACACAAACCTCCACCGAAGGACTGACGCCCTGCAGGCATGGGGCTGGCAGCATGTAGCTGCCAGTCCCCCTCCCCTGGGGCTCTGCAAACCCTCCACCAGCCCTCCAAATCTTCTTGGCTTGTGAAGAGCCCTCATCTTCCCCAGGATGTGAAAGGACCTATTCAAAGTTGTACCGAACATGTTCCCACGTTGCTGCCCAAGGAGCCGGTGCAGCTGAGGCCGCCTGGACTCATTGCAGCAGTGGCAGCTGCAGAGCAGCCTGTGAGGTGGATGCAGGGGCCAAACAGAGTGTGGCCAGCAGCAGAGCTCCGAAATCCCAGCTCTTCCCAGTCCTTCCCAGCATACTGGAGGGAATGTGGGAGCCCCAGCCGGAGGTGAGGGGCGGCTGATGAACGAGGTGATAACACCTCAGCAGATGGCTCCAAAGGCTGAGCTGCGCTTGGGGGGCTTAGACAAAACACAGAGGTGAAGCCCAGATGTTTAACTTCAGCATCTGGATGTGATTCCTAAACAGAGACGCTCACATCTGACCACTCTGCCTGGAAATAAATGGTTTGTTTGACCTTCTCCATAGCCCACCCCAATATTTTCTGGGTCTCTCCTAAACACACAGCAGCTGCCCCCCCCTTGCCCGGACTGGCCACGTCAGGAGAGCACCACAGGCATCGCTGCAGGCACCACGGCAGCTGCGGGTGCCTAGGACATGGCATCAAGGGACACAGAGCAGGGCACAGCTCGGGGCAGTGCCACAAACACAGAGTAAAGTCCAGTGGGGTGGAAAACATCCTGCAATGCACCCACCCTGTTTTGAGCACCTACTCAGCCTGTCTCAGAACAGGACACCAACCCTGGGTGCCCACCCTGCCCAAGAGCCCAGCTCATGGCCTCCAACTGCCAGCTGTCTGCTTCTGCCCGGAAGTCCTCCGGTACTGGGGGGTGATGGCACTACGAAGAGGGACTGCTCCGCAGCCGTGTCCTACCTTCAGTCCACACGATTTCCCCCTGAGACCCACGGGAGCAGCCCAGGTGGCCGAGCAGCTCCTTGGCTCAGCCAGGTGCCCTGGGACCCAGCACAACCTGGGTCTCATTTCACCACAGCAGTGTCACATCACCAGCAGCAGTGACCAGCACCACATGGCTTCTAAGCCAAGAAGGGACAAACCTGCTTGGCACCTTGGGAGCGCTGGAAGAGCCTGCTCATGGAGATGGGTCCCCAGGCCATGTTGGAGGCCGGCAGCCCCTTTCAGAGAAGATATCTGATCTTGGATCCAAGATACCACCGCAGGAGAATCCACCACGCTCCTAATAAGTGGAAATTGTAGGCGTTGGGTGGTGTTGAAGCTGACAATGAAGATAGTGATTAGTGATGACGGGCAGCACCAATTAAGGCTAATCTGCCTAATGGCCAAGTCTGAGGGTAGTGCGTGTGACTGATGGTGACAAGTGATGGCAGCTGGAGGAGGCCACAGTGACCACAGTGATGTAAGACAATTCTGGTTGGCAGACAGAGCAAACAAGTGGTGACACAGTAATCTGTTACTCGGTTTATTTGTAATCCTGCAGACACATCTGGCTCCGAGCACGCCACGGTCCTGTGCTTCTCCGGATAGACTACAAGGCAGCACTGGAGGCAAAACCTCTCTCCGCAGCCTCCTGCAGGCAGAGTGGGATGCAAGTGAGCGGTGGCACTGTCTGATGTGGCACATCAACAGCAGTATTTAAAAATGGGTAGACATAGTGCTTAGAGATACGGTTTAGTGATGGTTTTTGTTGGCGCTAGGTTGACGGTTGGAATAGATGATCTGAAAGGTCCCTTCCAACCCAGGCAATTCTATGATTCTATGATTCTGTAATATCTCGGTGTGCTCCAGGCTGGTTCCACCAGTGCCCTCCCAGCTCAGCAAGAGGAGGGCAGAGCCAGCAGGGCTGGGCAGGAGGTGTCGGAGCCCCCTGTCACAGCAGGACAAGGAGACCGACATCCCCCTGAGGTCCGGCAACTGGCTGCCCATGACTGGCACCTGCCCGGGCACAGCCCCTGTGCCGGCTGGTCCTTTGCAGCAGCCACAGCTCCATGCGAGTAGTACTCAACTCCACAAGCCATAGGCTGACGTAGCTGACCAAGAGCAATGATACAGTGCAGCCAGGGTGCCAGGGTGGCCAGCCCACAGGGCAATGAGTGCACTGTGTGCTCCTTGGCCACTCGTAGCCTAGCCCAGCTCCAGGCACAATGATGGCATCTGTGTCCCCTTCCATTCTGCCTTTATGTGTCAGGCACTGGCAGAGAGGAGGGACAAAGATGCCCCAGGCAGCAGAAGCACCCCCAGAGCTGGGGCAGAAAGCACATGAAAGCTAGGCTGGTCCTCAGGGAGCGGGGCAATACTTCACATAGGTAAAATGGGCAAAACACGTCAGCTTGCCACAATAAGAGCAGTCACAAAAAGCAGGCGCCATTCACAGAGCAATATGTTAACTGTCATCGAGCCTGGCAGCATGACAAGGGCCAGCACCTCGTACCCATCAGATTTATTCTCTGCCTGAGGTTAAAGCAGGGCTCTGGTCCAAACAAAGCTGGTGCACATCAGCCAAAAGCCACCCAAGTAAGACCACAGAGTTACGAGCATTGGTAGGGTGCAAGCAAGCTCGAACACTACTGATAAAGGCTAAAGCTCTCAACCCAAGAACTGCTCACTGAGCCTGCCAGTTTGGGGTTAGAAAGGCTGGTTTTGTGGCATCTCCCCAGGATGGGCTCTCCTGCCCATCAGGAGCAGGATGGAAGCTCTGTTCGCACCACGCCATGCCTTCCAGCACCCACCACCTTTACTTGGGGTCCATCTGACATATAGTGGTGAGCTAGCTCTGCCCAAACTCCTCCTGCCCACGCTGCCTCAATGAGGCTGCA
Organism: Gallinago jamesoni; assembly: GCA_025769975.1. NCBI lineage: Eukaryota > Metazoa > Chordata > Aves > Charadriiformes > Scolopacidae > Gallinago > Gallinago jamesoni. The sequence goes on along the minus strand of JAOQGH010000069.1, from coordinate 18,115,355 downwards.
TCCACCAGACACTGTCCACAGCACTTGGTTCTCCAAGATAGTCTGGGGGATGCGGCTAACAGAGCTGGGAGTCTCTGGTACCCCCACGAGAAGATGGCTCCAGCCCAGGTGGTAAGAGGTCAGAGGAGAGCGCTGGCAGCGAGGGACTCAGAAAGGAGGCCAACAGCGGTGTTACGAGCCCAGGGATGACTTGGCAGCCCACACCACAGACCTGGCAGGAAGCACCACTGAAGGACACAGGCACTAGTGGCATCTGCAGCCCCCATAGCACCCTGTCCAGAGGAGGAGCCCCAGGTCCACTAGTCTCACATCTCCACAGGTTCGAGATGCTCCATACCGGCAATGCTGGGAATGGGCGGTGCAGCACAGCGGCACAGCGCTGCTCCCAACTGGAGCAGCCGTTTTCGGAGGGAGGGATGTGCCCCGGCAGGAGGGCACAGTGGGGCACTCCCTGCTCTCATCCCACACACACTGATCTTATCACCAGCCTTGAGACTCAGACACATTTTTGTCTCGATTTTGAATTTGCTCTGGTTTTAATTTGGGGGGATGATGTCGTATCTAGCACCACAGCCCCCGATTAGCACTTGCACCGGCACACACACACACACATTGCCAGACTCAATCACACATGTTAGCTCACGACCTCTCAGAAATCTTTGTATTCAGACCAACTTTTCTTTTCTTACATGCGTTTGTTGTAGTCTGATATTTATAGTTTACTTAAAATAAATGGCTCCTTATGTTTCCCGCTTCCTGCTCCTGAGGGGAGGGTCTCGCGGGGTTGCTGTCTGTCTTATTCTCTCTTTCCTCAACCTTTTGCTATTTTTTTCCTCTTCCATAAATATTTTTCAAGCAGATCCTACATTTGCCAGACACTGCTGAGCTTCGTCCCAAGTTCTTTCGGTGGTTCTGGTGAGCAAGACACTGGTTCAGGTTGAAAGAGACAACACAGTGCACTAGTGGACCAGCTGTGACACAGGGCCTTCACTGAGCAAGATGCTGGAGGAAGAGGAGGATGAAGATGATGATGAGGAGGCAGGGTAGTCTCCGGGGCATGGGAGCCAAGCACAGATCCAGGCCATGATGCAGACTCGCTTGCAGCAGCAGGACACAAGGATGCAGCACCCAGACCGCAGCACCCTCCTGCAGTAGGGGAGGGAAGGGGTAGCAAGAGTCACTGTACCAAATCTCACTTGCCCCACCTGGGTTGTGCGCATGGGGTTCCCCCCTGCAACCCTCCACTCCAGGAGGGACCCTCTCCCCAGACCAGGGTGCAAGTGCCAGGTGGTGGAGCCTCATGAAGGTCTCTGCTCCCACCCAGGCCAGCTCCAACCAGGCTGCTCCCAGGCCGCTCCAGTCAAGGTCTGAGTGTTTCCAAGGACAGAGATTCCCATCCCTCTCCAGGCCCCTATTCCAGTATTTGAGGACCTTCATGGAGGCCTCATGATTTGCCCTTGCATTTACAGGGAATTTCCCTTGTTTCAGCTCCTGCTGCTGCCTCTCGCCATCTCTCTGAGCACCATCGAGAAGCCCCAGCTCCATTTTTCCTGCACCCTCCCATTTGGTCTTGGATGACCAAATGATGATCAAATGCCCCGTGCCCTACAGCAAAGGGAGCATGAGTCCTCGATGGAGGATGGAAATCTTGCAGGCACCTCAGCTGCTCGGCACGGCAGGCTCCATGTTGCCTTGCAGCACCTCAAGGTTCAAGAAGCAGGGATGCTGTTAGAGCATCCCTGCAGATGGTGAGAGGGCAGAGGGATTAAGCCAATGTTTGTGTGGCCTTTCCCACTCAGCAGCCTCTTGGCAGCTCTCTCCATCACTGGGGCTGATGAGCCCCATTTGTTTTGGAAGAGCTGTTTGGTTTCTAACCTTCTGCTGTGAAGGGAACATTTTCACTGTGAAAATTACCCTTCCTTCTTGTTTCAGGCCCTGGGGCTCCGTTTGGCCCCGTCTCCCCAGGGGTAGCCCACCTGTACACACACACGTGTGAGCTCACACCCAGCCCATTTGCAGTATGTGAGTAGGATCACAGACTCCCTGTTTACACACTGTCCCGCACAGTGCATGTCCGGACATATGTGTGGGCTCAAACACTGCACCTGGCACACACCTGTTAAAGCCCACACACTGCCCTTCTGCATGAGCATGCCAGCTCCCTGCCCTCTACACACACACGTGCAAGCTCACCCCTGTCCCTTTGCACACACGTGTGCAAGCTCCCACACTGCAGTTTTGCAGGCAGGTACCACGGCCCTGGGACAGCAGCCTGGGGACCCTTCTCCGCTCCTCCAAAGCCCTGCCTTGGTGCATGAAGGAGCCCAGGGGAGCTGGAGAAGAGCTGGCTGCACCCCAGTCCCCCTCTCAGCCTGACGGGGGGCCTCAGTGGGACGCCAGGCAGGACTGACTCTGCAGGGGCTTCATGGCAGAGCGGTGCCCAGCACTGCCCCAACCACAGGCAGTGGGGCTGAGCATCCCTGGGGAGATGCTGAAGCTTCTCTCCATCCCAGGCACAGAGAGGACAGCACCCACCACCCTCATCTGAGCAGCAGCACCCCACCACCTCCCCAAGAAACAGCCCGCAGGAGAAAGAGTATCATAGACTCATAGAATGGTTTGGGTTGGAAAGGCCCTTTAAAGGCCATCTTCGTCCAACCCCCCTGCCATGAGCGGGGACATCTTCCACTAGACCAGGTTGCTCAAAGCTCCATCTAGCCTGATCTGGAATGTTTCCAGGGATGGGGCATCCACCACCTCCCTGCTCAACCTGGGCCAGCGTCTCACCACCCACAGTGTAAACAATTTCTTCCTTATATCTAGCTTGAATCTCCCCTCTTTTAGTTTAAAGCCACCACCCCTTGTCCTATCACAATAGGCCCTGCTAAAAAGTCTGTCCCTGTCTTTCTTTTGAGTATAGAAAGGCTGCAATAACATCTCCCTGGAGCCTTCTCCAGGCTGAGCAACCCAAAGCTCTCTCAGCCTGATCATAGGACATCCCTTTGATCATTTTTGATACCAAAGTCTTCATCCTGTAGGAAACCTGAATGTAATGGCAGGAGTAAAGCCTGGCTTTCTCCTCCAGACAGCCCTGCAGACATGCCATCCCATCAGGAAGCACTACCAGTTGATGGTGCCACACACGCCTGTGCTGTTTCCATACGATACTTTGATCTCAGCTGCCTTTTGTCATTCTTTTCTCCCCCTTCCCTTCCCTTCCCTTCCCTTCCCTTCCCTTCCCTTCCCTTCCCTTCCCTTCCCTTCCCTTCCCTTCCCTTCCCCTTTTTTCTTTTCTTTTTAAATCATTATTATTTTTTTATTTTCCTTAACTTTTTCTTGCTTTTTTCTTTTCTTTTCTTATTTTCTTTTTCGTTTTTTAAACTTTTCCTTTCCTTTTCCTTTTCCTTTTTAATTTTCTTTTTCCTCCCTTTTTTCTTTCCATTCTTTCTCTCCTCTCTGCTCCAGCTGCATGCAATCCACGCAAAAGCATTTGACTTTCACACACCCGTTAATCATTTTTCAGCTCGGATTGCGAGCAGGCCATGGCACATGAGCGCAGTAACATCATAGGACCTGGAGGAGGGGGGGTCAACAAGCCTGAGCCCACAGTGCCTCACAGCACTGGAGGCAGAGGGGTGGGGGGATCTGTGGCTGGGAAACGCCGGCGGATGCCCCTGCTGTAATGAGCAAAAACCCTCCGCAAAAATGCTCCCGCAGATAGCATTACAATGGGCTGAATTAAACCGCCTCCTCAAAACACTCTCTGCTGGGAGCAGGGCCACCAGCAGCCACCGCCTTGGCAGCGCTGCCCCCCAGCACCCAACAGGCAGCCCTGCCCACCCTGCCTCTGCCCGCGGCAGCTCCCCAGCCCGGCATGGCCCTGGATCACTGCTGGAAATCTTCAAAGCTCTGTGGGTAAAACGCCCTCAGAGAAAAACGGGATTAACCCAGGTGAGGGGTGGCCTCAGCTCCAGGGCTGGAAGATAAACTGAGCTCCTGGGTGCAAAGTGACATAAGATGGAGGGTCCTCCCTGCCCCAGCTTATCCCAGAGCAGGCGGGAGGCCCCGGGGACGGCCGGCCACTGGAGTATGCCAGAGGATCAATTTCTGACAGCAAATCCTGACCAAGAGAGGAGCGCAGTAAGGGTCAAGCAGTATTTTCTAGAGTGTTTCTGGGCAGGGTTCCTGGGGTTCAGGATAGAGGAGGGAAGTGTGGCACCTGGATGGCTGCACAGAGTAAATCCCAAACCCTATGGCAAACTGGTTCCAGTGGCTGCAGGGTTTACCCCCAGGAGCTCAAACAAGCATTCAGATGCCTGTCTCCTGTTCTTCATCGAGTCCCTGGTCCTTGCCTGGCCCCAACCCTGCCCCTCTTAGCACACCCCTCCTTAGCAGGGGGTCCTGGGGTGGGACAATGCCATCATCCCACAACCAGAAACAGGACTCGGTGGGCCAAAATGCCCTGAGCTCCCTGAGCTACTCACAACAGGCTGAAGACAGGCATAAGAGTGAACTCCTTGGCTACCCTCCATGCCCCTGAAGGCCTTGCAAGGCCTGGAGGCACCAAGGAGCTTTGCTTCTCCTGGGGAAACCAAGACCCAGCACAGGACAGGACCCGGGAGTCCCATGGGAGTGGAGAGCAGGGTCGTGGGAGCCAGTTCACAAATGAACTTCCTGGACCCCCAAGCCACCGCACAGGGGGAGAGTCCCGTGGAAGCACCAAGGCTGGCCATAATCTCCTGCAGCACGCCGACAGCTCTCCAGCTGTCAGGAGAGGACCTGACATCACCTGGAACAAAGCAACACCCCATGGAGCTGTGGGGTCAATGAAACCTCCAGCTGTCCTGGGCAGCCTCATGGGGACACCACTGAGAGTAGCCACAGTCACCCTCACACCCTGGGAAGTGTCCCCCTTGTGTGGACCACAGCATCCACGGGGCAGCCCCAGGGATGGGCACAACACTGTCTGCTCCCCTTGGACTCCCACCCTCCCCAACTTCAACAGCTCCCAGCTCATGTTCTCCCAGCACAAGGACTCCTCAGAAAAGGTCCAGGGCATCCTCCCCATTTGGAGGGGAGCTACAGCCAAGTGCCTGGGGCAGGCCACGAGGACGCTGGAGCATTTCAGAGTGCGGGGGCAGGCCAGCGGGACCTGGCAGGCGATGAGACGGGAGGACAATACAACGGCCCATTTGTACTCCCAACTCCCGGCCCCCCTGGCCCTGCCCCATGCCATAGTAAGGCTGGTATTCAGGAATTAATTGATGTAATTAAAGTGTGGCATGACTGTGCCATGGCCTCCGAAGGCAGTGGCGACGGGCCAGGGTCTGGGGGTGGAGGAGGAGCCCCTCGCGTGCTATTCTCCCTATAGAAAAAGGGCAGATCTTGAGCAGATCCAAGGCATGAAATTGCTATAAAGAGATTGTCAGGGAAGCATAACGGTGCTGCCTTGCAGCCATCAGCAGCTGTGGGGTGATAATTCATCCCGGCAAACTGCTACATCCCACCCCACTGCAGCAGCACCTCTGGCAGGAGGTGCCATATCCAACACTGGGAGGTGTCCCAGGGTGTGCCAACCCAGCTGGGCTCTGTGGTTGCTCCACTCCAGTTCTGCAGTGTGGCTCACCAGCATGGACAGGGCTTGGACATGGAGCTGGGGGCTGTGCTGGCAGGTCAGGGTCCCCTTATCTCACCCCAGAGTGTGCTACAGGACAGGGATGTCTCCAGGCTTCCCCCTTCCCTGGCTCTCAAAGGCAGGGAGATTCAAGCAGTGACAGTAACAATATCCTGACATCAAGAGGACACAAGGCGAGCGAACAGAGCCTGGCCCTGATTTCTGACCACTTGCCCGGGTGGGAATAATTTTCCCGCTGGGGTTCCTGTGTCAGAGGGCTGCCGAGCCTGGGGCTAACCGCAGCACGCCAGCTGGAGCCCTCCCAGCTCACTGCCCGCCTGGCAAAGTCGTAAGCAAATCCCCTGGTGCTTTCAGCAGCCAGGGAGAATGAAGCGGTGCAGCCCAGGGGGAGCGGGATCCCACACGGGGCTCTGTGGCGAGCTGGTGACAGGGGACGCCTTGTTGTTAATGAGGTGCAGAAGAGGATGCAGACATCCGCCCCCTCGCCTCCCCAAGGGCACTGGCTCCATAGCTGCCCTGGCAGCTTTCTCTGGGTACTGGAGCAGCAGGAGGCTGACCCCAGTGCTCCCCACATCTCCCCATCTGAGCGCTGAGCATGTCCGTGCCTGCCAGAGGGGACACAGGGCACAGGTCAGGGTGCTGGGCCACAGGCAACAAGTCTTACACTGCTAGCACTGGGGTCTGGTTGCTGCAGGGTGGAGGAGTCCATCCCCACCACTACAACACAGTGACAGCATCAGATCGGATTCCTGTCCTCTGCCAGAAACCCCATGGCTCCTCTCACTGCTCCTCCACCTCGGCATGGTCCAGGCAACAGCCCAACCTCCTGGCCAGGAGGAAGGACAAACCAGGAAGCTGGGAGATGAACAGCTCTGGTGTAAGCATCTCCCCAGGGTCTCCATCCCAGCACCGCCACACCCTCTACAGCTTCAGGCAATGGGCTGCCCTTTGGCTTCCCCTGGGAAAGGTAGAAACGAGCCATATGACTTTTTGCATATGGTCATAGGGGGGTGATGGCTGTCCCTGTGCCACTGGCATCTCCAGCCAGCCATTCCATCCCACGTGGGCCTTGGGATGGCAGAGCAGGATCAGAGAGCAGGCAGAGCATCCACATGGCTGCAGCTGCTTGGGTCTACTGGGTTGGGAACAAGCTGGGAGGACAGTGCCCCTGGGGACCCTCCCAGTCCCTTCTCCAGAGCAGCAGGAGCCACTGGGTTCCCACCACTGCTCCACCAGTGTGGAGCAGAAGGGAGAGCAGACATGAGATCAACATCCAGAGCAGCTGCTGGAAACCCAAACAGAGCAATCCAGCCGCACCACAGAGCGCTGGGGCTCTCCCCATCCCTCCTTTCCAAACCCAGGGGCCACTTCTGTGAGCCACCGCCAAAGCCCTGCACCAGCTCCTCTGCCTGCCGAAACCACAGCTCCCACGCCTCACACACTCCATCCTCTTGAGGTCGCTCGCCAGACACTGTGGCTTGGCCTGTGCCCCGTGGATTCGGCGTGAGCACGCCTGTGGCCCAGGGTAAACAAACAGCCTTTCCTCCGGGGCTGTTGCCTCTTGCCACTGCAGCCGCCTTCTGCTGGGCTGGTTGTGCTGGCAGCGCGGCGCAGAGGTTCAGCAAGGTCCAGCCCTGTGGTCGCTGCGGGCTGGGCTGACGGCGCTGCCTGCCACCAGGGCTGGCAGAGAGCGGGACTGAAACAACAAACAAACAAGAAACATGCACGGCTTGTCCAGGCCTGCACACTGGAAACAGAGATAAGCTGCTCAGAAAGCCGAATCCCAGCAAGGCGGTGGAGCAGGAAGGAGGGGGCAGCGGAGCCACCATGCACCGGCGGGGAACGGATGCCAGCTCCCACCTCTGGGTGCCAAGGAGGGGAAGCATCCCGAGGTGCAAGCAAGAACTGTTGGCTCTGCTGTACAGTACCCAGCTCTGGCTGTGGGACAGAGGGAGGGGGGACTGGGCTGAAGAGCACAGTCCTGTCCCCTTGCACCATGGCCAGCCCTGCCAGGAGCCACATCACCAAGCGCACGTGGTGACAGTGGCGAAACGAAGGGCAATAAATCATTAAGCTGCTGTGACCCCATGCTGGAAGCGCCCAGGCACCTCGACTTGCCCGTGGCCGCACAAGGGCTGGAGTCAGGATCCTCGCACCCGTCTCCCACCCTCTCCACTGTGCAAAGACCCTTGTGCTCTGCCCTGGCAGGAGCAGCTGCCTCGCTCCTCAGGCTCATTATATTTTTCTAAACAACCAATCTTGCAAGTGCAGTTTGGAGCACAGTGAACCTGGGACTAAGTTATTTTCGCAGCCCTGATTCTTTGGAAACTGCTGAAGCAGGCAAGAGAATCGTCCCCTCAAACGCACCCAACCTCCCCGGAGGAGCTGGATGAGTTAGTGGTTTCAGCAGAAGACTTGTGCTTTATTCCCAGCTCTGCCACTGACTCATTGGGTGGCTTTGAGTGAATCACTTCTCTCCGTGTGTGTTTTCAGCTGGGAAGCGCCAGCTGGGGCAGTTGCTGCTCCCCAGGTACCAGGCAGATGTACCTGGCCGGCTGCAGGATGGGCAGCAAGGGCACAATGTGGTGGAGAAGGGCAGCTCCCAGCCCCGTCAGGAGCAGCCTCTGCCCTGAGGGCCAGCTCAATCCCGTTACCAGGCAGAAGGTAAAGCAGGCTGACACTCCAAGCTGTACCCAGCCTGCTGCAGGTAGAGCGGAGACAACGCTGCCTCTGCCACCAAAGTGGTTTCCTTCCTCTCTCCCCTGTGCCACCCTCTGCCATCCCAACATCCTTGGAGCCCATCTTTGCCTCGGAGAGCCTCACATTCTCCATCAGTCCAGGGTATATGGGGCTCTTTCAGCTCTCCCCAGCGCCATGTGCCTGGTTGGAAAGATCCAGGTCAGACCCAGCAGTGATAACCCCAGGATTTCAGATGCTTTGGGAAAAAGAGACTTGTTGCTAGAAATAAAGCTTTAAATGTTCTGGACCACCATGAGGACTCAGTGCTGTTAAAGCTGTGCAAGCTCTGCATCTTCTGGGCTTGCACTAGTACAGCTGCAAACACCAGTCAAGGGGTTGCACCCACAGCCCTATGGGGTCTTGCTCCGTTGTGGCACTGAGCTGGGCAATTGCAGCCATCAGGCATCTGGTGTAGGGATCACCAGGTTCCTGGAAGAACTTCCAGAGGAATGGCCTCTGGGCCATTAAAAGGTGATGAAGTGAAGGTAAGAAATGCAGAAAATGGTAGGCACTGTGGATGGATTTCCCAGGCCACATGTCGGGGGGAGGTCAGGAGGTGCAGTAGGCAGCGTTGTGATTGTTTGGAAGAGAACAAGGGTCAGTCCATGACCATGAATCCCCCTGATGATGCTGGCTCACAGTTTCCTTCCACATGGCATTACCCTGGGACATTACGTTCTCTGCATTTTACTGAAGAGAAAATTGTGGGAGTGAGAAGCGAGTCAGCTACAGAGGTCAGCAATGGTGTGAACTGGAAGAGCAAGCTCGGAGCACCCTGCCCAGCACCTCCACCACCTATAGCCTTCCCATGAGATCACTGGTCCCCTCCGCAAGGCACATGGGAGACCCAGGCATGCAGTCAGGTGCCAGCCCCTCCATGGGACAGGATGAACAGCCACAGAGACAGAGAGCAGGAAAATACATGCATCAAAACATGGGTATCTTCCACAGAAAATGCAGCTACTGGGGTCACAGGGGAGAAACAGAGGGCATGGGGAGAGACCTGCCAAAGGGAACATGCAGCAGTTCTCACCAGGGAGAGATCAGCTCTCCTCTGCCACTGACTGTGATGCGGCCCTGGGCACATCAGCCCAAGTCCCCACAAGGGCACTCCCCAAGGAGCCTCCAGGGATTCTCTCACAGTCCATGGCAGCTGAGCTCCCTGCTGTCTGGGGGCAGCTCCCAGTACGGCCGGGTCGCAGCAGAGCCAGGTGAAGGCACTCCCTGGGGCTCCAGGGGCCTTCCTCACCACCTCCAGCAGATCAGGTCCTGAAGCCTGAACAGTTTGTTCCCCTCCACTTCCCAGCTGGCTCAGGCGAGGCAGGGGAAGGGGTTCTGCATGTGTCCTGGGCAGGCAGTGCTGCCCGTCTGCCTGCAGCAGGCTCTGGGCAGGCAGAGAGCACCCTCTGCCGCTGCTCCAGCAGGCACTGCTGCAAAACCAGCGCCCGACTCCCAGCCTGGAAAATGAAAAAAACTCCAAGGCCCCGGATTGTCACTGATCTAATAGGCACAGCAAAAAGAAGTTTATAAATCTGGTTCGCTTCTCTAAATGGATTTGCATTTGGCATCTCCTTCAACAAGGGCAATGAAAACAGACTTTGATATCATATGCTATCAGTTTACTAATAAAAACAGACCACAGTTGCCAAACACATCTGAGCATCTTAAAAGTACTCTTTAAATTAAAGAGACATTGCCAGATTTAAAGTGCATGTTCTTAGTTTAGAAACTAGACTGCATCAATTAGACACGAGTATACCAGCAGAGATGAAGGACGCAGACTGAGTTCACTCTGTATGTTCCTACACACATCTATATGTGCACACAGCTGTTCGCATATATACATGTCTGGCCTCTGCTTTGCTTCTTCAGCAGTAGCATCCCTGGGCGCAGGGGGGGATGTGCTGGGCCTGCGTGCACACCTGCCTGGGAGACCCGGGCTCTCACCTGAGTGGGGAAAACAGTGCCAGAGGAAGCCAGGGCAGCGTGGCGGGCTGCCCGCAGCCAGGACGGGCTGCAGCTGGCCCGGCAGAGAGCAGTGCCAGAGCCTCACCAGGAACCAGCGCCTCACCGCTGCTCTCTCACGGCCTTTCGGGCTGCTCCCACCTGCAGGAAAACCTGGCAGGTGAGATCACCTCAGGGATCAGCTGGCCACTGAGATGAGTTCATGGCACAGCACTGAGACCTCCCAGGTCTGAACCCGAGGGCATCTGCACTGGGGTGGGAGCCAGCAGCTCTCTGGTGCTGTAGCATCTCTCCCAGCGTGGCTGCCTGCAGCAAGACACAAGAGAATGAGAGCGGACCCTGCCCTGCTCTGGCCTTCACCAGCCGCTTGGACCAGGGTTCAGACCGCCTACAGGGTTGTTGGTCAGAGTATGGCAGCCCTGCTCTTGGGAGAGAATGGGAGACCAGCAGCTGGGACAGTTACAAAGCCTCTGAGTCACTGGCTGATGCTGGCTGACAATACAGGGAGTTATCAAAAAAGCAGTTGTCAAAAGGGGTAAGTCTGATTGTTCTTGTCCCTGTCTGCCTAAACCTGTCTGCATACCTTCATGCCATGTTGACACAGTCCCCAAGGCTTGGAAAGGCTCTCACTTCCCAAAAATCAGCAGTTCAGTGAGTCGCTTCAAGGAGTCCCAGCCTCCACTCAGCATGCAGGAGGATGCATGGGGACCAGCCGTCACTCTGGCTGGCCATGTTCCCTGGGAAGACAGGACCTCTGTGCCAGGTCCCCTCTGGAGGTGCCCAACTCTCTCCATCCTAGGGGTCCCAATCACAGCTCCTCACAAAGGGGCCTAAAATTAGGAGAGGTGAATCACCCCTTTCCTTGCCCCTAGGGCAAAGCTGGTCAGGAATTTTCTGTCATTGTCATTTTCCTAAAGGAAAATCCACTTGTGCCCAGCCACGCTTCTCAGTTCTGTGACCTTTAAGATTGACTGTCTGCTGGGAAAGCAGGAAACAAACAGATTTGTTTGGTTCCGTTTGATCTGACTCAAAATATTTTTGGTTGTAGTCCTGATCCAAAGTGTTTCATCTCAGATCAGTTCCACATTAATCCATAATTCCCTGGCAGGCTGCGCTGCCAGCAGCACTGTAGCTGGGATGCTTCTCCCTCCTGGGGCTCCGTTCCTACACCAGAGTGGATCTCTGTCAGAGTGGATCTCTGTGGCTGCTCCGACCAGCCCTGGCCAGGTGTGCCAAGGGGGTCACACGCAGCTCAGCAGCAGCCTTTTTCAGAGGTCACAGGTGTCCACTGTGAGCGCAGGTCCGTGACAGCCTCCCTCACCGCTGTCCCCAAGCAGTTTGGTGACCGCATCTGTGCACTGGCTGAGAACTTGGCCTATAAAGCATCAGACAGGCCTTCGCTGCTCAGCAGGAAGCCCCTCTGAAGCAGCTCCTCGCTGTCTTCTCTGCAACTTTTATTCACTTCTCTCTGCTCTGGAACTTTCCAGCATTTGCCCCCCCGCCAGCAATCCTTGTCGTCTTGACACTGTGCCCCTGCCCTGCTCATAATGCCATGTGTGAGCACAGTAGGAACCCATGCCCTGCGTGAATGACAAAAAAACCTTTGATGACTCTCGCTGATGAGCTGGTCTCATCAGTGTAAGTCAGTCAGTGTTTTAGGACACAGAGATGTGGGGGTGGAGGCCAGTGCTGCCAGTAGCAAAGCAAGAGCACCATGTCAGGGACGGCAGTGAACAGGGGCTGCAGACAACCAGTGGTCGTGTGTGCTTGTCCCATGGCATCTCCCCCGGGCAAGCCCAGCTCCAGGCAGACGCACTCCCCGTGCAGCAGGTGTTGATGGAGCTGCAGGCCTGTGTGGGGGCCTGCTCACAGGAGGTTGTCTGAGACAGAGCAGAGTCGCTGTGACCAGGGGGGCAGCCGTATGCAGGCAGAGAGCTCAGCCAGGAAGGCAGGGTCAGGTCCTGATGTAGTATCAACTCAGGGTGCCACACGGCAGAACTGTGCTGTCCCTCTGTTGCAGCCCCCGTTGTCCCAAGCAGAAAGGGTTTGCAGGGCAGAAGGATATCGCCCTTCCCTTCGGTAGGATGCCCCTGCAGGTGTGCACATGCAGAGAGGGTGTCTCTGTGCGTGCAAGGGCCTGAAATTGCATAGGAGGCCTCAGGCATCACTCACCTCCCCTCACCACTCGCTGCAGAAATTTGTGCAGACACCAAAACATCCCAACCAGCCTCAGTGGCTTTATCTGGAGGGTAGGAAGGAGCATCTCAGTGACCTTCAGTTCCCATTAATTACAGTCTCCTTCCTCTACCTCTTACAGAACAATTGCAGGTGATGTAGGAAGTCAGGTAGTGCATGTGATAGAATCATAGAATACTTGGGGTTGGAAGGGACCTTTAAAGGTCATCTGGTCCAAACCCCTGCAATGAGCAGGGATTGTCCTCAGACAGGAGGGAGCAAAAGGCATGCTAAGGCTGAGGACAAGTCAATATGATGGCCTTGGGTGGAGCCACTGAAAACCAAGGATCCTGATGAGTACCGTGAACCTCTGTGGTCCAGCACAGCCTGCAGCCCACCGCCAGGGCAGTGCCTTCAGAGGGAGAACGTGTTTCCTCCAGCAACATCTGTGAGTTTCCTCAGCATCTCTGTTTCCCACTGTCCTGCAAATTGGTTTTATAAACAGACAGTTCTCAGCTGTGGGAGGCTCATGTACACACAGCCTCCAAGAAAGATTTTCAGGTTGATACTACAGAAAAATCTTATTGTCTGGGTGTTTCAGCCTGCCCAGTTGAGGTAACAGGCACGGACTATATTCTCAAGCAGTCCAAGGCTCCCAAGAGCCGCATTACAAACACTTGGATGCTCGAGATGATTGTGCTCCACAGCACCTAGGCACATCTTTGCTGTCTTGTTTGTTTCTGAAGCGCTCCTCATCTCCAAGCCAGCTCCTGCACAGGGGCACAAGACACACCACTACACACTCTAACAGTTTATCACTTGAGTACCCAGTTACCTGAGCCCAGTTCCTGGTGAAAGACTCGCTTCACTGCTTCTCTTTGACTCTCAAGACCGCCAGCCACACCAGGTGAACACCCCGTCACAGATACAGATCCCATGTGCCCCTGCAGAGGGACAATTCTTACTTCACAGAATCACAGAATGGTTGAGGCTAGAAGGGACCTTTGGAGGTCACCTTGTCCAGCCCCCTTGGAATGGGCACTTGGGAGGGAAGACACCCACACAGGAAAGCACGTGGCTCTAGGGCTATTCTGACATGTCCACAAGCAACTACCACAAGACGCTCACAAGCAACTGCACTACTGCTGCTTAGCACGTTACTGCCAGCTGCCAGCTGTGACTGTGTGGGTGCTGTAAGCAGTGGCAGCCGCATGGAGAGCTGTGGCCGTGAGTTGGCTCCAGAGACAACTGCATGGAACTGCCGTACAAGGACTTGTACCAAGAACTGCACAAGGAACCAGCCGGCTCACAGACAGCATCAGCATAGCAGGAACCACCTCCATCCCGGCAGCATATCTGCCCTCTTGGCATCACAGCACCAGCGAGGCTACAGGAGGGATATGAAGGATAGGACAGAAGGGTAATGGATGTGTACAGAGGGTGGGAGAGTAACTGGGAAAGGGAGACAGGCAGTGTGACCAGCCACAACAGAAAACAAGGAGCCTGGAAGAGAATTCTAAAGATACACATTCTAAAGAATAGATTTTATTTTTAAAAATCTAAAAAGAAGGCCTTTCAGTTCTTCATCTTTGCCACCTCCAAGGGTTTCAGTGCTGAGGACTGAGAAGCATGAGATAGTCCAGAGAGACAGTAACTGTGCCCAAAACGCAGGACCCGGGAACATCTTTCAGCACTGGCAGGAATCGAGTCACATCACAGCTCAACAGCAGAAGGGTAACACTTCCTCCCACTCTTGATGCCAAAATATGTCAAGGCAGCAGGAGCTAAGCAGTCAGCATGCTGCCCTGGACTTGCATGCAGCCCTAAGCAGCGATATACACTGCCTTTAGCAAGACCTCAAGGTGCTGGGAAGACTACCTCAAGGTGCTGGGAAGACATTTGCAGAGCACCAGGAAGGTGGAGATGATGTGCTGGGGAGCAGTGCCAAGTCACCTCCTTCAGGCTCAGCAGGGGTCACAGACTGCCCAGTTCCTCAAGGTTTCTTTATTCTGGCTCCCTTTTAAAATTTTTGCAGTTCTTTGTCTAGAAACACCTTTGCTGCTTTCAGCAGTTGTTCTTCCTGTAACTTGTTTTGTTTTGTTCTGTTTATCTTTCCAAGTACACTTTGCCTGGTTTTCCTTATCTCTTCTGTTCTTCTTAAAGAGCCTTGAATCACACCAGAGCAGCTACTCTGCTCAACGTTTTCTGCGGTTCATAATATATCACTTGTGCCAACCATCACTCACACTGTTTGACCTGCCCTCTGCCTTGCTGAGTTTTGTGGGAAGGAAAGCTGGACACACAGCCTGGAAGGGAACTGTGACATGCTCTAATCCTGCAGTTTAGGCATGATGTATTAATACAGGGTGAAGAACCAGAGCATAGCTCTGCACTGCAGGGTGAGGCTGCCCTCCGACTTCTACTTTACTGCCACAAAGAAAAATCCCAGGTAACCCGGAAAGCCAAGCAGACCAAAATCTGCTTGGATCACTTCTCCCAGCATCTTCATCCTGCTGGCTGAGTCCAGTGGGAAGGACCTGTCTTGATCAAGTCCACCCCAGCAGGGCCAGCATACCTCAGGCTGCTCTGTTCTGCTGTAACTTGCTTTGAAAGACTCCAGAACCTGGGAAAAGGACTGGTCCCACTTCTGTGTCCCTGCTGTGTTCACTGGGGCTTGCTCTCTGTTGGCAGAAGCCCAAAACCAAAATCAAGAGGATTTTTAACCCATTTTTTTCCCCTGGCTACCTGTGCAGGCCTTAGAAAAGCTCCCTGAAACCCCAGCTCAGCGGGATCTGCAGTTTCAGGCTAGCTGCTGCCAATCAGCATCTGTCAGCTGGTTCCAATGGCACAGAACTAGTTTACACCAACAAAAGATCCTGTCCAGGAACTGGGAAGCATTGTTCTCATTACCTCCACAATGCTTTTGGTCGCAAGCTATCCCAGAGGGAATAGTGGAGTTGGCTGTTCCAGCCTGGTTTCCAATAGAAACAAAAATTAAGCAATCACACTATTTGTTTGTTCATCCATCCCCAACAGCTCGGGAACCCATTGGCAAGTTTCACCCAAATCTGAGAGAGGGGTCAAGAAGCTAATGGTCCGACTGGGTTTGTGACATGCGGTCCCTCTCTCCTACCAATTGCATGGCAGGAACCCACAGAGAAAGTTGCTTTGAGAGTTCAACTTCTACCAGACACCGGAAAACAGTATACAGCACTTCCTCAAATGCCCTCCTCATGCAGAAGCTTTAGGCGGGACTCACACTTTCCAGGCTACCAGAGACCTACCAGAGAAGACAGAGCCCTGGGAGAGGAGGTTTCCTCAAGCTGGCTGCTCAGACTTGCTGCCTCTGGTTTTGCACTGAGGCTGCCACCACTGTAAAACATAGAGGTTAACGCTGAGAAACAGAATCACCAAGAAGGCCAGTACCCAGTGGAAAAAAGCACCCAAAAATGCCAGGCAGCATCAACCATGATCAAGCCCTAGAACAGCAGGAAGGGTCATGATTTTCTCACCTTCCAGGCAGGTTTTAAAGATAAGGGTGTCTTTTCTCCAGGCTTCACTAAACACTCAGAACAAAATCTAGGGGAAACAACTGATGTCAGTGACTGATATGCCCACTACGGCGCTTGAGCTGTTCATAGGAAGAAGCACAAAAATAATACAAGTTCACTGTTTATCTAACACTGGCCAAAGGCAGAGTCAACAAACAGCCTCTCTGGAGGAGCCTCTCCTCTCTCAGGAGACACAAGGCTGACAGCCCCAGCCTGCCCTGAACGGACACAGGATGCATTGACTTTGGCAGCACTGACTGCTGCACGCTGTCATGTTAATAAACATCCCCATACAGTTATCTGAAGGAAGTGAATGGTCGTGGGATGTGCAAAGGAACAGTGTTTGCTATAAAAAGACATGGGAGAGAGAAAAATCAGTCTTATAAATAATAACACTCCACTCTATGATATGGTCATGAATAAGGAAAAGTAGGAGCGCTGATGGGGGAGGGCTGTCACAGACACTGCTGAGAAGACAGTATTGCTTACACTGCTGTGCAGCTGAGGCGGCGGTGCTGATGATGCGCTCCCACCATCCTCACTGCTGCTTTCCTGCGTGCTTCCATAAACACCTTCATCTCTCCACAGTGTGGGCTCCTCTGGCTACTCCTCTCCCAGAACACGGTCCCCGTGTGCCAGTTTGCACAGAGAGGGACACAGCTCTGTGTCTCAGACGTTAGGCTGACACAGTAGCTTACACGTGGCTCCTGGCGATGCTGCTACTGCAGGAAACCCACAAGCACGAAACTATGGCTCACAGTGCAAATTTCATGCACTAAGATGTGACTGGTCTAGCACAACCCTTTCAGCTGCTTACTTTGAGGAAGGGAAGCTTGTTTCCAACATCTTCAGAGAAAGAGGGCTGCTTGAAATAGAACCAAGGAGCAAACGAGCAGCTCAGGCAGCAGAGAAAAGCCAGGCCATCAGCCCTGAAATGCACATCACAGCATAAAACAGTCAACAGCTTGTGAAGGTCCCTCGGAATAGCAGCTGTGCCCTCCAGTGTATCAACTGTTTGCCCCCAATCTGGCCTGATCCAAAAGCGCACTGAGAGTGCACTCTACGCCATTAATAAAGACAGTAAATATTACTGGTCCTAGTGTCAAAAAAGCATGGACTAACTCTGCCTTTTCCATATCCTTTGTTTCTAGTTCCTCTGCCCCAGTAAGCAGTGAGCCTACACTCTCCTAAGCCTTCATTTCGCTGCTGGCATACTTAAAAGAGGCCCTTCCTGGTGTCTGTCACATCTACTGGCTCCAGCAGTGCTGAGCTTTGGCCTTCCTCCCTCCACTCCTGAAAGCTCGGGCAGTGCCTTGATGTCCACTCCAGGTAGCCCGTCCCTGCTTCTGCCACCTGGTCAGGAGTTCCCTCTTGAGCTCCTCCTCCCTTGGTCCCTGTCCAAGAGGCTGCTATTTCAGTGGATCCAGGATGAAAAGGAAGGTAAAGCTGCAGCCCAGTCTATCCAGGGGGAATCAAGGGGGAAATTCCACCCTTCCCAAAACATCTAAGCTGCACATACAGTACAGAACCATTTTAAGAGCAACAATGCCCCCTGCCTGTCTCCATCCCAGCACTCTCTTCCCATGCCTTTGAATTTTCCTGCTACAAATCAGTTGATTTAGATCTGTCCCCTCTCTCATACCACAGCTGGAACATGCAACTCCAGTTTTACGGGGGATGGGACTTTCAGGATTTTGCTTCAACATGGTGTAGAGTAAGGGCGGCTTCACTGAAGTCTCCGCTGTTCACCCTGAACCAGGGCTTGGTCATGGACAACTCAGGTCACTTGCAGAGGCCCACATCCTCAGGAGCATCTTCTTCCTCTCTAAGAGCAGCACCTTTTCCTGAGTCACTTCTTTCTCCAAGTGGAGAGAACAAGCAAAGATGGAGGAGAGGCATGTCATGGTGCCAAAGGAGGCCTGTTGGGCTGGAAAGGGACAGGCGTTTGTGGAGTGAGATGACACACTCTGAGCCATGATCTGGGTCCTCATGGATGCCAGAGTACCCTTGGCCTTGAAGAGGGCTAGAAAAGCCTGTCCCCAGAGATTGTTGTGACTCCACAGAGCAGGGCAGAAGAGCTGCCCAAACTACTCTCTGGAGAGACAAGGGACTGGGGTAGGATCACAGACATCCCTGGCACAGAGGAAACTGGGTATTGCGAACCTGGAACAAGGACTGAGAAGCACAGCAAGGGAAGAGTTTGGAGCGATGAGTCACAGACGGAACGCAAACACAGGAACAGGCTATCACGCGGTAAACAGTTACTGCGTGTCAGCATTACAGTCCATGTGCATTCGCTTAGTCCGTGCAAATAAGGTCATTTCAGCCAGCTTAGTGCAGTTCTGTCACGTTGGCTAACTCAAATTGACTTGCATGTGCCATGGATTAAGGGTTTGCGCACAGAAGCCCCCCACCATTAGCTGATGTACAACAGCATATTCCTCTGTGATAACTTGTCCAGTCTGTCTGCACCTCGAACTTCAACAAAGCTTCATCAGTGGGACAGAGAAGCCTCAAGAGAAAGCACCTGGGGTATGGTAAGGTAGCTCAGGAGGTCACACAAACCAGGTCGCCAGTGGAGTTGTGTTCAAGCACAATGAGGACCCATCCCATGCCATTCCCGCCTTCCATCTTGGGCATGCCTTCTCCAGGACCCCAGCCTCCCATGCTCCTCTCCAAGGCTGGAGCCTACTGGGCTTGGAGATGGCTGCTTGACAGAACTGCCTCGTTAGGAGGTTTCGCAACAAGCTCCCTGTGACTGTATTAAGCAGCCTGCATCATCTGGTTTGACTTTGCTGGATTTGTCTGTGTTCAATATATTTCTCGCAAGGGTCCCAGTTCAGCCCTCATTGACGTCAATGGGAGTCAGTCCATTCCCTTCAGTGAGAGCAAGAGCTGTCCCTTGGTGCTTGTATCTTGGCTGTTTAATCTCAGTGCCCAGCTCTGAACACCCTCCTACCTTTCCCCGACATGGCTGGTGGCAAGATCCCATCGCTTCTGGCCGACTGGCAGATCCCATCCTGAACTCACTCGTCATTCCCTCACACTGTACTGCTCTCATTCGTTGTTCACCACAAAGCACATTCAGCATCCTATTTCCTCAGCTGGACCCTCAGCAACATTTCCATTTCTTAAACACAGATAAAGGAAGTTTTGTTGGTTGGCCTTTCCATCTGGGTGATATCCTCCTCCTACAGCACAGTCATCCACCTTGAACTGTCAAGGAAGGCGTTCACTTCAGTTAGTTTTATTTCTGCATTAGCTCCTCAACAATCTGTTCCCATCCTAACTTAGATCTCTGTAGGGGTTATTATCAAAGAGGAAGGCTGGACAGTCACAGGAGTCTGAGAATCTGGTTTCAACACCACGCTCTGTCAAGGATTCCCACTGAGGTTTTGGATAAGCCCTTTAAATTCTTTGCTCCCTCCTGTAAAACCAGGAATTGTGCTCCTCTCTCTCCAGTGTTTTTTAATGGTGAGATGTCCTCATAGTACTTCTGAGACTACTACTAAATCTCATGCAGAGAGCTTTACATCCCCAAGCCCTTCTGAGTTAGCACCATCACTGCTTCTAAAACACTTCAAAAATGGACAAACAAAGATGCAAAATATTAGCTGATCAGCCATTAGATAAACCTTTCATCACTTCCATGGGCTGCCAGAGGAGAGGCAGGACAACATACGCCATGGATGAATTGTTTTAAAGCCCTTTCCTAGAGCACTCACTCCATTGACACTGGGGAGAGGATCCTACACTAGACAGCTCCATGGTGTGACCCAGTGCAGCCTTGCACATTCCTCCTGGAGCCAAACTGTCTGTCTGATTTATGTTATCCTAAGGAAGATCTTGAGTTAACAGCACTAAAATTCTTCAAAGAACACCCATCTCATGGAATAGGGAAAAAGACAAGGAAAGAGGGACCAACGGGAACTCTTCTCCTTCCACATCCCAGCTGGGCGTGGCTGGAGCTGGCTCCAATTATGCTGGTGGAGCTCAGCGCTGCATACATTTCTGAGGCTGCCACAATATCTCCCAGTGCCAGAGACGCACTCTCAGGCAAGGCAGGAAGCAGATGGGCTAAACACAGCATCCCCACCTCCTTGTGGCAGGCACAATTTGAGAGAAGGGGATCGTTTTTATCAATAACATATTTTGCTTGAAGGGGATAGACTCCTTGTGAGCTTCAGCAGCAAGAAGAGAATGGCAAAGCACTCAAACAGCAGTCAGTCTCAGTTCCAGGGGAACGCTTTCAAGATATGGTCTGTCCCACTGATACACAATCACAGAGAATTCAGCCTTGGGAGCAACCCTATATCCCACTGGACTTAGAAATGAGAAGAAAAAGAGACAATATTTCAAAGCGAATGGTGTCCAGGGTTTCCCTGAGGATCTGCTGAGGCCTGCTAACTCTGCCACAGGGAAAGACGCTCTGACTAAAGCGCTAGCACCCGGCTCCCATCTCACAGGCAAATCATGGGGAATGAACTGCCAAAGCCAAGGCCAGCCAGCATCACACTCCCTCAGTTCTTCACCTGCAGAGCACTGGTACCAGAGATGGGCCGAGGTTGGGCACATGCAGTGACACCACTGTCCGACTAAGGAGGAACCAGGGACATGAGGAAGAGGAAGGAGGAGGGATGGAAAAGGTGAACGTGGGCTGGCAGAGATTTGCTCAGGTGGGAGCTGGGCAGAAATGGCAGTGAATCCACTATTTACGAGGAGTAAAGTGCTACAGAGCACAGCTGGGTCTGGACTACCTTCACCAACACCACAGCCTGCCAAGCTCCTAATAAAACCCAACACAGGTTGACTTGGGTTCTCATGGTGCTTCAGAGCACCAGCTTCCCCCGCCCCACCTGGGGCCCAAATGCCCTGTGAAGCAAGCATGTCCCCAGCATTTCACTGCATCTAGGGCCTCCAGGACTTTCCCACCCACCTCCACAGCCAGACAGAGCAGTGCGAGAATGGGTCCATGTCCTCACCACTCAACCTGCCCTCTGCAGCCCCACCTCACCACACATGCCTCCCCTCTCCAAGCAGGGATGGAGTACACCCCACAGTCTGTTGTTGTTGGTTTTGGCTCAGCAGTAGCAGGCTGCTTCCAGCAAGAGTGGTATGAATAATTGCCCAATTAACTGGAGGAACTTCCAGATGTGTGTTTGCTTTCATACCCATCCAGCCCCCCTCAATCCCACATGCCTAACACTGCAGAGAGTGGTGGGGGTGTGAGAGCCAAGACTCTGCTAGCAGCACGGGCAGGGCTAGCCCACTGCCTGGCTCAGCTTCCCTTTCCATCCCCACCTCCCTCCCACTCTTTAAATGGGGAAATGGTCTTTTTTTAACGGCCCCAGGGAGAAGGAAATTTGCCCTGCCTGCCAGAATTTGGTTATGCATGCCAAAAGCCAAGCAGGCAGAGAAGAAAGCTGATCCCATGTTACGATTTTTATCAGGTGCACATACAGTGAACCCTCTTAAGACAGGTATTTTTTGCCATTCACACCCCCCCCCCCTTTTCCCACTGAATAGTCTCACACTCAGCAGAGGTTTTATTATCAGCCAAACTGCTTTCACTCTGTGGGACACACATTTCAAGATTGCGGTTCTTCTCTGTGGTTCTTCTCTGTTATCAGCAGGATCCAGCCCTAGCATTGCCACCCATCCACTTCACACTGTCTGAAAAAGGGGGCCTAATTCTAGGATCTGGCTGGAGATTTGACCTGGGCACAGGCTATCTGGAACTCGATCAACAGAACAAGGCCAAGAGGTGGCTCAGACCCCACAGATAACGTGAGCATCCCGCCATCCCTCACTCACACAAAAAGTGCAAATAGTGGCTTTCACCTCCTTGGACTTTAGCACCCAGTTTGGCACCTGAGTATCTAAGCTCCAGTGAGAAGAAAGAGAAGCAGCCCAGAGCAACCTGCTCCATCCATAGTGCCTAAGACAAATGAGCTGATTCACTCACAGGGGGCTTCGGTCTCTCCCCATTGCACAGCACAGATGGAGCTTAAAGGACAAAATTACACCAGATGGCAAACTTCTAGAGAGCTGCTGTTTGAGGAAATGAATGCCATCCAAAACATGTGCTCTGCCCAACCAGAGCATGAGTGAAGCAACTCCAGAACGAGGCATTCTCCCAGATCAAAACTTCAGCCTTGGGACACTTCGGACAGAATGTCCAGAAATAACAGCAGCTAGAGGTGATGACTCTGTAAGTGGCATTAGCTTGGTGCTGTGGGCATCACACAACTCCTTGTGTCATCCAACTCCCAAGGTTTTATCTTGCAAACCTTTACACAGCAACTAGCAGAGAGCACCTGAGACTTACACACCAACACAATCACAGACAGAACATCTCCTTTAGCACCAGCACATGGATGCACAAACGGCACACTGAAGCAGAAGGCTCTTAAGACCTGCTTTTCACCCAGCTGCTGGCAAAGACTGAACCCAAAGAAAGAGGACAAACTGCCATGCAATCCTTCCCTATGGTGTACAGAGAATGTGGCTCATGACAGGACAAGCAAACACTTTTTCTAAGCAAGCAGCGTCAAAGAGTGTGTTCCTGAAGCTGATGAAATGGTTTGGACAATGGGCTGCTCCTCCATCCTTTGAATCAGGACAACTGGACAGGGCAGTCAGCCAAACTCCAAATACCTTTAAAAGATGAATGATGATGTTTTCTTTTTTGGGAAAAGCTCAACAGCCCTAATTAACTTTACAGTAATTAGCAAATAGCCCAATAGTCAAAAATGCTTTTCCATGCTGAATCTCCATACCACACATCACAATAAAGTCCCATTTCTCACAAATCTCCCTTCAATCACTGGAAAAGTCACTGCTTCTAGGAACGACTTTCCCTTAACCTCTCGACTGCTATTCAAATCCAGCCCACCTACAGCAATGACAATTAATTTGTCCCCTCCTCTCCACAACACGTTTCGATAGAATCATAGAATCATTTCGGTTAGAAAAGAGCCTTGGGATCATCAAGTCCAACCATCTACCCTACTCTACAAAGTTCTCCCCTACACCATATCCCCCAACACCACATC
>JAOQGH010000069.1:18059286-18092135 GCA_025769975.1 Gallinago jamesoni | reverse complement strand
CCCCAACACCACATCTAAACGACTCTTAAACATGTCCAGGGATGGTGACTCAACCACCTCCCTGGGCAGCCTATTCCCATGCCTGACCACTCTTTCTGTGAAAAATTCTTTCCTAATGTTCAGTCTAAACCTACCCTGTTGTAGCTTGAAGCCATTCCCTCTCATTCTGTCACTAATTACCAGACACAAAGAACTATATAGTCAGGTTGTTTGCTTCAGACAGAGCATGAATCTAGTTGCTAGAGAGCAACTGACCTGCTGTAATGCCTTCCTTTAAGAGGAGTTATTCATGGCTCCTGTGCTTGATCTGCTGCACATGGGACAGCCACAGCAGGCTGCCATTTGTTCTTCCATAAAAGACCAGGACGTTGGAGCCTGGGGAGGGAGGAAGAGGTGCCACATGTATGAGGAAGATGAGGAAGGCAGAGTCTGAGGTCCTGGCCTGAGGGGTGAGACTGTACAGAACCAGAAGCAGTAAAGATGGGGAATTCAATAAATGCCCAAAAAAAGACAAAACTGGGTGCTTCCTAAGGACCGCAAGGCCTTCCGCCTGTCCTGGACACTGGTGTCTTAACCAGGTCTGACATCTGCAGGGTGCTGAGCATGCCCGCCCACAGTGTTGCTGTCAGAAGGCAAAGGAAGCTTTCAGGCTCTGTAGTATGTTGCAAGGGTGGAACAACTGGCTTCCCCTCCACAACCATCGCCCTCCCCACCACCCCACAGGACTCTAAGTGGGCCATAAATGTTTTCAGCATGGCACTTTACCAAGCATATGCCATAAATTACAGTCCCGTGCCGATAATAAGTCAGGTAATAGCACCACTTTTTTATCCTGCCAACTGCACAAAAGGTGGCAGAGGGGAGGGAGGAAGGTGGGGGGAGACGCCTATTAGCACCAGGCTGGATTTTACACGCGATGGAAAGTGTTTGTTCAGCTGGAAGTGAGAATGGTTCTTAACCCAAGAGCACGCACTAATGAAAACAGAGTGTGCAGAGCGGGTGAGGGGCACCGGCACAGAGTAGCAATTCACGCTCCGGCGCAGGTGCGAGGGCTGCGAGGACCAGGCCTAGGTCAGAGCACCCACCAAGCCTGCTTTTGCTCTGGCTCCATTTCACACCTTTTGGAAACACTAATTGCAGGTTCTGCTTTGCCCTAGGGGAGAACACAGACAGGTCTGAGAGCACCCAGTGCCACAGATTTTGGTGAAAAGCCCACTTGACAGGCTGAGCTATGGACCTGCCCTGGCCATTTGGCCGGGACAGAGAGGTATCCACTCCAGCCAGAGGCCCTCTGGGCACCACGCTCTCTTCTCATCCTTCACCCAGGCGGGTTCAGCCTATTCTCAGGTCTCCAGAAAGCAAAGCCAGGGGATCGCAGCATGGTTTTGCACTAGCATGTCCAGCCACCTCTGCTATGAACTTCACAGGCCCCTCACTGCTCCCACTCCATCACCCAAGACTCAGAGCCAGCTGCTCAGGTAGAGATACAAAGCTATGAGGGACATCAGTGCCTGAAAAAAACAGATCCTGCTTTCTCTGGTGAAGGCAAAGAGGCAGTGCTGCATTTCCACTGGTGCAGAGGAGTACAGAGGGAAAGAAGGGACCATGACACCATCAACGACAGGGAAAAGAATCAAGCAACATTTAGTTATCCAGCCATATCTGTAGCATGTGACTCCCCAAGTCCCTGGAGCATAAGCTCCAGGGGAGCACGACTGCACCAACAGGGAATAAACCAAATTCCTCCAAAATCACCCTCTCAGGAAAGGCCATGGGTAATAACCCATTCCCTAAGACCCTGCAGGTCATCAGGCAGGCACTCCATGGATGGAGGCAAACTGCCACGTGCAAGATCACTCTGCAATGAACTCTCTTCCTCCAGCGAGTCACAAGCTCACACGAGTGTCCCAAAGGTGTCCAACATCCAGAGGGACCTCTGTGGACCTGACTGTCCCAGGTATCTAATGCAACAGCAGAAGTTGCATTCAGCAAACCAGCAATCATCACACATTGGAATACCTAATGCAGCATGCTGAGAGTGTACTACATGTCACCACACGGCTACATCCTGGTCCCCTCATGAAGGAGATGGATTAAAGTCATCCAGAAGGAAGACTGCTAATTCCCTCCTAACAAATTCCCTGTCCATGCCAAAAGGATCACCCAGTACCAAAAGCCAATCCTTCTGATGGCATTCTTGGTACAACAAGATGACCGCCCATCCCTAGAAGGCAGGAGGTACCATAACTGAGGAGAGAGACAGGGCAAAGAAACAGGAAAAGCTGGCTGCAACTCATCCAACCAAACAAAAAGTGTATCATCTGCAGAGCGCTTCTTGAGAGTCCTGCCTTCTCAAGTGTCCCTTTTAGTGTCATTAAAACATCCACCAGCACTCTCCCAGTTTTGGCCCCTTTGGCTTTAGCTTCACCCTTATTCCAGGAGGAATATCAGCAGCTCATCCAGAGAGGCAGAACTGGGTCTGGCTGCTGCAGGCAGAAGAGAAGGTGATCCACACCACTGGGCAAACTTTCCATTAAGATGCTGGCACGTCATATCTCATGGTAATTCCCAGTTTTACCCACAGGAGGTCACACTTTGCCAGGCTTATCCTTTTTCTATGAAAGCAGCCCTGTGCAAACAATACTGCTGTGGGACCAGCAAAGCCACAGTTTTACTAGCCCACCTCAAGTTTCAGCCTAAGTCCCTCCTGTGCATCCTTGTATTCTCTGCCGATGCCCCAGCCACTCTCCTGCCTGCCCTATGAGTGCCAGCCTCTTCTCCAGGGCCACTGGACACCCATATGGACAGCCTTCCTGTGTGATGGCCCGTTCCACCCGCTCAGCCATTCCTCACTCTTCTCTTCTCTTCTCTTTTCTTTTCTCTTCTCTTCTCTTCCTCTTCTCTTCCTCTTCTCTTCTCTTCTCTTCCCTTCCCTTTTTCCTTTCCTTTCCTTTCCTTTTTCCTTCCCTTTCCTTTCCTTTCCTTTCCTTTCCTTTTTCCTTTCCTTTCCTTTCCTTTCCTTTCCTTTCCTTTCCTTTCCTTTCCTTTCCTTTCCTTTCCTTTCCTTTCCTTTTTTCTTTTCTTTTTTTCACATCCTCCTAATCCCTCCATTGCCCCTGCTCAAAAAGACTCCATTTTCATAAAAATATGACAGATATACAACTCCATGCACGAAGAAAATCCTATTCCAAAACACTTCAGGGAAATGAATGCTCAGGTGGAATAGCATCACCCCACAAAGAAATGGTTCAGTATAAGCTCACCTGTCTTCAGAGTCTTCAGAGAATATAGAGAGAAACCACCTCAAGACCATAGGAAAACAGGCTTCACTGAACACTGCACTTGTGGAACTATTTATTTCATGCCATGTGACATGAAGGTTCTTTAAAACTCAGGAAAGTTTTTGATCGGCAGCCCTATAAACTAATATCTTTCATTTATCCCTAGAAAGCCCTTGCAGGCTCATTGCCCCCAGTGCTCGGGGGGGGGGCTCTCTATTTAAGCCACTGCAGGGTTTAGCGCTTAGAGCCTTTGCATTCCTTGCCTTCTGTAAAGCTGCCAGCAATGAGCACCTTTCTCTGGGAAAAAAAAGTAGATGCATTCAAACATGTTTTCCATCAGCCATCAACCTTCAACCATCAAAGCATGCCTTTCATTCTCACATAGTCACAGAGAGTCCAATAGCCTGAGTACACCATTATGAGGGTTATTCATATGGCCATGCAGTCTCCAAAGTTATAAGACAGCACACAGCAGCCACTCTGTCCACGTCATCTGATATTTTTTCAACCTTTACTAGTCCACAGGCTGCTGTCTCCTTTTATCTTGTCGTCACAGAGGTCCCACTTCTTAAAGATTTCCCCACATTGAAACTATCTCTGTGCGGGGCTCTGCCTCCTTGAACACTATCCCCTATGGTACCTGGGTTACTGGGATGGTAAAACCATCAGGCAATTGAGAGACTTTGGTGACAGAAGTGTCACCATTATACTCCTAAAACAACTCTTGATATTGTACCACTGAGCATCAGTACAGAATTTTGGAGAGAGCATTCCATTACTTCTACTTTCTGAACGCTGAGAAGAGCTCTTTGGCTAAAGGGTACATGCAGTTCAAATCAGTTTGCATTTCAGCAGAGAAATTCCTGAAGTCCAGTCCATCTCCTTGGACAAGATGATCTCTTGAGGTCCCTTCCAACTCTGACAGTTATGTGATTCCGTAATTCCCTTTGCCTGGTTTTGCTCTTCTGAAGCCTGTCAATCCCCAGCTTTGTTCATACCATGTGAACACCTCTCTGCTGCAGTTTCTCTGCAGAAACACAGGAATACCAGCACTGCTCTACCTCAGAGGGGTACCATGAGCCCAAATATACACACTACATAGGACCCATGTACTACATTGAAAGGGTGCTATAAATACTGAAGACAGATGGAAGCTTTTCATCCTCCTAAAAAAGCTTATCAAATAGAATCACAGAATCATCATGGTTGGAAAGGACCTCCAAGATCATCTGTCCTGGTTTGAGGTAAAATAGAACTAATGTTCTGTTCAGTAATTTTACTTTTTCAGCTGGGCCTCTTCTAACTAACTGAACTCTGAAATTAACACCATACTGTTCAGAAACTGTTCACTCTCACAGTGATAGACTGATTATACCAAGGAATGGTGTGCAGCGAGGCCCTTGCTTACCCTTACACTTGCTGTAACAACCAAGGTCAGGTAAATTTGTTATTTGCCCCATTGGAGGGTGGGAAGTGGAAAAGCGTAGAGGGGTCCCACCTGTAGGGAGGAGCAGACAGGACAGGTGACCCAAAACTGACCAACAGGGGATTCCATCCCATCCACATCACGCTCAGTACAAAAGCTGAGGGATCAAAGGGTCAACTCTTTTCCTTCAATGGCAAATATCCGAGGAGGACCCTGTCTGTTCATTTGCCTTTAAACCCAAACCGAGTGTTCCTGACTCCAGATCCAGAATCCAGCTCCTGCCCATCCCCAAGTCCAGCCTGGGACTTTCCCCTGTGCCTGCTGGTGATGTGATCATCATCCTGGAAGCTCAATACAGTTTTGTATATACTGTATACATTTTTTAATTTTATTTTTTCCTCTTTTTTCTTTTCCTTATTATTATTATTATTTCATTATTTATTTATATTTCCATTAAAGTAGTTTAGTTTTTTCTAAACTCATAAGGTTTTTTTTCCTTTCCCTCTTCCTCTCCTCTCTTTTCCTTAGGGGGGGAGGGAGGAGCCATCTGTCATTCTGGCTGGTCAATTCAGTCAAAACCATATCATCAAATCCAATCATACACACACAAAAACCCCTACAATCTCAGCCATTAGAGCATCTACATGCTTCTTAAATACCTCCAGGGATGGTGACTCCACCACCTCCCTGGGCAGGCTGTTCCAGTGCCTGACCACTCTCTCAGTAAAGTAATTCTTCCCAAGATCTAATCTAAACCTCCCCTGCCCCAACTTCAGACCATTTCCTCTGCTCCTGTCATTATTCTTTTGGGAGAAAAGGCCAACACCCACCTCTCTACAACCTCCTTTCAGGTAGTTGTAGAGGGCAATGAGGTCTCCCCTCAGCCTCTCCTCCTATGATTTGTTCTCTAGACACCTCACCAGCTTGGTGGCTCTCCTCTGGACGTGCTCCAGCACCTCAATGTCCTTGTAGTGAGGGGCCCAGAACTGAACACAGCACTCGAGGTGAGGCCTCACCAGCGTACACAGGCACCATCATGCTCTGCTCCTGCTGGTCACGCTGGTCCTGACACAGGCCAGGATGCTGTTGGCCTTTTTGGCCACCTGGGCACACTGCTGGCTCGTGTTCAGCCGGCTGTTCAACATCTCCAGCTCCTTTTCTGGGCAGCTCCAGCCACTCTTCCCCAAGCCTGTAGTGTTGCCTGGGGTTGTTGTGACCGAAATGCAGGACCCAGCACTTGGCCTTATTGAACCTCATCCCATTGGCCTTGGCCCATCAAACCAAACTGTCCAGGTCCCTCTTGTAGAGCCTTTCTACCCTCAAGCAGATCAATACTCCCACCTAGTCTGGTGTCGTACTGCCCCCACTTATCCCTGTTCTCACACCTCTCCATCTACTTTCAACCTCTTCTAAACCTGCTTTCCTTCCTAGCTTAACTTCATTTAGCAAAGGGAATGCAATCCTTTCCATGTGTGTAAGTGCCCTCTAGGACCCTACAGAACCAAATACAAGTGAATGTAAAATAATGCACTGTATTTCCAACTTACATTTGGATAAGCAAATGATTTCTCAGCACAGCTTCTGCAAATGGCTGTCATGTGCTTCCATGACACGAGTTTATTGGTCTGCACAGCAGTATCAGCCAGTCACAAGGAAGCCCTGAAGGAAGCACATATTAACAGGTCTGCTTAGTGCTTTCAGCCAGTTATGAGCTAAGCCATTCTTTGAAACAGTGGGACTGCCCTGCCTTCTGGAGCACTAGCCACCACCAGAGGCAGGGTACCCAGCACTGCCTGTCTCCACAGTGCCTGAGACCCAACTAACTTCCATCCATCCATCACGTCCCTGGCATGATGGATGCTGTGTCTCTTGCTTCTGCCCAGTAGCTTTAAGATAAACATGAAAAACCCATTTTAAGACCCCATTTAAAATCCAGCTGCAATGGCTACAACTCCTTTTTGTGTTCGATGTTTCATTATCATGTCTCGTGCTTTTCTTGTAGTCCTTTGTGGTTTCTTTTAGATTGTAAACCTTCCGGGTAAGGGATTTGTTATCTGTTTGGCAAGAGCCTGCATTACCAAGCTGTGTACGTTTACAACGCTATATAAAAGATTAGTACTTTATTGGTCACTTAAGCATTCCTAGTTAATAATCTTTAACGTGGCAGTTATTTATCCAGTCATAAACAGAACACTGCTGCCAAGTCAAGTCAAATAAACACTATGGAAGTCCTTCATCTTTAAAATGAACCAATTTATGTCTGGGGCATTGCAAGAAACAGTCACAAAACTATTCCGATCTTAGGCTGTTCTTAAAGCAACAGCTACATCTAATGCTTGCACTGAGCTTTCTACCTGAAGCCTCTGCAGGGCTGGTAAATAGTGCAGTCCCCAGCACAGACCCACAAGCCTAGGGCCTCCTCACCCCTCACTGCCGGGCCCAACAGTCCTGCCTGCCCGCACAGGCACCCCTTACCACCACTTGTCACCCCTCAGAGTCCTCATCACCCCTCACCGCCTCCCGTCACCTTCCATATCTCCACCACCCCTTAGCACCACCCTGTCACCCCCCACAGTCCCCATCACCCCTCACAGCCCCCTGTCACCCCCATCACACCTCACCAACACTCGTTGTCCCTTACCCTCTTGACCCATCACAACCTCCATCATCCCTCACAGCCCCCCGTAACATTTCACAGCCTCTTACTAATCCTTCAACACCCCATCACCCCTCACAGGCCCTCACCATCCCCCTGACCCCTCACAGCCCCTCAATGCCCCCTGGCAATTCAAAGCCCCCCCATCATCCTTCACAGCCCCTCATCGTTGCCACTCGTTCCCTGACCCCTCACAACTCCCGAACCCTTCAACCCCCCTCATCACTCCTCATAGCCCCTCACAACTCCCCTCTAACCCCTCACAACACCCATCACCCCTCACCACCCCCGACCCTTCAAAGCCCCCCGTCACCCCTCACAGCCCCGTACCCCCTCCCCCCAACCCCTCATGGTCCCCCGGCACCCCTCACTACCCCCCGACCCCTCACCGCCGCCCGTCGCCCCTCTCCGCCCCCGCTCGACGATCGCCCTCAACGCCGCAGCCGCCCGGCACGTGCCCGCGCCTCCCGGCCCAGCGCATGCGCGCGCACATCCCGCCGCTGCCGCAGCGCCCTTTGCGCATGCGCTTGGTGGGCGCTGTCTGCCCGGGTCCCGCTGAGGCGGCCCGACGGGTGCGGCGGCGGTAAGGGTGGCTCTGGTGCGGCTGGGATGCGGTTGGGGGCGCCTCCGCCGGTACCGGGAGCCGGCCTGGGGGGTGGGACTCGGTACCGGGCGGCAGAACCTCGGCAGTGCCTTCGCGGCCGGGCGGGACCGGGAGGGGGCCTGCCCCGAGTCCGGCCTTCGCCGGGCCCCCTCCGCTGGCGCCGTGCTGGGACTCGCCCCCAGTACCGGGCCGCGGGTCGGCGGCTGGCGGGGGGGGGGGGAAAGTATCTGAAGGGAAGGGGGAGGGCGCGCCCCCGATCCGCTGTATCTTTGGGCTCTGGACCCCGCGGTGGCCCCGGCGGGAGCTGTGGGTGCCCGAAGGAGTGGCACCCTCCACTCCGCTGCGATAGGGCCCGGGAGGGCTCGGCTTTAGCCTCTGAGCTTGTGCCGGTGTCTGGAGAGGCCGGAAGGCGGTGAAACGGCCCGTGGGCGCCTCTGGGCGCGAAGGCGCGGGTCGGTGCTCTCCGCTGTTACCTTTGGTTTATCTGCAGAGTGGGGCGAGATCTGGGGATGAGGCGAGGACAGCCCCTCTCATCGCTGGTAATGCTCACCCAAATACTCCCAGTTTATGCTTATTCTGCCAGCTGGTCCCAGTTAAAGGGGCAGTTTATATTCACATGAAGAGCTCTTTAAACTCAAAGCTGATGTTCTGTGGCTTCTTCCTTGAATACTTTAAAATTTCTCTGAAGTAAATTTTTGTTACCGGTTTATTTTCGTGTTGGCCTTTTTCTGCTCTCTGGTACCCATATATACCTGTATATCTATACAACTCATCCTTAAGTGGGTGATTGCTGTTGGGATATTGGAGCAGCCAGAAGGTTGCCCAACTGAGTGCTGGATTTAGGGTGCCTGCTAGAATTTGCCAGTATGTTCCTCAGCCTCTCAGGGCCGATGGACAAGAGAGCAAATAACCCAGTGGCTGCTTAGTGGCCTCCAGCCCCAGGTAGTGTCTGAGGGCAGCAGGAGGGATGATGCAGATGCTGTGTAGCCGTGGTGCGAGGGAAGTGGGTGGTTCTATATTAAACTGTATTATCTTAAAACCTTGTATTTTGTGTCCAATTCCTACAGGAAGCTGTAGCATCTGAAAGGTTTTCCAGCTTACAAGAAACCCTTGTAGGATTATCCAGGAGTATCCAGAGCACAGAACTGCTATGGATCCCATTTAGGACTCTCTATTGCCAGAAAAGGAAATTCCCTGTTTTTAGAATTTCCTTCTTTGTGCAATTGCAAGCAGTTAGTCTGTGTTGCAAAAGACTACTCTCTGACAGTTACTTTGCAGTAGCAGCACTGATAAGCCAAATCCAAAGACTCTAGCAACATTTTATGTTAGCTCCTTATTGCTTCCAAGCAATATGTGATACTTATGTTCTTTGTAGTTTGCAAAGTGGCCACGGATAGTGTTGCACAATCATTAGCTCTTTGTTCTGAATGTCTTTTCTGTCATTAATATTTGAAAGTTTGCAGGTGTTCCTGCAGCTAGAATTTGAAGGCAAGGGAAAGCAGCTTCCTGCTGCTCTTTTCTTTGCTGTTAATAATTAAATGCTGCCAAGTAAATGTTTCTAACAGGCTATCTGTGGACCCGTCACATATTTAAGTACCTCTGCTCTTCCCAGCTGTCTCCTTATCTTGCAACCTTTGTTTTCTCCCCTTGGTTGTCTTTGCTTCTTCAGTCTGTTAATTTGAAATGTTGAAAGAGCCTCCTTCCCCTGGTCAGCCTTGTTATTTGGTCTGAATACTGAAAAAAGGCTATTCCTGCACTAAAATTAGCCTGTCCATAAATTTTAGGCAGGCAGGCAAGCACGCAAGCAAAGCAAACCAGTCCACACTGCACATATCTCTCACTGTCTCCAACACCAAGGTTATTGCAACCTGATAATACTACCCTGGCATTTGTTTAGATCATAAGTGCCTTTGCTTCAGTGTCGAAGACGGATAGAGTTAGTGACAAGCAAATTATTGGCAACAGACTGGATTTAGTCCTTGCTATTTTTCTAGCTCTTCAGAATACTCCCTGCCCTGCACGTCAGCTTGGAGAGGCTGTTAAACCTGCTTGTGTTAGGGTGCATGGATGTATGTTTTAGAAGCAGACAGATGTATGTTAACACTTCAAGACAGATAAACTGTGTGTTAATGGTCTGAAAGAAAAATAACCATTTATAATCCATCTACACCTAACCTTGAATTGTGACTGAGAACTAAAGAGCTAAAATTTCTTTTAAATGTCTGCCTAATAGAGGATGCTTTTATTGTCAGGTTTAATTGCAATATTATGACACATTTGCATGGGGTGTGGTTGGGGAGGAAGGGGGGGGTTGCAATGCAGATTGTCTAAGTAATGCTAATCTTTAGTCATTTACTCCTCTTGTACTTGACCAGCCAGTCATGTGACCTTTCTGATATAAAAACAGACAGACCTAATTGCACTATATTAATGATTGACTTGCTTGGAGTCCATGTCTATTGGTGGGACTACATGCTGGAGAAGGCATCAACTGTTTAAGTTCTCTAATATCAATGTATGGAAGTGCTCATATCTGTGGTGTTCACACTCTTAGGCTTTACTGTATATCAGTTGTTCTCCTCTTAAACTTCTGAAGTTGGAGGACAATTACCTGAGCTTTCAGACATGTTGCAAAAGATGATGTCTTGTTGATTCCCACTGTCTCAAGAAAGAGAGAGATCTAATGTTTGAGTTAATGCCTATGTCTGTATTAATGAACATGCTTAATTGTGCTTGAAGTTTATGCAGCTACATTATGTTAGCAAGTATATGTAACCTTGCTATAGCTATACTAACGTTGGAATATTTTGTTATGTTTTTCAGGGGAAAAAAACTTAAAATAACTCATACACAGAATTGTTGTAATGACTAATTTGCAGGAAACTAGAATTGAGTTGTTGCAAAATCTGCTAGTCTGAATTTCATCCATTTGAAAGAAAAATAGTTCATCAGATTAGTTCAAACTTTTTTCCCTGATAGTACAAGGGCCTGGTACATCAACGATCAGCACGTCAGCTGATCTAAACCCATACTCCGTCACATATCTTCAGAATATAGATGTTTTTATTTTGGAACTGGGGATCTAAGTACTGTGAGCTGCAGAGCTGGTATTCTAAAATCCCCTACCTGTGCAGCAAATACCTCTGTTAGTCCTAAGGAGGGAGATGTTCTTCGGAGATCACTTGTTCAATGCAGAATTTTGTACTTCCTGTAGGGAAGGGGTGGGGGGCGGGGTGGGGGCACGGACGGGGGGACACGACGACACACGACACGACACAGACACACATACACATGACACAACACAGCAGTCAGCTACCATGGGAATATTAGCTAAAAGTGTTCATGACGAAGATTCCACAAGTAGTAATCCTGCTTGTGGTTTTAGAGACTGAAATGAGTTGTTTATATGCTGTAAGCACTTGAATAATGGGGTTAATAAACTACTCTTCTCTATTATGAGAATATTTGCCCCATGTTTTCTATACTGTAATTGCAGGTATGAAGGTTGGAAGCCATACAGGAGTGCAGGCAGATACCTGTGTTTTTGTTTTTTTATTAATATTTTTAAGGTGTGGAGGTCGGTGGTGCACCTCACGCTCAGGGATGTTGCCCAATGGTTTGTTTAAAAAACAGTCTAACTTTTTTATTTCCCACCCCCACCAGCAGGCCCAGCAGAAGGGAGTAATTCTTAAGAAGATCTATAGAAGGTCAAGTTCTAAGGTAGGGATTAATAAAAGCACTTCAGTCTCGGGGATGGAGGAGTGTTGAGGTTCTTTGTTTTGTTTGGGTGGTTTTTTTGGTAGCATTGTCATTCTATACAGAAAATGTTTGCCCTGTAACGTTCCATGTGGAGACAAGATTCTTGCTCCTGCTTTACCTTTCAATGTGCGTGTAAGACCTCTCCTCCAGCTAAGAGACTTTGAGTCCATTGGCCAGCGACACTCAGCAGAGGAGTAGGCATGTCAGGTATTTTAATCCCTTTAGGTGTACTCAGAACAAACCCATGGCTAAAGAACACCAAAACCAGTATGGCAGCTTCTTTTAGATTCTGTCCTCTGGCCCCTTAACTATCCTAATGACCCTCTAACAGGGCTAGTTTTCCCGAAGTTTTGTCCCACTAGTAAGACTAGAGATTAGCAATATACACTAAGAGTTTATAAACTCAGCAGCCAGTCCGTTGTTATAAATCCCCTTTGATTTTAAAATCATAATAAAAATAATGCAGGAGTAGTTTGGCATTCTACATTGATTAGTTTTTCATTATGAAATGCTGTTTCTGTACCTTTCCTGCTTCAGAGGTGTTTGTTTCTACACTTTCACTTTTAATAGAGCGTAACTTTGGAAAGGCTACAGAAATAAGTATCAAGATGAAGCAATATATGTTCAAGTTCCTTGAAATGCAGCTGTTGTTATTTTGCCTGAGATTAGGTCCTCCTTTTAATTGTAAAGTCTATTTGGAACTGGCTTGATGTTGGTGTCTGAACTATCTCTCGAATGTAGGATAATCTACCTTTTATTTAGGGAAAGGGGTTATCCGTTATCAGGGATACCAGATTATTGAAGCTTTTCTTCTGAGCAATCTTGAGGGAAGGGGGGAAAATCTGTAGGGTTTTGCAGAGCTGGAAGAAAATAAATTCTGTATAAAATGGCAGCTTTAACTTTGTAGTTTTTGTATGCTTTTCTTACTGGAGATCCCCTTTTGTTTTTCAAGAGAAAACTTCTACACCCTAACAGAGAATAATTAGTCTGAAATTGTAAGGTTTTCCTGCCCCATTTTTAGATGCTGGCTGAAATTATGGGAGCACAAAACTTACCCTGGAATAAACAAGATCTAATGATAACAGCTGGTGTGAATAGAGTGTCCTTCCCCATGTGCTCACTACAGAGGCAAGGAGTGCATGCAGTGATTTCCATTTGCCTGATTACCCAGGGTTACTGATTCATCCGCTCATTGTCTAATTTAGGTATCCCTTAAGCTCTCCAGCACTGCCTGATTAAGGATTTGCGTATTCATAAATTGCACTGGGAGGTCTTAAATTGATATAAACAGGTCCTATCACTTAATTTAACAGAAGAATTAAATCTTCAGAAGTATCCACACTGATATTTGTACTGCTTTGATTAAATTGTCTTTTTGTTTCATTTTAAAGGTAATGTGCAGAATAGGGGTGTTGGCCTGTTTCCTTAACAGACTTTAATGGCATAGTTCATATTTTGAACGTTTTGCAAGAGAATGTAGAGTGTTCATCTGTGTGGATGTGTGTTTGATAAATGTGAATATTGAGAAAAATCTGAATTTGATCACTGATTTCAAAAATGGATTAGATATTTGTCTATATATTGTGTATATAGAGTATGTATACGTACATGCAAGCGTATGTGCAATGTATGTTTTGTGTGTATATGTATGTATATCTGAATGGAAAGTATATTTGTATTGAAAAGATACAGGCTGACACTGTGATGAGCTAGTTCTGCTCGTATGTTGCTCGAACAACAAAGTAGCCTGTGGCCTGCAGACAAGGCTCCTGCCTCTCCCTGGCCCAGCCTAGTTAACATGTTGTTAAATCCTACAGGGAAAAGGCTTCTATTTTATGGATGAAAGGGATAAAAAGAAAAGGAAAAAAAAAAAGACAGTTACAGCATGGGAGAGATGATGACTTGAGGAGTGCTGAGGGTGTTTGTAGGGAAGCCTATGGGACTTTAGAAAAGGTGTGTTCAGCTCCACAAAGCAGCTTGCATTCTCTTTCTCAGGGCGGTACTGTGGCAGCCTGAGAACTCACCCGGGACTCCTGTGAGCTGGGGGCTGACTGTGTAGTAGGTGGGCTGCGTTGGTTGTGGGACCTGCACCCACTGCAGTTTGGCATGCGAAGCGTTCAAGCAGCTTAGTCACTGCACCTGTGCAATGCAATGCAAACCTGTCACATAAAGACAGAGAAGAAACCAAACGCTTCGTAGAGAAGACTCTGGGACATGCTGTCGTGATACTTGGTCACAAAAGCAGTTGAAATGTGTAATCACATAGTGTTGAAACTGGTCAGACAGTGGGAGGTACAGGTCTAGGATGTACGTGCTCTTTAACCTCTGAATGGTTTTCTCATACTAATAAACCCATAAACATTGCCATTGTCTGTGAAATGCTTCCTGGCAAACATCTCTCTCAGATATCAGCAGAGGTCACACCGTAAGATTGTCTTCTCTTTGTAAAAATCTGTATGTTTCCATTCATGTTGGCGGCTGCTGTTCTGGGCCTAAAGAAACTCTAGACGCATAAGAAAAAGAACATGGTTACATGTACTCCTGTAGAGAAGGTTTAGATAGGAGGAAAAGAAATAAATCTGTGTTCAACACAAACAAATGCAGACATTGTGTCTAAAAGGAGAAGCACAGTTGTTTAAAGATTTTTATTTTTTTTTTTTGGAGAGAGTAGTGGAGAGAGATCTAGAGGTGACAGACATCAAAGTGGCAGAGAGCATTCAATGCAAGAGAGCAGGAAAATGGATTGGTTTATTGTGTATGGATTTGTTACTGTGTCAGCTTTTCAGTGGCACTTACTCTGCATCCTTAGTTGTACGTAGTAGACTGTACTTCCAAATGGAGAAAGATATAAACGTGAGGTGTTTAGGAAAAAAAAAAGACGACTGAAAATTACCTGTTCAGTGTAGAATTTTTATCAGAGCTGGAGTTTGCTGTTGAAGGGAGACCTATTTCTAGTTACTTCAGAGTTTGAAACAAAGGGAAGAAGAATAATTAGCGCAACGTGAGGGATTTTTTCATTCTTCAAATATGGAAGAAACAAGAAGGAAGGCACAGTCAATATAGTAGAAAAATTTTAATGGATCATTTTTAATACATCACATAAAATAATTTTCCTGCTTAAATGCATTTTTCTTTTGGTTTAGGGAGAAAAAAAAGGATAGGAATTCTCTCTTTAATTTTATTAGTTGTTCCTTTTTTTTAATGACGTAGGCAGGACAGGAATCTTCTGATTTATGTCTTTGATAACATTTACCATCCAGTATCCTCTTACAGTGCTTTGTTCTTTAGCCTTTTTCACCCTTTGTGGAACCATTAGTCATTTCTTTTCCATTTTTTTTTCAACAAGAACATTTGGGGTTTTTTTCCAGACTTATATCTCATTTGGGTTTTGCGTGTTTATTTTGTTTCTCTATGGTATATATCAGTACAGCTCACAGTATCACCAGTGGTAGAATGCTGGAAGTGCTTGTATTGTCCAAAGCAGGGAACGGGAAGGAAGGGTCCTGCTTCTGTTGAAGTGCTTGCAGATATGAGGCATACACATTCTCTTACATATAAGCTACTGTCATTTATCTGGCCAGCAGTGAAGGGCTTGTTGCGTGTCTGAACTTCTGACTGGAGTAAAGTATATGATAGGTTAATCACAAATAATTTAAAGACTGTGTTTAAGAAGGCAATAGTACTGTCCTAAGAATGAAAACATGTGATTCTAGGATAAACTTTCTGTGACTGTGCTTCCTATGCAACAATGACATCCCAGAGAAATCATCCACATGCCTAAAATGATTTGCCCTGCAGTGTACTCATGTCAGGTCTTTATCAGTTACTCAGGAAAGTGAGAGATTTCTAGACTTTGTACCAAAAGAATATTAAAAAAAAACACAAAACAAACCAGTGGGGAGCAGCTAATTAATCCGCTATTGTTATTGGTAAACAAGTATTAGAACATTATCCAGAATTGTATTCCTGAAGCCCAGCTTGTGCTGTACACAGTGCCCAGGGCAAGTCCTAAAGAGATCGAACTGCATTTAACCTCATTAAAGCAATCCATTGAACTCTGTGTATCCTACCGAAAGGATCATTGCTCCAGAATGCATCAGTGTGATCCAAATTGCTCTTCTAAACAAGATGAATGGGTTGTGTTCAGCTTGTTCCACTGCTAAATGGAGTGCTTAATTTTGGCTCTGATATCTACATCTTCTCACTGGTGCGTGGCAGAGGGAATAACTCAAGCTGTAAACTTGAGAATACGTGTTTCTGATCAGGAGGTGTTTGGGGCAAAGGGGGACGCACTGTGGTGTCTGGTCTTGTTTCCAGAGATGTCACAGTATGCTGCTGGAAGTCTGGGCTTGGAGAAGACCAGGATGCACTGCAGTGGTGGGGGAGGAGAGAGTAACTTGCTGCTAGTTGACTTCTGTTCTGCAGTTACTACTGTCTTGCTGCATTGCTTTGTCCTATCAGATCCTCTGGTGTATGAAGCAAACATCTCGGACATGATTGAGCATCCCTCAAGGATAGGAAATCGCCTACTTGGAGTTTGGTGTTTAATTTTCTCTTACTAGGCTGAGGACTAACAGCTAGTGCTCTTTAAGAAGCAGTTCTCTTTATCTGTTCATGTACCTCCTGCACAGATTAGTTTAATGAGGTTATGAAAGAGAGTAGGCTTAAGCCTTTTCCCTGGCTACATCACTGCTCAGCAGTACAAACAGCAAACGACATGCTGCAGGCCTGGGAGCGTAGTGTTAGTCTTGATTTGTAGAGCAGCAAAAGAGAGAATTTGCTTTCTGTTAGCACATTACAAAAATGCACACTGAGATTTTGCTTGTAAGTATCTAGCTGTATCTGTACAGTACACAGCAAATAACAGAACCAAAGGTGGCGTGACCATCCGTCATTAATAAGAAAAATGTTAATTTCAGACTTTGAGTTTCTTGCTACAGAGCAGCTGCATTAGATTTGAGTAAAGTGTCTTAATAAACTAGTAGTCTCTATTCAAACTTTCAGAACAAAGTCGCAAGAATACCTAAATAGAATAGGGGACAAAATTTCCTGATTAATTTTAGTTTGGGGTTTTTAAGAAACGTTCCTGTGTTTATTAAAAGCCATATCAAATCACATAATTTGGTTTTAACCAAAGTTGGATTTAATTTTTTTTAAGTTTAGAACGTAGATATTTCAATACTGTGGAGTGCTTTGCGTACTCCAGATTTGAAAGAAATAATTATCCTTTAAATTAGTTGTACTTCAGATATTTCAGTTTGCTAATTCCTGCATTTTAGAAAGAAGAAAAATTAATACGGCTAGGCCCAGCTTTAATATCTTTAGTAAAATTGTAGCCCTGTATTACCCTTAATGAAGGTAACTCATCGCTCAAATCTTATCTTTTCTTAATGATGTATTTTTTAGGCATTTCTATAGAATTTTTCTTCACAGCAGTGTCGGACTTTTGACGGTCACACTAGGCTTCACTGCTGTATAGTTTATACAAATTCACCCCAGTTTTCAGCTGTCTTCTGCGAATAGCCCCAGTGACAATGGGAAGAACTAAGGAATGGGATGGGAAATGTGGCTGGACTGGCAAGCTACATATTTCCTAAATTTTAATCACTGACTTGAAATCATGCCAGTTCCTGTTACCATGGCCGTTGCTTGGGTTTGAATGGTAATGATTATTTGCTTGCTTCATAGTTTAAATTTAACCGTGAAAAATCTTTTGCCTGTTCTGCAGCCATTTTTGGCATGCCTTCAATATGCCTTTCTAGTTCTCCTTCTCACTTGTGTGGTTTGTTTTTTCTAGTTATTGCACTTAAATGAAGATCTCTATTATAGACTAATAGATCTAACAGTCTCAAAATCCTGTGGCAGTTCCTAAGAAAAAAGCTCTTTCTCCTGGTTCTGTTCTTATATGTTAATTCGTGTTGTTTGTGAAAGTCAATCTGATTAAATAAGATATAAGTAACTTTCAAGCTGTGTTATGACTAATGTAACTTTCTTGCTATTTTTTACAGTCCCTTTAAAGTTCAGTTCTAACAGGGGCTTGAAAGCATTTCAGTTCTGTGCAGTGCAGGTGGTAGTCTATCCTGTTGTCCCCGTGTCCATCAGGGGACACCACAACATGACGCTAATTTCTCTGAAGTTACTTTAGCAAGAGGGAAAGAGGTTTGTTGCAGTAAGGTGATATAAGTGCATCTCTTTACTACCTTTAACCATATCTTCATACAAATATTACATTCTGAAATGTTTTTTCTCTTCTGCCTGTGTCTTACCCCTTCTTTATACGTGAAAGCCAGGTAGTTTAGGTGAAGATAGGACTTTGACACAGAGATACACTACTCCTTAACTGTCACCCCAGCCCTCAGTCCCCCAGCACAGGACAGTCTGCACTGCCTGCCTGCTCCCCTGTGGTAGGAGAGGTGGGTAGAACACAGCCCTTTGCCACTGAACAGGAGACAACTTTTGGCTCCTCATTCCACTAGCTCAAAGTTTAACGTTGCTCTTTGTGTGGCTGCCAGAAGAGAGGGAACTTGTCTGGAGGGACGGAAGAAGTTTTGGAAGGAGTAGGAGGAGAAGGTGAAGGCTGTCTAGAATTTTATGAGATTTCTTGTGCTATTCTCCTTTGGCAAGTAAATACTCCCTTTTTGAGCCTTGCTGGCTTATAGTAGCTCTTGGCACAGTGTCAGGAGATACACACCGTAACATTGGAGCATGCTAATTCTGTTGGGTTTGCAAGCACAGTTAAGAGATGGTCATGCTCTGGCAGCCTTGACAATGCCCATTTGCTTTGCTGTCATTTTTTCTTGCAGCATGTAGAGCTTTGAAAGGGATAAGCAGCCAGACCTACTGGCAGACCCAGCAGATTTATCCCAGCCAAAGTATGTAGAAGACTCTAAGATCAAAGCAAAAGTTTGGCAGTCTGATTTCTATCCTCCAGCCACGGACTTCAGTGAGCTGCTGAGAAGCAGATACCCATCAAATTAGTTGGTTTCTGGAATAAGCAGTAACTTCCAGAGGGAAAGGTGGCTGTTTGATGCAACCTCTAAATGCGCTTATGTCTCTGAATGATAGAAAATAAGACAGGAAAGAGTAAGGAGGAGGGAGAAGAAAGTTTACAAGAAAAAGGACAGCAGAGATGGAACTCTGAGTATCTTAGAAATTGTTGTATGATAGACATTTTCCTTAAACCTCCCTAATATAAGGGATGATTGCAGAAGAGGGAAGCTGTTGCATAGGGGAGACTCCAGCAAGCACAGGATAGTAATAGTTTCTCTATTGAAATCACCATGAACAGAATGGTTCATTTATCTGTGCTTTGGTCATGGTTTAATAGGATTCAATTTCTCTTCTCCACAGGGATCTTACTGTAGGATTTTAATTAAAGATCATGAGTTTCCCTGTGATTCCCAGATGGAGCATGACTTCCACGAGCAGACGACTCTGTGATGGACTGGTGTCCCACTGTTACTGTCTCTGTGTATCCTGAAGACACGCTTAGCTCACAGAGAGGCATCATTTCTGAACGTTGTAAGATAACTGACTTTCAGAACTGAAGCCAGGACAATGTGTTGCCTACTTTTAATTACAGTATAAGTATTAATTTCAGATGTGGAAGAAGACAACAAAAATAAATGGTGAGCATTTCTCTATTGCTTTTATGTTGTACAAAGAGGACTCAAAAAAATTTTCTTTTTAAATAAATAAAACAAAACCAAAAATGAAACAAAAAAAAAGACCTGAAGTAACTATTTGGTAGAGAAAAACCATCCAAAAGCCTTCTCTGAAAGGCTCCTGTGCATTGCTGCCAACCTCTTAAAAGAGGAGTTAAATTTTGGAGTTTAAGCATGTAATTCCAGAATACCCAGATTAGATTCTGACTAAATATTAAAACTTTCTGAATTAAATGTATGGCCATCCAAGCTACTGCTAATTGTATGTTTACCAGCTTCTGTCTACTTGAGGCAAAACATCTGTTTTACTTCCCTGTAGTGGAATAGAGAGGATGAGTTGTCTGTCTCAATGGTGTATTCACCTTACGAGTTTCACATCATTTTAATGCACCTGTTATATGAAAGACTGTGCTGATAAATGTCAAGTTCCATGTGTTCTCCAGTCTGTTGACACAGGAATGATTAAAGGCTCTTTGGAAGCATTTCAGTGCACTGTTTTTGTTGATTTAACCTTCCTACATAATGTCTTAATTGTACAAAACAGTTTTATAGGCCTGTTGTGTTTTATAGGGTTTATCTGCCTTGGCAGAGTGTGCAGCACCTATGGCCGTGTGCTTCCCAGCTTTACTCTGGCACTGAGCACAGGTTGCAGAGATGTTCCAGCACCAGGCAAACCTGTTGCCTGCTCTTATTAGTGCATTTTATTGTATCTTCTTCTCTAGTTTTGCACTGGTGTGAGTAAAGCTGATTCAGGGATGGGCATTAGTGGTTGCAGGCATGCTGTCTGCTGGGACATAGGTGTACTTTAAAGCTGAAGTCAACTGATAGATCATGTAAATGTGTGATTTGAGGAAGTAGAGGCCAGAACCTGGGCTTCCAGCTCCTGGTGCTATTGCAGTGGTGCGAGTTCTTAAAATCCCCTAATGCTGGCGACAGCAGGCCCTCTAGAGGGTGATTTGATGATAGAAGTGTGAGCGAGGTCAGGGCCAGAAGTCCAGGGCAGTGCTGCAGAGAATGAAGAAGCAGTTCCATGAAGCTGTTTGAAGCTGACATGAGCATGTACCGCAGATAGAAGGGGCAGTTCTGTCTGCACTTACTTTTGTTCTGGTGCTAATCTGGCTCTGACCATACTAGCACGTCTGCTAGTCCAGTGGAAAAGAAAAAAAGCACCAGATTAACAAACTAATTGCAGTGACTGTGTGGCCACACAAGTGCTAGCACCAGCACAAAGAAATTACTAAGAATGAATGGCTGTGGCCATGAAGCAGGAGGCCAGCATCCTTTGTCACTGACCACACAGTCTCAGAATAGCGGAAGCTGCTTGTGAGACTGCATCCTTGTAGTATAAATAACAGCTATTTCCCCAGAGAATTAGGAAGAGAGATGGCAAATTGAACAGACTTGCAGTGGATGTTTTTGAAGTGGGAGGTTTCTGTTCTTGAATTGAGAGGTTAACGTGAAGGTCTGTGCCTCAGCTTGGTCCTCCAGTTAGGGACATTAATTTCCTGTGGACATGTCCTCAGATTCAGCCTCTTGGCTGGCCGTTGATAAATTACTTCAGTATGACTTATTGACAGACTGGAAGTAAAGTTTGTCTTAAAAATTAAAAGGCACGTATCTTTAACTTTGCTTGCTTTAGAAAACAGTTTTGCCATTGCAGGAACAAGTTGAATGGATAACAAGTTGAATGTGTTCTAAAGAAAATGGGAGATTACCTGTTACTCAGACCTCTATTATTTTACTTTTCCTTTTTCAGGAAAAGCTGCAAGTCATTTAATGACCAAATAAGGTCTCCTTTCTCATGATTTATCTGATATGCTTCTCCTGGAGCCATGGATGAATACAGCCGCTTTGTGGATTGGGACAAAATGGATGT
Source organism: Gallinago jamesoni (assembly GCA_025769975.1). Classification (NCBI taxonomy): domain Eukaryota; kingdom Metazoa; phylum Chordata; class Aves; order Charadriiformes; family Scolopacidae; genus Gallinago; species Gallinago jamesoni. Next base: position 18,070,869 of record JAOQGH010000069.1, on the reverse strand, counting down.
TACTGCCCAGAGCCAGGATGCGAAGGAGCTGACCTGCACGGAGTTCCAGGAGCTCAAGCAGCTGGCCCGGCAGGGCTACTGGGCCAAGAACCACTCTCTGAGAGCCAAAGTGTACCAGAAACTAATTAGCAATATCCCTTGCCGCACAGTGACCCCAGATGCAAACGTGTACCGGGACATTGTCGTGAAGATCATTGGAAAACGTAACAGTAGCTCCCTTCCCCTGCCAGAGTTTGTGGATAACAGCCTGGTCCCCACCTACTGCCTGAACGCAGAAGGCATCGGGGCTGTCAGGAAGATCATACTGTGCATTGCAAACCAGTTCCCAGACATATCGTTTTGCCCAGCACTGCCTTCTGTGATAGCTTTGCTCCTGCACTACAGCAGGGATGAGGCAGAATGTTTTGAGCAGGTTTGTCGCATTCTTGCTTGCAATGACCCATCCAAGCGGCTCATTGACCAGACGTTCTTAGCTTTTGAGTCCTCCTGCATGACCTTTGGTGACTTGGTGAACAAGTACTGCCAGGCAGCACATAAGCTGATGGTGGCAGTGTCGGAGGACGTGTTGGAGGTGTACTCTGACTGGCAGCGCTGGCTCTTCGGAGAGCTGCCTATGGTGTACATCACTCGGGTCTTTGACGTGTTTCTGGTGGAGGGCTACAAAGTTCTCTATCGCGTTGCACTTGCACTTCTGAAGTTTTTTCACAAAGTCCGAGCTGGGCAGCCCATGGAATCGGAGAGCATACAGCAGGACATCCGGGCTTTTGTGAGAGACATTGCCAAGTCGGTGTCACCAGAGAGGCTTTTGGAAAAAGCCTTTGCGATCCGCCTCTTCTCACGGAAGGAGATCCAGCTCCTGCAGATGGCCAACGAGAAGGCTTTGCAGCAGAAGGGCATCACAGTCAAACAAAAAAGGTAGGGCTCTGGCTCCTGGCAGCCTGAGGGATCTCCTGGTGAGCGGTCAGTCCAGGTGACTGCTGAGGAAGGAGAAGAGCTCTACTGGTACATACTAGTAGCTCTGCTGATTTTTATTTTTTTTTTCCCTCTGTAGAAAAGGGCAACATCCCCAAAATTAAGCATTGCTGGGATTGTAATGAGGAGTGTAACTGAAGTGTTACAAGAGAAGCAAAGCTTACTCAGTGATGAATTTATAATTACTTTTCACAGGTACATATTCATTGCAAGTACTGTATCTTAAAAGTGTCTTTCACAAGCTGTTTCTAATTTAAAAGGTGTTTTAGTAAAGCTGGAAAAAAACACTGATAAATTACTTGGAAGGAAAAGTACCTAAATAAATGTGAAAATTAGTTCTTAAATGTGAGATTATTCATATCATTTCATTTCATGCTACTTACACTAAAAAAACAATAGTTCTTTAGTGTAAGTAGGCACAGACTGTCCCAACTGGGAATGTTTTGCTTAACTGGGGAGTTATTTTAATGGAACAAGGAAGAAATAAGTCTTACTTAAGGTTACTTTTAAAATTAGTGTGACTGCAAGCCTCCTGAAAGTCAGAGTACAGTAATCATAGGTAGGAGTTGGCCTATTTAGGTCTACAAAGATGATTAGGGACTTGGAGCATCTCTCTTTTGAGGAAAGGCTGAGGCACTTGGGTCTTTTTAGTCTGGAGAAGAAAAGGCTAAAGGGGGATCTGATAATAAAATATTTATATGCCTATAAATACTTAAAGGGTGGGTGTCAGGAGGGTGGTGCCAGTCTTTTTTTCAGTGGTGCCCAGTGACAAGACAAGAGGGAACTGGCACAAACTTGAACGTAGAAAGTTCCATCTCAACATGGTATTCTAGAGGTATAGTCTCTCATTTTCTCTAAATCTTTAAAAATCAAAAGGTACCAGTTACTGATGTATTAGGATCTTGCAGCCAGTTGTGTTGCTGAATTAGTCACAGCAGTTGCAAACAAATATTCTGTAGTATTGAAATATATACTTACCAGATTTCAGCCCATGAAATAATGTAAATGTTAGCTGAACCTCTTTCCTATGCCCAAATACACATGAAGTTCCCTCCAGTCTTTTCCAGTGGTTTATTTTTAGACTCACGGTTTGACAAAGCTATCTCTTCCAAGATATGAGCAAGATAAAGCACAAGCTCGCTGTAAACCAATCTCAAACAGGGCCTTTAGCCACCAGAATGTCACATCAGGTAGAGTTCAGGCCATTGTATTTGGGACTCATAACTACAAGTATTAACTCTTCTGGTGTGTCGCTTTTCTTCCTGTACTGGAGTTCATATTGTGGAGTCGTAATATCCTTTCTGAATATATTCTTCAGGAATAGTGCTTTAAATGAAAAATAATCTAAAAAAAAAAAACCAAACAAACCCAAACAAAAAATACAAAAACCCCAGAAGGTCCTGGTGTGATAAATGCTGTTGAGGTATTATTGCTCCGAACAGCAGTGGTGCCTTCAAAGCAAAATATGGTAAACTTGTACCCCAATAATGCCAGCTGTTACTGCCTTACCAGGCAACTTTTATCCTCTCTTAGCTACTTTTGTAAACACTGAATCTTCTCAGTGTCCTCTGGCCCGGTGCTGCTGTGAACTGGGTTTGGATCCAGGTGTAGGCAGATGTGGGTGCTGGAGAAATGAGCTTTTCTCCAGTGCTCAATAGGATGTGAGTTCCCTTCTCCAGATGTGTTTGGTGTGTGCAAGGAGATGATGAATCATCTTTCCAATCAGGTAACTACAAGCAGGTAGCAAAAAGGAAAAAAAAAATCAAAATAGGAAATATTTTAACCTTTGTATTTGATTGTTTTTCTCATGCTTGGTGATTTGAATCAAACCTTGCTTTGTTTCTCTCCAGGCTCCTTTCATTTACTTTCTCATGGATGTAGGAACTCACTGATCTTTTCTATCTTTTTTGTCTTTCTCCTTATACGTTCTCCTTCTGTCAATTCCATACCCACTGCACCCTCCGGCTTGCAGTGTTACATCTCGCAAAAGGTAGGTTAAAGCACTTGAATCTTTGTACTTTGCTCGTTTCTTCTGTCTTTGGCTGGTGATTTTTTGAGGCTGCTGTTATAGCTAATGCTGGGGCAGAAGCAGGACAGTGATTAGAGCATCCCCTTGCTGCGTAACATCTCCTGACACTGTGTAACATCTCCTGAATATGGTCTCACAAAGTTAGTTCAAAGCACCTGCAAACTTGTAGGAGAAGGGAATGTGGGCCCACCTCATCCATGTAGCACTTCCATACAGCCATACAAGCCTGCACTTTCCAGAATGGAAAAAAGCATAGTGTTAATGGTGGAACAGAAGTCCTTTCTACGTTGGAAGAAAGGTATTTTTGTGAGATATCATCCTACATCCTAACCTGGTGGATGCTCTTGCAATAGGTGTGAGACATACTCAACTTTTTTTCTTCTTTGTAAGCTTTCCACAGTTAATTGGAAAAATGTTGGACTGAATCCCACTTGGCACGCTCTTAGAAGTGACTTGTCTCTGTTCATACTAGATCATATTTATTTTTAAGCAGATAGGGGTTTTTTTTAGAGGCAATAAGACAGAGTGATTTCCTATGTCAAGGAGGTCAGAGTTACTCAGCCATGTAGCATTAACAGTTAATGAAGTCATGCATCAAGTCCTGGCCTGGAAAGCAAATCTTAAAGAACAAAACACAGTGGATTGTGATACCTGATAAGCAGAGAGCTTGGAAAGGAGAGAGACTTCCCTGTGAGTGTTAAGTATCACAAGAGTGTGGGTTTAAATTAATGCCTTTGAGAATCTTCTGGTCTTGTTGCAGGTGCCCTGAGTTAACTTCAGTGAGTGATGCTCACTAACATTGGTACTAATTTATAAAATCAAAATTGGAATCAATTTCCTCATGTTTTCATGTCTAAAAGAACACCTCAAGAGTCATATCCTGTGTGTTGAGGATTTTACCTCCAATAGATCAGCAGGCTGTTCATTCGGCCAAGCAATCTTCAACATCCATTTATTATTTTACTGTAGTAAAAATGCTCTGAAAGGAGCAGCAAGACTTGGTTTCTGCTGGGAAGCACAGAATTTAGTATTGGGAGGACTTGAGTAGATGCAGGGTGTCAGCTGACACTGATATCAACACAGGATTAGGTTTCAGGTTTATAGACCACTTCAGCTTATATTGCTATTTATGACTGAGAAACAACATATCACTTCTACCATATGTTTATGCCCTAACTGAAATTAGAAGGGATTTTAAAGATAATGCAGACCCTTATAAGACTTGACTAAAAACAAAATAGAGCAGGAAGATGTAATTCAGCGAGTGGGTGGTGTTTGAAGTGTGGTATTTGTTGTCTCAGAATACGTACAGGGCATATCCACTTTGACAGCTCTACTGCAGGTCATCAACGTTGGCTTTATCTTCAGGAATTCTGAGGTCTCTGGAGCACATTGTATTAATGATATAGCTGTAAAAACAGCATTCCTACAAAAATAGCAAGTAATAAGCCTCTTTATTAAACATTTAAATTGTGCTACTTCCCTAATTCTAATTTCCTTTGGCATAAATAAAAATTGAACTTGTCTTTGCAACATCAGCAATCAATAGAAAGTTGTCCCACCAATCCCAATGAGCCCACATGAAGAATTGAGGAAAACAATAATATAGGGTAAAATCTTGATGAATTTGTTCAGTTCTAGTGGTACTTTAATGCAGTGCCAGTCCAAATTTAGTGTTCTCTCAAACGGCTACCAGATAACTCTGAAGGATCTCTGATGTGGTGAAGGCTAAACTTAATTTTCATCAACTAGTATAGACTGAAACGTGTATTTTCTTAGCCAACTTGTGTGCTGTTCATTTTCACTACTTTGAAAAGCAACTATCCAACTGAAGTAGGGGGTTTTCAGCATCATTAGAGAAATACTGTGAAAAATGAGAAGATGAATACAAGTTAGTAACTTGTAACTCTAGTTGCAATTTTCTGACACCCCTCCAAAAAAACTTGTATTTTTGTTAAGCAGCACAGAGCTTGGTCTGAGGTTGGTGCAGGGTGTATATCGCCACTGCTTTCAACACAGATCAGGTTTCCTTCTTAAGCACCTGCAGCTGTGATTTAAAACTGGGAAATAGCAGCTCATTTTATTTCAGATCCTTCAGTCAAGCTACAGTCTGGGTTTTACTAACTGAATGGAGACATTAAACAGAAAATGATTTGCCATAATATTCCAGGGGCAGGTGCGGCACGCCTGGAATAGTTTTAAATGACCAATACAATGGTAAATACTTTCTAGTAAACCAAAAGATCTGTTTGTAAAGGTGACATTCTACCTGTGGAAAAGTCATAGGGAGATGCAGGGTATTGGAAGTGCTGTGTTACTGTGAATTCTACTGGAAACCGGCTTTCGGTGGGGTCTGGGTAGGAAAGTCTTTAAATCCTTAAAAAGTTAATCGCTAAGAAAAGGAACAGAGGCAAAAGAAAATGTACCTAAAGGTTAGGAGCCTTTTAGGAACAAGTATTTAAGTATAGTTGCCCAAACAGATCACATAAGTCTGAAAAATGTACAAACCAAGCACACCAATAATTATGAGACTTGCTTGTTTGAGGTTTGGTAAGTTTAAAACTGTTTCAGTATTTGCTACTAACTCAACTTATTTATCATCATTACTTTTCCCCCAGAAATTCGCTGTAATAGACTAGTTGAGTGCCCTAACTGTTTTTAATTCCTTGAATGTGAGAACAATCTAGTTTCTGATGAACTGAAGCCAAGGCTTTGTTCCTGGGCTCTTGTCTGCAGCCCAGACAGGGCTGGGAGGACTGAGGCCTAAAGATTCCTGAGATGTGGGTTCAAGTCTTGGCTCATCTTGGCTTCAGTTGAGTTCTCTGTGTGTCAGCCTGCTGTGCTTAAAGGCACAAATAATGCCCTAGTCAGTGGCACTGTGAGTTTTAAAGCCCATTAGTAGTTGCAGCTTCCTTCAAGAGGTGTCCATGTAAGTTCCTTCCTAATTAAACAATGCAGGGGAGCAATACATGTAGTGATTTGGTTCATTTTGCTAGAGGAAGAAGTAATTTATTTTTTTTTTAAATGTCCTAAGGAATTGCTTTGTTAGAAATGCTGATAGTAAGGCAGCTACAATAAACTTCAGGAAGCATTTCCCGATGTCTCCAAGCAAGCACTACTCTGGAGCGCAGTGCAAATGCTGCTAATTTCTTGGTACTACAAGCAAGCAAAATAATAAAAAATGTATAGTTTCTGTTTTTTTGGGAGTGAGCTAAGCTATTCAGATACATGCAAATATGCAAGATTGAGGTACTCTTAATGTTCCGTGAAACTGAGAGGAAAGAAATATGTATTTGTCAAAAATACCCAAAACATATACTTGCAGCTTAACCCTTGCATGCAGAGCAAACCACGTGAAGCTTCAATTAATTTATGGCTACCCAGTAATTTAGTATCTTGTGTAAGTTTGTATGTCACTTCCATGTACTTGGCTGTCACCCCTGCATTTTAAGTCTTTAACATTGGCCATGGATGTAATAACACTTGTTTAATCCCCAGGCTCTGAGGTTGTGTGCTTACTTAATCTGAGAAATGGAGGCTGGTTAAGATGATGGTGATGGTTGTTATTATTATTACCTTCAAGTGTTTAAAAGCCATAAATCGGGTCTTATCAGACCCCTCTGGGAGTGTGGGGATTTGCTCTCCACTGTGTCTAGTATTCCTTCATGTTTTCAGGCTCTGTCTGTAACCATGAACCTAGGAACTTCTTTGGTTCTTAATGATGTGGAAGTCATTGGTAATGACATGTTTCCAAGAGGAACTTTCCAAAAGCTTCAAATACTTGCCTTGGATTAAAATTGTTTAGCCTGGTAATACTGCTCGCTCTGAGATTTCTGAGGGTTTTAGGAACTCTCTAATTCCATCACACAGGCAGGACCTCAGAGCAGGGGAAAAAGTGCTACCTGTTCCTTTCAGATCCTGGCTGTTTCTTCAGGTGTGTGGGTCTCTGTGCTTCCATACTAGCGCCAGTGAGGCTGTCTCAAACAGAAATATAATTTGATCTGTTTAAGATCATGGTCATCACTGTTGTGTCCTCTGTAAAAGTGCAGGCCACAGCTGCCACACAGGGGAATTGCTCCAGGTATCTCAGTGAGGCTGGATATGGCTTTTCAAGGATTATGTTAAACTGTAGTAGTTTTATTACCTTCACTAAGTCATGGGCTTCTAGTCCCATGGGCTGGAGCTTTGAACAATAGCATATCTACCGGGGTCCTTTGTGTTCAGTTATCTTTGTATATTTCTGTCCAATAATCTGAAATTTGTTGATAAATTATTGTTTCTTAATGTTTTGTATTGCATTTCTCAGGCAGAATGTGCACTTGGCAGTTCATGCTGAGAACTTCAAGTCTGAAATTGTCAGTGTGAAAGAGATGCGAGATATCTGGTCATGGATCCCAGAGCGATTTGCGCTTTGCCAGCCCCTCTTGCTTTTCACCACCTTGGAGCATGGCTGTAGTCTGAGCAGGTGAGAAAAACCTTCCCTCCTCTTCTCTGCTGTGGGGCGAAAAAGAGCAACTGGTGAACTGTTGGCTGGATTGACAGAAAGCCCATGTCTAGTCAGAACTTGCAATCTGAAGAATATTATTAGTGATGGGATGTAAATGTGACAGATTCCTATTGACTGCAGTGTTTGACCAAATGCTTCATCTGCCAGAACATGGCAAGCCATTTTAAATAGTCCAAGACCAACTGGAAAAGTCAAACTTGCACCAGGTCACAGAATATGCTGGTCTGAGACTGGTTCATTCCCCACAGGATATGAATGGTTTAACTCAACTCAGTGGCTGCTCTGCGGGCTCTTAGATAGATAACTGCATTCAAACCAATCCAAATAATGAGGGAACTGGAAACTGGAGATTCTTCTACCTATGAATCTGATTGTTGTTGTTTTTAAAGTGGGATAAACTAGACAGGAGTTCTCCTTGCACTTGACACAGAAGACTGTAATCCTGTAGCTCCTAATAGTGGCTTTGACATCTGCAGTTGAGGGACTGAGGTGGTGAGGGGTCTGCTGTCCCAGCCTCACGGGCCTACAAGGAAAAGCAAAAGCAAGCACTGAGAATGCATCATAATTATTTTCTGTGAATGCAGAAAGCTCTTCAGACACAGCCATCAGTCCTCAGGACACAACTTCCTTTATGTTTCCTTAATTCAAAATGCCTTACAACGCCACTGTTGTGAGAGGCATAAACAGCTGTATCCAGAGCCGTGTAGAAAAGAACTGCTGGGTAATACTTGTTTGCACTCTTATTTACAAGGGACTGTAAAGCGTTTGCAGCAATATGCTTTTAGTCTTCAGATGTCTCTTTTGCCATGCCATCAGCTGGAGGAGGAGATGGTGCCTGACATTGAGGAGAAGTCCTGCAGTTGGTGGTAGTTAAGTCCTCATTTTTGTGTACTCTGCACTTTAGGTTCTATTCTCACAGTGAGGGACACGAACCAACTCTTCTCCTCATCAAGACCACAGCAAAAGAGGTGAGTGAGGTGAAAAGCAAAGCAACTGATGAAGTTAGCTTTCAGACAGTTATGCAATGCCATATTGCACCACACAACTGTTTATAATAAAATGAAGAACGAGGGACCTGAAATTGCTTGGGGTTTTGGTTTTTTAATAATGCATGCTTCAAATGATTCCCTTTGTCAATTATGGGACTATGTGTTTTTGGGTAAATCTTGTAAACTAGGTCTTGCTCAGCTATTCTTTCTCTTGTAAGTAATGTGGGGTGATGGACCAGAGGAACTCATTGAGCTCTTGGACAGACTGTCTTAATTGCAGAATCGGAGGGAGAGGCTGGAGAATTGTGTTAAGAAACTCATTCGTAGAAGATATATTCATTTTCTCTGGGATATGAGGAGAGAACGTAGCAGAATTTAAATGGTGCAAATAATACTGGACTGTATAATATGGAAAGAAAAGCTTTATGTTCATTTCATTCTTGTTTGGGGAAAAAAAAAACAACAAAACAAAACAAAAAAACAAACAAGAAAGCTCTGAGAACCTGAGGAGTGCATGTAGGTGCCTTGTCTAATGAGCATTGATTTATCTGCTCTACTGTGTATGACACTATTGGACAGCATAATCTGAACACAGAAACATTACTTCATCTCATGCTTGTTTAAAAAAATAATGAATAAAACAAGCAAGCTTCCCAGAATCTCCACAGGAGGGCACACAGGTAGTTCCTGTAAGGAGTGCTGGGTCTCTGTGCCACTGCACAACTCCTGAATATTCTTTATATAGCATTAAGTTCTTATTGCTTCCTATAGGCTTATATTTCTGCTTATGTTCCTGCTGGATGACAGCCCATGAAACAAGCCCTTTTCTGCTCTTATTTGTGTCTACCAAATGCTAATGCCCCAGGCTGTTTCATAGTTCTGTGTGTGGTTTCTGGCTGCCCCAGGCCTGCATCGACATGCCATTGCCTTATAGAATGCCCATGGTATCTAAAGGGATGAGAGAAAATATTTATTATTTTGTTTCTTGTTCTGGAGTATGTCAGAAGTCTAGCTTTGTAAGTGATGCTGGTTTTTACAGTATGGTTCATTGCCTACCCCTCAAAAACAAAAATAGTACAAAAAAAATAGGAGAAAAGTATGGGGTTTTTTTGTTTGGTGTTTTTGGTGTGTTTGTTTTTTTTCCAAAGGATTATGTTCATCCTTTATTCATATGTCTATTGTTATATTTTTGAACGAAGAAAATTTGCCTTCTGATTTTTCTGGCTCTCATGCACTTCAGGCATATCAGAACAATCAGATTTCTGGGCCATCTTTTTGTTTATATAAATCTATATATATTATGTTTTATGTATATAGAAAGCTGACTCCTCAGTAGTTTTATCCTAGGAGCTCTGTTTGTAATAGAGGTTCTTGCTGGTGAAGGCTAAACAGCAAATGTATCTTAGAACAGTTCTGTTTAACCATAGTTTCTGGGGAAAAAAAAAAAAAAGCAGAGTTGCTTTTATCCCATTCTTAGAGCTTCATTGTTTGGTCTGTGTCCACTTGGCAGCAATGCTTATTGCTGGTAGCGAGAAATTCTTCTCGTGTAAACAGAAGACTCCTCAGAAGAGCTCAGCCCTCTAAGGCCATGTTTGTCTTTGCTGGAAACTAATGGGCCCCGTGCTGTTTGAGTAGCCTGCGTTAAATATCTGAGCTAGTTCAGCATTGCCTTAGCTGAACTGATTTTACCCTACAGTTTGAAATGGAGAAAGGCACCAAGGCTACTGGTTTTGACCAGAAAATGTTGAGGCAGTGCTGCTCATACTGTAACTTGTGACAATAACATTGCTTTGGATGTCAAAATGAGGAAGTGGAAGTCAGGCTTTACAAGTTTGGACTAATTAGTGTTTTTGTACCTGAGGTTATGTTGGAACATTCCCCCTTTAAGGCTATAGAGATGTGAAATAATTTATGAAACTCTTAGGATTTAAGGGTTAAGGATTAAAGCAGTTTAAATCTATCTTTAGATATAAATACTTGTGCTGCCTTAATCCACTGATACAGAGATTTTCAAAGTCAAACTGAAATAAAACCTTCTGTTCGGAACTCTGAAATGTTGGTGTCAGTTGGTTTAATGTACTTCCTTCCTCAAAGGGAAGCCCCTGACTGTGCTGTCTGTCCCAGGTCTGTGGCGCTTTTCTGTCAACGGACTGGAGTGAGCGCAGGCGAGGGGGGAACAAGCTGAGTTTCTTTGGAACCGGGGAGTGCTTTGTATTTAGGGTGAGTAAAATTTTATTGTCGGTACCCAGTAGCAAGGCAGAACTGCTGTTATTGACTGGTGTAACTCTTGCTTCCCTTTTACTTGACGAGGTTGTATTATATGCCTTCCTTGTTTATAAAGTCTTCTGAACTTGTGGAGAAGAAAATTATAGTTTTCAGTTCTGTGCTAACTCTTTTTCTCCCCTTGCCCAGAATGTTTTCTTAAATTATGTAGTAAGGTAACTCAGAAAATGCTGGATCGTTTCTTCAATCACCTAAAAAACAAAGTTATAGAGAAAGAACATAACATCTGGAGTAAAAGATAGTTTGATCCAATCTTCATCACTAATCATGTGAATGTTCTTTGAGCGGCCTGAGTGTCTTTGCTGCGCAGAGCTCTCTGCATGGTACACATACACTAATACAGCTTTGCTCTTCTCTGCCTCTCTGCAGTTGCAGCCAGAAGTGGAACGCTACGAGTGGGTGATCATAAAACACCCAGAGCTGGCCACAACTGGTTCAGAGCCAGAAAATCACTCCCCATCAGCTTCCAGCACCCTCTCCTCTGGCAGTGTCCCACCAGACCCTTCAGATCGCCTCTCTCCCTTCTTATCGGCTCGGCACTTCAACTTGCCTTCCAAAACAGCCTCCATGTTCATGGCTGGCAGCAGTGAATGCATCATTATAGGTAAGTCAGGGTGAGAATCTGCGTGTATCATAGAATCATAGATGTGATTCTATGAATCATAGAATGGTTAGAGTTGGAAGGATCCTTAAAGATCATCAAGTTCCAACCCCCCTGCCCTGGGAAGGGACATCTCCCACCAGACCAGGTTGCTCAAAGCCCCATCCAGCCTGGCCTTGAACCCCTCCAGGGATGGGGCAGC
>JAOQGH010000069.1:18020978-18059186 GCA_025769975.1 Gallinago jamesoni | reverse complement strand
CCATCCAGCCTGGCCTTGAACCCCTCCAGGGATGGGGCAGCCACAGCTTCTCTGGGCAACCTGTTCCAGTGCCTCACTGCCCTCACAGGAAAGAATTTCTTCCTGAGATCCTATCTAAATCTCCCCTCTTCGAGTGTAAAACTATTCCCCTCCCTGATCAAGAGTCCCTCCCCATCTCTCCTGTATCACAGAACGATATGGGGTTGGAAGGGATCTCTGGAGATCGTCTAGACCCACCCCCAGCCAAAGCAGGTCCCCCTAGAGCAGGTTGCACAGGAACTTGTCCAAGCAGGTTTTGAGCGTCTCCAGAGATGGAGACTCCACCACTTCTCTGGGCAGCCTGTTCCAGGGCTCTGCCACCCTCAAGAAGTTCCTCCTCATGTTGAGATGGAACTTCTTTTGTTCAAGTTTGTGCCCATTTCCTCTTGTCTTATCACTGGACACCAATGAAAAAAGACTGGCCCCTTCCTCCTGACATCCATTCTTTAAGTATTTATAGATGTTGATCAGATCCCCCCCTCAGCTTTCTCTTCACCAGACTAAACAGACCCAAGTCCCTCAGCCTTTCCTCATAAGAGAGATACTCCAGGCCCCTCATCATCTTTATAGTCCTTTGCTGTACCCTCTCCAGCAGTTCCCTGACCTTCATGAACGGGGGAGTCCAGAACTGGACGCATTACTCCAGATAGAGCCTCACCAGGGCAGAGTGGCAGGATAACCTCCCTCAACCTGCTAGTCACACTCTTCCTGTTGCACCCCAGGATGCCATTAGCCTTGGCCACAGGGTCATGTTGCTGGCTCATGGTCATCCTGCTATCCACCAGGAGTCCCAGGTCTTTTTCCTCTGAGCTGCTCTCCAGCAGGTCATCCCCAACCTGTACTGGTGCATGGGGTTATTCCTCCCCAGGTGCAGCACTCAATGCTTGCTCTACGGTTCCTCTCTGCTCCAACTCTCTGTAGCCGCCTTTAGGTACTAGAAGGCTGCTCTACAGTCTCCTCAGAGCCTTCTCTTCTCCAGGCTGAACAACCCTAACTTTCTCAGCCTGTCCTCATAGGAGAGGTGCTCCAGCGCTTGCAGCATCTCTGTGGTCCTCTGCTGGGGCTATTCTAACAGGTCTATGTCCTTCCTGTGCTGAGGACTCCAGAGCTGGAGGCAGTACTCCAGGTGGGGTCTCACCAGAGCGGAGCAGAGGGGCAGAATCCCCCTCCCTCACCCTCCTGGCCACACTTTTGATGCAGCGCATCAAAATTTTGATGTTAGCTTTCTGGGCTGCCAGCACACATTGCTGGTGAATGTTGAACTTCTCGTCCACCAGCACCCCCAAGTCCTTCTCCTCAGGGCTGCTCTCAATCCATTCTCCACCCAACCTGTATTTGTGCCTGGGATTGCCATGACCCAGGTACAGGACCTTGCACTTGACTTGGTTGGACTTCATGAGGTTCACACAGACCCACCTCTCAAGCCTGTCCAGGAACCTCTGGATGGCATCCCTTCCCTCTAGCGTGTCGACTGGGCCACAGAGCTTGGTGTCATCAGCAAATTTGCTGAGGATGCACTCAATCCCACTATCCATGTGTCCAACAAAGAAGTTAAACAGCATCAGTTCCAGTACTGACCCCTGAGGAACACCAGTCAGCACTGGCTTCCACTTTGACATTGAGCCGTTGACCACAACCCTTTGAGCACAGACATCCAGCCAGTTCCTGATCCAACAAGTGGTCCATCCATCAAACCTGTGTCTCTCCAGTTTAGAGAACAGGATGTTTTGTGGAAGTGTCAAATGCTTTGCAGAAGTCGAGGTAGATGACATCTGTTGCTCTCCCCTTATCTACTAATGCTGTAGCGCCAATGTAGGAGGCCTCCAAATTTGTGAGGCGTGACTTGCCCTTGGTGAAGCCATGTTGGCTGTCACCAATCACCTCCTTGTTTTCCATGTGCCTTAGCAGAGATTCCAGGAGGATCTGCTCCATGATCTTGCTGGGGACAGAGGTGAGACTGACTGGCCTGTAGTTCCCTGGGTCTTACTTTTTTCCCTTTTTGAAAATGCAGGTTAAATTTCCGCTTTTCCAGTCAACAGGAACTTCATCAGACTGCCATGACTTCTCAAATATAATGGAAAGTGGCATGGCAGCTTCATCCACCCACAGCCTCGGGACCCGTGGATGCATTTCATCAGGTCGCATGGACTTCTGTACCTTCAGGTTCCTTAGAAGCTCTTGAAACTGGTCTTCTACAGTGGGTGGTTCTTCACTCTCCTAGGTCCTATTTTTGCCTGCTCCTTCAACTCGGGAGGTATGAGGAGAGGGGTTGGCAGTGAAGACTGAGGCAAAAAGGTTGAGAACCTCAACCTTCTCATCTATTACCCGTTTGCCATTCTTGCTCATCATAGGGGGTGTGCTTTCTTTAACCTTCCTTTTCCGGTTGAGATAACTGTAGAAGCCCTTCTTGTTCTTACCATCCCTTGCCAGGTTCAGCTCCAACCATGCCTTGGCCTTCCTGGCACCCCTACCAGGCAGCGTCCCTGTACTCTTCCCAGGGTACCTGATCCTGCCTGAACTGCCCGTGCAGTTCCTCTTTGCCTTGTAGTTTGACCAGCAGGTCCTGACTCAGCCATGCTGGTCTTTTCCCTTGGCTTGTTTTCTTACATTAGGGGATTGAGAGTTCTTGTGCTCTATGGAAAGCGTCCTTAAAGATCTGCCAGCTCTGTTCTGCCCCATTGTCCCTGAGGGCAGGGACAGGGCATCCTTTTGACCAAATCCTTGAAGAGCTGGAGGTTTGCTTTCCTAAAATTCAGGACCCTGACTATGCTCCTTTTCTGACACATAGCTCTTAGGACTGTGAATTCCACCAGGGCATGATCGCTGCAGCCCAGGCTGCTTCCAGTCGACATTCCTGATGAGTTCTCTTGCATTGGTGACTATCAGGTCCAGTGTCACATCCCCTCAGGTAGAGCTGTCTATTTCCTACCTTAGAAAGTTATCATCGAGGCACTCCAGGAACCTCCTGGATTGTCTACAGCTCACGATGTTGCTTTTCCAGCAGATGTTGGGGTAGTTGAAATCCCTCAGCAGGACGAGAACCTTTGAGTGTGATGCATCCTGTAGCTGGAGTAAGAAGGCTTCATCAGTAGGCTCCCCTTGATCAGGCGGTTCCCTTGCTGCCTCGGTCTCTCGTTCCTACCCATAAGCTTTCCACTTCCTCTTGGCTATTCTTTAGGGACATCTCTTCACACTCCATCCATATGTCCTACCAGCTCGTCCTCTCCACCTTAGACAAGAGGGTCATCTATAGTTACCGTTTCTGTATTTTCAGATAAAAATGGCCAAAACCTGATATCATTACCCAACAAACGTCTTCTATGGGAAACCTTGCATGTCAAGCATTTTTAGAGTTAGACAGTAGTTCATAGCTTTAAGCACAGCCATACCTTTCTATCACCTAATTCATGGTGAGAAATAGTTCTTGAAGAGGAACTTGTTCTTCTCCCAGCTTTGATTTTTGACTGCTAATGGATTTGCTAACAAATTTCTTTGGTTTTTCTTTACTGGAAAGAAAATATGCAGTTGCCTCCAGCACTGAAAAAACAAATCCTAAATGTAGGCATTTGAGTTGGATTTCTTGTTCTTACTGACTTGCATTATTTCTTTTTAAATTAAAAAAATAATCATCCTGTTCTGATAGCTATGCATTTGATCATACTGTTACACCTGAAGATGGCAAGCAAACATCACTTAGGGGTTCCAGTTGTTCCCATGAGAAAAGCACCTAAGTCCTTTTTTTTTTTATTATTATTATTTTTGTTTGTTTGTTCTTGTTGTATAGCAGTTTCCCTGTTGAGAAATGCAGAGGCACCCTTATGCTTGTTTGTCTCCTCACAGGAGGGGGTGATGGCCAAGCTCTCTACCTCGACGCAGACCTGAACCACGGAAGAACCAGCCACTGCAATACTTTCAATAACCAGCCCTTGTGTTCTGAAAGCTTCCAGATCTCTGTCTTGGAGGTGTGGGGCTTCAGAGACACCATGAATGGTTGACGTGACTATCATTAATCAAGAAGTTTTTCAATTGTCCTAGAATTCCCAAGGCAAATTCTAATGCAGGAGCCAAGTCAGAATATAATTTCTGCTGGGCTCAGTGTTTTTCAGTCATTACTAAGTGATGCACTTGAATGCAGGGCTTAGTTGTTACTATTATTTTATTTAAGACAAATCAAGGTGAAGTAATGTATGTGATTAACTCAGCCCTTTACCTTTAGAGATCTGGATTCAGGTTCTGTTATTAGATGAAAATGCAATGATTTCAAACCATCCTAAATGGATACAAGTCCATACCGCAGGATGGGTTTGCAGTTTTCTGCAGTCCCTTGGAGGCAGATCTGGCTGAGGTGTTCAGCAGAGCTCTGTGCAACTGGCACCAGGGTCAGCCTTGAGCCAGAATACAAATGTCAGCTCACAGGGAACTTTGATGACCTCAGATCTGACGTAGAAGAGTAGTTCATAAAATCATTGCCCTACTCTAAGACATTGTGCAGACAAATCAGTACCATTTTGTAAGTTATAAAAGCCTTCCATTCCCACAAGAGCTGTGATGGCTGGTTATCCTTCTCCTTGTACCTGAACCCTTGACACATTCCAGTCGCATCTGTTTGAGGAGTCTGTCTCTGAGGAAGGCATCCAGACAGGACGACGAGATCTCAAAGGCTTGATTTTGTTTACGTTCCTATTCCATATCAGTATAATGACTTCAAGCTGACTCGTGTTTCAGACAACTGAAAGCCAGAGCATACACGCAGTGCTCAGAAACTTCCCTTTCTTTGTCTTTCTGGGAAGTTGAAATGGAGCTTTAAATCTGAGAATAACTGTACTGATATTTCTACATGTTTGGGGAGTTAGACATGGTGATACAGAAGCTTAATGGTCTCCCCACAAGAAAAAGAAGGGAAGTGGGAGGGAAATCTGCTGTGTAGTAATTATTCTGGGAGGGGATGAGTTTCCCAGGAGAGCTCTAAGTGACGCTGTTTCTCCATATCATGAGTCTTCCCAGGGATGAGATCCTGAAAAAGGCTTTCTTGCCAGCAAGTGTTCTGGTAGGGTTTGGCTGATGCAAAGAGGCTTTTGCTCATTCCTGAGAAATACACACAAGCACATCATGTGGCATGCGATGCCTGGAGACAGTTACCCAGTGTCTTTATCTAAAACTTGTGATATCTGCTGTAGAGCTTCTCCCATGTGAAGCACAAGTATGTAAACATCAGCGGGTAGTCTAGAACATACAACAGGCTGCTCTCAAAGCTTCAGTGGATAATTTGCTAGTAAGAAGACTTGCCACAAGTAAAACGAGGGGAAAGAGGAATTGCTGTTTTTTTCAGCAGTTCAATCTTAAAAAAAATGCTTTAGGGTGGGAAAGTGTTACTTAAACTTGAAGTTTATTAAAAGGAAAAATTAAAAATTTATAGTGATAAAATCTCTGCTAGGCTGGAGAGGGTCTTGTTAACAATTCAGAGGTCACAGTCTTGCTGGCAATGTTGGCTTGTTTAGCTTGCCATCAGTGAAAATACTGTGAGTCTGGGTAAAGTGTAAAGTACACTTTGCAAAGTACATGAACAAAACTGGAAAAAATGTGATTTTCTTCTTAAGGTGCCATTTATCATTTTTGTCAGAATAACTCTTTGAAACATTAGACTGCATATACAGTTCAAGATGTATTTTGCACCATTTATTTTTGCAGTTGGATTATTTCACCCTGTTTGAGAGTCAGCCCTGGGCCTCTCTTTCCCACGTTCCACTCCAGAGAGTTCTGTCCAGCTTCTTTTTGTGCATTTGCCGTAGGCACAATTGAACTGGAAGGGCAGGTGTAATTCAGTTATACTTTATATAATTTGATGGGGAAGAACTTGAACAGTTGTAGCTGACTTTTTACAAATACCAGCTGATGCTGCCTTTAATTATTTTTTCAAAGCTAGCTTTATCACTTTGCACTTGCTGATATCTCCCAAGCTTCCTCACACAAAACAAATCACTCAAAAAATGTATCCCATTTAGTTGGTTCTTTTAAGTGGGGTTTCATTTTTGTCCCTGTCTCTTTTCTTGAATTTGTTTGAGGTGACCTTAGGAAAAAAAAAAAAAAGGCAAACCAAAACACGATAGCATTGATTTTCAGCTTGTTAACTTGTCAGAAATTTCCTCGAGCTGTGCGTTGGCAGGATTTGTGGGACTTTAGTATTACACTCAAAATGAATATTTTTTTATCTGGAAAATCTTTCCTGCAGCTGGCAGCAGTGATGTGATTTTTTTATTTTTTTTTTTCCCATCCCTGCTAGATGCAACTATGTCAGCGAAACCCCAGTACTATACTGTATCTTAAGCCATATCTGAGAAACACTGTTCCTTTCCCTGCTCTATTCTTAGCATGCAGGGTGTTTGAAATCAGAAATAACTCCTAGTTGCTCAGAAATTCATCACAGGAAATTAGTGTGAGACTTCAAGGAGCAGCATCGGTGTGGTTTAGGCATCTGAGTCTCCAGCATCTTTCAAAAGTCAATCACAGACCTCAGCTCAGCTTCCCTTGGGTCTGGTGAGTACAACTTCTGACACCCCAGCAGTGAAGATCCACAAAAAAACCCTTTTTGGTAGCTTATTTGAGCCACATCCTGCATAAGTTTGCAAATCACAGCAGGGGTAACAGGGTTAAGAGGTGATCCCCCTGCTGACTGTTCATATCACTCTCAAGGCACACATTGCAGGGATGGTTTTAGTCTGATACAGCACTACCCTGCTGCAGACGTCCTGCCAGGCTGGGGGTGTGTGTGTGTGTCTGTGTGTGTTAAATTTGAGTGGCCTGAATAAGAAAGACGCTGCAATAATCTAGCTGGAGGAATTGTACAGTGCTGTGTCATCTTCGCACAACCCAGTAAATACGAATGCTCCTTGCCATGTGCAAATCCTCACATGTAATTCTCATTATGGTTGTGAGACACCTTGGCAGAATAGCATTGTGTCTTGGATTTCTTTCCAGCAGCAAAGAGGAATTTTTTGTCTGTGTAGTTAATGGTTGTTGCTGACCAAGTGTATATCAAAGTTCAGATAATTAAGCCAACAGTTTGTTACATGTAAAACACTTGGACCACAAGGCTGGGTTTTGAGACAATGACTACAATGCGCACCTTATCAGAAGGTTTGAATCATCTGCCATACCCTGGCTGTTGAAGTGCTTTGGTCACGTTGTAACCGAACAGCCGTTGATGTAGTTTGTGGTCTTTGTTTGCCGTCCCACTGTGACAGTGAGCATGCTGGTGTCACAGGATCAGCTGTGGCCTGGAGCTGGGGAGCTGAAGGCTGGGCATCAGCTACCACGGTTCTTCAAGAGTGTATTTGCTTTCCTGAGAAGACACTTTTGCTTTGTGATATTCTCTTCAAAGCAGAAAAGACTGGAAACTCTGAACATCAGAAACTTTTATTTATTGTAAATGACATCTAAGCTGTTCCCAGCCATCAGGCAGGCTGGACAGACACCTGAATGCTGTTGTTCTACAGATCATGCACTTCAACACGCTCCCTTTTCTGATGAAGCACATTAATTGGTCTCCTATTCACAGAGACCAATTATCAAAGGGAAGGGCCCTCCCGTTTCCTCTGTGCTGAGAACTGAAGACAGATTGGAGGGGCTGGCAGTACTGTTCTGTAAAGGGTTAAACTCTATGCCAGTAGAGGTCTGTGTGGAGCTATGGAGGGGTGGCACCTGCAGATCCATCAACTGCTATTTGTGTGTGTGTGTTGAAATTGTGTGCTCTGTCTTGGAAACCCCTCCTTGGTTTCGGTGGGGAGTGATCTCTGCCCACAGAGACTCCAAGCGGCCGCTGGTGAGGACCTGGAGCTCTTCCAGTGGCACTGGAGGAGCTCAGCCCGGTTGTTGGCTGGGCGGTGTGGGCACCCAGCTGGGAGCTCTGTGACGCCCTGCTGTCAGCTGTCTGTCCTGTGTTTCAGACTACTCAGAGTTGAGATGAGCGTGCGTATTATTTGGGGTGATGCTTGTCTTCAGATGACTGGTGGTGTGCTGCTAAATTGGTTTTCCTACCCTACCATTGGCATCGCTCCCCTACATTGATGGTATTTTTGTCACTGTGCAGAGTCTTGAATCGTATTAAAAGGTGTTTGATTGTGGAGGCAACTGACTTGTCCTTCGTTTAGTTATTTTCCTTCCTGTAACTCTTCCAGCAGATGACATGCTGGAACTGAGAAATGAGCCCTGGAGTGTGTGTTCTCTCACATCAACCCTTCCCTACAGTGAAGCAGTTACACAGTCCCTGACTCTTGCAGGAGATCTCAGAAGGCTTCCACTGAGATCAGGTGCCAAACTGAGTGTAAAAAACCTTAGATTGGCAAATTCTGAAATGAGCCATCTTCCCTTTGATGGGGCCAGAAAGTGTGTTACCCCAGCCCTGCCTGGGTTTAAAATGGGGCTTAGAGGTGTCTTCTGGCCACCATCACTTGTGGATCAGAACAGTGGTGCCCAGTGTGTAATGGCCATGCTCAGCTCAGCTGGAGCTGTGCTCTCGCTCAGGGCTGCCCCGTCCTCACACCAGCATGGAGGGGACCAGCAGCACCATCAGGAACTGCTTCTCTTAAACTGGGAGTTTTGTTCCTCGTGATGGCTTGGCTTTAACCTGAGCCTGCTCCCGCCCGTGTCCCCAATAACAGCACAAGCACTTGCTGCCGTGGTTGAAAGGACTGTTTCTGGTCAGAAGCACTGGTGTAAATGAATATTCCTGTTCCTTAAACGGAATCTTTGCCAATGCCTGAAACTTAACCAAGAAGCTGTGGATGCCCCCTTGTATATTTTCAAGGCCAGGTTGGATGGAGCTTTAGGCAACCTGGTCTGGTTGAAAATGTCCCTGCTCATGGCAGGGGCTTGGACTAGATGATCTATAAAGGTCTCTTCCAACCCAAACTATTCTGTCGTTGAGTGTAAGACTTGTGGGAACTACAGGAACTTGCTGAGATATAGTTGGAGGGTATCAGGATCCACTGCACAGAATGCCTTTGGGAATTCCCCCCAAGCAATGAGTAATGGAGTTAAAAAAGCTGTTTTGAGTTTCCAGGGAAATTCCACTAAATTCTTGGGGTTTCAGTGAAACTCCCTGGCAGGCAGGAGGGGGGCAGGGGGAGCAGAACTGGAATTTCTACGCCTCCTGTACAGCCCAGGGGCCTCTGTGCTGCTGCAGAGGGGTGTTCCCCAGGAGAGCTGTGGGGCAGTGCCGGTTGGGAGAAGGGGCTTGGGAGAAGGGGGGTTGCTGAGCCTGCAGGAGCAATTCTGGGGTTATTTTCATGCCAACTCCCTGCCCTGGGGAAGGTTTGCTGCAAAGGAAGCCTGTGGCCACTAGATGTTCCCCTTTGCCAGGCTTCACTTTCTGTCTGCGCTACAAATAATCCATTCTTTTAGGCCCGAAGTCCCAGAACTTAGTAACCATTATCAGGCCGAGTACTTCCTTTTAAAAAGAGACGGGAGTAGGGAAAAGGGGTATGAATAGGCTTTCTGCTCGTGGTTTCCAAATATGAGCTTGATGTTAAGTACCATAAATTACAATTTTACAGCTCCCTTAAAGACCTTATTACAAAGGTGCTCAGTAGCAGGAAATCTGAACTGAGGGATCTTGAGGAGCGGAGGGATGCTCGTCACTGGTTCGGAACCTTCCAGCTGCTTTAAACTTAACACTGACCAAGGAGAGTGGTGTGTTTGATTGCATCAGATAGTGGGAGCTCTTTATCGTGCCTGGAGGGCCCGATGTTACGGGAGGGAAAGTTACAGGTGATGTCTCACAGCATGGGAGGCTGGGAGGGACCTTAGCTCCTGGAAAAAGAAGGCTCTCCTGAGTCTTGCCGCTGCAGTGTGCCACCTCCTCTGGGTTTTCTGTGCACACCCTTTTCTGTAAATTTGACATGGATACTCGCTTCCTTGCGAGATGTCTTGTAACCAGCTGATGGCACAAGACTGCTTCTGGCAGCAGGCTTATGGCTTTTCTAGGGCTTGAATGATTTGGCTTTGAAAGCCTGCTGTTGGGTATTTCCAGCCCTGCCTTGCTGTTGCTCTCCCAAGCACCACTCTGCTGCACAAGTGGCTGGGAGGTTGGGGCTTGACTCCTTGGATG
Organism: Gallinago jamesoni; assembly: GCA_025769975.1. Taxonomy (NCBI): domain Eukaryota; kingdom Metazoa; phylum Chordata; class Aves; order Charadriiformes; family Scolopacidae; genus Gallinago; species Gallinago jamesoni. Next base: position 18,049,042 of record JAOQGH010000069.1, on the reverse strand, counting down.
TACGGTGGTGTCTTCAGCTGCTTCTGATTCTGTTTTCACATCACACAACCAGCTGCTTAGTGGAACTGGACCCAGACTTCAGCTGGGCGGTATCTGAGCACGTTCAGCTTCTGTTTTGCAAACCTGGTGCTGGCTTCTTTTATGCAAATGTAGATAAGGCGCCAGGACTGTCTACACTGAACCTGGATCCACACCTTCCTGTTGCTGATAAGGCTTCAGTTCCCTGCCGAGTCACCTCCCTTGTGGCTAAGCTGCCCTCCAGAGTTCAGGGCTGTGCCCTCCATCTGCCATTGACCGGCAGGATTCCTGACCGCCCTTGTTCTCTTCCCAATCTCTCGCAGCTGCAAGAGGCAGGAGGCAGCTTTGGAAACCCCTAGGGAAGAGCACAAGTCCAGAGAGCCAGTGATCGGTGCCTCATCCTCCCAGCCCACGTTGTGCTGGATCCTCCATGCCATAAACCACTAGGAGTCCACGTTCCTGACCAGCCTTGGTTCCACCAGCTCAGCAGGGCCAGCTCGCTGCAACCAGCATTCTCCTGCTGGCAGCAGCTGGGGCACAGTCTGTTTCTCTTCCTCAAATAGTCCTCCTTGTGTGGTGAAATCCTGCTTCCTTAAAGCCCTCTGGGTTAATGTGAAGACCCACTTTTGTCCCCTTGCACTGAGCAGCTCTGCTGTACTGCAGGGATTGTCCATCCCTCTCAAGAACCATTACACACCAGTGTCTGCATCGCTTACCTTCTGCAGTCTGCTGTTCTTTGGGAAGCTCCTCTTGATGATCTGAATTCAAGCCCACCAAAGACCGCAAAAAGAATGGGGTTGGTGAAATCTGCAGAGCAACAACTTGTCCAGTTTTGTTCAAGGGAGGTTTAGGACTGAAATTTCAGGAGTTATCACTGTTTGCAGGGAGGCTCAAGGTGTACAGCCAGGCTGGTCTTCTGTCCCCCCACCTCTTGCATGCTGAATTGTTTATGCTCAATGGGGATGGCCCTTAGCAGCAAGAGGACGACAACTGCCTGCTGGAGCAGCACAAGGCCAGTGGCTACGAGGGTCTCGCCGAGCTGCAGTTCCCTGCAGCCAGTGTGATGGCAGCTGGTAGAGCTGGCAGAACAAGTACATCTGCATCAGTAGATTCTGTCATCTCAGCTCCAACAGCAGCTCTGCAACATGCTAGATGTGTCTCTGCAAGGGATGCAGCACCGCAGCCACCTGCTCCCCCTCAGAGGACAATGTGCGAGTAGAAAGAACCACAGTGGAACAGGGGACTCCGGGCTTCCTCGCTGCCTCCACAGCTAAAGTGCTGCAGGACCTTCCTCATGGCCACACTCACACAAATGTAATGGGGGGAAGAGGCAGCAAAGTCTCAGAGATACTGACTTCCACCAGGTTTGGGTGCTTGTTTCACAGACCAGGAGGAGATCACCTAATGCTTCTTCCCAGAGGGAAGGGCTGCGGCGTGGGTGTCACCCTTGTTGGGTAACAGAGAGTCCCCCCCTTACCCACCCGCCAGACAGTCAGAGGAAAAGTGATTTCAGCAGTTCCACACAAGTATATGTTGATATTCTCTTCCTCTAGGGAGCTGCCTAATTTTTACCAATTATCATACCCTATATGTTCAGTATGCTCTCTCTTACACTACAGGAACATCTCCCGCAGCTACCACATAGCAGTGTGATCTTCCACTCTTTTGGGACAGATAAAGGCAAAGCATTTCTCAAGGTCACAGCTTCACTGGCAGCCGTGCCGTGTGTTGTACACGGGGTTTGTTCCCCACTCATCACCTGTTGACTCTGGAGGGAGCAGTTTAGCTTCAAGGTCTGCAGGGCTCTACTCAGTTGTAATTCTCAGTGTTTCTGAGGGTATGGGTCTTGGGACAGCTTCCTTCCCTAATGAGCAATAAGATAATCATGTACAGATTTTTGGAAATTGCAGAAGTGAAAACCACAGGGGGAATAACTGACTAGCAGAGGAAATTTGATTAATGTGTTCGACACAGCCTTAGGAGTGGAGACAAGTGGAGAGGTTTCCAAGGAAGAGTCAAGCTCTCTCTCTCCAGGATGGTTGCCTGCCTTGTGCTCAACCCTCTGACAGGTTTGGAGCTGCCTCTAGCTTGGACTGTCATCTCGGAGAGAATTTCAAGCCTGTAGTTGGGAGGGGAGATGCGCCGCTCTTTTGGCTGGTGAGAGCAGATGTTGGCTTGAGCCCATTCCCTGGGTCAGAGCGACCTCCAGCTGGTGCCTGCCCTGAATCCTGGGCTGCCCTGAAGGTCTCTTTGCAAAGAAGAGGGCCCAAGGCTTCCCAAAAGAAAAAGGAAGAGCAGGCTCTTAGCCCATAAATCAGCATAAGCAAACTCCAAGTAGAAGCCTTTGGCCTGAATTGTGTCTCATGACCTCTGCTGTGATCCTTCTCTTGCACAGCCAGAACCTACTTGCGAGGGCTGGATCTGTGTTTCCTTGTACACACAACAAGGGTACGCTCATGACCATCCATACAAGGCGGTTCCTGCCCTGCCTTTGCACTGGCTTTTTGAGGCACAGGACATTTTTAAGGGTTTAATGTTTAATCTGTACCCTACTAACGAGACGAACTTGCAGAGGTTAAAGGAGACAGAGAGATGGCTGCACAAGGTCCTCTCCCTTCCCCGAATCGGTGTGGCACCAGCCTGGGAGGTTCTCAGAAGTGCAGGGATGTCAAATCCAGCCTCTTGTTGGGGCTGGTGAAAGGCACATGGTGAACAACCGCCCCGGGCTGAAGGAGCTGTGCTGCCAGCACAGGAAAGAGGGAGACTTAGAACAATTTGAATTTCTGGACAGTGATTTTGCAGGAACACACGGCTCTCGGCAGCGCGGCAGCAGATGTGTGGGACAGCAAGCCCCCCCTCCGCAGCCCGGACACTGCCACAGCAACACCTTTCCCTGTTACACCAAGGACATGGAACCAGCTCTGTCCCTCCTGTCCCCAGTCACAGGGTCTCCCTTTTCCCAGTGCTACCTGACTGGGGCTTGTCCAGCAGGTCCTACTTGAAGCCCTGAGCCAGCCGGTGTCCTCTGAGCAACGGCTCTGCCCTGGCCTTGAGCAACCCCTGGTGCTTTTATGAAGGACCTTATCTCAGACGAATCTTCCCCACTGCTGGTCGCTCGCAGTCGATGAAATGCCCGTGGAGGTGATCTGTCCTGAAAGCCTCTGGGGACCAAAACTCTCTCTGTCCCAATCACAAGTGTTTCCTGCTGCCTTTCCCGCAGGGGGGTGTGCTGTGACTCTGTGGTCCCCAGGGGCTCCCCAGCGAGGTCCAGAACACCAGGCTGCTGACCCTGTCCAGCTCCTTGCCCGCCTGTCCCAGTGAGTGAGCACGAGGAGCCGGGTGCCACAGGCTCTGCCAGGGTTGCTCCAGCTCACGGCAACTTTTTGGGGAACGTGGGGGAGCGTGGTGCCTGTTCATCAGCAAATATTACTAATACATACGTAGCTGTACAGGCATTCTTGAATAATGAGCTATTCCTGAGCTCAGGCTGCCCCATGTGATCCTGACCGCGGCAGCTGATGGGAAAAAAAATCTCTTTATGGAAGAAATGGCGTGTTCCTGGTAGAGGCCCAGGACCGTGCGCGTCCCCGCTCTCCTCTGTGCTCGCAGCCAGCTGCAGGCGAGAGACAGGGTGAGGACAGAGCAACGTTGATTCCTGGAGAGGGGATGGAGGTGGGACCAAACTCAAGTTTTGGCTCAGGATGTTTGGGTCAGTGGAGATTTGCCACTCTGACCTTAGTTAAGGGGCTGGAATCCCTGTGTGGCACACACCAGGGGGTATCTGGCCACTTTCCCTCTCTGGGAAGAAGTCCCCCCTGCACTCCTCCCTGGCTGTCCCTGGTTTCCATCAGGGACTAACGGTGACAGTGTTTCCTTCCCTCTCAAAAGACAGAGGACTCATAAAGTGGAGTTTATTCCCACTGTAAACCCCCGTTGGTTTAATAAACCTCTAAAGCAGTGCTGGAAAGTGTGAAGCTTCATTACCTGTGTTGTCATTTGGGCTTTGTGCTGCAGCTCTCCTCACCTCCGACTTTCTGAACCGCGCCAGCATATTTCAAAACATGACAGTAATAAAATATATGAAATCAGCTTCTTTTAATCCACATATGCTGCCCTTTAATTTCTGCACTGGACTTATGGGATACAGCAGAAAGAGGAACTGTTTGTTTTCATGTATCCCCCACATATTTCCACTGAGTCTCCTCTGCCTCTTCCCCTTTTCTGAGCCAGTATCCCTGTGTGATCTTCTGTCATCCACAAACGGTCTGCCCTTTTAATCTTCAGCCACTGTACTTTGCCATCTCTGCTGTGTCTTCTTCAAAACCCAGTGGTTAACGTAGTCATGGCTCTGCCCCCAGCAGAGGTCTCCCCAGCAGAGGACCCCAAACTCCAGGTCTCCCTGCAGTAAGTGATGCCTGCTGAGCCCACAGTGCGTAGCCAGCCTAAAAAGCACTAAAAAGCAGAGAACTGGTCCAGATCTGCTGCTTCGGTGCCATTGAGGTGAGCAGGTCCGTGCTGCAGGAACATGGTACGCAGTAATTTCTCCTACCAAATATCATCTCTCTTGGGCATTTGGCCCTTGAGGGCAGCAGGTCTCCTGCCAACAGTGCTGGGCACGGCTGGACCCTGACTTTGGCTAAGGCTTGGGAAGCTCCTGTAATACAAATATAAAAGGACAGTAGAAACCCACAGGTAACCAACCCGCTCCCTGCTCTGCTAAAAAACCTGCAGTGGACCCTTTGGAGGTCTCTGGATTTCTTTGTGGTCTTTTAGCTAGGATGGCAAAGCAGTCTGATTAAGACTATCTTTGACGAGACATGATGGCGCTTCCCCCAGAAGAGGTGTGTGATGCCGTGCCCAGCACAGCGGAGGATGGGCATGAGCAGAGGAGACCCCAGCGCCATCACCAGCCCTGCTCTGGCACCCTGGGAAAAGCTGTAGCAGTCCCAGGCCACCACAGACCGTGGTCCCACCTGGACCTGCCTCCACTTTCCCTGGCTGCAGCAGCCAGCGATGATTCCTGCTGGGTGCCTTTCTCAGGCACGGAGCTGGGCCAGCCGCCCCATCCGGCAAACCTCAGGGTTTTTCCTTCTGTCTCCTGCAAGGCACCTCTACAATACAGTCTCCAAGGGCTGGGCACAAGCCTGGGTGCAAGCACTAGCACTTTCTCTCCTGAGGTGTAGAGGAGAAGGGAAGGCATGACACCCTGAAAGCTCAGCCCACCCCGTCTTGGGACATGATTTTTGCACAGGAGGGGTTTGTGGTCATTTCCCACATCCCGAGAGGAACAGAAACTCTTCCCTCACACTGACGGGGCCTCTCCTGCATTGTCATGGTCTTTCTCGTTCCCGATGGGATGTTCATTCCCAATGAAGAAAGCATTCCCCATGCTTTTGGGAAAGGCGCTGGCCAAATGGCCAGCATTGCTGGCTCAGCCCAGCGGGTTCGAGGCAGCCACCCCAGCGCAGGGCTCTGGGCAGCTCCGATAAGCAGATCTGGGCTAGGTCCTCATGATTACCCAACCGTCCTCTCGCTGCCAGTGTGGTGTTTCGCACTGGGTGTTGCAGGAGAGGAACTGCTTGCAAGAGAGATGTGAAACCCAGGAAACAGAAAAATGACTCTTAAAACAACAGGGCATCGTGCCTTGCCCGGCAGCAACTCCAGAGCTAGCCCAGCTCTGCAGGCAGCTCCCATTCCCCAGCGAACCTAGCAAGGAACTAACAGCCCAAGAAGGAACTAACAAAAGCAAAGGAAAACACATTCCTTCTCCCTTTTGGTTTGTCTTTGCTAAAACAAAGCGATAACTGGGTGCTGTTGAACTTGGCTCCCCCGCAGCGCTTTGGTTTGGGCAGCAAGGACACAGCTGGGAACACAGAGCTGGCAACCGCATCCTTTGCCTGCCTGAGCAGGGAGGTGTCACTACGGGGACGCCAGAGATGCCATGCCCCATGGTGAGAGCACAGAGGCTGCTGGGGGCCAGAGCGAGATCAGGGTGCTTCCAGGACCCACAGCCTGAAACACCTCTGCAGGAAAACTGGTCACTCTAAATCATGCACAGAGCCCCTGGGGGAAGTCTAACCCTGTTTTGGCAAGTTTCTTCACCCAGTCAAAAATACCCTTTTCTATGTGTATTAGTCAAGCGCAGCAGAGATGTGCATGGGAGGAGGGTGGGAGGCAGGGCTGGCCTCATCCCATGAGCCCTGGAGGAGAGGAGCTTTGGGCACTCCAAAACACCTGGCAGCGACATCAGCACAATCTCATCTCGGGTTGTTGAGGAGTCCGTATCATGAGAAACCCGGAGGAGAGGTTGGCATGGCATGGTGTGGCACAGCATGGCATGGCATGGCAGCTGGCCAGAGGCAGCGTGCAGGGGAGGTGATGCTTCATCAGAGTACAGGACCTGAGGCTGGAGGAGCTGTGAAGGAATACTCAGGAAGTGCCAGAAAATGGATTTAATTTGCTGGTTGGTAGCAGGATACTCTGGTGAGAGCTTGAGCCAGGGCGGGAGGCAGAGCGGGGGGTTCCTGCCCTGGCACAGCTTGGAGTAGAAAGATGGCAATTTTCTCACCGCATGGCAGGTCTGCAGAAAGGCAGCATGTCCTGCCAGCCGGCCATGGCTTTATTTCCCTCTCTGCCTGCCAGCTCCGCAGGCCAAGGGAAAGCTGCAGCACAGAGGAGGAGTGGGTTTGTGGGGCGGGGGCAGAGCCATGGCACCCTCCCAGCCCAGCGACAAAGGACAGACCGGGGGGAGCCTGGCACACGGCTCTGCAGCAGCCCCCGTCGAGGCTGCAGAAAGCCTTTGCCCTCAGCTTTCCTGGTAGAAACCAACCCACCAACCCACTTTCTCCCCAGAACTGTGTGGCACTAAGCAATGGCCCAAAATCAGGCTGCTCTTCCTTGGTGGCTGCTCTTCCTTGGTGGCTGCTCGTTCTCTGAACCCACCAGCAGCTCCATCGCCAAAAAGAGGTGGCTGTGCAGCCAGAGCACAGCACCCTGGGCTTTGCCTTGCCCTGCCATGTCCTGTCCCCAACTCATCCCTCACCCCAGCACTGACTGTCCCCTGGGTCACCTAGGGCTGGCAGGGAAATGTCCATGGGCAGGGCTGCTTCTCAGGCTGGCTCCTGTCTCTCACGCCTGGGGTCATGTCTGTCATTGCTGCAGGGATATAACAAACCTGCTCCAGACAGCGTCCGGCAGAAAAATCCCATGGTTTGGAGGCTCCAGTGCCAGACCAAGCTGTGCTGCTCTGGGTGTCTCCGCATGGGAGCACAGCCTCACACACAGCTCCAGCCGCCAAGCATCCCTCCCACTGGCTTTGCCAGAGCTCCTTCTGCCAGGTCCAGCATCAAGGATGAGTTCTATCATTTCTGCAATGGACCACAAACACGTGTGGTGCTTTACACACTGAGCTACTGGTCACCGCTGAGTAAGAGCTGTCAGCGCCAGCTCCCAGCCTGCACCCCCATCTCACCAAGCATCGTCTCGCTAAAAGTGTCCCTCCAGGACACGTCAACAGCCTCAGTGCCCCATTTGCAGACCGACTTCCCAAAACCCAAGCATGGGGTTGCAGTGGGGGGGTTTGCCATGCTGGCCCTTAGTATCTCTCTTCAAGAGCTTCAAGATGCAGCACAAATAGAGGCTCGGCACTGGGGAAACCACATCGTCTCCTTCGAGCAATGCAAAGCGAGCGATTGAGGCCCCGAGCTGTGCTGCAGCACTGCAGGGGCATCCAGCACCTTAAAGAGAGGGTTACTGAGAGGGGAGAGGGGCAGCTCAGGCATCCCACACGGAGCTTGCCCAACACCCAAGAAATTCCTGCTGTTTTGATGGGCCCGTTTGATGGTAAAATTAGCTGGTCATACCACATCAGAGAGAATCACCCAACCAGGCAGCAGAAGCAGCACTGTGAGACTTCCACAAGTAACTATGGTAACCCAGAGCCAATAAATGCTATTTTCAAACCACGGGCAGAACCTCCCTGTGGGAAGCCCTGGCTGATCCCAGCTGCCAGCTGAGTGGTGGGGTCCAGGCATGGATGCCCTGCAAACGGAGGGATGGAGAAGACTAGCCAATGCACTGTGTGTGGTCCTGGAGAGGACCTGGAGCTCCTTCTGCTTGCCTCCTGATCGGGGATGTCAGGAAAAGGAGGATGGAAAAAAAAACCAAAGAGTTTTTCCCTGCACTGTCCCCAGGAGCTGAAGAAACTGTAGAAGCAAGAATGATTTCCCAGCTGTGTTCACCCACAAGCACAGCATGGAAAAGAGGGAGATGGGAAGTTTTGTATAGGGCAGGAAAGTCCTGCATAAAGAGTGAGGAGGGAATGGTACTAGGTTAAATCAGGTCAGGTCAGGTCAGGTCAGGATAGAATAGAATAGAATAGAATAGAATAGAATAGAATAGAATAGAATAGAATAGAATCCCTTAATTTGCCTCATCAGGAAGTCTAGAATCCACCAGATAAGAAGGAGTTAACAGCTCAGAATGGAAATCAGTTAACTTAGACCCAAGTAGAGCAACAGAAACCTCATTTGCAAATCACAAAAGGTCCTGACCTCCTGGGAGGTGGTGTCACCCCAGGGACATGGGGGTGAGCCAGGGCATGGTCCCCCTCAAGCCCTGTGACTCTGGCATGTGATTCTGGTGAGATACCTCCGGAGATGCTGGATGAGGAAATGCTCTGGCCAGGTTTCCTCCATCGCTGGCAAGAGCTCACTGCTGAGACCAAGGGGGACGGGTCTGCTGCAAGCCCTCCTTTCCCCATCCCCACTCCCAGCACCCACTCGGCTCCACTGACCCCGTCAGACCCCCTTCCCCAGCCCTGGCCGGAGTCTGCCTGGGCTTGTCCTGCACCCAGCTGCAGGCTCCTGGGGCTCTGGAGGGACAGGGTGCTCCCAGCCAGCTCTCCAGACCCCTTCCAGCCCATGGGCCAAGCCACCGGCATCGCTGCAGCCTGTAGAAGCAGGAGGTTGGAGTGGGTTCCCATCCCCTGGCGAACGGCTGATCTGCCTTCCCAAAACCAGCCAGGGTCAGGGCAGGGCGGCAGCTCCCGTTGTCCCCAACAGCAGCCCCCACAGCCTGGCTCCTGCTGGCTAAAAGCAGCCCATCAAACCTGGAGCCCTGAGTTAAATCGTTCTCCGGCACGTTTTGTCCATGCAAAGATGGAGGTCTCTGCATTGAAAAGGCATCTGTCATGAGGGAACGCACAACCTGGCGTCACCCTTTGGTCGCATTTGGCGCAGTGCCGTGTGGGACCACGAATCAGGGCTGACCCAGCCCAAAATTAGCAGGCAGAGCTGGGGATGAGAAGCTCCTGGCCCCCACAGCAAAGGTGTGTGCGGTCGGTGGCAGCGAGGGAGTGTCTGCCTGGCGCTGCGAGTTGCTGTGGGAACAGTAATTTGGGTTGTTCTGCCTCAGGGTTTCTGGCTCTTTGCCTTCCATATTGCATTCTCCTCCCAGTTTTGGGTCGAATTTTCTTCCCTCCTTTCACCGTCCTTTCCCTAGGGACAAAAGCATCCCTGCCCCTCTGTGAACCAAAACCAAAGTCAGCAGGAGAGCCTTGGAGAGACCCTCCTCAGTGGAGCTAGTGGCACCCCAGGGGGGCTGAATGGGGTGCAGCATCCTTGGGGACAGAGCTGGCCCTGCTCCAAGGAGACCCTGTCCCATGGTCTGGGCTCTACATGGGCTGGGAGACCCAGCTGCAGCAGCAGTGCATTAGTGATGGTCGAAATACCATGTTTTTAAATAGCAAGTGAAGAAAAGATTTAATAGCAATAAATTACTCTTGGGTACCCCCTCCTGCTTGCCTGGCACCCGCACACGACAGGGAGCTCGACAAGGTTGCACGTGCTGTCACCAGCATCCACATGGTCCTTCCGCTCCTCTGGCCCACGTGGGCTTCGTGCATCCTCATGTCCACCCACGTCACCCATCATAGCCACACTTGGGGCAACCAGCGGGGCTCCACAGACATCCTGGGAGGATAAGCATCCGTTGGTGACCCTCTGTAAGCTGTGGTCAGTCCAGGGCCGTGTAGGGCAAGCGGAGCAGGATGGAAGGAGATGGATGCTCCCATCTCCAGCACCCAGACCTTCCCCACACACACACCCCAGAGAGAGGAGAGTGTTTGTACTGGGATGTGTGGCAAGAACCACGCCAGCCCCACCACAGCCTCTCCTTGCCTCTACCTGGCTGGTTCCAGCAGCGGGAAGATAAGCCAAGGGTAGGGACGCTAAATAAATATGGGAAAAAAATGTAAAATGAAATATTCTGGAAGAAAGCATTATCAAAAGCATTTTTAAAATTCCTTTCTATGAATCAGCATTTTCTCGCGAAACCAAATCAATTTATGGGACCTTTAGTGCTAGAGAATGGAAACCCAGAGACATTGAGTGTGTCCCAAATGAGAAGCCTGGGAGGATGAGGAGGAGGGGAAGGAGGAAGGGGGAACGACAAGAGGTCTTGACTCAAGGATCTTGTGCCCCAGGATTTTGGCTGCGACCACAGCACAGGACAATGAGGCTCCTGGCATCTCACCGCTGCAAAGGGTGGAAGGAGAGAAGCTGGGCCCTGGGTGGTCCCACTGAGCTGGGGCTCAGACCTTCTGGAGACATAGTGTCCCCAGAGTGCCGCCACTGCTGCAACTCGTGAGCTCGCTGCTACAAGGAGGCTCTTTGTTCAGCGGTGATGGCCGTTGGCCGGGCGGACGGGAGCACCGGCACGGGGATGGTGCTGGAGGGTCTGTAGGCAGCACCCGCTGGCGAGGGGCAGTGGGGCCAGGGGAGCTGCTAGCATGGAGCTGGACACCAGGAGGAGAAGACAGCATTATGGCACCTGGGGTACCAGGAGCCACTGCACCAGGCGGCCAGAGGCTGCCCGGCAGGACCTAGGAGGGAGACCTCGGTGGAACAAGGGGAAAACCATCATCTGAGGACACCTAAAATCTGCCTGCTGCCTGGGTCCCTCAGCAGCCCAAACTTGGTGAACAAACTGCCAAGGCCACCAGTGCCAGAGGGATGAGAAATTCTCCCAACAACCAACTGCTCCAGATGGCTGGGGCAGGGATTGTTCTCACCCCAGTGAAAGGCTTCCTGATATTAATTGGGGCTGCTGTTAGTAATAACAACCACCAGCAAATAGCAACGCTGGACTGTGCTGACAGCTACACATCCCAGGCTGCAACGCTGCAGGAAAAGCAGGGCAGTGGTGGTGGCGATGGTGGTAGTGGTGGTGACAGGGATGGCAGCAGTGCTGGTGCTGGTGGTGGTGGAGCACATGTGGGACCCACAGCCCCCATTCCCACCTCTGCCAGGGCTCGGGATGGGGTGCCCCTCTGGGGCTAATACCCCTGGCAGTGCCCCACAGCCCCCTCCTCCCGGCTCTGTGCTTTCCAGCCAGTCCTGGCCACAGGCCCTGCAAAGACCTGGTAACAGAGCCTGTCACAAGCCCACCTCCTCCAGCAAGCCGACATGTCCTGGAGCCAGACCCCACCGTGGGCTCTCCGGTGGCTCCTGCAGGACAGGGCTGTTGTTGTCCAACCAATAGGCAGGGAATTTGCTGAGCAGGTTTTGAATCCTGTTCTCACCTTCCCTGTGAGCTTTGACAAGGCTGAGGGATCCAGAAAAGTGGTAACAATGGGAAAAGGCACGTGGCCCTCAATTAATTAGAAGATCTGATATTTCAGGACATCAGAAGATCAGCAGGATTTGTGGCAGTAGCAGGAGAAGGTGCAGGCAACTATTAATGAACACCCCAAACCCAGTGTGGGTTTTTTCTAGAGTGCCCTGGGCAACAGAAACGGCTGTCACCTTGTTGGGATGGGCTGTAGGAGCATCTCTCCAGGATTTTTTGGGAGGGCGTTAGCGCAGGGGGGGGTTGCCTGCACCCTGCCTGCAGCAGGTGGTGGGTGGCAGCACCCATGGAGGGGTAATATCGCGGTTCAAACCTTGCCCAGCCATCTCCTCCAGACACAGGGGGCCATCTCACGCAGGAGCAGGGGACACAGGGAGAGGAGCTGGGGAGGTGGGGGATGGCAGCGGGACGCGGCTGGGACCAAAGCCAGGGAGGGAGTGGAGTGGGACCCTGCCAACGCAAGCTATGTGCCCCGTGGGGATCCCACAGCAGGTCAGCCCAGCACAGGGGATAGGGCCCTGCACGGGGACAGGGTACACAGGCACAATAGGACAGGGCACAGGGGATGTGGCACATGGCACACACCATGGTGGACCTGGCACCAGGGACATGGTACATGGGATGCTCCATAGGGGATATGGCACTGTGGACATGGCACATGAGACAGGGGCTGTGCCATAGGGGACACGGCACTTGGGAGAGAGAACACGCCGCGGGGCACGTGCCAGCGGGGACACAGCGGCTGGACAAGAGGATACGCGGCGGGGGGGGTGGGGGTGGGGTGGTGGTGTTCCTGGGGGCAGGGGACACGGCAGGGGGTGACGGCACCGGAACAGCTCCGGCCCAGACCCTCCGCCAAACTATGGCCACGCCCCCTATGGTAATGAACGCTGAATCACGCTCAGCGGGACGCGGCCTCCGGGCCGGACTGAACCACCCGGGCGGAGGGGAGGGGGGGACGCGCAGACAGGAGCGGAGCAGGGGGAAGTGGCCCCCGCATCCGAGCGTCCCACTCACGACACGGGACGCGGAGAGAGAACCGGGATTTGCTCGTCGTCGGGGACAGGACCCACCTGGGAGCCAGGAACCGGGAGCGGAGGAAGGCAGGCGACGGCCGGGCGCCCCTCAGCTGCGGGTGCGTGGTGGCGGCCGGGGGCGGGGCATGGCGGCCGGGGGCGGTGGTCACGTGACGGGCGGGCCGCCGCCATTTTGTCCTGCGGAGGCAGTATTTAGGGCGCAGTGCCCGGGCCACCGCGCACTCCCGCCGGGACGGAGTTCTGCGCTGCTGCCTTCTCGCTTCCGCCTGGCCCCTTCTCTCCCGCAGCCGGCCTCCGCCCTGCTTCCCTCCCCGCCCTCCTCGACTCCGCCATTTTGTGGCCGAACACTGCCTGCCAAGGACCGGCGTCGCGGCGGAGACTCCCGCCTCCCCCCCCCCCGCCCTCTCGCGCTCCCGCTCCCAGCGGTGCCCCGGCCCGGCCCGCGCAGCCATGTCCTCCAGCGCTAGCCCCGAGTACGCTTCCTTCTTCGCCGTGATGGGCGCCTCGGCCGCCATGGTCTTCAGCGGTGAGCAGCCGGGCGTGTTGGGGCCCGGAGGCGGGAGAGGGGAGCGCGGTCCGGTTCGCTGCTGCAGCGCGGGGGGTGGGGTGGGGTGTACCCCCCTCCCCGTCCTCCCCCTCCCCTGGCAGAGCGCCTTCCCCGGTGGTGGGCCCGGCGGGACGGGGCATCGTCTGGCGCGGGTTACGGGGGCGGCCACGGGGATACCAGCATCACACACACACCCCCCGACCGCCCCGGGCCCTTTTCTCCCCCTGGGCCCCTTTCTCCCCCTGGGCCCCCTCCCCCAGCTCCATCCGGGCTACCGGGGCGCAGCGGAGGGGGGTCTGCGCGGGTGACGTCACCGCGGCGCATGCCGCCGCCGGCGGAGCCCCCGCTGCCACGTGACTGCGGCGGCGCCGCCGCCCGGTTCCCCCCTCCCTTCCTCGGGGGCGGACCCTAGTCAGGCGCGTCCGGGTCTGCCAGGCCCGGGGGCGAGTCTCAGCGGCCCGGGGAGGGCGGCAGACTCAGCTCCGCCGGCCCGTGCCTCGGGGCTCGGCGATGCCGGTGGCACCTCTGCCCCGGCCTTCCCGAGGCTGCGGGCAGCGCTTCTCCCGCAGAGTACGGGCAGAGTCGGTGCTTAAAACGTTCTTCGGACAACGCAAGCCCGGTTTTTAATGGGATTGAGACCCGAACATGCGGGAGTTGCGGAGGGGGCCGGCAGGGCAGTAATGGCGTTAGCGGGAACCTGCGGGCTCCCGGCCTCCCCTTCAAACGGGAGGCGCAGGAAACACTGGAAAAGGGAAGCTCCAGCCGCCTGCATCGGGAGGCACTGGGGCTCAAGGTGGCCTAAACTGGGTTATTCTGCCTTGTCTCTCTCCCAGCTGACAGACACCTGTGTAGAGACCCGTAAGGGCTGTTTTTCACTAGAAGGACTTTGTGTGGTGCCATGTCTCTCTTGGGGCTGGAGAGCACCTTCTGCAGAAACAGGACTGCTATCCTTGGCTGTAGATTGCTGTTTCCCAATAGATGCAGACCCACTGGTCTCTTTGGGTGTGACATGGGGAAGGCTCCAGCTGTTGTTTTTTTTTCCAAATGCAAGTGTTACAGTAACTAGGAATATAGGAACCAGGAATTGGTCTGGTTTTCTCTTTTGGAGATAACCAATGTCTCCACATGCATGAGCACACTGATGAGTCTTCATCTGCCACCTGATTTGCCTTCCAGTTGGAGTAAAACCAATCAAGCATAGAATTGGCTGTAGCTCCACTTGTGTATAGCTGTTATGGGCCTGGATCTCATTTATTAAAGTAGCCTCTGAGATGGTAGCTAGATCTGTAAGGCAAACTTGTGGAAGCTGCTTTTAATTGATTAGTGTGGTAGATTAAACTGTGTAAATAGGCAGTGGATTAAATCCAGTGTTGAAGAGGAAGCTGTCTGGCCATGTGGGTGTTGGTACCATTGCCTGTTTTCACATCAGCCATGTCCATGGCTTTAATCTTTGGGGGAAAAAACAAAACAAAACCTGAGTGGCTGAGTTTAGTCTTGCTCAGTTTGTACCCACTGGTGGGACGTAGGTGTTCTGTGCTGAGGGCAGTTAGTGGCCTGCCACCTCCGAGTTAGTGTTGTACTTGCACTTGACAGATGAGGACTTCTCTGGAAGCAGCATGGCTGGAATGCTGTAGCAGCTAGCCTTGGCTCTGCTGACACGCCAGCCTCTTGGCCAATGAAGATGATGGAGGAACAGACTAACAACTAGGTCTTGTTGGAAAAGTCAGCAGATCACTACCTTTTGCAAAACAGTGGTGATTAAGGTCCTAAATGCTGAGCTTTGCTCCTGAGGAGTCACTGGATTCCTCTTGCAAAACCAAACTTGGAAGCAAAAGACCATAGCTGTATAGCCTTTTAGACAGGTTTTGTGATTTACAAGCTTCCTACAGTGGAAACATCAGTGAGAGATGCAAACTTGAGTCAGCATTTTCATAGTTTAATAGAATTCAGAGTGTTGCTTGCCGTGTCTAAACTTGAAGCGTTTCCTAGAAGCTGTGGGTTTGATAGTGTGGTACTGACAGATTGTAAGTTAAAGGGGAAGGCTCGCTCAGAGTGAGTGCTGAGGCTGTATTGATGAAGGTTTGGTGACTGTCACATGGCCGCTGATACACGATGGGTCCTTGGTGCAGTGTCTGTCAGATGGTTGAAATACCCGCAGGTCTGACCCATGAAATTGTCTCCTGCTGGGGCCTAAGCACATGCGATGGGTTCAGTCGCTGGAGCAACAGGTTATTGATACTGCTGAAGCAAAATTTATGTGAAAATCTAGTGAATATCACTGAACCGCTTGTGTAGCGAAGCAACTTGGATTTTTAAGGCAATATGGCAGAGGCGTCAATATAGGATAAATTAAAACTTGCAGTGTCATGTAGCTTTCCTAACAGGGATGTGACACTACAGCATGTTCTGAACAACAATGGTTGTTAATTGTCAATTCAGTTAATTGAACATTAGTTGTTAAAAATCCCACCCTGGGAACTAAATCTTTTTGGAAAAACATGTAAAACTATGTAAAACTGTCTAGTGTTAATTAGCACAGTGATCATGTCTGATTCACAGTATCTGAAGATCACATTCTTCTGGAGCTTGTAGTTCTGAGACCTGTTTCTAGTAAACATGTTCAAGTTCTGTACTGTCCAGGCTAGTTTGATGTGAAAACAAGCAACTTTATGCAGTACTGTTTAGTGTTTGAACATTAACTGCTGATGGTAAATAGATGGCAGAACTCGTTCTGGTCAGCTTGTACTGAAGCGGCTGGGAAGACTCATGCTGCCTGCTGTGACCTTTGCTGTCTTTGAGCTGGTTTGTTTTTTGGCTGATTACAACTTGTTCTGGTTGCTGGAGTTCCTTTATTTCTGATGTGTAAAACATGTGGTTGGCTCAGTGTCAGGTGCTGTTGAGTGATCATATTCTTGGGTTTTTTTCATGTGACTTCAGCATGCCAAAATGGAAAAGCATGGTATTGGGCAAAGCTGGCTATTTTGTGCTTGTTGATGCTCTGTGTAGAAAAATGTGATGTCCCAGGTGCACCCTACTTCAGCCTCCATAATGTGGTGAGGAGTTGTACCTTGACCTGCAAAGATCTTAGACCTGTGGATGCAAACTCTTCAGTGCCTTCAATACTGCTGAACTCCCAAGCTTCTGGAGGACTGCTAATGGAGAGCTCTGGCCAGCAGCATTAAGGTTCTGTGTCTGCTCATTGTTGCTGCAAGGCTAATGAAATACTTTTTGTTTTAAACTAAGGCTGTGGATATTGTAGCGGTTGGTTAGCTGTTAAGGGGTCTCCATGCTGACTCAGGACATCTAGCTTGATGAAGCTGGTAGCCCTGCACAGTCTGATTCCAGATGACACAGTGACTATAAACAGCTTGAAGCCTTGAACGCAAATTACATTTGTGCTTCCTGAAATACTGTCTCTGGGGAGGTGGTAGAGAGGAGAGTTGCTTGCTTCTGTTCTCAGTAAGGAGCTGCAGCCCTCATCCTAAGAGGAGCTCTCAGAGTACTTCAAAGGCATCGTGGTATGGGCAGAAAAACTCAGTGGGTCAGGTGTCTGAGCTACCAAACTGTCTACCAGCAGAGAGCAGTGAAAGCATTCATCCTAACAGCAGGCAAATCAGTGGACTACGAAGTGTTGGAAGAAAAGTGAACCAGATGGGCAATATTTCTACAATTCAGTTAAGAGAAGAAACCTCAAGAAGGGGCATCATTTCCACTCAGGATTGTCTGAAAATCAGACGGCATCAGGGTTTACCAGTGACTCCACAAAACTTGGCTCAAGCAGATGTGCTGCTGCATGTACCATGGCTTCATTACCTGATGGGATTCCTGTGACACCCTGAAGTCACTGTGGACTACAAGGTCTGCAGGTACTTCCTGTGTGATGGGAACATCCAGAGCAGCAGTGGAGATGAATGAATGCTGCATTGAGACATCTTAGTCCACTTCCTTTTTTCCTTTCCTAAAACCAGCCTCTTCCATTGGTCCAGAACCTGACTGGTTTCAAGCAGTAGTTGTGAGCTGAAGAACTCTAGCCTGGTCAGGCTGTTGGATGATGCTGAGAACAATGGTGTCTCAAAAGTGCATGCTTCCACCTGCTTGCTGTCCTGTCCAAACAGTTAAGGCATAACTTGCTGAACCTGCTTCCTTCAGATTGGGGATCTTGTGAGAGTGAGTCTTCAGGTTAGGCTGGCCTGGCCAGAGGAGGTGCAGGCAGGTGGCCTTGGCTTTCTTACAACTTGAGTGAGGCAGCTCAGCTAGGGCTGGGTGGCTGTTTGACTAGATGAAGAGGACTTCTGCTAACTGGTGTAACATGCTGCTCTGCCAGTCAATACTTGGAGTACAGTGGTCCATCCAGGCTGTGAAATGGGTTATCTTTAAAGTTGTGGTAGAGCATGTATGATAAAGATGAATAACAAGGGATTGGACCTTGTTGCTTGCAGAAGAGCAATCCTGTACTGCTCGGTGTAATGTGTCAGCCTTACCATACTCAAAAGAAAAAATAATGGGTTGTGTGCTTGTCAGACAATCCAAATTACTAACTGTAACAGCCCCAGCTGCTTGGACAGCTGACCAGTAAGTCCTTTTTAAGTTCTCAGACTTACTGAACAAGAGCAAGGGGCCTGCTGGTTGGTTCTGATAATGCTGTAAACTGATGGTGCTGGGCTTGTTTGAAATCCCCACACTCTCTCATAACATTAGGCAAGAACAAAACCCATGCTGTCCCTAGCCCTGTAACGGGTGACTCACTAAGGATTTTCAAAGTCTGGAGCTTCCTGTAGGGCAGCTTATCTGTTTACCCCTCCAGTTATCACTGGGGGCTGGTTGGGGCCAGTCTTTGGTCAGTGAGATCTGAATTTGCATGTGCTCCAGATACAGTTCCACTAAGGGGGCTGTCTCTTCTGTGGGGATAAAACTGGGTGTAGCAACAGGGTTTTTCCAGGGCAACTGTGAAGTATCCATTACTGTAACCCGAGGTGGAGTGTGTCTATGTTAAATGTGGTGGTGTAGGAGAAGCCTGAGAATACCAGTGGGAAGAAGTGTGTTTCTTTGAGAATGCTGGGGTTTCTGGCATGGCGAAGCAAGGCTATTGCCTCTGACAGTTCTCCAGCTGTTTAAGAACAAGCTGCTCAAGGATAAACAGGTGTTGAGGTGAATTGAAGCCTACTGACTGGTTCAAGAGAAGCCTCCCTACTTACTGCAGAGGGCAACCTGTTTGATAATGGGTTAATCAAAAGAGGCTCCAGATAAAAGTACTTTTCCAGAATGGTCTTTCAGACTTTTGATGATGGTAACCCATAGTAGCTTAATTGAAAGTTTGACTTGTGTTTCTAGCTCCTTTCCTAGTGCAGAGAAATCCTACCTATTGGGGCTCTGGCAATCTTTCACACATTGCAGTGCAAAAACCTGCTTCTCCATGGTGGGACACGAGAGGAATCACTGGCTGTGAATGGACCAAACACTGCTGGAGGGTGTGCGGCTGGTTCTGAACCTCTGTGTTGTTGGGCTGAGCATGTCTGACTGTATCGCAACTGCTGAAACTGCATCTCTGCAAATGGCTCCCTGGCTGGAAGGCCCCTGATAATGCTCTCACTGCCTGTAGGTGTGTGTCTGTCTGCAGAGCTTTGCAGAACCACAGCAAGGCCTTTGGTAAATGCTCTAGGTGTGTGACCTTGCTTACTGTGGTAACTATAGCTACAGAAGATTGGTCCTAATGCTTGGACTAGCGCTGGATCTGAACCTTGGGTTGCTGGAGCACTCATGGTGAATAACAGAGGCAAAGCTCTGCTGCAGGTCTGGGCAGTGGCATGACTACAGCTAGTCTTCAGGCTTTATTGACACTATTGCCTGATGGCAAGTTACTTTCTAGTTCATGCACTATCTTGGAGCTGCACAACTCACTACTGCTTGTGACTAACGGGCAATAACGGCCCTGGCAAGGTGCTGGCAGTGTATCCACAGCCCTGCGGGGGTGCATTTTGACCCCAGGAGCAATAGGAAATCAGCTCTGGCCTGGGAGTTCAAGGATTTACTCTTCAGAAGTATTTCAAAATCAACTTAACCTGTGAAACAGGCTTACTGGGAGTAGGTGGTCTTAAATGATGTGTGAAGCAATTTCTCTGTATTGTAATGCCATTGAACTTATAAATGGCACAGTTCTTGGTGATAGCACAGAATGGCTTCCTCCTGTGCTGAAGCTGGATGGCAAATTGCTGTTTCTCTGGCTGTCAGGTAAATGTTTTAATAGCCCTGTGTTTGTATGCTTTAAAGGTAGTGTTGCAGCTTAATTGGTCTGCATATTAGAGGTGATATGAAGCAAATACATGGAGTCTTGGTGTGTAACAACGATACAGCTCTTGTTCCAGTTTTCACTGTTTTCCACATAGATCTCTTCAAACCCAAGGCACTGAGAAGATTTTGGAAAACATGTCCTTCCAACTCACAGGGGTATTTAAATGTAGCATATGAAGCACATGTGCTTCAGACATTCCCAGCTGCCAAGAGGTACAAATCAAGATGACCTAAGTGCCAAATAGCCCAGAAGAGAATGGCTGAGTTATCAAATGGCTCTGTTATCGTGGGAAGGGGATATCATTTTTGCCCCCTGGGCTTTAATAATGGTGTATGACAAAAGATGCAAGGAGAATGCCTCAGGCTAGTGAAGAGCAGTAAGAGCAGCTGCCTTGTTGGATATGAGAGGTGCAGCTGCAGGGACTCCAGTGGTCTGTTGATCAGGATGTGGATGTGCCAAGCTCTGAAGCTGTATTTGTAGCACCTGTGACTGTCCACCTAATGGGAGTGTAATAGATCTTCAGTGCCATCTGAAACTGTTGTGTGAAACAGAGTGCATGGAGACTTTGTTTGTTAGTGTGTCTAGATCAAGTTCAAGGCATAAACTCTTGCCTATTACCTAAAATTGGGATTTAACAACTACATGCTGATCACCCCCTCTCCAAAAGCTTAAGCAGGCTGGCTTTCTGTAAATGGGATTACAAAATCAGCTTCTGTAAACTATCACTGCATTAATTGCAACACCTTTAACTTCAGAATTGGAGGAAGTAATGACTGATCTAATTTTAAATTGTGAACTTCCCTTAGGAGTCTCTGTTTCTAGAGAGGTTTAGGAAGGATTCCAGATGAGAGAAGTGGTTTCTGCTAAATGCTGTAGCCAGTCTAGAAGTCTAGACAGGCTTAATCTTGATTCCACTTACTAGTTCTTAGAAGATGCCTCATCCAACAGAAGAGGTTCCTCTTTTTAGACTTCTGGGGCCTAGACTCTTAAACAGCACCAGCACTGATACTGCCAGCTCAGTCTGTGCAGTAGTTTCCAGGCTCAGCTTACATTTGCAGGTAAAACCTGTTGTCTTTTCTTGGCCCAGGCCTCATTCTAAGCTGGATTCTAGTTCTGAATTGTGCTGAGCAGCCCTTCGTGCCTGGTACAGTGACAGTTCAAGAGCTGTGCTACTGCAGAACCAATTTGTAGTTGATAATCAGGCTTCCCCTCTTTAAGTTTTTTGTAACTAAAACTAAACTTCCTTCTGATAGTGAGTCTGTGACAGTGCAGTGTTGCTACCTTTATTAATCTCCTGAAGTTTTTCAGTGCAAAGCCAGGAGGATGCTTAGTTCTTGGCTGTTCAAAGATAGGCTTCATGGGAATGTTGGGTGAGAAACAGGAAGGCTTATATCCTAAACTCGTTGGATACATCCCAGCAGCTCTTGGATGCAGCTACAGATCCTTGTGGAAGAAGCAGCTCTCCTTTGTAGAAACATTAGTTCTTAAGTTGGTAGAACAAACTCAAATAGTGAGTCTATGAACAGTACAGAGGTTTGAAATCCCCATGGTTTTAATACTCTCCAGTAACTTTTTGCAGCAGGCAAGAGCACTTTCATGCCAAATAGGATGGTTAGCTTTGAATATCAGCCTGATGATATCTGAGAAGGAGAGTACCTATGAGCACATACCTTTCCACATAGCTTGCAGTGCTGTCTCAAGGACTTAATCCTGGATAGCTGCTGACCTGCGTATTTTCTGTTGGGTGATGGTGAGTGCAGTCCCGAGTTAAGGAGTTCCTTACAGTACTCCAGAGCAAGATTGGAAGGAAAGGGGTCTTTCCAAGTACTTCAGAATCAAAGAATGAAGTATTCATGGAAGCTTTTTGTGAGACTAATATAAAGTTTTCAAGGCAGAAGTTACTTTTTGGAGTAGTGCTTTGGGACTCTTCTAGCAGTTATCAGTTGATGATAACTCCATGTTCTGCTTTGAAAGCCAGACTTTGGATTCCTGTGTTGGTCTCATGATGCTCAAGTGTTGGCACAGGTGATCAGTAAACCTTGGGGGTAAGGTGGTCTGGGGTCCTCTGTGGCCCACAAGCTGCGGTCTACTTTGTGGTTCCCGTGGTTGCATTAGCAAGTGCTTGGACCTGAGTCCTTCACAGGTGAGGCTATTGATAGATGAAGAGGGTGTTCTTTCTCCAAGAAATGAAGTGCGGTAATAATGAGTTTCTGATGAAGATGAAATAGTGTGTTTAACCCCAGGACAAAGCATGGACAGATAGGCTCTGTGGAAGAAGAGGCCCCATGAAGGTGATTTGTTAAATGTTGGGTGCATCTGAAGACTCAGCCCAAGTGGCTCAAAGTTCAGTGAATGTAAGAGCTGGCTTTCAGCTGGGTTACATCCTGCTGCAGGAGCATGATATGCTTTGCTGTTTCCTCTGCAGTTCAGCTGAGTGGAGCCTCTGTGAGGGCACAGACTCTGAAGTAACAAGTTAAGATTTGGGACCTTGGGGTTTGGTTCCTAGAGAGGGGATGAATGTCTGCTGGGGGAGTACACCCTGCTGTGAAGAAAGCTTAGAAAGGGTATTCTGGTATCAGTTCTGTTTGAACAGCACATTTTTATTGATGTAGCTTTGGTCTACAACTCTGGATAGGTCACTTCCTCATTCCTTAGGGGAATATTCCTGGCTGACAAGCCAGGTAGTCAAGTGACCATGTTAGTTTTGCACAGTTTTTCCTTGTGCTGCCTCAGCTGGTCTAGTAGTGCAGCCTAGTGAATGAGAAGGTATTTGGGGATGTTTAACTCCTTTTTTTCTTTTTCTCTTCCAGCTTTGGGAGCTGCATATGGAACAGCGAAGAGTGGTACGGGTATTGCAGCCATGTCTGTCATGAGGCCTGAGCTCATCATGAAGTCAATCATCCCTGTTGTCATGGCGGGTATTATAGCTATCTATGGCCTCGTAGTGGCAGTCCTCATTGCCAATGCCCTCTCACCTTCCATCACGCTATTCAAGTAAGTTGTTGTATCTGTCAGTTTTGTTGCAGTTTGTCCTGTTGCTGTTTAGAGCTGCTGAATGGGTGGGTCTTCCCCAGGATCCCAGAAGGGACTGTCAAACAGGTCAGATGTGCCACTGCCAGAGATAATGCTGTCATCTTGGCTTGAGAAAAACCGTGTACAGGCAGTAGTGGGGCAGGAGGCTCAGCTTGTTCCATGGTGCCAAATTCTAGACTTGGAATACACAGGTCTTTCCAAGACTGTCTAATCAGACTGTCTAAATAGTTCTCATGTTGCCTGGGAGACACAAGTAAATAATTAATATTGCTTGCTGCTTTATGTTCTGGTAAATCAATCCTCACACTATACATCAGGCTTTTACATCCACTGCAGTCTGAAATTTAATCTAATCTTGGCTTTTGAGAACAGTTGGAACTGGCTTGAGACCTCTCAGAGGAAAACAATGCTTCTGAGGTCTGACAGTAAATGTGTGTCACTGTACAAGCTGTAATGGATGAGCAGTGTGGCTGGCTTAATAAGCCACGATCTAAGAAACAGCAGGTACAAATGCTCCTTTGCAGTTACCAGGTGGCTGGATACTGACAGGGATGACTCCTCAGGTTCCCCTACCTGGAAAATTGGACCGTTCTGTCCAACCCTTGCAGTGCAGGAAATGTAATAGTCACTGGGAAGTGCTGTGGCTGTGTAGTGAAGTTGCTAAAGGTGGAAGACAAGAGCTGCTATTAACAGGCTACGTGGGACTGTGGGACAGGCATTATGGCAAGTGCTAGCTCCATTATGGACTGGAGCACACACAGGTCTGGCAGCATGCGGAGCCTGCAGCTGACTGGAGTGGCTACAGACAAGCTGGGTGGCCATGTGAACTCACAGGGCAAGTAGCTTAGCTAGGTCTGTGAGCTGTACCTGAATATGAGCTAAAGATCTTGCATAGCTGCCCCCTTTTTTTTAAGTATCAGGACGCATCTGCTTTGAGACATACTGTGCTTAGTGTGGAGCACAGAAGCTCTTTCTGTAGGAAGGAGAGGTTCCCTTTAAATGTTTAAATGGAAATTTATATTTCCTTTGAGGAGAGCAAAAAAAAAAAAAAAACTGAAGGCTTGGGTGTTGAGTTGCTTCCCACTGAAGCTTTTTTTTTTTTCTGTCCTACAGGAGCTTCCTTCAGCTGGGTGCTGGCCTGAGCGTGGGCCTCAGTGGTCTGGCTGCCGGCTTTGCCATTGGCATCGTGGGGGATGCAGGTGTACGGGGAACAGCACAGCAGCCCAGGCTATTTGTGGGCATGATCCTGATCTTGATCTTTGCTGAAGTCTTGGGTCTCTATGGCCTCATTGTTGCCCTTATCCTCTCCACAAAGTAAACGTTGCAGTATGATGTAAAGAGATGTAACAAATCCACATTTAAAAAAAAAGCTCCAGAATGAAAATGGTCTCTCCAATGTGTACAGTTGTCCCAATTTGGTAGTTGATCTCTTGTAAATGCGCGATGTTAGTGACTTGTCTGTCATGTGTGTACTTCAATACTAAATTGGATGGGCTGTTCCAAGCCTGCTACATGGCTTGGGGCGGCCTGTGTGCAATTTTCCACCCATTGCTGTTAGTACTTTATGTATAAATATGAACTAGAAATGTAATTTTTTTCTCTTCACTGGATGTTTATTTATAAAAGACTTGACATGTTCATACATCTATGGAGCAAGGATTTTCAATTTCCCATGCTATATATATTAATCTTATATATAGGTAGATTACACTGTGGGGTCAGTTGTAAGTGCAGAGAATTCCTTGGATGTAACTATGATTCTAAAGATTGCTGTAGTGTCCTGGTATTGGAGTATGAGAATTTTGTGTTTTATTACAGCAATTGTCCGAAACACTCCTGTGTTTCAGTAGTAACCGCGTATGCTCCGGCATCAGAGTCGTGCACCCAGTGTTGGGTTACAAACTTATACCATGTTTCCGAATAAAACTTCCTCACTACATTGCTGTAATGAGTCCTCTGTCTCTGATTTCATGCTGTTGTGGTGCTGTGCTGGCCTGGATCCTGCAGCACGTCTTTGCTTGGGCATGTGGCACTGCCAATAGGAGGCTGGGTGGGCACAGGAGTGGGGATGCAGGCTGCAGTGACGGACAAGGAGCTCCTGAAGAGCCTTTGGGCAGCCTGTCCTTGTGGCTCTGCAGACACTGGGCCTGTTGGAAAGCTGCAATGATAGCAGCAATTGCTTCTAAAGTACCTGAACAATGGTCTCATCAACAAAAATGGTTTCATTCAAGAACTCCTGTTTTTAACTTGTAAATCAGGAGCTTGTCAACTTCAGCTGAGAAGTTCTGCTTATACAGCCAGTAAATGCTGTAGCAGCCTTCTCTTGTCCTGACGATTTATGATTCTTGCAAAGGCAACACTGGAACTCACATGAGAGATAGATGTTGGACCCTTACAAATGTAGAGCTTTTTCCAAATTGCATTTGGGAGGAATGTTATCTTCATTCTAGTTGCATAGGTTGAGAACAGGTCAAGCTTTACCTTGCCCAAGCCAAAATATTAATATTACACAGATACCTAGTATTAGTAATGCCTGTGTGATCAAACTGAGCTGAAGAATCTGGAGTGATCTGTCAGAACCTCTTCTGTCAGCCTGGCTGGGAATGGTGATGTGGGTGTTGTGTACTTCATGTACTTGTCTGTGATACTGCAGTGTCTGCAATCTGGCAATCATGAAGAGCCATGGCTGGAGCGGGAGGACTTTACTGGAGCACAGGCCTGGTGGTACCGCCTGGAACTTCTGGGTAGCTGGTCTCTGAGCCAGTATGGATTTTCATAAACTTTTGTGAAGGTGTAGTTTTAACAGTTACTGATTGTCAGTAACTACTAACAAATTAATTGGTTTACTATTAATGAATGAATAACTATGAAGCTGATCTATCTGTCTGCATTTGTTTAATGGGCAGGGTTAAGAGAAAATTTCCTGGTCTGAATTGTGTTATTTGCTTCAGCAAAAGTAGTGGACTCTAAGCTTCTGAGTTAAACTTTACCCAGGGTCATAAACATTAATGGAAGCTACAGCATAATTCTCTGAGTGCTGATTGCAGTGAGTGCTTCCTGCAGAGCCTGCAGCTGGGAGGGGATGGATCACACATTCAGGTTCTCTGGAAAGCATATGTCTTGCAGTTCTTGGTGAGAGAATTGTATTTAGCTTGTGTAGCAGAACAGGAGAAAGTCCTAGCTGGGGCTGCTAATATGTTTAATATCTGCTTTTACCTTCTTTAAGGGGAACCTTCTGCCAGCCTTGCAGCCCATTTACAAGAGTATAAGCAAATTGCATTTGAGAGCAACTAAATGCTGGTGCTAGCTCTTGTCTCTAAGAAAAGTAAGTAATTTAAAGGCACTGATCCGTAGGAACTCTAAGATTCCACCTTAGCTTGGTGACACCTTACAGAAGGTAGTTCTTAGGCTTGGGATGGCGACAGGCACTTAGATAACCAAACACAGGCAAAATCCCATCAGTGCATTTTGGTTCGTGCTTTGGACCATCAAGCCTGTATCTAGACCTGTGCAAGTCAGAAGAACAGAGCACAGAACAAAAGGTGGGGTTAGCATGCACAGGAGGAGCATTGCTTTGTGCCACAGACTGCAAATAGGCCCAGAGTGAAATTAACAGTATGAGCATGTTGCCTTAGTCAAGCGTTTTCTGACAGTATTGCTTTAGATTCTCATTGATGACTCCCAGGTGAAAACTCGCATTTTAAGTCCTTCACTGATGCTGTTGCATCAGCAAATTTCTGAAGTGATTCAGGGCATTAGGAAAATGATGGACCTTTTGGTCCCTTTCCTTTGTTTGGTGACAGCGGTGTGCAGGATGGGAGTGCAGCCCCATCGGGCAGGGACTGGCTTTGTATTTGGTTTGGAAGAGGGGCAGCCTCAGAGCACGGTGTGTGCTGGCACAGAAGCTGTGCTGTGTACGTCGGCAGATTGCACTGCAGTGAGTCAGCCCTGCAGAGTGCAGGGAGGCTCTGCCGCAGCAGCGGGTAGGTGTCCATCGGCAGTGGGTTCAGGCTGGATGAGGTTAAGGAGTGCCGGCTGCCAGAGCCTGCCTTTGAAGACAATGCCTTCAGAGAGCTTCCTGACCTTCCTCTTTTTAACTCTTTCATACTAGCTGTTTGGGTTTTTTCCCCTAAAGGCTGCAGATTTTTTTTTATTTTTTTTTACTGCCCTGTTGCAGGAGCACTTTTAAGTAGCAGGATTTTATCTGTGATTGCTCAGGGATTGTCTTTCCTTGAGAGACATTCTCTTACAGAGAAGCAGAGTAAGCTGAAAAAGTAAGCTTTGGGGGAATAAAAATCCTCATTAAGAGAAACTGATCCCAGAAACTAAGCCACTCTTTTCAACTACAGGCTAACAGCAGATCTCAGTAAACTTTGTTTCCTTCCCAGTCTAACCATGGGGATCTTGATTTTATGGCTTATTGCCGTTTCCATCCAAACTTAATATATAAAACCATCACTGTTCCTCAGGTGAGACTTACCTGTCTGACACACAGGACTTGCCAACTCTGTTCTTTTAGCATAACTCTTTCTGCTCTACAGGTATTAACCATCTTTTTCTCTTGACGTAAATAAATTAAACCCAGAGTAAGTCTTCTCAGTGCCTCTTACCCCGGAGTGGGAATTTTCTGTTTCAGGGTCAAGGGATTGTGTCCCAAAAAGCTTTTCCATTTTTGTTCTGTTATTCACTAATGATTGCTGTACCTTTTCTCTGCAAGCCACGCTTCATTTAGCTCCCAAGACAATCACAGCTTTGCAGATTGTATCACCAAGTTTCTGTCCTGCTGGTTCCCGTATCACAGTGCTGAAACAAGCCCTCCCCAGCCTTGCTGCGTGGAACCCCAAAGATTTCCATGGGGCCAAACTGCAGAGTCCTGAGCAATCCCACAAAGTATTTACGGATCCCTGAGAGTTCTCTCTGGCCTGTGAGAGCAAGAGCTGGGCAGCAGGAGGGCAGGGCAGTTCCTGGAGAATCAGTGGCTCTTATCTGCCATCTTCCCTTTGCTGAGGGGACAGCTGTGCCCACCACAGGCTCAAGTCCTGGCTCTTCCAAATTTACCAAGGGGATACTGGCAGCTGTTTCAGTCCTGGACCCTTTTTTGGTACTTTGAACTGTCTTGTCCTTGCTGTTACATCTGTGCTTTCCTCCTCTGCCTTTGCGAAAGGGTAAAGGGGTGACCTCGAGTGGCAGAGAACACTCGAGTGGCAGAGAACAACCCCATGCACCTAATGGCTTTGTCTACTTAAGGTAGGCTGAGGACAAATCATAGGAAATCATGTATATTCCCAAGATCGGTAGTGTGTTCTCAGCTCACAGATCACAGAAATCACCTAGGTTGTAAGGGACTTTTAAGATCATCTAGTCCAACCAATAAAAAAAAAAAACAACAACAAAAATACCACCCACACCACACAAAACACCACCCAACACTAATGCATATTCCCGAGCACCATGTCAACTCGTCTCTTGAATACCTCCAGGGATGGTGCCTCAACCACCTCCCTGGGCAGCC